>JAUPFV010000005.1:171836914-173036914 GCA_036936605.1 Limnanthes douglasii subsp. nivea
CTTATTGTTCTTCATTGCTTCCTTGTTATTATGGTCAACTTAAAGGTGTTTTCTGCAAGTGTGTTGAACATGACCAATATGAAAGCAATAATAACAAAATTTAGGGATATATTTGTAGCTTATTTGGAGGTCACATCCATCTTCAGCCGCAAAACCCACCAATTATGCTGAAGTTTCTTGCTGATTTCGAGTTCTATCCAAGTATAAAATGCATTATACATGGCATGATTGTTCCTTAGAACCGATGTTTTAAGGGGCTGTCCTATTGATGAAGCAATGAAGTGGATAATGTTCGTGTTATAGAGGAATTCTAGGAAATTCTCGATTGGATCCATGTGGGAACTATAGGACATCCAAATTTTAGATTGAACTTAGGATTCCATTTGTAAATACGCATGGAGCGATCACCAACATACCATTTGTTTCTTGTCAACAACTTACACATATCATACTTTAAATAGAATTCAATAAGTTGTGTCTGGCATCCCAATTTAGTACACTGTATTCATCTTTGAATTTCTTAGATTCAAAGAACTAATTTATTAGGCTTTTCTTGGTAAACCTTGGGAAAACTTCCTAATTAGTGTGTATTTGGTAGCTTCTACAAGTTTATCTTTGTCGTTTTGTTGATATTGCAAGGAGATGTGATCGTCATTTACTGGAACCTCTGTTGGAGTGATGATCGTACTAACTGTTGATGACTTGGTAATATTTGTGTAGGATTTGAATGTAATCCACTATCAAACTCTTATGATGAATAGATATGATGCGAAGGTGAAAAGAAGAGAGTTCACAGAAGGTGATAAGGTATTGAGAAAAGTTTTCTTGCACACAAAGGAGAAAAGCCTTGGAAAAATGGCTCCGAACTGGGAAGGGCCTTATATGCTTGTTGAGAGGATAAAACCAGGGTATTATCGCCTTTGCGGTTTTCAATTGAGGATGCTTCAGCATCCTGGAATATACAACACTTGAAGCTTTATTGGGAGTAGATTTGTCTTTATATTTTGGAATTGTTCTTTTGAATGACACACTCTTTCCTATCATGTTGGCCCAGGAAGGTTTTAACGAGGCGTTGTGTACATATTTAATATTATCAATAAAGTTTGTTTTTTGCCAATGATTGTTTACACATACATGAATAAAACTATCTTAACATCTTATCAAAGACCGATCATCTCTAAGGTTGGTTAAGAGTAGAATGTTCCGAAGTGTTTATAACAATTTTCGAAGAAACAACCATGTTTAATAATCACATTAAAAAATTTGAAGTGGAAGCTTAACAACACACTAAGAATTTTTCAAAGAGCTCCAATGTTCACCAATTTCGTTCAGGTTTATGAGGTGGTAAGTTAATAGTTTATAATTATATTTGTTTTTTAAATTTAGCATCGAATAATATGTGAAGAGAATAATAAAACAAGGAAACTATTTGTCGATTATATTAATTCTTTGAAGTACAAAAAGCAATTTTTTAACCTGACAAACATAAAAAATAACTAAGTTAATCAAACGACTCCTCCTCCTCGGACGATTCTTCTTCATCTTCATCTTCGGATAACGAATCGGGGATAGGATCGAAAGCTTCAGTTGGACGTTTATCGATGGGAATGTCGTTCCAGAAACTTCTTATTTTCCATTTTTAATAGCAGCTACCATGACTTTTGAAAGTTCAGCCTTGGCAGCAACAACAACAACAACTTTTTCCACTTCGAAATCTTTCTTTAGTTTAGCAATCTCCTCGGTCAGTTCTTTATTATTTTTTCTCGGAAAGGTTCAGAGAATTTTGCAAACCTTTGGAGTTGGATATTTCGGTAGCCAGTTCAGTAGCATGATCGGACTTGAGCTTATTCATATCTTTTTCATGCGAAGCCTTCAACGCTTCTTTGTCATCAATATGTGTGGTTCGCAGATGATTTTTTATTAAGAGAGCACCTTTTATAAGTTCGAACCTTGCTACTTCATACAAGTGAAATTGATCAACCACTTTGTCGTGCAAATCTTCTATAAATGTTTTCTCAGCTTCGTAAGATTCTTTGTAGTAGACCATATCTTTAGCCAATTACTTTAGATAGTTTTGAGAAGCTTCGACTTGGGAAGAAATTGCTTTTAGTGCAATGTCGAGATTGGTAGATGGTTGAAGTACAACAACGATTGCAGGATTTGAAGGAGGAAGAGGAAACTATGTTTCTGCTGAACAAGGATTTTAAATCATATCTAAAGTTGTGATGGGAGCAGGAGGACAGATAATTTCTAGAGACGCCTCGACAAGTGTTGGTCTTCTAAAGTTAAGCATGTGATTTTGGATGCCTTGAATAATATGATCCTTTTCACCAGTACGCGCTTCAGTGTTTTTAAAATTAATTAATATGTCATGATCGAAGTTTTCAGCAGCTCGATTTTCATTAGTAGCATTGTCTTTGATGATGATCACAGTGTTGTCTTTGGTTGCCTGTTCTCCAACCAAAGGGTTTTGTTGGTTTTGTTGGTTTTCAACAGTGTTTTCATCTTCATCGACTAGTCTATAAGAAGTCATTCTCACATGTTTTTTTTTCTTTCCATGGGAGCTGGAAGAACCTTTCTTTTTCTTTGAAGACGGTTCTTGATCTTTCCCTTCCTCGATGGGTGAGAGGGTTTTTTCTGGTTTTTTTTAGTCTTTGGCTTCGATGGAGTTGAAGGACTAGCACCAGATGTGTTAGCTGTCTTTTTACCTTTCTTCTCTTTGATAGCGTTTTTCTTTTTCTTTTTTGGTAAATGAATATCTGGTCTGTTGCGAATAGAAGGAAGACTTTACAATTGGGTTGAACTTACCTTTTGCAGACTATCTTTGAATCGGGCTCTGACATCAAATTTCGAGGTAGCAAGGCACCCTCTGAGATTGGGAACATGTGGAAGTTGAGGAAATTGATGGGCTGGAAAGCGGTGTTAAACGCATTATTCTATTATTTTTCATCCCAAGCAATAAGTTTTTGGAAAATATCCTTAGCAGCTGGTCGACGCGTTGGATAACGCTTCAAAATTTCTGAAATAATTATGCAAGTAGAAAATTAAGGAAACATAAAGGAAAAATATATAATTTATTTCATAATGTAAATATTTCGAAGTGCTTACGATTGCTTCTCCAGATGAGATTTAGCCTTTAAGGATTTGCATCAGAAATTTCTGTGCCATTCTCCCATGCTCCTGATATAAAAATGAATTTCTGCTTCCAGAATTTATCAGCTTCTAAGAGGTCATCGATGATTTTGAGGTCATCTATCAGGGTGAGGTAGTAAAAGGGAAGCTTTGGACCTTTCGACAGTTAAGTTAAGGAGATGAAGTCCTTGATGCTGATTGAAATCTGAGACAGTCGAGATGCCATAATCACCTACATAAAGGTGAACAATTGATCCGGTATCACCTGAGTAGGGCACAAGTTGAGGAGTTCGAAGTATTCCACGATCATAGGATCCAGTAGAAACCGAAGACCCCAATTAATGATTTCGGGGTAAACTACTAGCTCGTCATCTTTGTAGTCTAAGGGAGTTTTTCCTTCTTTAGGAAGACGAAGAGTTATATTATCTCCCATTCCCCATTGATTTTTTAGATCCGAAGCTTGGCTATCCTTGTAATAAATATATCAAACTTTTTTAAAATCAATAATGTACTTAGCTTCGAGACCCCTTAAGTTTATACTAATTGTAGCTCTTTCTTCTTCAGAAGCAAAGCAAGTATCTGGTTCTTCCTCAGGCTTATGAGTAATTGTTGAGTTCCGGTCATCGGATTCAGCTTCGAGATCAGTTCTGGTAGCCTCGGAATAAGCTTCGTTGGCCTTTGATGTTTCTTCTCGTGCTTGTTGGGCTAATGGATTAACAGTTTCTAGTAAAGGGTTATTTATTTGAGGAACTTCCTCAATTACTTCTCTCTGCGGAGGAGCTTCAGTATCTGGATTCGAAAGGGGGGAAGTTGGGATAATTTCTGATTTGTCTCTCATGGCAATCAAAGTTTTTCTTCTTCTCATTATTGAAGAATGATTAGAAGAGGGAGTATTTGACTTTTATCTTAAAGGATATTCTTCACTAATTATGGGTGGAATTTAAATTTTAGATGAAGAGGCTCGAGGTGTTTTAGGACCTAGAATTTTGGTCGAGGAATGTTCTTCGAATATAGGAGAAGGAGAAATAGCAGGAGCTTTGGTTGGATCGAAATTAACGTAATAAATTGTTTTGGTGGTTGTTCCAACATGAGTACTATTGATTAATCATGCACCTCTATATTCTTCCGCTCTTTGAGTGATGCAGAAGTAGTCATACGATCCAAAGACTAAGTTGTTATTAGGTTCTGGAGATTTTGGTTTCTTGGGTATGTTAGCCTTGATCAGAGAAGGTTGATCAGAGAAGATGAAGGTTGATCGGAAAGTTTGGTTTTTTCGAATGAAGGTACTGAGAAAAAGGAGGAACACGATGAAGGTAGCCAAGCGCTTTGAATTTTCTCTAAAATGATTTAGTATGAGAATGAAAAAATGAGGCTATTGATTGAACTTATAGAAAGAAAAGGAGACGTGTGAAGTTTAAAGGACTTTGATAGTGATAGGGTAGAATACAAAGTGGTGAAAGGGTTAAAAGCTCGACCTCTGTCAGGCTAAATGTCTAGCTATAGGTCTAAAAGCTATAAAGTCATGATCGATTCGAACGGTTATATGAAACGGTTACTTTTGTATATTGTTTGGATAAAAGTCGATGAGTATATTTTGTTTTACTTTCACAATTATTTGAGGAGTTTTATTTTCATAACGTTTTGAGGAGACTTATTGGCTTTGAGAATTTATCAGATTTTAGTTACTTTTAACTCGTATTTGTTTTTTACCCCACTTCGAATGGTTGCTTCTAGTGGTTGCTTTGAATGGTTGCTCCTAGTGGTTGCTTCAAATGATTGCTTCGAGTTTATTTACCACAGCTGACACGACATATGGAAGACTTCGAAGGCATTTTAGTTCTCATTCATTTATTGACATGTGAACTAGAGGGGCTTCTAATATGGAAGTAGGATTTTGAGGATTAAATTGTAAATAATATAAATTTAAGGGTTAAATTATAAATAATGTAAGTGTAATATAAGTTTTAGAGAAATTTGTGATTATGTATAATTATTGAGGACTAGATGGCAATTTATCCTCTTTTGTAACAGATTCCACTTTAAGACTAAGTTTTGGCTCCTCTATATAAAAGGCAAGGCTACTCTAATAAAAAGGTTGAACACGTTGTCTACTGAATTCAGTTCTACTTGAACTTTCTCTCTCTAAAAACTCTCTAACTCTTTCTCTCTCTAGTATACTCTTATAACAATTTACTAATGTGAAATCTTAACTTATCACTTACATCCTAATTCAATTGCTGAAATCGGCTCTTCAATATGTATAACTTATTTATCAAATTGGCTTCTAAATACAAATATGTATTAAAAGAGAGAAAATCAAAAGATTCCAAATTAATAATGTCTGAACTAATAGTTGAAAATGGGTTTTCCCTTTTTTGTCTTATAAAATTTGTCATTATGTCTCATGTCTCCGGTGAAATGTTGTTTTGTGGGATGTGAAATGATATTTTCACCATCATCTAGTAAACATTTACGAAAGAGTAAAAACGACTATTATACGGTGACGAAATAGTATTTTTGCACTATTTGATAGGTGATAAAAAAGATTTAACAAGTAATATGAAACACACTCTTACCATCTACAATAAAAGAACATTTTCTATAAAACCACCCATAATTGTTTTAAACAAAAGAAATTTCCATTGATAATTTGTCTTTCCTGTCCAATTGTTAAAAATAATGGGCATTATATTTTTCCCAACTTGTGGATTTTACAAGTAATTTACAGAAAAGTTAGTGTTGGATGCCTAGGAACATGGTGTTGGATGCCTAGGAACATGATATATGAGATAACGTTTGGGCCTTAAATGCTTTGGGTATCGTTTCCTGAATTTTCAAGTTTCTTCCTTTTTTATTAGCTCACTATAAATCTTGAGATGTAATATAGCTTCCTTGAATCAACATCTTTGGACTTGCTATAATTAACGATCTTTTGAAATAAGAAAATCATGTGTTACCCTGCTTTGAGATGGATGAATATGGAAATTCTAAAATACTATATTAATACTTCCAAGCAATATAATATCTTTTAAAGGAGTTGAGGCTTGATTGATTGTAAACTCAAAATTTGTTTTACATTTGAGAACCCATTTAGCAATCTAATCAGACGCGAAATTCTGATATCTATATATGTGTCTGATATTCGTAGTTGATTTTATTAAGTTTCTACAACACATGATGATTGGTTTAAGATACCATGTGGTTATACTATTGCTTAAGATTTCAAATAAAAGTAATGAATCTATTTCTATATCTATCAGTTTAAAATCATTGCCTTTGAATCATTTTTTTACATTAAAGGTCATCTAAGAGAGCCAAAACTTCAACTACAAAAGGATATTTTTGTCTATACAATCTTTCAATTGAGTTCAACAATTATCCTTTGTTGTTACAAATTGTTATTCCTTCACTTGATTCACAGATGTGATTTTCCAATAATTAAATAGGTGATTGAAACAACCAAGGTCATTGGTTGTTTTAAGATCACCATACCAGAATTTATTAGTGATTAAGTTAGAGAAATCTAGTTTGGAGAGGATATACAAGATTTGTCTGTTATTGTATTAGTAGAGATGATTTTATCATTGAATTTTGAATTGTTTCTAGCCAAACAGATTATTGGTGGCAGAATTGTTCTTATGTGTATATTTTTATTAGTTGTCATAAATGAGCAGTTAATTAAATGATTAAAGGACATATGCTTGCCAATTAGTATACCAAATAGAGCTGCGAAATATTTTCATACTACCGAGGTTGTATTACAGGAGACAAAGATATGGCTTGTTGATTCAATATTACTAAAGTTTTGATATTTAGAGTCCAAATTGAAATTTTATTTTATAGAATTGTGTCCACAGATATTACACCTTTAAGTGAACTCTAAAGAGTGAATGAACACTTCTTTGGAGTTGGGTTATTCCATATTTTCTTGAATAATATTGATTTTGTGCATTAATTTCTAATTTTATTGCAAGTATTTTTAAAAGAAAAACAAACATTAGTGGAGGCTTTCATATGAAAGTATCTTATTTATTTTCATTTAGGATAATTTCGATTTTCTGTCAATATTAGATGTGCGGACCTTGTCCTGATGTTTTGGAAATATTTAAACAACCATTTTGCCAAAATTCAGTGGTCGTTCTAACTTTATACCAATTTTTATTTTCAATATTTTTAGAGTAATTAATGGGTGAGTGTGGCTCCATCTTTTAAGCCATAATTCAATCTTTCATTTGCCTACACTCCAAAATATGAAATTTTCAACATGTCTCTAATATTGATTAGTCTTTTCTAAGTTTTAAAAGTCTTTTATTTTGGAATTAGTTTGAAGATACTAGATTGATGGATAGTAAATTGAATGCATTAGTTTTCACAATAGTGGACCATTTGGAATATATTTGGGTTTTATTGTTTTCTTTACATCACCGAAGAAATTTGTTTAATAATCTATTGATTCTAGAGAGGAATGCGGTAGCTCTGTGTGTAATATATAGGAACAACAAGTAAAACTGATTGAATCAAAATCAGTCTATCCTCAAAGGATAATGTTTTAATATCCCATCGAGCCTTGTTTTTTTAACTAATTCATCAAAGTAACATAACTTGTTACTGGATGAAGTGTTATTCCAAGATACTTAAAAGGGTAAAAAGTTATGCTTGAAACCAGCAGTTGTTTCAATAGATTTAATCTTATTCTTGGACATATTAGAAGGTGATATAAATGTTATTTTTTTTTGTAAATTATCTTGTCATATACATTTAGTAACTTCTCCGTTCTATATTTTAAATCTTAATTTTATTTTTTTAAGCTTTGACAAAAAAAAGTAAGAGGATGGCCATATATAATCTCTTTCCAGTTGATTTCACCATTTTAAGAAATCAGAGTGGAGAGTCCACATAGTGAGGAATTTGAAAGATGGTTTTAGAATTTGGTGATGACATGGAAATGCACATGGGTGAATGATTTGAGCCAGTTCTGGCCAGATGCTTAAATTTTGTAATATCAAAAAATTTATCTAGACAACATTATATAATACCATGTCAAACAACTTTCATTTGTTATTATTGGACCATGTAAATTTAGAACGAGAAAATACCGAGTCCTTGAGTTTATAATCTATGATCATGATGTTAAACTCATCTATACTTCTTAAACATAGTATTGAGCAAGTCAATTGCTCAAAAGTATTTTTTATTACATTGAAATCCCCATCAACTAACCATTCATGGCTTTTTTTACAGAGATTTCTCTCAATTTATCGTAGATAAATTATTTTTAAATTCTTGTGCATTTAACATAGATAATGGTGACTAAGAACTTCATGTTCAAAGATGAGTGACTTAGCACCATATGGATTAATTGGTCATGATTAATGAGAATCTTAATCTGGATATGCTATTTCCAGAAGATCCAGATTTTATTAGTTATGTTTGCATTGTCGTGATTGAACCCTAATTATTTTGAAATTAATTCAATTTTATGAGGAGAGATCATTGGCGCTTGTAGAGAAATAAAATCTGTCTTTTCAGTTTTAATGATTGATTTTAGTCTCTGAATAGTTTCTTTATTTCTTATTCAATAGACATTCCAATTTAAGACCGTTAATGTCTTTTGAATATAGAGTTAAGGGATCTAGAAGATTATTCAAAATGAATAGTCTTTCTAATAAGAGGGCCTTATGGTTTTAACTTTAGTGTTTTTTAATCTTTTACTGATTATTTTTTCTATCTTTATTTTTTGTTGTTAAATTTTCAAGGACTGGTGATATTGGTAGATTGTCTGATGTTAAGATTTTAGGTATATTTGGTGATTTTTAGAGTTTTCTAACTCATTAAATAAAGTAAAATTGTTACCTAAATCTATTGTGTGTAATTATCTAATAACATCATTCCTTATAACCTCTATGGAGTTACTTTCAGGTGATAATTTCATATTATTATCACCATCTTTGATTTGATTTTAATCATAATAAGTTTCATGAATATTATTTTCTTTGGAGTTTGTTATGTCGTTGTTTGAGTATGATTTTATGGATTTAGTTTTGGATACTAAAATGTCCTCAGAATTTTGGGTGTCATTATAGTTTATGCTCTTCTGAGCTAAAGAGGAAGAATTGTTTTCAATTTTCGGGTTTCAATTATTTTTTACTATTATAGATTTGATTTTTTGAACCCAATCTTCCTTTTAGGGAGGTGGGTTCATATTTGAGATTTTTGTAGACTCGGATGGATGTTTTTTATTAGTTTAATCTAACTTATCTTTGTTCTTGAATGTCTTATTGAAGTGTATATCTTTGTGTCCTAAATGCTTACATGTAAGGCAATAGGATGGCATATTACCATAGGCGATATTTTGCTATAAGTCATCTTTATCCCCAAATCCTATCCAGATCTTCTCGGGTAGAAGTTTAGATATATCTAATTCGAGCCAAGTTTTACAAAAGTTAAAGTTTGCTCTATTTTTTAGGGAATCCAAATTTATAAGGGTATCCCAATAGCCATAAAAATTTAAGTTATGATATCCTGATTATATAAATATTCATAAATGTTGGGGAAGGATACCCAAGTTGATGTTAATGGAGACTAAGTTTTAGGATTTAAGCATGGGTACCATTTTAGTAGATGAGTTAAATTCTCTAATGTTCAAAACATTATTGTCTAATGTTCCAAAAATTGTGTTTTCATAATTTTTTAACATCTTATATATTGTCTAATTCTATTAATATGTGTCTATAGTCAAACACAGAGATGCGAAACAGACTTATAAACTTTAATGTTTTCAAAAAGGTTTAATTTTGACTATTTTATGTCTACCGAAAGAAACTTTCGCAAACTAGTGTGAATCTAGAAGAAAAAAAGGAGAAAGTTTTTATCTTATTCTTGGAAGATTACAAATCTAAAGTCCCTTATATTCCAAAATTGTATTTTTTTTTCATCATAAATTCTTTTTCTTTGGTTCTTGTGGCTTCAGCGTATGTTCTTGGTTTGTTGACGGAAATTGAGGGCTGATTTTGATGTTGGGATGTAAAGTGGGTTCTGAATACTATATTATTTCTAATATCTTGTACTTGAATAACGCTTTGTTGATGATAAATTTCCTTTTTGTGAGGTAATGGTGGATAATCGTTGTCTTGTGATGCTATTTTTTGCTCCATTTAATCTTGAAGATGATTTTTTTCAACTTGAGATTTGTATTGTTCGTTCTCATATCCACTGGGATATTGATTTGTTGATATGGGCTGGTTATTTGGGTCTTTAGATCTCTAAAAATCTTGATTTGTTGTTGAAACAATATCAAGGTCAGGTTACATTAATTGGTTATCATTCTAATTGTGTTTTAAGCGGTTGGTACCACTAAAAATCAATTTTTTATAACTATTTTCTATTAAAATTATTAATGATAATATATTAAAATATTTATTTTGTTATAATTGTGTTGAATATTTGCATAAATTCATTAATATACTTTTATTTCTTTCAAAAGATTTCATTCCTCTTTAAGTCTTTTAGGTTTTATTAGTTATCGTGTAATATTATTTTTAGTAATAAAATAAGTGATTTATTTTATACATTCAAACAAAATAGTAAAATATGGTTATGTTAATTAAAGTATTGGTTTTCAATACATTCGAATTTTATTTTTTTATATATTTTTTTAATACAATGATTTATTTTTCATGTCTTAAAGATATATTAGCTGTTAATATTAAAATATGTTAATTAGTATTTTTATGGTACTATTATTTTTTTGGAGGGAACCGTAGCCGCTATTCAACGAGGGCGCACATGGTAAACCCTCAGTGCAAACCAACGCTAGAAGATAAACCATGCAAGGTGTGTGACAGGTTCAACCAAGAAAGCGTTTGTAGAGGGACTAAAACTCAACCAAAAAGCGTTTATAGAGGGACTCAAACTCATGACATTTGGTCATGAGTATGCTTTACTCAACTAACTCGGCTACCCCTTGAAAGCTTAGTCTATCATTTTCTATAGACACGCAATGAATTTTATGTCCTCCTCGTGTACAATTTGGCATCTTTAACAAAATTATACAAAAAATGTAAAAATAAAAGTTTATCACCGTTCAAACACAATTTTAGGACTAAAGTCTTACGATAAATTAAATTCATATCCAAAAGCAGGAGTTATACTAACTCTCTTGAGGAGAAGCCGAACTTATAACTTGTTTGTTGAAATCGACAAATTTGGTATCTCAAACAATTAGGAAAAAGAAACTAAATCTTTTTCGAATATGTTTATAACATACAACCAAACATATAATAATTCCATCATAATGTAAATTTATGCTTGAACAAATATACAGGGTCTCCGAATTTTATGAGAATATAAATTATTTGTTCCAATAAATATTCAAATTCTCCAAAGGAAATCTGTTTCGAACAAACATATATCGATTACTAGATAAGAACGGTTCAATTTGTGGAAGATGCAATTTCACTGACGTCAATTAAAGTTCGATAAGTTTTTGGATAACGAAACTATAAAAAAAGACATTACATCTTCTCACTTCAAAATTTAAATTTTGAATTACGAAAAAAGAACAAATATCACTTGTTTTATCTATTTAAATATTTAAAAACCGACTTATATAATTGGTGGATTACTATTAGAATACTATTATAAAATGTTATAAAATTAGATATTGAATTAGAGTTACGTAAAAAAATGAATATTAAATAAATAATACTCGTACTTAGATACTAAATAATATTAAAATATAGTTTTAGATTCTTTTTATTTTATATAGTTAAATAAAATTATAAACTATTATCATATTTTCATAAGACTATTCTTTTTAATCTATTCAATGTTTTTTATTTTTGTACTGTTTTAATACAGTTTTATAATTTTATTAGTGGTTAATATTGTTAATTATTATCTTTAATGTTTTTTTATCTATTGGCAATAATATTTTATGTTTTCTTCACGTGATGTGTTATTTTAAAAAAATATTTGAATTTTATAATCCAAATAATAAGAAAAAAACTCTCTAGAAAAAATATCTAAAAATTAATTAATTATTTTGGATTAATCGGTCATTTTTATCTATTAACCAATTCCTTATTATACGAGAACACCACTCACTGCATCGATGGATACTGATAGGTATAGGTAGAGGTCTTCCCCGGGTCTGGTGCCGTTAACACCTATGGAGATGTTCAATATACTTTCAGTGCTTGAAAAGCTTCGTCGCGTTCGTCCGTCCAGTTGAACTTATTGGCCCCTTTCAAAATTTTAAACAAGGGTTGAATTTGTTTGGATGGTCTAGAGATGAAACATGAGAGGGCGGCTAAACATCCCATTAGGCGCTGCATTTCTTTTATATTTTTTGGTGGGTATATGTTTAATATCGCCTTCAGCTCGGAGGGGTCAACTTTAATTCCTATTTTTTCTAACAATAAACCCTAAAACCTTTCCACTAAGTACAACAAAAGAACATTTAAACGGTTCAGTTTTAAAGCATAACTCCATAGTGTTCGGTAGACCATCCCTAGAACTTCAAGTTGTTTATCTCATGAGTTGCTTTTGACAACCGTATCATTGATGTAAGCTTCCATATGTTGACCTAGTTGTCCTTCGAATATCTTGTTGATCAACCTCTAATATGTTGACCATTATTATTGAGTCCAAATGATATGAACTTATAACAGTAAAGGCCTCTTTTAGTTTGAAATGTTGTGTGCTCCTCATTTTCCGGTTTCATCGATATCTCATTGTATCCAGAATACACGTCTAGGAACGATAGAATGCTCGGTTAAGATCGATGAAATCTACGCACATGCGCCATTACCCGTTTTTTTACCAACATTGGGTTAGCGATCCATCTCGGGTACCGCGCCTGCCTGATGGAGCCCAACTTAACCAACTTATCGACCTCCCTGAATATTGCTTCTGATTTTTCCAGTGAGAAAGTTCGTCATTTTTGTCTTACTGGCCGGACACTGTTTTCGATTGCTAGGGAATAAGATATAATATTTGGATCTCTTGAGTGGCAAATCGGGGGTAGTATGATAAGCCCACAACACCTGTTGTAAATAATTTGTCCACTTGATTACTACGCCCTCTAAAATATTTTTTAGACCCATTAGAATAGTTATATTGAGAACCTCTATTTTCCCATTGGTTTGAGGGTGAAATATGAAGAGAAACAATGTTGAAATCCTCTGACATTACAAAGTATTTTCACGTCTTTATTTTTAAATTGAGGGTCATTATCCGTTGTAATGCTCATAGGGATCCCAAATCTACAACATATGTTGAAGATGATAAGTTGTATCACTGCTTTGAATGTAGTAACAGAGATATGCATTGCTTACACCCACTTAGAAAAATAATCAAATGCTAATATAATAGTTCGATAAACTCAGGACACCATTGTTAAGGCTCCTACTAAATCAAGCCCGCATTTATAAAAAGGTATCACCTCGTATATTGATTATATTGGGACTGTCAGTACATGTATTGCGTTTGCAAACCTTTGGCTGGATCATGGCGTTGAACTAAATCCTTAGTATCTGCTATGATGGAAGACTAATAACACCCTTCTAATAGAACCCAGAAACTTATACTTTCCAAAAGAACTATTTTTCTAAGGGAATTATGAATGAAGTTAATATTAAAATCAGTCTTCATCTTTAGTTTTTAAAGTCCAGTGGGCCATTAAATTAAGGATCTACAACAAAGTAATATTTTTTTATGATACCATGATGATTTACCCTTGGCTAACATGGTAACAAGAAGCTCAGAGTTTGATTCCATATTTACATTCCTATAACCCTTACTATTACAAATAACCAGACCGTCAAGTAAAGTCAGACATTCAGCAATACGGGGGCTAGATTTTCCATAGATTCTTCCATAAATGATAACAACATCTTCTTGATTGTTTCTAATAACACCAGCATCACAAGCATCACCTAGTAAAGAACAAGCACCAGCATAATTTAATTTTAGCCAATTTAATGTAGGAGCAGTCCACTAAATAGAGCTTATAATAGACGTTTGTTTGTTAAAACAAATAGTCTAAGTTTTCCGCATGGTTTATATCTCCAAAACACATCTTGCTACTATAACTATTAGTGATATTGAGCATGGAAAGCATGTAACTAATTTAATTTAAGATGATTCTTTTATCAATATGAGTGCCATCAAACTTAGTTTTGTTTTTAAAGAACCATATAGACCAGAAAGTTAAAGTGAGAATAATGGTTCTGATGTGAGATTGGTTATGAGTGGACCAAAACCAATTCCTTATCATGTGATGGATAGTCATATAATTGTAGATATGGATATCGAAAATAGCAGCAGATGGGTCTAAATTCTCCAAGCCAAAGGACAATTAATAATAATATGGTCAACTATCTCGATGGTTGGGCAGAAAATACACTGGTTGGGCAGAAAATATACTTGTAAGCTAGATTAATGTTTTTACTTTGAATATTAGTGTAAAAAAGAATCCAACCCCTTAAAGATTTCCATGAGAGGAAAGAGTACTTAGTGATATTGTTCCAAATTTTGGAAAAACAATTAGAGAGATTATATTTATGTCTGATAAAGTGCCAGGTATCTTTAGTACAAAAGTCACCAGTTTTACTTAAATTCCAAATGATGTTGTCTTTCCTGAGAGGTGTTATTCTCATTTTAATAATTTTACTGATTTCAGAACTAGTGATAACAGATTGAAACTTATTAACATCCCAGGTGTTGGTGGAATTGTTCCAGATTAGATACTTTGGTAGATAGATTAGTGTACAAGTTATTGTTACCATTTGAGGGTAATTGAAATACAGGTTTTTATTACCAATCTAATTATCAAGCCAAAACTCAATATTACCATTTCGAAGACTCCAAAAGATATGAGGCTCAGCAATATATCTGATATGCTTGAGCCTACACCAAAAATTTGTTTGAAGAGGTGTTTTCTTTTAAAATAAATAGAGTTCATGTAGTTTACCCAAAAAGAATTGTTTTTACGAAAATTTTGCCAAGTTTTGCGGAAAAAGTATATTGCATATCTCTGATATTTCTAATGTTAAGACCATTTTCCTTATAAAAAATAACAAAGTTTATCTCATCTAGACCAGCAAATAGAATTAGAGGTTTCATTTGAACCCCACAAAAATTTGTTTAAGGTTTTTCCAATTTTGTTTATTATATTTGAAGGAAGAATACAACATTAAATGAATAAGGTATCGATGAACATTAGTAAAAATTGGATCATTACTAGTGTTAAAGTTTGCTTTTAAAGTAGTCCTTTATAGCAGAGAGCAAATCACAGTTGATGATAGACCAACAAGTTTTAAAGAACGTGATATTGAAACCATAAGGCCAAGCTACACTTTTGAGTTTGAGGTTTTTTATATGATTTAAAACATCATCCGTAGATGGGGGAGACAACAAGAAGTTATTATTAGATTCATTAATGAGAGAAGGGATTGTATTCATGGTATCATCATAGGGATTGACAGAATTGTTGCTAGATAAGAGATTATTAAAATAAGTGATATCAAGATCACTTATTTTAATGAGGATCTTTCTCTCAATTACCATTTTGTTTGATTCATTTATTATGTTTATCTTGCTTTTTTGTAACATAGTTTTGGAAAAGAGTTGTGTTTTTATCACCATTTTAAAACCAGGTTGCATAAGTTTTTTGCTCCCAATAAGCTTCTTCTCTAGCTAATATAATTAAGGTGATTGGGTTTTGTATATCATAAGTTTTATTGTTAATATTAGAGATATCATAATTAAAACCAATGACCTTAAGAGTGGAATTAATCCTAAATTGATAGATTATAGGTTCCTGAATTGCCATGAACTAAATTTTATTAGCCTTAATGATACAATTGAGCCTTCTAATTGTCTTTTTGTTACCTAGACCTCTAATATTCCAGTTAAGAATCTTAACTATCATTTAGAATGGTCGAGGGAAGATTATTAGACTCTTTATGAGTCTTGTTGTTTTTTTGGAGGGATCTGAATCATAAGCTTTTGGATGCTTTAGTTATATCTTTGAGCTGAAGTTGAGTTTTTTATAGTGTTTTTAATGTTTCTGTGGGCTGGAAACAATGAGAGGCTACTGTGGCGGAAAGTTTTGGAGGAGTAACATCTAAGATCATCTTCAGATGCATCCTAAATACATCTGAATTTATTTGCAATATCAAGGTAGTGAAGGGCTTCTATAAGTTCTGAATTGATTTCTTCAGGTGGTTTGTTTTCACTGTAAGGAGAGGTATTATCATAATTTTTTTTGTTATCAATCCAAGATTTATCAGCATTCTTAGTATTTATACTAAAATTAATATTGTCAATGGGATATTCTTCATTTGGTTTAGTAACACTATTTTTTACGATGATGGATTTCAACTTTGTTTTTTAAGAATCCATTGTTCCTAAGATTTGATGGGCAGTCCATGGCCATCAGAAATGACTTGGGAAGGGATGGGAATAGAAGATATATGTTGGGGCTTTTGATTTTTATTACATTTATATTTATTGTGGCCAAAAGAATAATATATAGAATATTTCCATATACTATATGCAACCATTGACCATCTTGGTCACCAAATTGATACCAAAGTTTATTGTATAAAGTCTTGGATATGTCATTTTCTATCCAAGCCTTACAACAATTGAAGTTTGCAATATTGTTTTTTCAGGGCTCCACATATCCAGGGTTGTGGTATCTGAACTTATTCACTCTAAACATAAGAACTTCAGACAGGCAATACATAGTAAGGATACAACCAAGTGTCTTTTTTCAATGAATGAGGAAATGATTTCTCTTCACTATAATAACCCATGAGAACTGGTAGAAAAACCTGAAGGTCAAAGACTAGTTGATTACAAATGGGTTTTCAAGAATAAGGAAATAATTCTTGGGGTTGAACAGGTCAGGTACAAGGCCATGATGGTTGCTAAAGGATTCACTCAACACGAGGGTGTGTATTATATTGAGATATTCTCTCATATATTAAAACATAGTTCAATCATGATCCTACTTGTATGACTGCCAAGTTTGACGTGGAGTTGGACTTGATGAACGTCAAGACAACTTCTCTACATGGGTCCATCTACATAAAGCGGCCTAAAGGATTTGTAAACGAGGAAATTAGTGACCATATATGTATGTGTAAAGCATTGTACGGTCCAAAGAAATCTTTTAGGCACTGATATAAGTGTTTTTCATTATTGATGGTCAATAATGGTTATGGAAAAAACAATTATGATAGTTGTGTGTATGTGAAGAAGTTTAGTTCTGCCAATATATATTATTGTATGTAGAGGATATGTCGATTGTTAGAAAAAACAAGATATAAATTAAGTCTTTAAATGTAATATCGATGATCAATTTTGAGCTGAAAGACTATGGTTCAACCAAGAAGATTCTTGAGATGTTGATAGTTAGATATAAACAAAAGAGAAATTTGTTTATGTCACATGAAGTTAATCTGAGGATGTTGTTTGACAAGGTTGGTATGATAGAGGCGGAACCAGTCACTTGTCCAATTTCTCAACACTTTAAACTGACATATTTAAAGGATGATGCCGAAGATGTAGATATGTAGAAAATGGAAGATATTATTTCTTCCAATATTGCAGGAAATATAATGTATACCATGGTCTACAGTATACCTGATTTGGCTTATGCTTCGAGCTTGGTGGGTTGATTCATATTGAAGCCATATTTGGAACATTGGCATGCTGCTAAGTGGGTTCTGAACTACATCAAAGGATCTACTAATCTGGGACTGATTTATGGAGACGTTGGTTTATGATTGGAAGATGGTGAGGGTTATGTTTATTCTGATTATGCTAGTTGTCTGAACACTAGGAATTTATAATTAGATATGTGCTTATGTTCTTTGTTAAAGTTATAAGTTTGACATCTAATCTTCAACCCGTAGTAGAATTAACCTCTACAAAAGTTGAATATATTTTTTTATTTCGAAAGAAATATAGAAGGTTATGTGGTTAAGAGGAATACTGGGAAAGCTTGGAGTTCAGCAATAAATTATGATGGTACATTGTGATAACCAAAGTGCAATACATTTGTCAAGGAATCATGTGTTTCATAAACAGACTAAGCACGTTGATTAAAAATTCATTTTGTAAGAAGTATTCCTACATGGAGAGATTGTGCTCCAAAAGGTCCATAAGGATGACAACTCATCAAATATGTTTACTAAACCGGTGACAACATATAAGTTCAAGCATTTCTTGGACTTGGTTCATATCTGAAGCATCTGAGATTCTTGCATGAGGCATATAAATTATATTTTTTATTTAGATTTCAAAACCAAGGTGGATAATTATAAAATTATGATTTTGATTGGTGGGTTAAACCATAACTGACTAAATGTTTTGACTGTATCAACCTATGCATCGTCAAAACATCGGTTTCCTCAGCTAAGTCATTGGTTGCATCGGCTTGGAAGCCTTGGTAAAATCGATCAACTGCTTATACCATAATTTTATCATATGATGTATAGGATACTTCGACTAGGAATGCATTGGTCAAACCGACCAATTTCATCTGCCAAGAATCCATCGGCAAATGTATTTATGTTTTTGGTTAGGAAGACATTGGTAAAACCGAGCAAGGTCATACTTATAGGGGCCTTTGGATGAGGAAAATTTTGCTTATGTTTGAAGGATGATATATGAGATAAATTCTGAACTAGCGAAGTGGCTATCGCCTGGACTTGACCTGTTTAAGTGTGACTATTAGTAAAAGGTGTCAATTGCAGTGGTTAGATCTATCTTCTATTATAACATAATTAGTTACTTCTTGTTACAACAAAAATGGTTATTTTTCTTAGGAGTTTGTTACATTCTATCTTGGAGAGAGATTGGCACCAAGCATTATAAATATATTTTTTTGGACTGAGAAGAAGATGACAGGACTTTGGTGAGTGTGCAACATAGATTAAGAGAGAAAATAATTAGTAGATTTCTTCTCGAAAAAAACAAATAGATTTAACTTGGAAGAGTGTTGTGTGAGCTCTGGAATTTGGAGTTTCTATAAACACGGTTTCTTTGTTATCTTAATCTCTTATATTGTTATTACCGTTAAAACACTAAAGGAATAACATTGGTTGTGGCCAGACTGGACATAAGAAAGTTGTCGACCCACTATAAATCTGATGTGCTCTAGTTTCTCTTACTTTTTTATTAGATTCGTTATATTTTTATAGTATACTCATTGCATGTTTAGTGACGTAGTTGTTGAAATGATCAATTTGAGACTTGAGTTGATCGAATAAAGCTTGTTTAAGAGATAAAATTGGGTTAATGAATGATCACTCAAACTTTGATTTTAGTTATTTGTCATACTGTTAAACTGGTTAGTTTTAATATTAATGCATTGCCTTAAATATTGTTTGGTTGGATCCAAAATCATAAGGTTTTAGATCGATTAGACTGTCAAGATTTGAATTTTAACTATTTGTGTGCGGAGCTGAGTTTCTGAAGTTTGCATGACCATGCTGACGAGCCATATGCTTGTTTTGCCTTCAAACCTTATATGTTGTCAGTCCTAGTTACTTTAGCTAAACCGGTTTAATTACCAAGAACTTATTAGTTCGATAGTTTCTTTACTCCTACTTTGTTAAAAAAAATTCCCAACCAAAATATCTCTCAAATAAAACATATATTTTATTGAAAAAAAAACAAAATGCTAGAATAAGTAGTAGTCTGCTAAATAATTGGTGTTTTTGGCTAAGGTGTATATATGTTCGGTTTTTCTAATCGAATTTGGGTAGACCTCGTAATTCTTTAAGTAAACATTGAAGGAGTACCATAAATATTAAGGTAAAATAAAGAGGGACATACCAATAGTTTTTTTAGAAAAGTACCTGAAAATACCCACTCAACTATCTTATTACCCGGCGGTACCCGCTTTTAACATAGTGTTACTTAATACCCAGACTAATAAATTGGACAAAAATACCCTTCCACTATATATACCCATTTTTCAATTCCAACCCACTTTTTCGACCCTCCTATCACCCTAAACAAACGCAAAATTCTAATTTTAGAAACCACCAGAAAACAAACCGTTCGACTTCGTGATACTCTCTCTCTCTCTCTCAAACCCAGAAACCCTACAGCTTCTCACCTTCGTCACTATCGCACCGGTCAGCCTCTTTTACTCAGACAGACTACACACCTTCAAATCTCATTCGACAAAGTTGTCGTGAAGTCGTCTCTGAAAGCTTCTATCTCGTTCTCCGACCGGTGAAATTTAACAGGTATGCATTATCGTGGAAAGTATACTTTTTTTTGCGTTTTTGACGAATTTGAACCACTTTTTTCTCTTAATTCACGATAGGCGAGGCTGTTGATACTAGAATGCAGTATCTACTGACGATAGTTGCTCAGTTTATGGGTTTATAGTCAAAGCCAGGGTATAATTTTAGTTGCATGTAATACTGATACTCTCCTGAGAAATATTATGTATGTTAGATCTGCATTAGGTAGTTCATTGTTGATTTTGGTGTTTGTTGCATAATTCCCAGATCCCTGCAACGTGCATGTAAAAAGTGTAACAGTTCGCATCCTGATAACCTACTATTCAAGCAATTCGCAGCTCAGTTTATGTTTATACTTATTTGCATACAGTTCGAAGCTTGAGTTATCTAATTCGCATCATATCAGAACTTATTTCGCAGCTTGTCTGTTAAGCCAGTATTTATATATATGCGATTCGCAGCTTGTGATGCGAATTATTTGTGACATTCCAACTGATTTGTGTTTGTGCAGGAAGAATGACAACAAAACGCAGCTACTACAGATCAGGGTTGGTGAGCCTTCTAAAGCTACTAAAAGACATGCGTATTACAAGGGCCCACATTGAAGATGCAAGAAACACACCCTTCTACACGCTTCTGAAAACGGCGTTCGAAATCCGTAATGAGGAAGAGCTGCCTAGGAAACAATTCTACTCAATCATTCAGTATATCCTCGAGAAATTCTCTCTGGAAAGAGACGCCTTTAGGATTGGCAACAAGTATGTAAAGCTAACTACAAACGATATCAAGATCATATTCGGGCTGAGGCATGGCACCGAGAAAATGGAGTTAACAAAAACCGGCGCTTTTCACAACAAGTATGCAGCCGGCCAGGAGGACGAATCAAGGATGATGAAGAAATACTTCATGTCAAAAACAGGCAGGAAAGTATCAGCTAGTAATACCAAAACAATAACAAATGCCATCATAAAGGTACGTCTAAAATGGACTTCATCTTTATAAAGCAAGATTCTGTACATTTCTAACATAGCATGTTGTCATTGGTTTTACAGGAGGGTATAGAGAAGGCCATAAACGAAGGAGAGGAACATGAATTGGAAGACGTGGGGAGGCTGTTGATACTGTTTTTGTGCTCCACGCTATTCTACTCCGTATCTGGAGATATCTTGGGCTGGAGCACGGTTTATTACGTTGAAGACCTCAACAGAATAAACAATTACGACTGGGCTGGATCGATTCTGTTCAAGCTTCGACAGTCTATCATGAGTTGCTTAGCAGTAAAAAGAGCCGATAAAGTCGTCGGCTGCGTCGCCTTTGTAGTTGTAAGATTGATCTATTCAATATAACAATTAGTTATGTACATAGCATCGTGTTGATAAAACTTGTCCCCATGCAGCCCTTCATCATGGAGCACACAACAATCGGCCACGAGGTAGCGAAGCCAACCTCGATACCAAGGTTCTTCAAATGGTTGGGGTTAGAGTGCCACGCATCAACCATGGACTATCTTATTAAAACACCCTACCTGGATGCTGACCAGGTATAAGCTTAATATATGTATTGAACTTGGGGTGCATACAGTTCGCAGCCTATGATGCGAACTGCTTATAAAAATATCTCAAACATTTCGCAGCCTGATATGAATTTTACTTCGCAGCTTCATGTTCAGCACAGTTCGCATCATATGTTTAATACTTAATTCGCATCATATGGTTTACACTTAGTTCCCATCATATGTTTTACATATAGTTCGCATCATACTGTCCCATAATCATTTCGCAGCTTAACATGCGAAATGTGATTTAACACCACACAGTTCGCATCATATGATGCGAACTGCTTATAAAAAACAATTTGTTTGTCTACACCCTCATACTTTCGAAACAATTAATTTACTTACATGTGCATCTGTTGGTAGGTTTTAGAAGGTCCATTACAGTTTACCGAGGCTGAAATTGAAGCTTTCGGAGAAAGAGAAGATGATGAAGATGGTGAAGATGCAGAAGTAACGGTACCTCCTTCACCGGAAGAAAGACCTAGGAAGAGGTCGAAAAGCACAGCATCAAAACCAAAAAAAAAAAAGACCAGCATCACAGAATGTAACAAATAAGGTGATGTCTCCCACACTCCAACACCCAACACCACCCGAGCCATCGATTCCACCACCAAGATTCCCAAAGAAAACAATTCCACCACAACCCAGAGGCAAATCCAGGCAAGAGCCCTCCGACACCGACACAACCAGTATGAGTGAAACGATCGGTGATTATTTATTCAAACGCAGAGACCCTAATCCCGATATTGCTGCTCAATCAAAACGTTTGAAGACGTACGCCGACAAGAACAAGTACGAGCGAAAAATAGAAAAACAGGCCAGAGAAGTAAGTATGACTTGAACCTTAAATAATCACTACAATCAGCACTTAATATGTTTATAAAAAGTTTGCTATCATTTTTGCAGCTGAAAGAATTGAAACGCAAGATAGCGGAACTTGAAGCACAACAACTCCACAATGATATCTCTCTGCCAATCTGCCGTACTGAAAGCCCAATAAAGCAGGTACCAGCAGCACTTCCAGAGGGACAAAAATCCACTGATCAGCAAGCATCCGTGTCTAATGCTGATCAGCACACATTTCTTCCTGGAGTACTGCCGGAAGAAAGGGACGATGATGCCCACAATTCATCCATCATGGAGACACATACACAGGAGGTAGATAATGTAAGTAGATGATTTGATGTTATCAAACAAATATCAGGTTGAGCTGCGAATTATGTAATAAACTGGTTAGTTATTACTGGTTGGTCATTCCAAACGTTTCGCAGGTTGAGCTGCGAATTATGTAATAAACTGGTTGGTTACTACACAATTCGCATGCTGAGCTGCGAATTGTTAGGAATGAATAACATAGATATCAGGTCAGGATGCGAAATGTGATTACACAATGATTAACTTATGCTTAACCCTTCCACCATTTTCTTTTTTTTATTTTTGTATGAAATAGGAGACCGAAAGACAACAACAACACCAGCAGAAACAGCAAGCCCAACAGCAACAACAGCAACAACAACAACAACACGAACAACAACAACACGAACAGCAACAACAACAACACGAACACGAACAATAACAACAACAACACGAACAACAACAACAGCAACAACAACAACAGCAGCAACAAGAAGAAGAACACCGCCAGCAAAAGCAACAAGAAGAAGAACAACAACAACACCCCCAACAACAGGAACAACAGGAACAACAACAACAACAGCAACAACAACAACAACAACACGAACAGCAACAACAACAACAACAGCACCAACGAGAAGAACACCCCCAGCAACAATAACACGAAGAACACCCCCAGCAACACCAGCAGCCACAGGTTCAACACGAAGACCGGCAACAAGGACAAGAAGAACAACAACAGCAGCAACAGATAACCTTGGCGAAGAGAGAAAGGCTAACTCAAGAGGTAGCACCTCAAGAGTCAGAACCTGTCCATCCCGGTGAGAAGACAGAACTACTCAGCCAGGAAGGACCATCCTTAGAAGACAAAACCACTTCTTCGGTGGAACATCAAAGACCAACGGTGCTGTCAGCAAAGTCAGAATTGCTAAGCCAACGTCAAACTGTAGGCCCGGTAACAAATCAACTGCCAGCTCCAGAGTTTCACGATAACACAGTAGGTTTACCTGATGCTTTTGTTGATGGTATTAGTACTCAAGTTTCACAGACATTTTTAAATGAAATTGATAATGTATATTACGATTATATAATACAACGGTCTCTGGAGAACATGTCGGAGGATGACATTAATGATTTCTGCCGACACGATCCAGCCTCTATGCCGAACAAGTCAACGGCAGTGGTTGTCGCTGACCGTGCGGTAAGGCCTACTTACAATGATTTCGCATCATAACATGTGACTTGTGGCAAATGCTGATTGGAGTATTACAAACAAATATCAGGGTATGATGTGAACTGTTCAGTGGAACCTCGAATAGTTCGCACCCTACCCTGATATATAATAATTATTATTTAACTGCTACCTTACATTTCACAGCCTAACCTGCGAACTGTTTGGACTCGTTGCACTTATAATCACTGACGCCCTCTACTTTTGATTTTTGTTTCATACTAAGCTCGAGACAGTTAATGAGATAGAGGAGCCAACTTTTGCACTACTGACACAAACGAAGCCTCAAGTGGCAGAGGAAGAAGAGTTCGTAATAACAATGCGGGAACCGCCAGTAGTAGAATACAGCGACTGGCCAAAGAAAATCAAAGTAACTGAGCGTATCGATCTGGCACAATACCACAAAATACAGTTGGTTAAAGCCTACGAGAGCGACACCCCTGATCCAGTGGTATGGCAGTTACCGGAGTCCAAGTTTACGTACGGAATCAGGGTGCAAGCGAGTGATCTCATGGCACTACCTTTAGAACTGGAGCTGGACGTAAAGGTATCCAATTGTCAACCAACTTTATTTTCAATGTTTCAAATACGTATTCTATATTTAACATAAATCTACAACTCCTTTGTTAGCTTATCGATGCTTGGATTCGAAAGATGCTTGAAGATGAAAACTACAAAGTTCCATGCACTAAAGCTAAAGGAGAGCATCACGACGCCATACTGATTTCGGGCATGACTGCGGTAAGTTTAGCTCACGTAAATAGACCAAAGTTCTCAGAGTTGTTATCACTTTAATATACTCTTGCTTGGATGCAGCATCAAATGAAAGCACGGTGGCAAGTGGAAAATCTGGTGGACATGGCTTTTAGGAAGGGGCGCAAAAATGCCAACATCATCATGGTTCCAGTGTGCACCGAGTCGAAGGACAATACAAACCACTGGACGTTGCTCGTCATCGACGTTGACGCCTGCATAATTTCAAACTACAACTCGCTTCTGCCTAAGCTTCATGCCATAGACAACACCGCAAGAACACATGCACTACTGGTAAATATTCCAACCTATACACTTAAATCTGAACAAATTTTAAGTATGCATGCTGCAAATTGAGATCTGGTATGCTGCGAATTGTGAGTAATCAAGATGTTTTTTCGCAGCTTGTCCATAACTTAATTCGCAGCCTATCTATGTTGGATACAATTCACAACTTGTTCATAACTCAATTCGCAGCCTATCAAGGCTGTCATATAATTCGCAACCTAAGATGCGAATTGTGTATGATTTATTGTAACACAATTCAGAGCCTGAGGATGCGAATTGTATGTCACCAACTGTTTTTGTTTTTGTGCATATTCCTAACACTAATTATTATACACAGATCAAATATTTGTTGGATAGAGGATTCCTACCCAAATATAGTACAGGGTGGAAGGTGAAAGTGGAAAGAGGCTTCCCACAAAAAAAAAAGGCACCGTGGACTGTGGTCTCTTCGTCTGCAAATATGCAAGGGATATTATTGAGCATGGATCAGTCCAGAAAAAATACGATACAGATATGGTGACTCCCTTAAGAGCAGAAATGTTCTATTACTTTTTAAATGACATAGACACCGTCACATATGGCTGATTCGTGTATTGCTTCTAAATACATTAGTTGCTTGTAAATACATATGTCTGTTGTAAATTTTTTTTTTTTGTGCATACATAAACAAATTGTGATATATAATGAATATTCATTATCTTTTAGTTCGCATCATAACCTGATATATAATGATTGATTATTATCCTGGTATGTATGAACAGTTCGCAGCCAAACCTGTATGAATACTTCGCAGCCTAAATTATATCAAATACTTCGCAGCCTAACCTGAGAGATGGTTATCACTACACACACAATTCGCATCCTGGTATACCAGCTTATAACCTGTTCGCAGCCTGGTGCATAAATAAAATATTAAATAACATCATTCAAGAATACGAACCGGCTATGGCGTATGCCTTGGTAAACGTTTTCTGCATTAAGCACGCAAAAAACAATCTAATCATGTCCAGAACCCATTAATTGCTGGTTGGACATGGAGGCTATGTAATGATCACCTCCTTTCCCTATAAATAACACTAGAAAACCAGAGGCTATTTTTAAAATAAACTCTACATTTTAAACCAGAGCTATTTTTTAACAAACTCATTTCCCTCGTCTCTTCGAATTCAAAAAGTCATGTCTTTTTCCACCACCACAACCACCACCTCATACTCAAACTCTGGTTCACTCGGTTCTCTGGGTGACTCCTAGTCATCCTTAACCGTTAACTGGAGTGATGAGTTGATCATGCCAGCAGCACCACCAAACAACCCAATATCTGTTTTTGGGTTAGACATATATGATGACTACTACTCAGCTGACTCTCAACCATCGGAAGTTGTTCCACAGATTGCTGCTGAACCTCAGCCAGAACAGGTTCCAATGCTTCCTGCTGCACCTCAGCCAGAGGTTCAAAACAACAAAAGGAAGAGGGAAGACGAAGCTGGTCCATCGAGGACAAAATTTTTAAGCATGATGGACGTTAATGTTGAAGCTGAGGATAAATAGGAGAAAGAGAAAGAGAAAGTCGAAGACAAAGAGGAGAAAGACAAAGATGATCAGCACAAAAAGGAGAAAGAGGAAACAGTTGGTGATGAATCATCTACCAACTGCTAGAGTTGGTTTTTGTTTTTTGTTTTTTTGAAATGCAACTAACTAGCAACAGCAGCTTGTAGTGATATGTGTGAACAGTTGTTAGTTTCTGGATATATTTTGTAATCCTCCTTTTTGAAATCCAACTTGTAATCCTCCTTTTTGTAATCCAAATATATTTTGTACATCATTCGCATGTTAACCTGCTATATTACTCATTTTCAACCTTACTGAATATCATGGTATTTTATTAAATAACAATTCGCAGCTTATCACATGACAAATATCAGGACTCCTAACTGAACTCCATTCGCATCAAAATTCTGGCCCTAATTCGCAGCCTATCATGCGAAACGTACGATATGATAAATGTTTGATATGATTTTACCAATGATTCGCATCCTATTAAAATTTCACATAATTGTACATAATTCACATGTAATCTTGATAGATGTTTGTAATCTGACTTGTAATCCTCATTTTCAACCTTACTGAATATCCTGGTATTTTATTAAATGACAATTCACAGCTTATCACATGACAAATATCAGGACTCCTAACCGAACTCCATTCGCATCACAATTCTGGCCCTAATTCGCAGCCTATCATGCGAAACGTAAGATAAGACAAACGTTTGATATGATTTTACCAATGATTCGCACCCTGTTAAAATTTCACATAATTGTACATAATTCGCATGTAATCCTGATAGATGTTTGTAACAAATATGTATGCGTATTGTACATAATTCGCAGCATAGGATGCGAAATGATCACAACTCCAATAGTAGCAAATACAAAAAACACAAGAATGTACAAATGTCTAGTTTGCTGTACAGAACAATAACTATGCTAAAAAAATAAATGTCCTTAAACTGGAACATCACAAGTCCTCCGGTTATGGCCTGATTTCGAACATCGGCCACACCTTAACTTCTTGGTTGAGATTTTTCCTCTAGAAGGGATTCGCTTTTTCTTAGGCCTTCCGGAGCGTCTCTTAACGTTCGGAGGCAGAACTTCAACAAAAGAAGGATCGTTAGCGCTGGACCCTTCGCCGAAATCAGTTAGAGCAGGTATGCTGAAAGAGTAACTTTCCCTGTAATTCTTAACCGTAAAGAAGGGTTCTATTACAGTCAATGGATCTTGGTCAGTGTATTGTAATGCCGCTAGAGCATGAGCACATCGAAAACACTCTTGTTGCCATGATCTGCATGAACATTTGAAATCCAACAGATTAACAACAGCTACAGGAGTCGAAAAGACTTCGAACATGGCGGAAGAGGACTTACGTACTACCCAACTTCGGCACATGTCAACATTCTGTTTTAGCTTCTTCTCGTACTCGGGAACCAAATTAGTACTCCAGCTGAGACCTTCTTCGTATCTCCGTGAAACCTGAGTCATAAGCAAGACTCTAATCCAATCAATAAACTCAACAATTGGTAAGCCGCAATATTTTTTGATCTGATTGTTAAACGATTCAGCTGCGGTAGAAGCCATAGAGCCGTATCGCTTCCCTTTTACGTAAGCCTGGGCATACTTTTCAGGGGGTAAATTTGCAAGAAAATCACTCATTCTCTCACCACCTTCACATAAAAAACCTGTTAGTATCTCTTTAAAAAGCTCTTGACTGTGAGCATAAGCAAGACGGTGGAAGAAACTCAACATCTTTTTTTTATACTCCCTGTTAGTATGTTCCAGTTTGGCTCTCAAATTCTGCATGAGATGGAAATAACAGTACGCATGATAGCAGTTTGGATACAAGACAGAAACAGCATTAACAATACCAGAATGACTGTCTGAAATAAATGTGATCTGGCGATCCAGCAAATGTGGTTTCAAACACCCCAAAAACCACATCCAATTGTCCAATCTTCAATGCTAACTACAGCAACAACAACAGGGAATAGTCCTGGAAAAAGGCAGATCAATTAAACACTACAACAGTATGCAAACGTTTAAAAATTGTAAACAATTCGCATGATGTCCTGTACCAATTCGCAGCTTGTCATGCGAAATGTGTTTGACATTTTAATTGATCATGCAAACAGTTCGCAACTTGTTATATGAATTCGCAGCTTGTGGAAACTTTAAATAATACCTAACTCAAGCTGCGATGTAAGTAGAGTTTATTCAGCATAATACCTAATTCGCAGCCTCAACTGCGAAATGTTAGGATCACAACCCTGCTTAATTCGCATCACCTGCTGCGAATTACATCAACATTTTCACACAAAAACATCGTTCATTAACTATATAAATGTAACTAACCGTTGTTTCCGTCCTTTGCTACAGCAGTGAGCAATGTACCCTTGTACTTGCCATATAAGTGGGTTCCATCGACAAACAACATTGGACGGCATGAATGAAAACCACTAAGGGACGAACCGAATGCTACAAAACAGCGCTTGAATTGGTTTCCAGCTGACAACTCCAACTGGCAGTCTGAAGTAATATCCCGGCTCTTCAAGCGTTTGAAGTATCCACTTAGTAAACTAAAAGAACTTGAACTATCTCCAAAAAATCCCCTCCTAGCCTTCTCTAAAGCATTCCATGACAAACGATAAGAGATATCAAGACCGTAATCTTGTTTGACAGTCGATTGTATGGTTTTGGCTGTCAACGAATGGCAGGTCCAGAGAGAATCCTGAATTTCCTCTGCAATTAAATCTGATGTCAAATGCCTGTGCCGCTTATGCTTATGCTTCTGGGAGAAAACAGGACTGCAAGTATGGTATGGGAAATGCTTCTTTATCGTCATAAGGCCGGTGCTTGAGTCAATAGATGCATAAACTCTCCATTTGCACCCGCTTGTGAGCTTATTTTCACAATAAGCAGTGATCTTATGTGTTGTGTTGTGCAGGTATTTGAAAGAAAAACCATGCTCTAACGCAAACTTGCACAAGGATAACCTCAGACCGGCAGCACCTTCTTCAAAAGCTTGACCCACCCCTGTAATAGCATCAGCCCAACCAGCAGTAGCAAGTTGTTTTTTCCTCTGATCAGAATTAACTAAACCGTTACTACTCTCCCCGCTAACTATTTGATCAAGAGATGGTTCTACCAAAACCAAGCTACGCTCTTTACGCTTACCACCAGAATCCTTACCACCAGAGCTCTTATCAACAGAACTTTTATTACCAGAACCCTTATCGAAGACGTGTTGTTCTATGAGAAAACTAACCCGTTTTAAACGCTCCAAATCAAGATATAACACCAACCCAACAAAATCACTCTGGTTATTAAAGAAACAATTATTGTGATCCCCGCAGGAGTAAGTAATTAGGTACTCACCTGTGGCAAGCTCCTCCCATGTGTTCTCTACATAAGCTTGGATACTTTCGAAGCTTTCAAACTCCGTGAAAGGCACAATTGCAGTTTGGTGACCATATTTAAAAATACAAACTCGTGATTTAGACATCTCTTAACCTGGACAATACAAGTTATTTGTTATTAGTCTCAAAAATTAGGTGCAAAATATTTACTACTGCATCAAACAATTCGCATCCTAAGATGCGAATTGTATATACCTACAACTATCTATTCACATCCTGTCCTGATATTTGTAGGTAACAAAGTCCTGATATTTGTCATTAGTCACAAAACTGTGCAGATTATTTACTGCACCATCAAACAATTCGCATCATAACATGCGAAATGTGTACATACATCGAGTAATTCGCAACCTGTCCTGATATTTGTGTATATCTACATATATCTATTCGCAGCCTGTCCTCATATTTCTATGTAACACCGGTCCTAATATTTGTTTCGAAATACAATACTCTAACTGACCTAAAAACTCGTAATCTACACATTACCCACAAACTAAAGCACTACGAAATTAGAATATAACATCAGAAAACAAGGATGTAACTATATAGCGAACAATATTAACTAAACAGATCACTATAACAAAAAAAACAGAGAAAAGCTCGAAATCAGGCAATGGCATCTAAAAACAGTAGGCTAGAACCTATTCCAACAGAGAAAACGAATAAAAAACTTCGAAATCGGTAGGTAATTACCTAAAAAGCTCGAAACACGATTACTTGTAAGCTATAAGATTCCAAAAAGCGACGATCAACTCCTGTACGTATAAATTAGAGGTTAGACAGGTCTAACACAACAACTTACATAAAGAAACAAACCTTTAGCAGCTTCCGATCACCGGAAAATGTGATTTCAACCCAGCTCGTGGTGGTTGGTAGGGTTAGGTGGTTAGAGCGGCTAACAAATTCAAATCTTCAAAAAGCTAGAAAAAATAGAAAGAAAACAGAAAAAGTGGTTTATATAGTGGGTTAAGGGTAGTTAGGGTATTAAAATAAAATTAGGTTGTAAGTAACAATAAGGTAGTTGAGATGGGTATTAAGTAACAATTGATCAAACCTTGGGTGGTAAGTGACAATTGAATAGTTGAGTGAGTACTTTAAGTGCAATTTCCCTAGTTTTTTCTTAGCGTCTAGACTTATTTGTAAGCTTTGTATTTTTTTTAAGGATCGTCGAATGTTGACCCTTTGTTAATCTGATTTAGAGCATCCCAAAAATTTGACACTGCACCTATATAATCATTGCACATAGGAAAGATGAAAACCTGTAGGTCTTAATGGCATGTAGCATGAGTTGAGTATGACACGTGACCATTGTACGGTACCGTCACTTAGGCTTATGCTTTTGTTAACGTGAGGTGTTTGTATCCATTGTTGATTAGATGCCTATGGGGTTTGGATGAGGCACTTATTTCATATATACCCACAAGATCATTTAGGTGTATTTTTCACCTACTTATTTTATTTAAAGTTTTTTATATGAGCATTTTCCACAACTTTTGAAAATTTATTATTTTTTATATTCTTAAAACATAATTCACGCGAACTGTATTAATTTTGAATATAATAATAAAATCTTAAATCACTATAATTTCCAAGCATCAAATTCTTTTCGAGAACCATCTCATAGTACAAGAGAGGTTGAGGCTAAAAAAATAAGTATTTTATCCCAATATTGACATTGAAAGAGATATTGGTGCAAGAGGGAAATGAGTTACTACGGCCCGTAAAGGTAGGCTTAAATTGGAATATAGTCCCTCAACTATCGCGTTTTCTTTCATTTAGTCCATCGACTAAAAATTTACCAGTCAGGGTCTCTCGACTATTCAAAATTTATAAATTTAGTCTCTGCGCGTAGTCTTTTCCCTGGTTCAGCCATGTGTCTCCATAGTTAATTGGTCCGAGTCTCACAAATAATCCTTCGAATTTTATTTCCATTTTTACCCCTTAAATTTAATATTTTTATATTTGTGTATTTATTATTATTTATTATTTATTATTTTCTTTATTCTTCTCAAAATAGAGTATTGCAAAATTTGCGATACTCTGGTTCAAAAAGAAGAAGAAGAAGAGTACATATCTCTTTTACATTTTCCTTCTACTCTCATAATTAAACCTCTCAAATTAATGAACTAAATCCTAAAACTAATTAATTAAAACTAAAACCAAAACATTCACAAATTGCACCTACATTGTTATTTTTTTTCCGGAGTGAACCCGCAGCCGCTACTCAAAGTACAATGAGTGCGCACAGGGTAAACCCTCAGTCTGACGCGATAGCCTGCAATCCAACGCCAGACGGTAAACCACACAACGTGACACGCTCAGCAGAGAAATCATATGTATAAGGATTCGAACACATGACCTTTGGTCGCGAGCATATCATACTCAACCAACTCGGCTACCCCATTGGAGGCATAAATTGTTATTTTTACACCTTATTGAATGAGTTTTTTCCAAAACCACTGTATAGAAACGTGAGTGAGTTTAGTTTTAGGTGAGTGGATGAGCGTATTAATTGATTTTAGTTTGTGAATTAACTAGGTGCCTGAATTAGTTTGTGAATGGGTTATTTACTACGTGAATTAATTATCGAGAGAGGTAAGTGAGTTTAGTTTTAGTTAATTATTTCACCCATTTAATTCATTCAAAAATTAATTGTGAATGGTTCTTTACTAGTGTCTATTAAATATTATTTAGTGTCTTCAACCCCAATTGAAACCACTATTCTACTAATATTATTTTTATCAAACTTTACATTATATCTTTAATGCTTTTTTAGTAAACAAAATTATCATTTGTTCATAGATTTCATTCTACTTGGAAAATTTGTATTTTTGATCAGTTCATTCAATTAGATCTGATGATTCTCAATGCCACATGCAGGTTTGGACATATATATTGAGTTTTGAAGAAATCCGTGTGAATTGAAATGTCAACATGAACCAAAACTGATTTGTATGTTGGTGTTGGATAAAACACACTAATATAGTTTATGTCATATGTGTTTCTTTCTAAGTAGAGTATAAAAATTAGGCTAGGAATGGTAACTATAGGCTTTAATATTCAAACGTTGCAAAAAGAGGAGATATTTTTAAAAGGGTTTGTATTTCTAAGAGTTATAACAATGCAGAGATGACAAATGAAATAGTTTTAAAAGATGTTCAACTTGTTAGTTTATATGAAGAAAGGTGTTGGTTATTAGTAATTGTATTGATGGTGAAGAGATAAGAGGGTCGATTTTACAAAGAAGAAAAATGAGAAGTAAATGGAGAGAGGGGTGTGGTAAGATGAGAAATTGGACAAGCACTGCTATTTCTTCTTGAAACAGAGTATCACAAATTTTTCGATACTCTATTTTGAGAAGAACAAAAAAATAATTAAATTTAAGGGGTAAAAATAGAATTAAAAGTCAAGGGACTATTTGTGAGACCCAAACCATTTAACTATGAAGACACGTTGCTGAACTAGGGAAGAGACCACACACTGTGACTAAATTTATAGATTTTGAGTAGTCTAGGGACTCCGATCGATGATTTTTTAGTCGAGGGACTAAATGAAAGAAAACGCGATAGTCAATGGACTATATACTGATTTAACCCTACAAATGTAGTTGGGTGAGGAAATGAGATGGTAGATGAGAGGGTCCTTTCGAAAAACTATAAAGCAAAGAAAACCAATAAATTAGCTTATGCATCTTAGATAAATGAGTCAATGAAGTAATAATATGCGCAGAGAATGCGGTCCATAAGAGAAAGAAAACATGATTTAGGGAATAGATAAGCCTTTAAACATTCACCTAAGCATGACCTGAGTCAAGGTTTAAAGCTTGTCACCAATTAAAAAATATTTATATTATTTTCTATTGTAGTAAGAACCCTCGGTCCAACCTTTGGAGGTGCTATCCCAAGCATAGAGGATAGTCAATCCCGAATTTATTGTTTAACCTTTAGAGTTGGTCTCTTAAGAATACCAAAGTACCAAGCTAGATATAGTCAAAGAAACTACTGCACTATTAATACTTCTACATATGGAGAAACTTAGAGAGTTGATTGCTCGGATGATGGCCTCAGTTTGGACCAAGCATGAATGCCGATTAACCATTTGTGTAGTTGGAAACACAAAAAATCGAGCTTGGCGGTGATGTACATAATTTTTATGTTTTTTATATAGATAATTTTTATGAATTGACCCTGATTTCTCTGTACACTTGTTTAATGTCCTTATATTGCTAAAGATCATTCATATGACTACGATGGTCAAGATGTTAGACCTTCGAATCTTATTTAATGTTGTGGTCGAACCCTTGGAGGATTATCGACAGTTAAAAGGAAAATAAGCCAAAGTGAGGCAATAACTTGTTTCCCAACAAAAGCAAACCAATGACTTAGAAGCATATCCTCAAGATTTCAAAAGAGTAATTGAGCAAACCAAGAAATCTTTAAATTAACCAGAGGGCTTGTTGTTCAATTAAGGAAATTGCACGATGCATGCTCCATAGAATTTAGTGTGTGTAAGGCCCGTTATTATGAGATGTTGAAGATTTTTAATGATCTATTAAAGGCCAAGAAACACATTCATAAGGTCGAAATAGACGAGATGCAGGATGTTTTCTTTTGTGACTACCAAAGAAATAGATCGAATACTAGAGTTAAACCTTGTTTTGGATCTTTAGAAAACTTTTACCGACCTCCATCTTAGTGGGTTCTAAGAGTTGATCTTTTTTTTCGTCTGACGTGGGTTAATCACTGTCATTATTGGTAATAAAGACCAAGGTGGCAGAGGAGAGCGACGTACAAAAGAAGGTTGGATATCGTGAGGATAAGTAGTTTTATTATTTGCTTTGTACTTTGATTTTTTGATTTTTTTGTACTCAAATCATCTCATGAAGAATTGTTTTTAATGGTTGAATCCTTTATGTGGTTGCGGTCTTAACTTATTCAATCTAGATTGTAGTTTGCAAACATATTTTTAAATTTAGTTAAATTAATCCTAGATGTATCTAAAATCTATTTTAATTTTGTTTAAATTTCTCATTTTAAATAAGAATTTTAGCTTTGTCAACCTATTTGATGGATCCGGTTATCCTTCTTATCTACGAGAAGTTTCAAAATAAAATATAATAGTTTCTTTGAGTTTTTTTCATGTGTTTTCGTACAATAGCAAATAATGTTGCAACTCTTAAAGACTGATCAGTTCCGAAAATATAGGTTTAGTAATATGACTCGGGAGCTTAATACACGGATTAATGTGATTGTTTGCGAGCTTAATGCATAATTTAGTGGGGGAATCCATGAGCTCAATGAATAGTTTAAAAAATTATAACATAATCATTATAGAATATTTGAAATAAATGGAAAGAAGGTTTTACTTATCCAAGTAGGAAAAATGCACTTTAATTATAAAGTTAAAATTTTTAAAAAGAAATTTAAAATTTAAAACTAGTAAATAAATGGTATTCTTTGAGGAGTATACTAAAGTGTTGGATATTACATGGCATGGCTTGACCTTCGACGTCTAATAATTTATAAGCTTGTGGTTTAATTTAGTCGCGTTGTTGTAGGATAATTCTCGCTTCGGGCCTAACCTACCAAATGTTTTTTCATTGGTGTAAAGTAAAACCTCTTTTAACACATGATCGCACATGAAAATAACGAAAATAAACATTGTAATCGTACATATGTTTCATTAGTGTTTGATAATGTTAAAAGTGTAAGTATGTTTTGAATTTTTTATCGATTGAATCAATTTTGGCATGAGAGTTTTTATTTTCTATTTTTTCGTAGTTAGAAATTAGAGAATGAGGGTAAAGATGTTCAGACGGTGACCATCAACTTCATTTTATATATTAATTCTAAATTTTCTGTGCATGGTATTTTAGTATGAGCATATAATTTTCTAAAGTGTATCTGACCATTTCCAATTGCTCCTTTGAAATGCATGTATTTTTTCCAAGATGGTTCGGTTGGTTACTTCAACCTGCCTATTTGGTAGAGGAAGTAATGTTATTAAAAAATATTATTTAATACCTCTAGTTCGACAAATAAGTGATAATTGTGTATTCTGAAATTATAGTCCATTGTCAATATTTATTACCCCAAAAACCTCATATTTGTAATATATGTTTGTTTTAAGGAAGTTGATGACCTCATTTTCTCAATTTTTTTCTAAATGGCTAAATTTTATTCATTTGGATGAGTAATACTAGTCACAATTATGTATTGTCAACGCCTTGGTCCTTTTAGTAATGGTAGTACCAAGTCCAAGACTCATTGATTAAAATGGACGATTTCAAAAATTTATTAGAGATGAACAGATGAGGCCTAAATTATATTGGCAAAACATAAACAAATGTCATAACTTTGGACTAACATTTTGGCATCTGATTGTCTGGTTTGCTACAAAAATTATACCAGTATAATAAATTTGTGGAGAGTTTTCCAAAGAAGAAAGCTAACTCTTTAGAACAAACACACCTTATGGGCGTCATGGTAAACCCCTTTTGATATAACCTATCAAATAATTATACATATCGAGCAACCCTTATTTTGATTTTTTATCCTCTATACAATTTGTGGGTAATGTTCTTTTGGTGGAATACACTTTGATAGAGGTTCCCTAGTCTAGAGGTTCTTCGATGACCATGATTTTAGATGATGGCTCTAATTTTTTTTTGATTTACCTGGGTTTGGATGTGGCTGGTTTTTTTGAACGATGACCAAATAAGTGATTTCGCATATTCTGAGGATACAAGTGCATCAACTATTCAATTTTATGCCGAGGTACTTGTTCATACTCGAATTATTCAAGTTTAGTAGATTTATTACAAAACTTCTTTTGATAAATTATAAAATTGTCCTTCTTGGCCTTGACCTAACCTTGTGAATCAAAAATTAACTTCACACGGCATACTTCACTGATATGACGTCTCGTATGCGGCTTCCTTGTTTGAGGCCATAAACCCAAACTTGATTTATTTGTACAAAGATTCCCTTGAATGATATGTTAGTTATACAAGGTCTATGAAGCCAAGATTTTTGGAGCCTCAATCGGTTCGAATTACCCACATATATTTAGGATCATCTTCTTAAGGTACTAGTATTTTCACCTAGAATTACGTCAAAAAGTCTTCGAAAGCTTATATTTTGATGGTAGTCCAAGGCTTGAACCTTATTTTAAAGCTTATAACATCTACGAATCATCGTGTGAGTCATCCATATATATTTGGTTCTCTTAAAAAAAAATTCAAAGGATTGACATTTTGATGATAATATGATGGCTCTAAAAGTATGACTTTTTGTTTCTAGCGGCCACTATTAGTATAAGTACAAGATTCGTTAGTTGTAAGTATATGTTTTTGGTATTGATAAGGGATTTGCGTACATAGTATACTACTTTGGATGTGGTTCTTTCCTCTCTACTCAAAATTGAATGGGCAACATGATTTGATAATACTAGATATAAATATAAGGGCTCGTGTGAATTTGGTTTAGATTGGACATTTGGGGATGCTAAGTTTTCTTTGATTTTGATGAATGTCCCATCACATTCAAAGGTACAATGACATATTCGTGTATCTTTGAGAATCTCAAAGAATAAAAATCATTTGGTCGAAGATTGAATGATAAATTTGTTAAGTGCATCGAGCCCCCACTCAAGGTACATTGTTTTTGGTTTAATTTTAACTTTATCGATTGTAGGTTTTTAAATGTTTATGTGAATCAACCTCATTTTTGACAAATTTTTGTTGGTAAGTATTATATTGTCGATATATGCTTGAAGGTTTCAGCTGAGTTGATGGGAAAGGTATTGTTTACCAAACATTGGTAAGCAACACCTATATTTTTAAGCCATAGAGGATAAATTTATAGCAGTGTATCCTTCGTTTGTTCATAAACATAGTATGTTCATGACCATTTGGATGCTTTGTTATTTAATTGTATCCGGAGTAAGCATCCATGAAGGATGACATATTGTTACCTAAAGTTGCATCCACCAGTTGGTGGATACGTGAGACTAGAAATAGATCATTTGAGCATGCTCTGTTGAGATGTATCTACGCACATAGACCACTTGCCACTTTTATGTTTTACTAAGAGGAGTGGAAGTTTAGATTGGGTAAACCCTTTGTTGTCCGAAATCTCCATTGTGGAAATAAACTTTATTTTTCTGAAATAAAAAGAGTACGACTAATAAGTAGTATGTTTCTAGAGTTATTAGTGGTGAGGATTATTTCAGTCTGAGGGTAATTTGGTCAGGTGTTTTGCGACGTTTCAAAGGTATTTAATGTTCAAGTGGTTTGTAGTGAGATATTTGAGCTTCCTGGTTGTATCAAATGTTCATTACCCTCATTAATGAAGGTGGTTGGGTATTTATACCCTTAATTATGGGCCTTATGGGCCTTTGGGTCATACTTATGAAACTTGGTCGAGTTTAAAAACCCATTAGTTTATTAAGCAGATTAGCAATTAGCTTAGTCAAAATGTGATTAACTTTTAATACTTTAGTCATGTTCGGATGATTCAGTGGGTAGTCTTTGTCTGAATTGCCCCTGTCCGGTTTCTACAGTGAGTGGTGAGAATATCCGGACTCATCAGTAGCCCCTTTTTTAGGTTATGTTCAAAGTCCTTTGGCAAGACCTAAAAACCGCTCATGAGCACCTGTAACAATGTCCGGACCGATTTCGATTTGTATAAAGGATTTATCCGGACTGGAAAAACCCTCAGAAGCTCAAAGGTTTTGCCATAGATCGTGGGACACGTGTCCCTTTCTGATTTGCCTCACCGGCCGTTTTTTCTCCTAGAACGGCGCTCCCACTCATTTCAAAAAGTAACCTGTTCAATTAATGTTGCTGATGTCATCGCCGTCTTTAATCATTACTCTATCTTTTCGTATTCTCCTAGGTTTCAAGGTATCTTTTGTCTCTTTGTATAAATCAACTCATTTTTCACTGTTTTACCATCTTCATCATCTTTTCACTTCTAATCTTCAAAGTTTTTATCTCTCTTTTGCAAAAACCCTTTTTGGTGTAAGTTTATGTTTACAGCAAGAAACGCACTTGTAAAAGGTAGGTGGCTTAATCTGTCGGAGTTAGAGAAAACACAAAGAGTCAAACGAGAAAGGCGCATTGCTGCAGGCCTCCCACTTTCTCCTATCAAGAAATCTGAAACACCAAGTTTAGAGCCCGATCGAGGTTCATCTTCTGCCAGAAGCTCTAAACCTAGAAGGTTATTCCAACCTAGTCTTTCACCAATCGTCTCAGGCTCATTGGTCCAGGAATCAGAGCCTATTGTCGAACAAAAGCAAGCAGTTACAAGTACCAAGAGACCCTCCCTGTTCATTGCCATGGGATCGGATGCTGACATCTCCCCAGAAAAGCTAATAAATCGATGAAGAGGTCGTCTAGTAAAAGGCCAGGCTGTCGCCCCACAGTCTAAATCTCCAAAATCCGTACCCTCTAAGTCTGGGGCCAAAGATAAAGTTATAAGGTCAGAAGCACCCATCAAGATTCCTAAGGAAAAATTGTCTGGTCCGGAGGCCACCAGTTCAAGTCTTCAAAACGAACCCTCCGGATCTGAGCCCTAGCCGGACTCCAGATCACAAAAAGAAAGCAATGCTCAGCCATCCGGACAGCTTACTGAGCCAACCACTAGCAGTTCTCTCCCAAAAACAACTGATAACCCTTCCATGGTAATGGAAGACGTAATGGAGGATAGTGTTGAAGAAGCCTCTTTTGAGACCGAAGTCTCCGGGCAGACGAGTGAGACTGACATTGTCAAGAAAAGCAAGGGCAAAGAGAAACTATGTTTAAAACACCCGGACCTGCCGGAGAGCCTCGTAGGAAAAGTGGGACCTTGCTTCCACAAAGTGAGTGTAAAGTATCTGCTAGCCATACAGAAGATCAATTATGATTTTATTCACACAGATGAACTAGGCCGGATCCGGACGAAGTGGTGGATCCCAGAAAATGTTAAGGTGAGGATACCGGTTGATCCGGAGACGTCAATGGATTGCAAGCTCAGTGAGATAGTTTTCTTCACGAAGTTATTCAACTGGGGGCTTAGGTTTCGCTTGGACCCAGAGATCGTCAGATATTTCCATCTGATAAAGCTCTGCCCAAGCCAACTGAGCCCCAACGCTTGGTACACTCTCATGGCCTGCATCATGGCCTCCAAGCTCTCCGGAATCCCGCTTCCGATGGAGCAGTTTGCTACTGTGGCCAGCCTTTGCAAAAACCATGTCATCCCGTTCTACCATTACAATATGGGTAACAATTATAAAGTGGTGGATGACTTGCTTGAGTCGGAGAAGAACTGGAAGACTCAACTTTTGTTATCAATGGTGCTTGGGAGAATGGGAGGAAGATTAAGGCTGGTGACAATCCAAGCATGCTTATCTGCAGATGGAAAAGCACAAGTAAATATTTCATCGCATTTTTCATCTTTTCTTATAATAAGTTTGTTTGTTTAATTTCTCTTCTTTTGTTTTTAAGCAGTGCTGCCAAAGGAGTTCAATGACTACTTAGAGGAGGGGCAGACTACTTATGCCAAACTATATGCTTGGGCTGCTGAGAAATGGGGAAATCACTTCCACAACTGTTTTATCGGAGGCAACTTGGTAAGATCCCATCTCTGGTATACAACCGGCCGGAGAGACTTGTCTTGGGAGGAATTAACCACTCCACCCCCTCCGGAGGTGATTCTTCAGAAGACATATGCAAAGGATGGAAAGCTAGCCTTGCCGGGCAGAGCTAAAGCCCCAAGCAAAATGAAGGGCAAGAAAGGCAAGGCTAAGCAAGGCGTGGCTGAGGTCAACCCAGGTGATGTTGAGAAAACTGTCCCAGCAAACCAGGAGGGGCATGACCAAGGAAGGATTGACGCTACGTTGCTACAAGTGGTAGAAAATGAGAGTACCAAAGAGGAAGTTGGATCTCCAAAGCCCTTAAAAGCTCCCAAGAAAGATAAAAAACGGGGAGAAGAAGGTGGAGATAGGGAAGCTAAGAAGAAGAAAACCTCAAAGGGAGATAAAGTTTCTCTCCGGCCTCCGGAGTCTCTTCCTCCGGTCGATCCAACAGACCCAACTCAAGCAGAGGAAATCCCAAGTGACTTTCATACCAGAGAGGGCGCCGGAGGGGACATCCACATTGATGGAGTAGACATCAGTGGACTTCAAGGGATTAGTCTTTACTTTGAAGGCCTTGAAAATGAAGACTTCGCTGGCCCTTACCTCCCCCCAAGCTCTTCGAACATCGTCACTTTCAACGGTAAATCTTTTTCTGTTTCAGGGGAGAATGACGTGGTGACCCACTTCTTGTTGAGAAATATTCAGCCGGTGCTCAACTTGGAGAAGCAGGTGCGAAACCAGTCTACCACCATCAACACACTCAACTCTGATAAAGAGAAATTGTCTAACGACCTCCTTACTGCCAACCAGAACGCTGAGGCATCAAAGAGAGAATTCGAGGAGTTGAAGAAGGGGAAAGAGGATTTGGCCACCAAGCTGGCTACTGCGGAGGGAGCTATTAAAGAACTCCAATCGAAGCAATCTGACTTAGAGAAGAATCTTTCCACTTCGAAAGATGAGGTGAAGGCCAAAGAGAACGTCATTCAGACCCTGACCAGTGACAAAACTTCGCTCGAGGATGCTGTTTCCAAAGCTAAGCAAGAAAAAGCTGACTTGTTAAAAGAGCAAGAGAAGAAAATCCAAGCCAGGATTGATGCATACACCAACAAGGTGTTAGACTCCCAAGAGGAAAGGTATATCGAAGTCAAATCAAACATGGTTTTACTCTTTCATGAGAAATTTCGAAAGAGGACTCTAAGAGATCTATGGCGGTTTGTGGAGTATGATGACATCCCATTTCACACGATGGCGGATGGTGATAAGAAAAACTACTCTAGTGGTTGGGATGACACAACTGATGAAAATGAAAGGACTGGAGAGAGTCCGGATGAAGAAACCAATGACCCCAAGAAGAAACCAAGTGAGGTTGGGCCATCTAAGAAAGCTCAGCCTTAAAGTATCAACTATCTTTCAATTTTTGTGTTTGAACTAAAGTCCTTGGACGGCAAAGGCATTTTTTGTAATCGTATCCGGCCCTTGTCCGGATAAACCTTTTACTTTGAAACTTCAAAGTCCTTGGATGGCCAAGGCATTTTACATATTTTAATATGTAGCTTTATTTTACACAACTCTTGCATTGTTTTATAGTTTCCCAACTTCGATGGCTAATGTTCAAACAACCCTTAGTTATTTTACAAGTATTTTAAAGTGAGAGCGTTTAAATTCTCCGATGACAAATGTTTAAGTAGTCATCACTCTACCAATTTAATCCGGTCTGCCATTGATACTTTAAAAAATTTCAAGGAAGCTATCAATTGAAACACTCAGAATTTTTCAAAAGGCATCAAATTTTATTAAAAATCCCGGACACCTCATTAAAACCTCCCCGCGCCACCAGGGTAGGAAAGAGTATGCCCCATAATATTTACATGAACTTTAAACAAGTAAATATTTACATAGTTTTCATTCCAAATACAACCGGAGGTGTTCAATGTTCCAGGGGTGATTCAAAATCCTTCCATCTCTATCTTGGAGCCTGTGTCCCAGGCTTAAGCTTTTCACTGACCATGTAGGGTCCTTCCCAAGTTGGAGCTAGGTTGCCGAACTGCTTCTCCTTGGTATGCAGGAAGAATTTTCTTAGCACTTTATCCCTTGGTTGAAAATCCCTCCTTTTGATTTTAGAAGAAAACCTGCTTCTATCAAACCCTGATAGTGTGTGGCTCTGAGGTGAGCCTTAACTCTTCTTTCTTCCATCAAGTCAAGCTGGCTTCTGATTGACACTTCGTTAGCTTGTTCGGAAAAATTGTGGACTCGAAATGAAGGGAGAATGGCCTCTATGAGAGCTATTTCATCCATCCCATATACCAAGGCAAAGGGAGACTCTTGTGTTGCAGCCCCGGGAGTGGTCCGGTAGGCCCATAATACTTCTTGTAGATAACTTGGCCATTTTCCACCAGCTCCCTCTATATTATTTTTAAGACCGGACAAGATGGTCCTGTTAGCCACTTCAACTTGACCATTTTCCTGCGGGTGGAAAGGAGAAGAGAAGCAGTGTTGAATGCCTCTAGAAACACAGAAATTCTCCATATCCTTGTTATCAAATTGTGGCCCATTATCTGTAGTTATCTTTTGTGGAACCCCAAATCTGCAACAAATGTTAGACAAGATGAATTTTATAACAACTTTCGAAGTAGTTCCTGCCAATGGGACTGCTTCGATCCACTTCGAGAAGTAATCAATAGCAACAATTATAGTTGTGCACCCTCGGCATGCCATGGGTAGAGGTCCCACTAAATCCAACCCCCAACGAGCAAAAGGTATTGGCTCAGAAATTGACTCTAAAGGGACAGCTGGGATATGAATTTCATTACTGTATCTTTTGCGCGGAGCACACTTCTTTACCAATTCCTTGGCATCTTGCATTATGGAGGGCCAGTAGTACCCAGCTAACAAAACTCTTCTAGTGTGAGCCTTGAATCCACAGTGTGTTGATCCCTCGCCATCGTTCAATTCAGAGACCATTACTTGGGACTCTTCGGTCCCCAAACATCGTAATAGAGGTCTACTAAATGATTTTTTTTATAAAGAACGTCTCTTATGATGACAAAGCCATGAGCCTTATATATTACCTTTCTTGCCACTGCTTTTTCCGGAGGCAAGATGCCATCTGAGAGATATTGGAGGAGAGGAAATCTCCAATCTTGGGGTTGTTTTACTTGTATATTCAAACTTTCTTCTTCCTTATCCAGATTGATTTGAATGGATGGGCACTCTTGCACATGAATCCAAGGATATGACTCAGAATAGGCTATGGTTGCCAAGGAATCTGCTAGCGTATTTTCTGTTCGGGGTATGTGCTCATAGGTGATGTTTTTGAAATTAAGTGCCACTTCTCTGAGAACAAATAAGTATTTAACCAGTTGCTCCTTTTTGGCCTCGGATTGACCTTGTGCATGATGGATAAGAAACTGAGAATCGCTCATTAACCTGACCCTTCTGGCTCCACAAATGAGAGCTAATTTCAAGCCAGCTATATCAGCTTCATACTCTGACTCATTATTGGAAGCCCTGAAAGCAAAACATATAGCCTGGTACATTTTGTCGGCGTACGGAGAGGTTAAATATATCCCAACACCACAACCCATGGTACTTGATCCACCATCAGTCCGAACAACCCATACATTTTTAGTTTTCTCACCTGTTTCTTGCTTAGTGTCTCTGTCTAAATGAAACTCAACTAGGAAGTCAGCAACAGTTTGAGCCTTGACTGTTGTTCAAAGGGAAAAATCAATATCACAGTCTTCTAGTTCCACTAACCATTTGGTCATTCTGCTTGAAACGTCTGCCTTTTAAAGAACATTTTTCAAGGGAAAAGAGGTACGGACAACAATTGAATGAGACTGAAAGTAGGGCCTCATTTTCTTAGCATCAATTACTAGGGCCATTGCTAATTTTTCAAGTTTTAAATACCTTTTTCCTGCATCTATCAAGCTTTTGCTGATATAGTACACTAGACGAGGATAATTATCCACCTCCCTTACCAACACTGCACTTATGACACAATCAGAAACTGCTAAGTATATGTAGAGTGTCTCTCCATCAACAGGTCTAAACAAAGTTTTAGGGGATGATAAGTGCTTCTTAATTTCATTGAAAGCCTGGTCACACTGTGGAGACCAATTAAATTCTTTTGCACCTTTCAAAGTTTGAAAAAACGGGGCACACCTATTCGAAGACCTTGAAATAAAACGGTTTAGTGCAACTAACCTCCCTGTCAATCTTTGTACTTCTTTAATATTCCGAGGAGGTTCCATTTGTAACAAAACATTAAGTTGGTCTGGATCAGGCTGTATCCCTTTCTCACTTATCACATACCCCAAGAATTTTCCGGATTGCACTCCGAAAACACACTTTTCTGGATTCAATTTTAAATTTACTTTCACCAAGTTGGCAAAAGTTTCTTGGAGATCTGCTAAGTGTAGCTCTTTGTCCACACTCTTTACCATCATGTTATCGATATAGACTTCCATGTTTCTTCCAATCTGATCAGCAAAAGCCTTGTTCACTAACCTCTGATAAGTAGCCCAAGCATTCTTTAACCCAAATGACATCACCTTGTAACAATGGAGGCCCTTATCAATAACAAATATAGTATGTTCTTGATCCTTCGGATCTACTTGAATCTAATTATACCCGGAGAAGGCATACATAAAGGATAATAGCTTATTCCAAGATGTGGAGTCCACCAACTGATCAATTCGGGGAACCGGATATAGATCTTTTGGGCAAGCTTTATTGAGATCTGTAAAATCGATGCACATACGCCACTTTCCATTTTTCTTCTTTACCAACAGCGGATTGGCTGTCCGTAAAAGGTATTGAGATTCCTTTATGTGCCCCATTTTAGTGAGGTGGTAAACTTCATGAACTATGACATCAACTTTTTCCTTAGAAAAAACTCTTCTCTTTTGCACAACAGGTGCTACATCCCTCCGAATGGATAGTTGGTGTGATATAACGTATGCTGGTACTCCGGTTACATCAGCATTGCACCAAGCGAAAACATGCTGATGGTCTTTCAAAAAGCTAACACTTTACTCTTTAATTCTGATGTCATCTTTAACCCGATCTTGACACTTCTTTCTTCAGCCATAGAGTGAGTTTCAACTTGTTCAATTGGTATTAAAACACCAGGGGTCTATCTGGGGTCATCAATTTCACCCTCTCCCCCAAAGGGCCCCTCAAATTGCTAATCTTCACTGATTCAAACTGCCCCAAAGTTCAAGGGGCCACTGCTGTTGCATAACACTCCCTTGCTACATTCTGACTGCTTCGAACATCTCCCACTTGTCCTTGCACAACGTATTTCAGATATTGGTGGACTGTTGAAGCCACAACATGCACATTGGAGAGCCAAGATCTCCCTAAAATGGCATTGTAACACGTAGGACAATCCACCATGATAAAAAATATTCTGACCATCTTCTTAAAAGGGCCCTTACCCAACAAAACCTCATCCTCAAATTCCTCGATTACGTCAGCTGAGCTTCTAATGACCCACTATTGACCTGTTCGAACACTGAATCACTGCTGGATTCTTCATATGTTTATAAGAAGTTAAAAAGAGGATATTGGATGAACTGTCGGTGTCCACCAAAATTCTCCTTATGTCATTGCCTCCGATTGATGCTCCTATTACAACAGCATCTTCATGGGGACCAGCTATGTCTCTCAAGTCATCTTCATCGAAACAAATGAAGGGAAAAGGAATTTGTGATTGATAGGAAGTCATGCCTCCTTCCAGTTGGGTAGCTAAAGTGTGTACATGCCTCTTCCTCGAAGAAGCAGTTGGTGAAGTCATGGTGTCTCCCTCAAATATCGTAAGTGACTCAAAAAAGCTGATGAGTCCGGACACCGTCTTGTAGTGCTATGTGATAACACCCACCTTGTTTTGGGTTGGATCAGGATCTAAATACTCTGATTCTACATCAAACCTTTCAATTATCATCATAGACCCATCCAAAGCCGATGTCCCTGCATTGTTCGGGCCAGTCCGATGAGCATTATCAGGCCTATTTCCACTTCTTCTTTTAACATAAGCCCCCAACTTCCCTCTCTCAATCAAATTTTGCACTTCTTGTTTCAACGCGATGCAATCTTCAATGGTATGGCCAGTATCATGATGATAATGACATAAACTATTATTTCAACTTTCCCTGGGAGATGGTAATGCAACAAGTTTTCTGAAATGTACTTCGTCTTTCATTTTATCATAAATGGTGGCCACGTTTTCTTTTAATTCAGCAAACCACTCCGGTTGAACCCAACGTCCTCGCTTATTTCTAGATTGCTGGCTTTGAGCTGGTGCAGCCGGGTGGGATTGAGCCTTGGCCCTATTTTGACCCTGTCCGACTTCCTTGGCCTTGTACCCGGACTGATTCTGGTTTTGATTTGGTGCAGCTGGGGCAGACCTCACTTGCCGGTGCACCCTGGTTTTCTTTGTCCATATTAATCTGTTTGTCGACCTGATTCAGTAAACCTCCCAATGTGATGGCCTTTTTCCTGGTTACTGAATCAGCCAAATTACCAGGGTTCAAACCCTGCCTTAGAGAAGTTATTGCTACTTGTTCAAAGCAATCAGCTAATCCATTTTTGGTGTTCACAAAGTGACTTATGTATTCCTTTAAAGATTCATTTGGTTCTTGGACACAATGGATAATAGTGTCTCCAATGCCCTTCGCCTCTTTACTTCCAACGAACTGCCTCCGGAAGGCCACCCAAAAAGTATTAAAATTTCTGATGCAGCCCTGTGGCAGACAATTGTACCACTTCAGAGCATTCCACGTAAAAAAATGGGAGAACGCTCGATAAAGTAACTTATCGTCATCGTCAAAATTCATCATAATTTTTTTGCATTGCTCAAAATGGTTATCTGAATCTTTACAGCCATCATACTTTTCCATCTTTGTGCTGTCAAACCTCTTAGGAAGGTTTCCGGACAGTATCTTAGAGGATAATGAAGATTGTCTCCAATTTCGGCCACAACTAAAAACAGTATCTTTGTTTGGAGTTGCAAAGATACGTGGCTCATCATGAAAGGCAAAAGGATCCATTAACAATCGGTCTACGTGCCTCCGGCTATGGCTGTGACTATGAGACGACCCTTTACCCAGATGCTTCTTCAACCTTCCATGCCTGACCCTTTTTCTTGAGTATTTTTTGACCAACTTCTGTTTCTTCTTCGAACGGCCTTCATCACTGCTGGATGATAGGGATCCTTCGACTTCGTCTTCATTTGAGGAGCTGCTAGAAGATTCTGAGTCTGAATCTGAGCTCTCCACTGGTTTAGACCGGTGAGACTTCTTTGAACTAGCATGAGTCTTTTTAGTGCTCACATGGGTCTTTGATGGCTCATGATCTCTTAGATTTTCAGTATGGTGAACTGCTAACACTTTTGACTTTTCTTTCACACTAATCTCTGCCCTTTTAGCAACCCTCAAGGCTTTTATCTCAACTTTTAGTCTATCTCGCTCCTCAATCGTATATTCATCGTTTTCTCCCACCACTTCTGCCAAAGCTGGTGGCACTTCCTGCTCGTCCGGATTCATCCGAACTGGTTTTTCTTGATGGTTTCGAATGCTAGATTCAGGCACCTTCTCTTCCCACTGTGGTCGCCAATTTGGTGAGGATTATTTCAGTCTGAGGGTAATTTGGTCAAGTGTTTTGCGACGTTTCAAAGGTATTTAATGTTCAAGTGGTTTGTAGTGAGAGATTTAAACTGTCTGGTTGTATTAAATGTTCATTACCCTCATTAATGAAGGTGGTTGGGTATATATACCCTTAATTATGGTTCTTTGGGTCATACTTATGAAACCGGGTCGAGTTCAAAAACCCATTAGTTTATTAAGCAGATTAACAAGTAGCTTAGTCAAAAGGTGATTAGCTTTTAATACTTTAGTCCTGTTCGGATGATTCAGTGGGTGGCCTTTGTCCGAATTGCCCCTGTCCGGTTTCTATAGTGAGTGGTGAGAAAATTCGGACTCATCAGTTAGTACATTGTATTGAATAAAAAAGACTTTAAGTTTTCTTTAATTCGCATCATATTGCTTTGAATTTCTTCTAGACATATGATAGTATCCGCATATTCCTTTCAGTATGAATGAAAGACTATATATTTGCCAAATAAAATATAAAAGGAATCTTTATCTTTAGGATTCTGCTAGTCGAGACTCTATGACTTTAAATTTATTTTTGGTTCATAACTTTTGAATAAAACTGTCGTCTGAATCTATATGAAGGGTTGTTAAGTTGATGGTGAATGGTGGAGAAACTTGGAGGTCCCAATGTAATTAACTTTTAAATGCGTTGCGGGGTGTCACATGTGTCCAAAAAACATTTGAATGAGCTTAATTCTACGCGGGAAGTTGCTGCATATTCTTGAATCTCAATCATTCACTTTGGATTCATCGAAACCTCTAATATACAAAATATCTAAACCATTTAAGTAAAAATTTAAAGGGTTGCGATTATATGTACCTTTTACTATAAGTAAGTCTTTTTATGTTTAAGATTTTGTTTTCTCATTCCACCGTTGTTGTTTTATCCAAAATTTATCTCAATTTTTATTTTTGTGTCCTTACGCACTAAATTTTTTATTTTTTACATCGTTTATCTTTACGATCTCTGAATCTCAGTTACTGAATCATAATTTTTCTTGTTTTCTCCATAAACCGGTGAAAATAAAAACTGCAAGTCTCAACATTCATCACGAAGGTGATGATTCAGAAAGTGATAATTTGAGCACTAATGCTCCCTATGGTACTCCTGATTTTGTTTTTTCTAAAGAAGTTATGAGACCGATTTTTCATCGACGGAAACGTCATTCAATTAAATCCATAGAATTAAACTATAGTCGAACCCTTCGCATAAGTATTATTATTTCTTTAAGGTTCGTGATATGTCCCCAGATGATTTCTCACTAGCATTAGTTCTTGATGAATTATAAAAAATGTCATAAATGACATATGAACGTAGTTTACTCGGGGATGTTGATACAACGAAGTAGTTTTCTTCACATATATTCTTGAAATGAGTGTTAGGTTTCTTTTATTTCAAAACCTCCTAATTTGTTTTACAGAGACACATATTGTTTTAAATGACTTGGTGTCAAATTCATGGAGGATACTAATGGAAACTGTCATCCTTGCTAAGAAGGTCTAGAGGCATTTCAGTATTAACAACCTTTTAGCATTGAACAAAATTAATGGTCGAAAAGACAACAGATTTTTTTTCTTTGTTATGGATGATGCAAAAGAAATCTTAACTAAGCTCTCAGATTGTATTAAAGTTAAGAATAATGAATTCATATATGTCCAAGTTTGTTTGGAGTCAATCGAGAAGTTCCAATTTGATCTTGGATTTTCTAAGCTGAAAGGTAAACCTACTATGCATTATGTAGTTTGTATTATGATTTCTGGTAAGTATGAATATTATTCTCATTCTAGACTTTTATTATATGTCTTCTAGTGCCAAAGCTTGATTATAAGTCTCAAATAGATCATGCAAAGAATTAGTACATAAAAAATTTGCATAAGGTAGCTTATTTTTCCTATCCTAATAAGGCTATGTTGATTCTAAGAAATTGTAAAGACTGACTTATGGCCCAGTATTGCTTTAAGTTGTAGGCTATATGTTTAAATAAAAAAGAATAATGATGAAAGAACTCATGTTAAAAAAATGGAGGCTTCTTCTATGGTTTATAAATTGAAAGGCTCGCATGCAGCAATGGTTGTTGCGAAGAGCTCTCCTAGTATGAAAGTAGTTTCAAAAGTTGGTTCTGTTGAAAGAGTGTCAGCCAAAGGTACCGGGCCGAAGAGAAAAGAATTGTAACTCCAAAATATAGTAGTCAAAATCGAGCCAAAGTTGTAAATAAATATCCTCATATTTTCGAAAGATCGAAAGCTTCCGTCGTTGGAAGTGGTGGTGCTAAGGGTACTACTGTGAAGATATTAAAGTTCTCTCCCGAAAGTATTGGTGTGGATCGAAATATTTCTTAGACTAAATAATATGGCCCGAGTCACACTTTTTCTTTTGAAAATAATATTACACATACTCCTCATGCTTAGGTAACTCTATTGACCCCTACTATAGTTGAAATGATTTTATTATTCCTTTGGACCCATATATGCTAGAACAACACGAAGAGTCAAGTTTGCAAATATTGGAGAAGAATATACGGAGGAAGAAATTAAATTGACGAATGAGGAGACTCTTGTTAGTATTAAAGATGTAGTTATTGCTAAAGGTGGCATTCAACATGTACAATATCCTCCTCATGCTGGAAAATGGAAAATCCCTTTATTAAAGTTGTTATTGAAGTTATACTTCAAATCCTTGAGAGAAGAAGCTATACATACATATTATGCCTAATCTAATCGGTGGAGGCGTGATTTACTTAGAAAGAAAATGAAAGGATCTATGTATGTCAAATCATCTAAAGATAAAATAATCAAGGTTAATAATAGCCCAAAAGATATTACTGTTAATCATACTGTTGATAATATGGTATTTTATCTTGTGAAACGCCAAAAGTTATAACCAATACCATTATGTATATGAAACAACCAAGGGTTTTTGTTAATGTTACTGAAATGGCTAAAATATGTGGTTATAAATGAAGCAAGTTTGGGTGTTAATACTTTTTAAATATGGTTGACGTTATTTTTAACAATGCGTAGCCGAAGGTTGGAGATGGTGCAAATGATGCAAGGGTTATTGTTGATAACTAAAAAACTTCAGATGTTGCAACTATCAATGGTAAACTTACCAATGGCCTTAAAGTTATTCGTGTATCTTCCCAATGTGTATTAGAAGATGTTATATTTTATGGTGATGGTAAAAGAGAACCTTGTAGAGATACCAAACTTGGACTCCATTATAAGACTTCATACTCTTGAAGTTAATGCATATGATATGAATACACTTAGTGATCTAGTTAATATTGATGTTGTCTCCGCTGAAGGTTCTACTTGTATTGGAGATTCAAAATATTCTATGGATCAAATTCTTGAAGTGATTATCACTTTGTGGCTTCATACAGCAAGAGAAATATTCTTATTCATATGTCTACCTTAGAGTTAGACAAGAGAAAATTGAATTTGCGATAAGATGTTACTTTTTATATATTTATTTTTTACTTTATTTAATTTGTGAATACTTTACACTTTATCTTAAACATGTTAATCTTGCAGATTATCATGATTGTTTTTGCCTTGCTTTATCAAGGCTGTAATGATCATGGTTTTTAGCCACTTTTATAAAAGTGTTGCAGAATCATTTGAAGATATCTCATAGATGAACACCATAATTTTGTCTGAATTTATAACTAACAAAATTGTGCATATTGAGTTCAAGATAAAGTTGAGCTTGAGAAGAAGTCAATGTCTGAATGGTATGCCGAAGTTATTGTTAAAGAGAAATTAAAATCATATTTGCAAACTAATTAGGAACCCATGATACAACCGAAGAATCAACTTATGTCTAAGTCTTTATTGGCGGCACAATAACAGTATGTGAACCTACTCTAGCTGCAATATTGTCTGCTTGTTGTCAGGAATTGAAATAATTGGCTAGAAAATTGAAGGAAGAGCAGCAACTTTGGGCGGTCGAGCAAGCTGAATATGCTATATTCTAAAGTAAAGCAGTGGCCAAATGAGGTTCTTGCATAAAAACTTAGATGCATCGTTAGAACAGAGTATTGGCTTGGAAGTAGCATTTTATGCCAACCGGTATATATAGACCGATACCGCATCCAAATTTTAGGCATAAATTTTTGTTGGTGCATATGATGCAGTCTTAAAGACATAATGCAAATTGGTAATTTCCACTTATGATATGTATCCAGATTTGATGCTGGATAGTTTATGGTATTACGATGTTGAAACTGGTAGACATCCATCTTGCACTTGGATTGATTCTCATAATTATGAACCTCTTGCAAGGCTCACAAAATGAGGTTACAATACTGTTAATCTTCTGGAAGAGGTCGAACATTACAATTTTGCAAATATGAGTTATTTTTATTTGAGGAGATATTTCGTTTAAAGTTGTTACAACTCCAAAAATTATGCTTCATGGTTAATAAAATCAAGTACTACCATCCATCACTTCCAAAGATGGGTTGCTCGTTGGGTTGAAGATGAAATTCTTGCTCTTGTAACCTAATATGATGTTTTTATATCTCAGAAGAAGTGATGTCTCCTTTAGCCTTTTTATGTTTTTGTTAGACAAATTGGTGTAAGTCCATTAGCCTTTACACTGTGAACTAAGTACTCTTTATTGGGTATTTTTGAAGGATTTAATTTGTCATGATTCTTACTTTATAGTTTTAAAAAAAGTAAAGTTATTCACTTGAATTTGAATGACTCGTGCTTGTTTTACTTTTATGATTTTTTCTTAATAATATGTAGTTATCCGCGTAGTATTCTATTTTTCTATTTTAAGTAATCAACTTTAGAGGTATAAACTTTGTAAAGAACACGTGGACCTTTTGTTTATATCTAGAGTGTCCAACTTTATTTATTTATTTTTTGAAAAGTTTCATGACTCTTTTAGGATTAATTTTGAGAATCACCATATACTTTTTTTTGTAAGGAGTATATAAACTTCTTAAAATACTTAATATTATATTTCATCTTAGTCTTACATTCTTTCAAAGGATGTCGAAGCTCCTAAAATGCTAGACTTACATTATTTTGCTTAAGTTTTCGGCGGATTCCAAGATCCTTTAAAGCGGTGAAGACTACTTTTCATATAACACTTATCATCTTTTTTGGTATTTGATTACGTTGCGGAATGTCGAATCCCTGAAGGTATTGAAGAATATATATTATCTTAGATTTATCCTTTGTTGGTTTGATTGGTTTTGAGGGATGCCAAATCCCTGAATGTAGTAGACTATATTCCATCTCAAAGTTATCAATTTTTCATTTATCATATAGCTTTATTTAAAGCCTCAATATCATTCTATATGCCTACTAGATAGTAATTTAAAATAACATATTTTATTTTGGCAGAAGTTTTTTTTAATTGTTAGAGACATCATTAAAATATTACTCACGCCCTCAATTAAGGAAATATTTCACCTTAAAAGGCCAATCAAGAAATACATTTACAAAGAAAATTAATAAATTAGTAGCTGAAGCTTTTGGTAGAGCTTTAAACGATTTATATTCCATGGATGTCAAAGCGGGTTTCCTTCTTCATCCAGTAGTTGATACGTTCCCGGCTTTACTTTTGACTATATTGTAAGGTCCTTCCTAATTCGGGTCTAAATTTCCGAGAGTGTTTTCTTTAGTATGAAAGAATATCATTCTTGGTTTTGTCTCTTGCCTTAAAGCTTTTGAACCGAAATTTAGAACTGTATATGTTGCACATTAAAGTTTTATAATCCTATGAGGGAAGATATGTTTTTAACTTTTTTTTCTTCAATTACACCAAATATTTTATTCAATACACCAATGCAAATGGTGTTTCCTCTTTCACTGTTATTGGATTGGTTTTGTAGGACCATAGAACTTCTTGCAAAAAATCTATCCAGTTTCATGTTTCTCCCTCCAACATCTTCTTGATTCCATATGATATAGTTAGGTTGGTAACCTTCACTTGGTCATTAACATATGGATGAAAAAAAGAGGATGATATTTTTTTATACATTTCTTTCCTCAAAACCATGTGACCCTTTTCATTCTAGAATTGATCTCGTTATGTGAGTAAGTTAACCACCTTATTTCTTGTAATATTTGCTAATGGTTATGCCTCATCTCACTTTTAAAAGTAGTTTACTATTACTAATAAGAGGTTTCTTCTACCTAGAGATTTAGAGAGGGGCCTCATAATATCAAAGTCTCGTCTATCAAATGGTATTGCTATAGATATAATATTTAATAGCACAGCATTTATATAGAATTTGAAAAATGTTAGCTAGTGTCGCATGGTCTGACTTTTGTCTTGCATATTCCATTATTATGGACCAATAGTAATCTTAAAGGATAATTCTTCTTTGTAAAGCCTTGTATCCACAATATGTATCGAATTCTTCGTTATGCTTTGTCTAAACCGGGGCATCTAAGAAAAGGTTTGATTAAGCCTTGTTTAGATAATATGTTATATATTCATATGAACTTTGCTGATTTCATATTGATTTTTTTTACATGTGTTCTATTTTCAGGAAAGCTTCCTTCAGTTAATGATATTTTGATAAGAATTCTCCAGTCTTCTTTTTCTTATTTTCCTTCAATGACTATGCCACTTGAGGTCGAGACTGTGGATACGAATTTGTTAAACATTGTGAGAAATGATTTGTTTTTTAAATGACTCATGCTTTAGTTGTTATAAAAGCCGAAGATGTTAAAGCATCAATATCTGCATTTACTCCTCCCGACACTTAAACAAAAATCCATTTGTTCAAAATGAGTTGTATGACGCTAAAACTCTTTAAAATATTGGATGATATTGTTTTTCTTTTGCTTCGATTTGGCCTAAATCTTGATTAACCACCAAGTGTGAGGCTGTGAGAATTTGAACTCTTTTGGCCACACTAATGTTTACTAGCCGAACACCTATGACATTTACTTCATATTCTACTATATTATTTGAGATTTTAAAGTTGAAGGTAATAGTTTGGGTAAGGATGCGTCCTAGTGCGAAGATTAATTAAACCCTTGATCATAATCATTGGTTGTTGTTTCCACCATCTTTTATGACCTTCCAGGTGGATTCGGTTTCCTCATTTAAAAGGATAGATCTTTCGTATTAAAACTTTGTTAGGAAGTCTGCCAAGGCCTTATCTGGCCAACCTTATAGTAATATCTAGTTATATTGGATGTCGTAATCCCTAGTTTTATTGGTAATATGTCCAACCTTCTGGAAACATCTAGCTTATGCAAAACATTTTTTAATAGGATGTATGTTCAGATTATAATCTCATGGGCCTGAAAGTATGGCTCTTTCTGTCTTTTTGCTACCACGAATGTCAAAGAAAGCTTCTCAATCTATAAAGACATGGTTTTGGCACTCAATAAAGATGTATTTACATAATAGATCGGCTTAGATTGTGTTCTATTTTCCCTTATTATATTAGTGCTTACAACATAGTCTGAGACTATGTGGTACAATAATAATGACTCTTTTTGCCTCGACTTGTTAGTATTTCCATAGAGGCGATGAACTTCTTAATACTATTAAAATCCTCTTCACACGTCGGAGCCCAATTGAATCTTCTCGTGCCTCTCAATACTTGAAACAAAGGCTGGTATTTGTATGAGGACTTAGAGATGAATATGTTAAGTATTCTTAATCTTTATGTAATAATTTTTACTTCTTTAATGTTTCTTAGGGGGTCCATTGCAACCAGATTTAAGAGTCGGATATGATATGCTTCAATACCTTTCTTGTTGAATATATAGCATATGAATTTGTTGGATCGCACACTGAAGCTACATTTGTTCAGGTTCGACTTCAAGTTGACCCTTCAAAGGTTTGAGAGGGTCTCAACTAAGTCACCCAAGTGTTCCTCATCTTGTTTTCTTGTAACTAACATATCATCAATGCATGTCTGTTGATTTTGGCCAAGTTGGATTGTAAAGAGATTGTTTACAAATTGGAGATACGTGGATCCCGCATATTTCAAGTCGAATGACATTACCTTGTAATAGTGAAGCCTTTTTTTAGTTATGAATTTGGTATGATTCGGGTTATCTTCATGCATTTGTATCTGGCTCTATCTAGAATAGACATCTATAAAGGATACCATCATATACCTGAAGTAACAGCCACTAGTTGATCAATTTTAGACACAAGGAAATGATTATTTGGATATGCTTTGTTTAGACCAGTGAAGTCTACGCACATTCTCCATACTAGGTAATATGATCACCAAATATGTCCTATTACAGACACTTTTTCCATATTTTCAACAATTGTTTATCTCTTTTATTAAGAGTATGAACTCTAATTTTATTTTATAGATAATGTTTTTTTGTTAATTGAAAATTTATGGCACATGATTTTGCCCGAAACCCATGTGACGTCGTGGGCGTTCCAAGAAATCAAATTAAGGTTATTTTTTAAATTAAGGTTATTTTGTAAAAGATCAAATAATTTAAACCTTATTTATGCTGGGCTATCTCGGTCGAGTCTTAATATTTTCTCTCATTCCATTCTTATAATTTTCACTTCTTATTTAGTCTCTTTTAGGTGGGAGTGACTTCTCCGTGATCATCTATATTATCCAAGATAATCGAGCCCGTCTTTAATTTCTATTGTTGCTGTTTGCAAGCTAGGGAACTGCAACATTCACTTGAACTATTTTGGGTTCCTTCGGTTACTCATACTTTTACGCTTATTGAAAACGTAAGACATTGATGAACTGTAGATACTATAACGTTCATTTGGTCCATCCATGACCATCGTAATGTTAAATTATAGAAGAACGTAACATTTTCTATCATAAAGAGGTAATGAATTTTATCTTTGAAGCTCTTCTTACCAAAAATTACATTCATATTGAGCTAACCCAAAACTTGTGCATCAGCACATGTGAATCCCGTTAAAATGCTATGAAAATGGATCAAATCTAGAATACCTCTTATTTTATTGTAAGTACACTTGTAAAATATATTGGTTAGGCTTTATGTATATATCACCCCTCTTTTGACTTCTACTTAAGCCAACTAAACTGTGATTAGAAGGCTTCACCGCGTGGTGTTGCTACTTATCCCATATTATGATTTGAAAGTTCTAGCACCGATATGGTTTTTAGTACATTTGTAGTGATGTTTGACCTTGTTGTTGTACCTCTAAATCATCGATGTATTTTGTTTTTAATTTTTGGTGATTCTCGAGAGTGAGACTCTTTCATCAATGACACATATGCTTTGTATGCTCAGATAACAATCTAAGTATTACTAATTTTAATTTTGGATATTGCATAATTATCTAAGGCTCTCGGCTTTTTGGAGGTTTTTTGTGCTTGACTTTCATTCATTGTTGGTTGGTCTGACTCAACATCAACATGTTTTGGTTCATTCATGTTCTTCTATTGGAAAAACTCTTGGAGCTTTCCATTATCAATCATGTTTATGACTTGGTCTTTTTAATCTCAACACTCATTTGTGCACTGCCTAATATCACCATATAATGTATGATATTTTCTCTTGCCCATGTGTTCTATATGACCTTGTAGCGTTTCTCTTAAGCTCTCATATGCCAATGTTTGCAGTAAATAATGTAATAATTGTCTCATTTTATCGTTTTAGAACAGTTGAAATAATTCTTAAAGGTCGTGCGCATCATCTTGAAACTTCTAATGCAACTTGTTGGAAGGTTACTAAACCATGTCAAAGAATATATCCTTAAAATTAAGATAAATTCCCTACACTTCATCTTGTTATCCACTTCAAACATCGACATCTCGCTTTTAAACTGCTCAACATGATAATATAGGTCCATTTTTTCATTGAATTTATCTATTTTTTGGTTGTTCAATTTTGGTTGTAAATATCTATATAAGATGTATAGTGCTAATAAGGAATGTACTTGCAGATCATCATTGATCAAATTTCTTGATTGGTTCATAATTACATATCTCATTGAATTATATGTATGTCGTTTTCATGGTCAATGCCACTTTTCAGCTGAATGTATGGCCCTTATTTTGTTAAAAAAAAACGATTTATATCAATTAGGGTGATGGCCTTGTGTTGATGTAGCATAGTAAAGATTTAGATGTCGTGTGGGATAAGTGTCCGAAGGGTTCCGTTTGCCCATGTATGTTGGAGGTGGAATAAATTGGTGGTTTGTGTGTACTCCTACCGCAACCTAAAGGTATGTTGGGAGAAAATGAAGTCAGTATGGAGTACAAGGGTAAAGTTTTGTTGGAATGGATGTTACCGGTAGCCAATGTTGATCCGGTGATTTATGAAGCCTCAGGAATTTTTAAAAAACGGAGCCCTACAAAATATTTTAGAAATTAACAAAATAATATATTTTTGTCAAACCAACAAAATAAAATTATAAGTATTTTAAAACCTATAAAAAGACAATAAAAATTATTTATGTAAAACAAGTCTTCTAGCTTTTTTTTTCGCAAATTATACGTAATTTTCTCATAATCGATTAGCCGAGTTGGTTGAATAAGGCATGTTCGTGACCAAAAGACATGAGTTCGAGTCTCGCTGCATAGGTTTTTTCGACCGTGTGGTTTACCTTCAGCTGCGGGTTCCCTCCAAAAAAATTGAATATTTTTTTATAAAAGAACATATTAATATTTGTAGGATAATTTATTATGAATATAATATCTAAAAAAATATCAAATATATAATGGAGCAGTTTTATGTGATATAATTTTTTAACGAAATTATAAGATTTAAGCGTAGAATTCGGTAGCGCCGATATCGATAGATTTTAAAGATATATAAGTTATATCTTATAATTTGATCAAATTCAGACTTTTACCATCTACTTATAAATAGAGTTGTATTTATACTGGACTTCTAATAATTCAAATTTTGTAAAACTCTCGTGCGAGTTGACATCATAATACTCTACAAATTCAACTAACCGAATCCGCACAAAGATAAAATTAAGAATATACTTACCTAAACAATTAGCGATTTGGAAGGATAGAATTTTGTATCTTTTTATTTTTCCTTTTATAAGTTAGGTGCGCGTATCATTTTGGGTCAAACTCGAAAGTAGTAGACCCAACGCTCTCTACTTATACCATTTAAAAAACCAACCATCGAGTAAGCAGCCAAAAAAACACAACAGACGAACACTACTTTCTCCTCTGCTTTCTGCTTACTTCGAATCTCCCTCCAAATCCCGAAACGAACCCCCCGATCATACACTCCATGGATTCTCTTGCTCATCGGATCACACCAACCATCCCTGTCCCTACTAAATTCTCTCTCCTCTCTCGTTCTCATCGATTGGTCTCGTTTGTTGCTCGATCGCCGGCGAAATTGAGTCTGAGACCAGCCGTGACGGCGAAACTGAGCCAGAACTCATCCGTGGATTTCTCCGATCCAGATTGGAAATCGGAATACGAGAGAGATTTTGAGTCGCGATTCAATCTTCCTCATGTAACCGACGTGCTCACCGATGCCGAGGCTATTCCGTCGACGTTTTGTCTCCAGATGAGGTTAGTACATAATTTACGATTATAGAGATCGAATCGAATTTGGGTTGATATCTGTGATTTAGCTAATTCCGATTGATGACCGTGCGTGATTTTGTCAGTTACCGATAGGATTCAAAATTATACGACTAGTATTTTAGGTTCCGCTTTAGTAGGATCGTGAATTTTGAATTTATAAACCTTGTTTTGAATTTTAGGTTTTAGCGAAAAACCAGATTGGAATAGCTGTTATATAATATCCAAATAGATAGTTTTTTTGTAGTATCATTATTATTATTATTATTATTATAAATCAAATATTATCATTATTTTTCCTATAAGTTTACGGCAATACTAGTAAAAAATAATAATTGAATTAATATATGAAGATTGCGGGTCGAGGTGTAAGATTTGACCTGGTAGTAGTATGAGTGGTCGGATAGTTTGTGTTTGTTGATTCATTTAGATCGATTGCAGGTCTCCTGCTGGAATTTTAGGTAACATTTATCCATCTGATGAAGAATGGCATGGTTATATAAATAAAGACGATAGGGTGCTTCTAAAGGTATGTGTAACTTGCAAGTATCCATCTGATGACAATTAGTATGGTTTTCTTATATGCTTTATTAATTTATTTTATGTTTCAGGTCATACATTACTCGTCGCCTACCTCTGCTGGGGCCGAGTGCATTGATCCGGACTGCAGCTGGGTCGAACAATGGTATATGATTTTTCCAAAACTTGATCTGTCTGCTTAATTTAAGGCCATGTCAAACCGGCACATATGATACTGAATACTGTTTAGTATTTAAAATATTATTGAAAAAACTGGTATGAGCTTTAAATTGTGATGGCGATAGTTTCAGTTGATATCCTTTGTGGTGTAGGGTTCATCGGGCGGGACCTCGAGAGAAAATATTCTTCCAGCCAGAAGAAGTCAAGGCAGCAATTGTAACTTGTGGAGGTCTATGCCCGGGACTCAATGATGTCATCAGACATGTAAGTGAAATACTTATTGAATTTGATGATGCGCTTTTACATATTTTTTATCAAAAATTTTCGTTTGGGGAATTTATTCTCTTCAAAGTTTTGTTCTCTGCTTCGATAACATGGACAATCATATGTTAATAATCACTTGATGTTTTCAAAACTTTGCATTATATTATCCTGCATCCCTTTGCAGATTGTCATCACTCTTGAAATATACGGTGTGAAGAACATAGTTGGAATTCCTTTCGGCTATCGTGGATTTTCTGACAAAGACTTGGCCGAAATACCGGTAACTATTTTGTCATCAATGTCCAGTTACTAGAACATTATTAATCTTGGAGGTTGCAAATTAATTTGTTATTGTTTCTATTCTTTATCAGCTATCGCGGAAAGTGGTACAGAACATTCATCTTTCAGGTGGAAGCTTGTTAGGAGTTTCACGTGGAGGACCCAGTGTCAGCGACATTGTGGATAGCTTGGAGGTTCTCTTGAAATCACTTTGTGTTTAGATTACTTAATTGTGTTCTTTAGGGGATCACTGATTTTGAATTTTGTCAATTTGTGATATTCAGGAAAGAGGAATCAACATGCTCTTTGTGTTGGGTGGGAATGGCACACATGCTGGTGCCAATGCGATACACGATGAGGTAACGTGTCAATCTTACATGAATGTGATGCAGTTTGTCACAAAGTCTAGCTTACTTTGCAATTTTTCTTTTGGCTTCTCGTAAAGCAGGACATGAATCATTTTTATCAGCCTCCTTTTAATTTGTGACTTAGTCTGTCCTACTTTTTTAAATTTGATTTATCCTTCCCTGTGATTCTTTCTCCAAATCAAGTGTAATATAAAATGTTAATGTATACTGCTGTATCTTTGTTTCTATGGCTGAATATCTTTCCAATTCTGTACCTCTCTTATTAGTGCCGTAAAAGAAAGAAGAAGGTGTCAGTAGTTGGTGTGCCCAAAACCATTGACAATGATATTTTGTTGATGGATAAAACCTTTGGATTCGACACTGCAGTTGAAGAGGCCCAACGAGCAATAAATTCTGCATACATCGAGGTCCGTGAATGTTTTGATCACTTTACATTTGGCGTTTATGTTTCATATGTATACTTATATTGTTGTGTGTTAGCTGATCTTTTTCATTCAAATGACTGGCTATCTTGTAGGCGCATAGTGCTTACCATGGTATTGGTATCGTGAAACTGATGGGTCGTAATAGTGGATTCATTGCTATGCATGCAGCCCTAGCTAGCGGACAAGTTGATGTTTGTCTGATTCCAGAGGTATTTATTCCGTATGTTAGTCATTGACTGCTGCAGACCTATGCTAATACAATCTGATATCTGGACTTGAAGGTACCTTTTCATTTGCACGGGCCTAATGGTGTCTTGAAGCATCTAAAACACCTAATTGAAACAAAAGGATCAGCTGTGGTCTGTCTAGCAGAAGGAGCAGGACAAGTAAGTTGGGTAGCTGATTTGGCTGGTAGTTATTTGTCAAGTTTAGTCAGGAATCAGTTTCTTTGATTTAGGTCACTTTTGATCATGCAACGAACTAAGATTATGTTTGACCTCTCTTTTTTTCTCAAAGGAGAAACAATGGTCAAAATTTAAGATTATTTATCTAATTGGCAAAATGTATGGAGATTTACTTGTTGGTTTTTTGTTATTTCGGTGCAGAACTTTCTTAAGAAAACAAATGCTAAAGATGCATCAGGAAACGCAGTACTTGGAGATATTGGTGTGCACATCCAACATGAGGTTAGTAATTGCATTTTCATGGTTTTAGTTTCCGCTTTAGCAGTTTTATAAATTTGTCACTTCGCACTACCTTGTCTCCCTTTCTGGAAAGAAAGAGAGACTGCAAAAAAGATTTGATGTGACTAATGGTTGATCACTGGATACTGGTCCATCTTCGTCTCAATAAGAAATAATAGACCTAGTAAAATTGAAATCTTGACGCAATAGCTTGTAGATATGTTTCATGTTGCTAAGTATCTTGTCACTTCGAGATGTTTGCTATTCTGATGGAAGGTGATTGATGGCAATTGCTTACTTTGAACGGATTCATATGATTTCGGAAACTGGGTGGTTATGTTCTCAAAAAATTGAGATCAATAGGATGGATACTAATTTATTGCTTTCTTTTCGTACCAGACAAAGAAATATTTCAAGGAGAGCGATATTCCTGTTGATGTGAAGTATATTGATCCCACGTATATGATACGGTCAGGCCGCGCTAATGCTTCAGATAGTATACTTTGTGCTGTTTTGGGACAAAATGCAGTAAGTATCTCTCTCCAAGCCTTTATATTAAGGGGTTATTTGGTGTCCAGCTTTACGTCCAAAAGCTAGCCTAATATAAGCAATAAGGACTTAGTTTTTAAGTAGAAGTCGCGATTTTTTTCTTATTTATAAAAAACGGCAACACTGAAACTTGAACTAAAGAAAATCAAACCATGTGTTTTTTAAGAAAGAACATGTATAGAAGCTAGTTGGTTTTAGTTTTTTACGTTTTTCTATATCAAACCTTCAAAACATAGCTTGTTTTTAGCCTAAAAGGCAGACAACCAAACAACCTTTTTGTTTATTATCCTAAAACCCAAACAAACGATGGCACCTAATAACCCTTCGGTAGGAATTAAGATTGTTATATACACATCCTTCTTTCTTACATTACTCAATATCTATGCAAGCAGAAAAATATCTTCTCAACGAAATTAGACAATATTACTATTTAACAAAAACAAAAACTCCTCAATTTTTCTGTTTGGTAATTAATCGTCGTAGTTTTGTGAAAATCAATCCATTTTTGTCATAACATTTAATGCTTTTAATCAAAGTATATTTTGTAGATGAATTTTAGAAAGTGATTGCTCCCTTGCCATTTTTGTTAACAGGTGCATGGTGCATTTGCTGGATATAGTGGAATCACAGTAGGCATCGTCAACACTCACTACGCCTACTTTCCTATCACTGAAGTCATCACTTATCCGAAAGCTGTGGACCCTAATAGTCGTATGTGGCATCGTTGTTTAACCTCGACAGGCCAACCTGATTTCTTCTAAATTATCCGACATCTATTGATGGGAAGGAGCAAAGCCATCTGCAGCTCTTTATAGCATCGGAAGGCAGTTCATTGTAGAGTTTGTTTATATGATATCCCAAAAAAGGGTCATTCATTTAAATATTTGAAAACATTAAACACTATCCTTTTCATATTTAAAAGGTGAAGACAGAATAAAATTTATTTATTTATAGTTTAGATATATCTTAGGAATCATATTCTGCAATAATCTGGCAAATAAAACCATGCTATGCAAATTTATCGTTTTTCATAGTATGAGAGCATTTTCTCACATTCAATAATTTACATTTTCCTGGTGTGAAGGTTTGTAAGTTTTGGAAAACATAAAAAAAAAAAAAAAAAAACAAGAACCATATATAATGAATGGATGCTTTGTGATTCATGTACCTGAGCCTGGTATGAGTTTTGGTTGGTTTTATCTGTTCAGACTATGTAATTTTCAAAGATTAATTGGTTTTATCTGTTCACGACTGTGTAATTTTCAAAGATTAATTGGTACCGAACTTCACAGTTGTTAATGTTGCATATCCCAGGTGTCTTTGAAGCTAGCTATATCACGTAGTCTTGCAAATATATACATATTTTAAAGGGTAACAAAAATTTAACTGGGATCTATTATTTAGAAGACACAAGTTATTTATAACAACTTCAGTAAGAAAATGCGCATAAAAATACCTTTTAATATAACTAATGTTTTAAAAAATAAAATTTCTTATTTTCGATTCCACAACATTCTTCTCTAGCTGACTTTTTCTCTCAAGCAAGGAAAATGATTTTTCTTTTTGAATCCCCATTATCTCTCTCCAGCGAATGAATTGCTTGAGAAGCTGAATGGATTTTCTCTTTCAATCATATAGGATTTGAACAAAAAATTCATGGTATGATGTTCGAACATTTTTTTTAAATAGTAACTCCGTATTTTTCTTAGACTAATAATTTAAGATGTTTATCTACACAATATTCAAATGGATTAATTTCGAGTTTAATTAAGATTTGGAAACATGGAAAAATAGACATTTTTCGAATCATTTGATTATTACTAGGAAAAATAAACTAAGAAATCATATTTCATATGTTTTTCTATTGTTGCTTTATTAATTATCCAATAGTTGAGAAATTCAAAAGCAAGTGTGTTCGCAACTCGAATCCTAATAATCGACGATTAACATGTGTGTTTCGCAACTAATATAGTGAGCCTTCACATGTATTACTTGTCTCTCATTTTTCTTCTTGGCAATTAACAATAGTCTCACATCTCACATTTTGATAATTAACACTTGTCTCACAATTAATATCGAGTCTTCAGCTTTCTCGCATCTCGCAACGCGAGACGCTAGACTGGAAACTTCTCTCGTATTTTTTATTTTTACATTTAACAATAGTCTCACATCTTGAAAATAAACACTTCTTGTGTCTCACATTTTGTTAATTAACAATAATTTCATATTTTTTCTAAAAAACATGCCAAAAGCTTGTTTTTTAGATAAGCCTATTTTTCATCATTAAATGGATAAAAGAAAATAAAATAGAAGAGGTTTACATAGAATGAGCAACGAAAACACCATTGTATAATCCATATAAAACAATATATGATATACGGAACGATAAAATATCTACTAAAAATAATGAGAGTTTATCGTCTAAATAATTAAAACATACGACGCTTATCAAGATGCTTTCAAATTAGGTTCAAATTTTGTAGCAATTGGAACCAAAGATGTGAAGACTATTTTTGGTTTGAAGTAAGTAAAGGAAAAAATGTCGCTAAATAACAAAACTTTGAGCCTAGATACTCTAATTCAGAAGAATGAGAATCAAGGATAATAATGATGTAGCCCAGAAAGTCCAAACAAAAGCCTTGTTTATTTTATTTTATTTTATTCAAATATCTTATATATTTAAATCAAATCTAATTATATTAAGATTTTATTTTATTTTATTTTATTTTATTTTAAAATATTTATTTTATTTCCTTGTATTATAATTTAGGGTTTTGAGAAGCTATTATATAAAGCCTCATATGCCTTAAGTTATTTTGAAGTTTTTGGAATAATAGATTTTTTATCTCTGAAAATTTCAATTATTGTTACCCTTAGATTAGGATTTCATCATGTTACTCTTGAATTAGGATTTCATCTATCGTTGCTTCTTCTTCTATTCTCGCCGCGCTATCAGTTTGGTATCAGAGCCTCAGTTCCTGCTACGGGTCAAGCATGTTTCTGAATCCGGGTCAAGCATGTTTCTGAATCCTGATTTCATCTGATTCAAGGTTTAAAGAAGAGAACAACACACGTGGTCATGAAGATCGGGAAAATTGTTTGAGTATGAGGGGGCATACCAACTGTTTCAATGACGATCATATTGACCAGTTACTGAAGGAGTTTAAATTGGCTACCAATCGTCGAATCAAGGTAAAAATTGCTTATCGAGATGCTGTCTCAGGCTATGAAGAGGTTTTCAAAACCATTTTTTTCATCAACTAGACATGGGGATGTTGTCTTCAGGCTATGAAAAGGTTTTCGAAACTATTTTTTTCCTTCAACTGGATGGCTTCAATGTGACTTCGAATAAGGAACACTCGAGAAGAATTTATCTTATTCCGATAAGGTCAACAATTATAATTCCCAATGTGACGATTGAATAGAATAAAATAAATAATTTGGGTTCTTGATGGTGATGGTACTGTGAATTCGAGGACGAATTCTTGTCAACCAGGAGAGGGTAGCCCAGAAAGTCCAAACAAAAGCCTTGTTTATTTTATTTTATTTTATTTTATTCAAATATCTTATGTATTTAAATCAAATCTAATTATATTAAGATTTTATTTTATTTTATTTTATTTTATTTTAAAATATTTATTTTATTTCCTTGTATTATAATTTAGGGTTTTGAGAAGCTATTATATAAAGCCTCATATGCCTTAAGTTATTTTGAAGTTTTTGGAATAATAGATTTATGGCCAAAGCTATTTCCTCCATGTTATTTTTTATTTCCTCCATCTTTCAAACTCTTAAAAACACTAGTGACTTGCTTTTACCAAATTACCCTTATTTTTATTTCATATTTATCACTAGATGCCATTTATCTAATTAAAAGTCTTATATGAAAAAACACAGCATTAACCTAACTTTAATCCAAGATATATGATTCTACCTCTAAAATTAACCCTAAAACAAAGAACTTAAATTTTATTGAAGATTAATCATGGAAAATGAAGAAACTCAAACAAAGCCGGAGAACAGCACTCAATCGACAAACAATGTAATTTAAACTTGTTTTTACGTTTTACAACTTCGTAGCTTGAAAATACCTATTTTGAAACTTATTTTTTTCAGCTAAACCCGTTTTTACAGTTCTGAAAAAAAAACAACTATTTTCGAGCCGGGAATTAGGAATCAGGTGTAATTTTTTTAAAAAAATGTGCATCTGATTCCGAGAGGGCCACTTGGAATCAGTTGCAATTTGAAAAAAAAATGTGCAACTGGTTCTGAGAGGGCCACTCGGAATCAGTTGCAAACCCTCTGTCTCGTTATATTATGTGATAATTTGTTCACTATGACATTGCACTTGATTCCGAGTGGCCCTCTCGGAATCAAGTGTAAAACACCAGTGTAAGAAAAGCATGGTGCTCGCTATTAAATATAATCAACCTATTTTCGTCTTCAATTCTGTGATAAATATGATACGAAAAAAGTAGGCAACATAATTTATTTGTATACATGTCTACACCTAAACATGTTTGCTACCAAGTGTTAACGATCTTTTAGCATTTACCGTATTCAATAGTTCAACCAAAGGTGCACTTACGGAGACGTAGTACAGACTTCTAATCCATGTTTTATAACCACCTAAAAGGTTCTTCTTATTTCTACCATCCATCTACAATATCAATCACATACACTGTTCTGAATTTTTTTTTGCCACTGAGCATGTGATTCCGAGTTCCCTACTCGGAATCACATGATTTTTTTAAACCGAGCAGCAACTGATTCCGAGAGGGCCACTCAGAATCAGCTGCTGCTCGGTTTAAAAAAAACATGTGAATCCGAGTAGGGCACTCAGAATCACATGCTCAGTGGGCAAAAAAAATTCAGAACAGTAGGATATCCCAAGGCGAACCCAAGATCAAACCCTAATCGATTCTAACAATGAAATCAAACTCCAAATGAAACCCTAATCGAATCTAACATAGAAATCTAACTTCAAACCCTAATCGAAATCGAACAACAAAATCTAACTACAAACCCTAAATTTGATAATGGGGAAGAACCTAGAATTTCTTTCTCCAAGCTTTCTCTATCTTCGAATCAGCTGTTGTAAGGTAGTGATAAGTGAAAAATGGGTTTTCTTCTTTGTAAGGTAGTTCTCTAGGGTGAATAATGGGTTTTGTTGTACTAAATTGGATGGGTATGTTAGGGTAATAGTTTTGTGATGAAAAAATGGGTAAAAGGTCAATTTTGTAACTTCCTTTATGGAGGAAATAACATCATGGAGGATTTTTCAAATGATGGAGGAAATAAAAAATAACATGGAGGAAATAGCTTTGGCCTAGATTTTTTATCTCTGAAAATTTCAATTATTGTTACCCTTAGATTAGGGTTTCATCATGTTACTCTTGAATTAGGGTTTCCTCTATCGTTGCTTCTTCTTCTATTTCCGCTGCGTCATCAGTTTAAAATAACTTAAGGCATATGAGGCTTTATATAATAGCTTCTCAAAACCCTAAATTATATTACAAGGAAATAAAATAAATATTTTAAAATAAAATAAAATCAAATCTTAATATAATTAGATTTGATTTAAATACATAAGATATTTGAATAAAATAAAATAAAATAAAATAAACAAGGCTTTTGTTTGGACTTTCTAGGCTACATCATCCTCTCCTAGTTGACAAGAATTCGTCCTCGAATTCACAACACCATCACCATCAAGAACCCAAATTATTTATTTTATTTTATTCAATCGTTACATTGGGAATTATAATTGTTGACCTTATCGTAATAAGATAAATTCTTCTCGATTGTTCCTTATTCGAAGTCACATTGAAGCCATCCAGTTGAAGGAAAAAAATAGTTTCGAAAACCTTTTCGTAGCCTGAAGACAACATCCCCATGTCCAGTTGATGAAAAAAAATGGTTTTGAAAACCTCTTCATAGCCCGAGGCAGCATCTCGATAAGAAATATGTACCTTGATTCGACGATTGGTAGCCAATTTAAACTCCTTGAGTAACCGGTCAATACGATCGTCATTAAAACGGTTGGTATGCCCCCTCATACTCAAACAATCTTTCTGATCTTCATGACCGTGTGTTGTTCTCTTCTTTAAACCTTGAATCAAATGAAATCAGGATTCAGAAACATGCTTGACCCGTAGCAGGAATTGAGGCTCTGATACCAAACTGATGACGCGGCGGAAATAGAAGAAGAAGCAACGATAGATGAAACCCTAATTCAAGAGTAACATGTTGAAACCCTAATTTAAGGGTAACAAAGATTGAAATTTTCAGAGATAAAAATATATTATTCCAAAAACTTAAAATAACTTAAGGCATATGAGGCTTTATATAATAGCTTCTCAAAACCCTAAATTATATTACAAGGAAATAAAATAGATATTTTAAAATAAAATTAAATCTTAATATAATTAGATTTGATTTAAATACATAAGATATTTGAATAAAATAAAATAAAATAAACAAGGCTTTTGTTTGGACTTTCTAGGCTACATCAAATAAGAACATGCTTCTCCAATGAAATGAAAAGAAAAGTCAGCAAAGACCAAATCAGATGAAAAAGGTATACAAATCATTGTCTAGCTACGTATTTTTACATGGTCTCACGTCTGACTTCTCGTATTAAGTTGCTTGTACCTGATCTCGCATTAAACATTTGGCTTATAATTATATGCATAGTCTCATATCTCATATTCCTTATGTAGTTGTATGAACTAAGGTTTTACATGTTTATAGGATGGAATAACCAAAGGAGTTAAAACTAAAAGAGATCAAGGAGTAAAAGATGATGTTATAATGTTGATCATATTAGCATGCTCCACATTGTTCTTCTCTACATTCGGGGATATATTAGCTTCTGAAATATATTTTTACATCAAAGACCTATGAAAAAACAAACAACTATGATTGAGTGGGAGCAATCAAGGATAAACTCATGAATTCAATAAGGCTTAATTACAAAGCAAAACGTGACAAAGTTGTTGGATATATTACTCTTTTAGAGGTTGGTATCTTAATTTATTTTTAAACCAATAAAAAAGTAGTGAAAATATAATAATTATATACATAATAAATAGAGCCTTTTATCATGGAACACACAACCATTGTGAAGGATAAGCCACGATAAGCATGATACCAAGATGTCACAAATGGATGAGAATAAAAAATTAAATTTAGATTTGATCAAATACCTAACTCGTATTTATTAAAACATGTATCCCATCTCGCAATGTATTAAATTTTTTTATCACATCTTGAAATCTTCTATGCAAGATATGATATAGGTATAACATCTCGGATTTACTTACGAATTTGAAAATTGTTAGGTTTTGGATGACGATTTATCTCTAACAAATGACAAAGAAAAGGAATTCGGTGGGGATGACCAAGAAGAATAAGTTAATCTTGATGAAAATGATAGTGTTGGAACATTGGATGAAATATAAAACCCGATAATGTGCAACAAGAGGTAAATGACAATTGGTCCAGAGTTAGTCCTCCAAAAGGATCTAAGAGCTATTTTGTAAATTAAATCACTAATAAAGTCATACAAATTTTTAGAGAGATAAGCTTACGTATAAAAGTTAGAGAGAGAAGGTGAATTTTAAAGAAATTGTATGATTAACATTAACTCTCCTAAACCAAGTTAGGTAAAAGGGTTTTACATAATCAGGGATATTGGGAATTTAGACTTACACGGTTAATTGACATATATGGATAACCCGCAATGGGATATTCTACCTCATTAATTTACTAACATTAAACATATGTATTACTTATTATATAAAATAACCTCAATATTATACACCTATTAGAGTGGTACAACATGTAAATTCTAGTCTAGTATTTTATCGGTTCGATGACCGGGTCAAATAATTTGGTCCTTCTCAAGAATGATCATTCTCATGGATAAGAGACCCAAAATAGATAAATCATTCAATAATGAAAGATTAAATCAACTGTACGGACTAAATAAATTTCATGTCCAAGAAAATCTACAACAATAAATGTTGTTACTGCATGACTGAAAAAATCTTTTGAAAATCCAACAAAAGCTAGTACCTTAGAAAAACCATTTTTCTAGTTCACATAGACAAAATTAGGTACCTCAAATTTTTAGGAATATATAAAAAAAACTTGAAAATCGATATAAAAAAGAATTCAGTGAATCTTGTGATTAAATCTACTATTTAAGAGTAAAGAATAGAAGTCTGAAGAGATTAATATTCAAAGAAAAGTTAAGAATCTTGCATATTTATTTCCGCATTTATAGCTAGTATCGCATTAGTGTATTTAGTTAGTTATGCATTGTCTTGCATTTTTCATCTTGCATCTAGAATTTCTCATCTATAACTAGTATCGTATTTAATGCATGTAGTTAACTATCTCTCATCTCTCATATATAATCTTGTATCTTGCATTACTTATTTATAACTAGTTTCACATTTAATGCATGTAGTTAGGTATGAATTGTATCTCATACCGTGTTTATAAGTTGTCTCTCATTTAATGCATGTAGTTTGATATGCATTGTCTCACTTATTTCGTCTCGCATCCCGCATTTAGCATTTTTCTAGTATCACATTTAATTCTTTGGTTTATTTATTTTACAGAGGGAAAACTTGAATCACGCCCACATCCAAACCTCTATCTAGCTAAAGTATTGAGTTACAAACATTAAACAAAATAAAGAAATTTATAGTTGCGAATAGTAATTGTAAAAAAGAGATTGACAAACTAAAAAAAATAAATTATTGATAAATACAAGGTCATATCAACTATGAAAGAAGATATAGAGAAATATAAGATAGAAACAAAAAACTTGCACTGCTTATATTGCAAAAAAAGTGGAAAGGTGGAAGAACTAATTTCTAAAATCCGTAAAACATATCAAAGCGACGTGTTGTGGAAGAGTCACATATTAAAAAATCATGTATTGAAATATAAATGAGGTCTCTCATGATGAGCATGATTAGGAAAATATATAGAATCCTACTGTATCACATATCTCTCATCTTGTAAATAATACAACCTATTTGCAACATCCTCTTGATGTATGCTTTGGAGAAAGAGGTGATTCATATTGTTCAAAACCACGAGCCTCATGCTTATCAAATAGAAAATGTTTAATTTGTGGTTGTCTTGGAGAAAAAGGTGATCCAAATTTCTCAAAACCATAAATAATTAACTGAAAATAGTGTAGGATAATAAAAATATGTATTGAACAGAATTATATAACAATATTGGTAAAAAAATTTGAAAACCTACGTGTTGCTGAATTTTTGTAAACCTATGTATTTATTTGTGTGTCATATGGTTTTGCATCTAGTATTTTCTTACACATGTTATTAGTTTGCATTTTGTATTTCCCAAAATGGTTAATTTCTCGCATTCATCATTTCATATACTTGTTAGTGTTTTGGGTCCAACATCGTTCATATGCTTGGTTTTGCAATCATATTCGCGTTTGACATTTCTTATTAGTTTGGTCTCACATCTCGCATTTATTAATATACAAATTTGCATAAATTCCTCAAGATAATCAATTGGAAAATATTGAATTGATGGTTGTTATGGACAATGGCGTGATCCGCATAGAAAATGTTAAAACTGTTATCTCACATACTTCATTTATAACTAGTCTTGCATTCAGCGAATATAGTTATCTATAAATTATCTAACATCTCTCATCCTGCATCTTACATATTGCATTTATAAATAGTCTTATATTTTGTGTATGTAGTTATATATTTATTGTCTATCATCTCTCATCTCTCATCTCACATCCCACATTTATAACTTCTATTATAATTATTGTATACAGTTAGCTATGAATCGTTTCACATTTCTCATCTCGCATCTTGCATTTCATATTTTCTAATATAATGGTTTCACATTTCACATAATGATGCATTAGGATGGTCATCTTTGAATTAATTAGTTCCCTTCATAACATTCATGATATTGAAATCGAAAAATAGATTGGTCAGTTCATAACAAAACAAAAAATTTAATTGATTTCAATGAATACCATAAAAATCAATCATGATTCAAAAAAGAGAAAAGTAGGATAACCCGTGAGTACTGTCTCTTCCAAGGTTATCATTTTATGTTTCTATTACTAATATGATGGAAATATCAACTGAAGACCATCTGGATTACATGGTAAATATTATTTAACATTTACTTATATGCTCAGTTTCCCATTATGTAATTAACTTATTGTATGTTGTGCCTTTGAAATTACATAGGTTATTGAGGATTATATATACTGGATGCTTCCAGAAAATGAATTTATGGTATCTTCTCCTAACTTTGATGGATCTCTAACATATCATACTAAATCAAATTCCATTTATGAAGCTTGAATTACAACTTTTCATTTTGATAGGAGTATGCCCCATCTTCTCTCTTGTTTACTATTGAACGAGCCTTTGTTTATTTCTTAGCTAACGTTATTCAAAAATTGGATTTCAAGGAATCTGAGGTTATGAAAGAACGTAATAAGTGGTAAACAAAGTTTACTCACTCGTTAGAGGAAATAAACGGTTGGTACAAAGAGGTAAGAGATGCACTAGCTACTTAAATTGGTTAGAAAGCGTTTAGAGATAGCGAAGAGGACATATAGGCTAAATATATAATAGCATTAACTAGTTTAGAGAGCTTGTTGGATGAGAGCAAAGCAGACTAGACAGAGTTCCTACTTTCATACTCCATTTTATAAAGGGCTAATGGTTGGCGCATTTGATGCATTGGTAAATATTGTGCAATCTTAAAACATGTATGGATTAAAAACCAAAACATTATTTCTAAATTATTATTTTAATATAGTCATTGATACCTAGACGTTAAGATGTTACACCAATAGTTGACAATGTATTACACAACTTGAGGAAATATTTTATTATAATTCTAATTCTCACAGAAGTACCATGAAGTGAAATTAATCATTGGATATTAACTATAATGAACCTAAAAACACAACAACAATAAATTTAAACTTCATGGCACCATGCGGCAAAAACGCAGTAAGATAAAACAAAAAAAATGCAAATAAATTTGTAATGTTACCTGGTTTAAATTTTATGGTAGTTTTGGGTATAAGTTGGTCCCGTATGAAATTTTGTTATACATGGTCTCACATATCGCATCTTTCATATTGTATGTAGTTAGTTATGAATTAGTCTCATATAAAGTTAGTTATACCTGGTCTCGCGTGTTACATCTCGCATCTCATATGTACATGTAGTGTATTGTCCCTCATCTCGCGTGTAATAATGTGTCTTGCTTCAAATTCCACATGTGTAAAATCTGGTATCGCATTTCGTATGTACTTTATGGATATTTATGTTGATTAAAAGTGTCTAAGAAGTATAGTATAGTATACATGGTCAAGAAGAATATTTTAAAAGTAAAACCAAAAATAAAGTTAAAGTACCTAAGAAATATCCCACAAAAAAAAGGATCTGCTTATTATGGCGTATAGTTTGGGACTACGATAGAGATTTTATATAAAAGAACTAAATTAAAAGAATACGATGATAAAATTACATCACTAAAGATAATATTATTGTTTTACATTTTGTTTAATGATGTAAATACAATCAAATACTCGTTAAATTTGTATGTATGTTATAACTTTCTGAAATATTTAATTTGAATGTTATTTGTATGTATGTTGTAATAATATAGTCTCATATCTCGCAAATTGTCTCGCAGTTATATTTTTAATTGAATGCATTTAGTTACGCTTGGTCTTGTGTGCCACATCTAGCATCTCACATATTGCATGTAGTTATTTTAGAATTAGTCTCACATGTAATTAGTTTTTCCTAGAGCGAATACCGCATTTCACATTATGAAACTCACATATAATTGTTTATAAAATGGTAAAATTTTTAAGTTAATTATGAATTTCTTTCGCATCTTAAACTCACATGTAGTACTTATTCCAGGTCTTGGATAAATTGTATCGAAGTGAAATATGCATGTAATTATTTATGAAATAGTACATATAATTGTTTATGAACTCAAATGTACTTATTTATGTCATGTCATGCATCTTGTACCTCGTATGTATTAGTCTTACATATGATTTGTTTATCTGGTTAGTTATAAATTGGTCTAGCTGAAGTTAACTATGTTTTGGTCCCGTACCTCGCACAAAAAGAATATATAGAATACCTTAAATGCATTTTACTAACTATATAAGGCTTATTTATGTATATAACCCTATAGAAAACCTAAATCGCGAACGACAGTGTCACATCTAGCGAAAGCCAAACAGAAACCTTAGGTAAGTTTCTTTCATATTCAGTGTTTGATTAAGTTGTTTTGCTTTCTTTGTTGGGGTCAGTTCTTTGATTTCTAGGCTTTCCAAATCATTTTTTGATAAGTTACTTTGCTACACCATCTATCAATTCTTATTGATATTGAATTTTAAATCATTAATACCATATGAAACATAAATCATTCGAAACTTACAATTCAAATCACAGGTATATAATGGTAGAACACCCAACCCACATTTCCACCTCTTCTAAGAAATGTGACAATGCTTACATGACATATATACTGATCCATTTCATAAGGACAAAAATTTAACTTTATCGCATTTTTTAGAGTTGATGAGGCTCAGTTAGAAATTACCTAGGTTTAGTCTGAAATTACCTAACATTTTCTCTAACAAAACCCAGATCATAGAGGCAAAACTCGATCCTCCCAGAATGTTCATGCATCACTTCAACACTAGTTATCTGGTAAACAGTCTCAAAACCAGTAGTTATCTGGAACTATAAAGAAAGAATTGGATCACAACAAGTATAAGAATAACAATGTGAATGCTGAAGAATTCAACTCTTATATAAAGATATAAATGGCACTCCAAAGTGTTAGGACTTGGTGTCCTATGCCAAATTCCTTGAATTTGGAATTATTCTTTATTTTCTATTTTTTAATTATTGTTTAATTTGAAATTTGTATATCTTATTTCGCACGTATTGATCTCGCGTATGAATTATTTATCTGGTTAGTTATAAATTGGTCTTGTATATCACACCCCGTACCTCACATATAGTTAGTTATAAATTGGTATGTTATAATTAAATATGAACTTGTCTCGTATCTTGTAATTTACATCTAGTTGGTTATGTCTAGTCTCTCATACAACATCTCATACCTCTCAAGTCGCATGTAGTTGGATATTAAGTACCATATCTATAATTCATATTGGTTTCACATTTTGCAATCATAATTTTTAATAAGTTCCAAAAATACTACAAAAGAATAAAAAAAAATTATTACAGTAAAAAAATCAATTTATAGAAGCTTCAATAACAAAAAGTATCAAATCACAATAATTTTACAAAACTTCTTGACATGGTCGTGTATTTTGACTCGATTTGAAATAATGAATACACTTTATCTTTTGGATAATGTTTTCTAATCTATATGGAATATGTTCATTCTAAGGTATTCTAGCTCTCCACTTCAAATTTGGAGAAAGACGTTTAGAAGAATATATCAAAGTAGATGTTTCACCAAAAATAGTTAAAACGTATGCTATATGATTAAGTTTCCTTATAAGAGCTTATGGAATAGAATGAATCCATATATTTTATAATATTTTTATCAATATAAAAATGACCGTCAAAGTATGATGGTATGGAAAACACTCAATTTACCACATACACAAGATCATTATTATCTCATACGATCAACAACCATAATATGAACATTATTATAAAACACATGAGAATGGACGTATTATCCATGGAGGACCTAAGTCTACATTGTCCTTAAAAAAAATTAAAATTCATGACATAAATCAGAATTCTAACATAGACCTTCCACATAACGTTTTAAAATTTAACTCATAAGTCAAACTTTAATCTTGTCAATTAACTCAAATATATGTCGACTATAATATTATTTGATCTAATTATTGAAAGACTTTTCTGGAGTAGAAGCCATGAAATCTTACCACTTACCTTTAAAAAAACACAAGCATATTAATCTGAAGGTAAATTCTCAAAAAAATGAATGACTTTATAAGTTCTTTCATTAATAAATATATATTCAGTGTACAGGTTATGAGTTTGGAAATAAACATACTTTTTAAGCATGTAAACCATCTTAGCCTTAAATATTTTGGAGATGTACCACTCATCAAATACTTCAAAATCCTAATAAGATGAAATATACAATATACATGATAGCACATTATAACAAACAAATATCAATAATAAAAATACCTAAGTGATGACCGCTAATAATTATGATTTGACGATCCAACAAGTGGGGTTTCAACATTTCTATAAACCATAGCCAATTACCACAATCTTCTGACTCAACAATAGCAAATACAATATGAAAAATACCTGAAAATTTATGACAAAAATAATAAATAAATCACGTTGTTATTTGTGTATCATATTTAAGATTTTCTTTGGTATCACATCTAATATGTACTAAGGTATAACATCTCACAACTTTCATGTTGTTAGTTATGAATTAGTCTCGCATGAAGTTGGTTATATATGGTCTCACGTCTAGTCTATAATATGATATCGCATTTCACATCTATTTTTTGGGTTGGTCTCGCATGTCGCATCTATAATATATTATTATCTCACAATAGAAAATGGGATTTTGCATTGTCTCGCATTTCGTATATATTGCATGGTTCTTTGTATGTTGGTCTCGTATTTTACATCTAGCATATGTGATGTCTTTTATTTATCATATAACAAAGAAAAAACATATTTTTCAATTTTAAAAAATAAAGTACAAACCTCTCCATTGTCACTATATTTAGTTGTGGCATAAATGAAATAATTCTTTATGTTTCCCCATAAAAAAATATTCATCAATAAATAAAAGTGAATGAAACCAGTGGAAACCTTCGAGATAAGAACCAAATTCTATAAAACAATGCTTGAAGAAGTTGGTTCACATATTATACTCATGTGAGTATAAACTTGTAATATCAATAAACAATCATCTTAGCTTAATCTAATGAAATTCATAAAATACGAGATATCTCAACCGCATTTGTTTTTAACAAATTCTTTTACATTTTTTTGCATATAACATCAACTTTGGTCCTAATACAATCATAACATTAGTAGTCAAATCCAATGTTAAATGCTTATTAATGTTTTTTACAAAAATCACTACCACAACTGTGATGTTGAACATACTTTTTAACAACCATCAGTTAAGAAAATCTACCAAGAGACGCATAAAGTCTTCATGGACATCTCTTTTGAATTTTTTCTTGCAATAAACAATTATTTTTTATGTATTATAATGGAAATATTTTAAGTTAAAACCTTCTTGTAAAGAAAACCGAGATATAACTAATCTTAAAGCTACTACACCTTCTTCAAAACTTGCTTAACACCGTTAATTTTATCAATCCAACCAACCGTGGAAAGTTATTTGTTCTTTTGACAAAAAAAACTAATACCATAACAAATTTTTATACTAATTAAAACATGTAGCAAAATCTAATTAAACCGTGAAGCCAAACTAAACTGTGGACCTTTTATCTAATTAATCAACCAAATCGCACGATATTTAAATAACTGGAACCTAGAAATTTTTTAAAAAATAAAATTCAAAAAGACACTTATTATAAATTGACGTGAAGAAGAAGAACAAAACTAGAAACCACAAATGGATGCGAAAAAGATGAACAAAACCAAAAATCTAAATCTGAAAAGGTGAAGAATGAGTGGATTAAAATTTAGGATTTTAAAGAGAAAAAAAAGAAAAGAAAAAAAAAATTCAATATTTTTTAGATCTTATATAATTCTTCAAGGATATATTGGGTATTATAAAAAGTTAAGTAATAAGTTGGGTATTCGGTAATAATAGATAGTAATTAGGATAGTAACTCGATATTGTGTTTGCTTTTAAGTAGTTATTGATATTTAACTATATTTTAAAAATGTTACTAAAAGCTAATAATGAAAAAAATTATATGAATGAAATATGATCCATTAGTTTGGCAATTGCACTCATTAACATCAGAAAAATGAGTTTGAGCTTTAGATATTTCTCTCATTACAATGGATGGGCACAATCACCATTTTGTTTTCCTATGAAGAATTAAATATGTTTATTCTGATCACATCACTCTGGTCTTGCTTCATATATGATGGGACATTCCACAAAAAATCAAAGTTTGGTTGTCGATTTTTGGCGAGACCCTTGGTTCCGCCTAGCAGATGAACTCATCTTATATGACATATTCAACTAGGGGTTCATGTTTTAATTTAAACCCGATTTGATTACGTTTTGCACCATATTAGACTTGTATATGAGTGAGATTAGCCTCAATATCAACAGAATGGTGATGTTTTGTATAATTTCTTAAAACATATCAAAGATCAATTTTGAAATGGATAGGCTCATATCCTTTTGAAATATCTTTACAAATAAATTTCTTCCTTTGTACTACCTCCACATACAGAATCACCTTAAGATAATGGATAATCTATCCAAATCAGAGAGAGTAGAACAAGATTTTCAGTTTTCTTTGGAAGGCTTGCCAGAGTGGGTCCCCTATAAGAAAATGAAACTTTGTACCCAAAGCTCGTGGAAAAAATCAAGTAAAGGTTCTTGGCTTGTCGGAGCACCTTATTTACTTAATAAATTTTGTTTCTCTTTATCTTTTATCATCATATAGTTGTTTTAACTTCAACACTGACTCACCTATATTACTTTTGCATAGTACAATAATCGGTTTTCATATAATAAATAAGAAGGGGACGAAAGATCCTTAGAGTTGAACAAGCGGGCTTTACAACATTGGGGCTGATGAAATCAGATATTTTTGCTACTGTATCTTGACTTAATCCGATGGGTCGTAGGACCATCACCACTATTGTAAAAAACCAAACAGGACAAACGTAATAAATATTGACTAAGCTAGTTGTTGGTCACTTCACACCAGATTACTAATGGGTCCTTAAACTTAACCAGATTTCAGTATCCAACCCAATAGGCCCATGGGTAAGTAATTAAGTATAAATACCTCAACCATTTTCATTAATGAGGGTAATCATAATTTACTGCTAGCACACAACTTAATTATCTCACTACTTTTTACTCTAAACATTAAATTCCTCAAAACAACCAAAACACTTTACAAAATTACCCTCAGACAGAAATAAACCACACCAGGGACAACAGTTTCTATAATTGTGTAACAATGAGAAAACTTTCACTCTCTAAGTTCTGGCCTATGAAAGAACGTTTGAACTCGAAGGTGATTCGACTGTTATCATCTTTGGTGAAGACATTGTGGTATTTATCATAGGATTTCCTTCTACCAAACTAATCCTTCTAATTTGGTATAGGGGGCTAGAAATCAGGTGAAGATAGAACAGTTAGACAACTCAATGAAAAATATGTCAGGTCATTTCGAAAACTGAATATTAGAGGATCTAGTTTATCATGTTGGATCTACCTGAACAAAAAATTCTTTCGGCCAGATAAACCCTTGCTATGTCAAAGGCTTGTCGTGGCTCTTATGAGAACTTGGATACTTAAAATACTAAGCAAAAATGGAAGCATCCCCCAACAGAGGCACATGATCTAGGTAAGGTCATGGCTCAGTAAGCTAATGTTGTAAATACTTTTGTCACTACGACTAAAAATTAGATGACTGATGTATGTGCTTAGCATATATCTCTTAACCTCGAGGTACCATTTCTATTTTTTTATGTTCTTCACAAGTCTTATAAAACTCTGGACGGTCTAGGGTTGTAAGTAGTACAAACAACTTACATTTCGTCTGTTTTCCACATGTAGGCCATGAACAACGCATTCTCCATTATCTAAAACATCATTGAAGAGCATAACTTATGTTTCTTAACTTCCCTAGCTTGATGAGGAAGCTAACAAATAGTAAAATAGGGTGAAGAGTCTCAAAACCCAGTGGAAGAGAGGAAAAACCACCTTCCTTGAGCAAAAAAAGGGTCAATGAGCATAATAAAGAGATGTTTGAGAATAATACTGAAACTCTTCAAAATGAGAACACGTTTTTCAAGTATATACATAAAAATATGGTGAGCCTCAGACCGAAGGTGAAGGAATTTGAGTTGAAAATGTTTGAGATGGAGCAGTTGGAGGATTTGGCATTGAAGAATACTAATCAATCTAAATCTAAAGCTTTGAAGGATCAAAAGGAAAGTTGGTTCAAATGAATAAAGCTCAAGGAAATCTCTTAATATAAGGATGGTAATTATCTTCAACAAGATGTTCTCCAACTTGCAGCTAGAGAATTTTTGGTAAATGGTCTCTGAAGTCCCTCGAAGAGCGTAGGCTTGGAGTTCAGAGAGAATGTTGAAGAAGTGGAAAAAGAGGATCCGGAGGATGAGGAAGTGATTAAATATTTCAGTGGGCATGACTATCATAAGATAAGGTCTTTGGCGAACTTACCTGATGTTGTTACTCATACTTTCCCTACCAACTAACAGCCTATCGCTAAAGAATATTACAACAACACTCTGAGAAAAGGATTGTCCTTATAAGGAATTTTATTTCACTTTTCTCTTCTATTAATTATAATGTTGAACATTTGTAATTTTTTGAATCTTTCATTTTTACGTCTGATGACTCAAGCTCGTGGAAGGCTATATAATTTTGTTAACTGAGCTCCAAATATTTAATTTAACTATCTTATTTTATGGTATACCTTTGTGTTTATTTTAATATTATAGCATGGATCGAACCCCGACTTTATTCTACCCATAGGTAATTATTCTCTAGTTGGATGGTTGCCTTTGAAATGTTTTTATTGACTATGAAAGTTAATCTCATACTTAGAATTTTCAACTTACACACTTCTTTTATACGTTGGTTGATCCAAACTAGGCATTCACTTAAGATATTTTAATAGTTCCGACCAATGATAGTTGGAGTCCTTTTGTTTCACGCTTCAGTAGATTTAAACGAGACCTTTACTTAAGAGCACACCACCTACAAAAAAAAATAAAAGTGCAATATAACTCAATAATCATAGTCTTAGGGTAGATAAAGTTTTAGGTGCCCACCATCCTTTTCTATCCTTTTCTAACCACTTGCCCCCTGGATGCAAGACGCATATATTCTTCTCATCAGAGTAGTTAGTGATGTTGAACCACGAGATGAGTTTTGGTTCGTTTTTCCTCTATTATGTCCAACTCAACCCTTCTCCTCAAGTCGTTTTATTTTTCGGAGTAGTTAGTGACTCAATACAAAGGGAAAACAATCTTTACAGGGACAAAAGTATACATCTCATATACTAGAGAAAAATGGATTCCCCCTGTAGTAGTTTGGGGAGTGATTCGGTAGGCCCAAATGAGCTCCTGAAGAAAGTTAAATCATTTGCATAGAACTTCCCATAAGTTCTTAATCATCTTATCTAAAATACTCTGGCTCATAACATTAACCTGAACATTAGCATAAGGGTGGAAAATATTTAGAAGTGTTGGTGAGTATCCCTCATCCAAAATAAGGAAGCCATCTCGTCATTTTGAAACTAGAGACTATTTTTAGTTGTAATTACCATAGGCATTTAAAACCTACAACATAAATTTTTATTAATAAATTTTATCACTTATTTTGCTTTTATTCTTGCAAGAGGTTCAGCCTTTACCCACTTCTAGAGGTAGTTGATCGTTACAATGATATATTGGCATCCTTTAGTTTCTCTGGGGAGATGTTCAGAGGCACAGTTAGGTGGTCGATAATACTCAAGAAATTATGCCAAACATCACATCTTTTGACTAAATCTTTAGCATCGACCATGATCTTGGGATATAATACCATGCTAATATGATCTTTCTATCCATATTTTATATCCATAATAAGGTGGCCCTACTTCATCGTGAAGTTCCTCAAGGACATCACAAGACTCGTCTGGACTGAGAAAACAAAAGAGGAGGCGACTCAAATCTTGCTTGTAAAAATTCCCTTCTAATTAAGACATACCTGCAAACTTTGAACTTTAAGTTGCGTGCCAAGGCTTTATCTGAAAAGAGTGTACCATCTTAAAGGAAATCATTTATCTCAAACCTTCAATCAACTGAGTCTATAACATACACTACTAACACTTCTTCTTTCACTTCCTCAGGCTTTGTTTTGATTTATAGGCATTCATATAAGACAACCCAAAGGGCGGTTTTGGAACATGCTGATCAAAGGATATTTATCTTTGATTTTATATTACTTTATACTAATTTAACTGTTAGCAAAAAAAAGTTAATATTGTACATAGAAGCTATGATTAAATAAGAAGATAAAAGTCAAGGACTTGAAGATAATTAGAGAAGGAATAAAAGAAAAAAAACTAAAAATAAGAAATTAATTCAAGATCACTATCTAAATAATTTACTTTCCTAAGAATAAATTATAATATATTTATTATTTAATATAAAATAATAATATAATTCTTTTATTTTATTTGATAAAGATTATGATTTTGTTTTCAGGAGAATAAAATATTTGGTCTCCTATAGTAGTAAATTATAATTATATTATATAATTTAAAAGAATGAATTAATTGTTTTATTTTATTTAATATTATAATAATACTCTCTGATTTATTAAAACATTAGGGTGAATAAAAAAACTCATAACTCTTACTATAAATAAAAGGCTAAAGCTATTTCCTCCATGTTATTTTTTATTTCCTCCATCTTTCAAACTTTCAAAAACACCAGTGACTTGCTTTTACCAAATTACCCTTATTTTTATTTCAAATTTATCACTATTTTCCATTTATCTAATAGATAGTCTTATATGAAAAAAGACAGCATTAACCTAACTTTAATCCAAGATATATGATTCTACCTCTAAAATTAACCCTAAAACAAATAACTTCAATTTTATTGAAGATTGATCATGGAAAATGAAGAAACTCAAACAAAGCCGGAGAACAGCACTCAATCGACAAACAAGATAATTTTAATTTGTTTTTACGTTTTACAACTTCGTAGCTTTAAAATACCTATTTCGAAACTTATTTTTTCAGCTAAACCCGATTTTTACAGTTCTGAAAGAAAAACAACTATTTCCGAGCCGGGCATTAGGAATCAAGTGTAATTTAAAAAAAATGTGCATCTGATTCCGAGAGGGCCACTCGGAATCAGTTGTCTCAAGTTTGAACCAAGTTGCAACTGATTCTGAGTGGGCCACTCGGAATCAGTTGCAAGTTTTCAAAAACAATATGCAACTGATTCCGAGAGGGCCACTCGGAATCAGTTGCAAACTTTCTGTCCCGTTAAAAACATCATGCAATAAACAAAAAACATCATCCGAATAACAAAAAATATCATCTCATAAACAAAAAACATAATTCGATTAAAAAACACCATCCGATAAACAAACAACAACGCTCGATAAACTAGTATGATCATCCGATAAAATCTCAGAAAAAATTATAGCATCAAGTTTTTTGAAATTTTTTGTATGCATCGAGCATGTGATTCCGAGTGGGCAACTCGGAATCACATGCTCGATACATTTAAAAAATTGCAGAAAACGTTTCCAAACCAAACCCTAATCGAAAATAAAAAAAGCAAAGAAAATGAAGAAATCATAGCTTTTCCAAGCCTTCTATCTTCTGTCTTCGAATGGTTATATGAAGAATTGGTTTTCTTCACCAAGCTTCTCTCTCTTTTGTGAAGAATGGATTTTCTTCTCCAAGTTTTTTCTCTCTCTTCAATTTGTAAGGTACTGGTTTTGTTGTTTTGTGAAGAATGGGTTTAGTTGTAGTGAATGGGTAATGGTATGTTAGGGTAATGGTTTTTTAAGAAAACATGGGTATAAGGGCAAATGTGTATTTTCCTTTATGGAGAAAATAACAACATGGGTTTTTTCAAATTATGGGGGAAATAATAATTTTGATGGGGGAAATAGATTTGGCCTAAATAAAACCCTAACGAGAGAGATCTAGACGACCGTCAACATTCTACCACTTTTCTCTCTTCTTTTTATTTTTTGTTATTAGGGTTATGCTCACTAAGAGCTGATGCATTTGTTCTAGGGTTATTAAACCTTTGTATATACAATTTTTAATGTAGTATATATTATTAATCAATTTACTTTTATTTTATTATTTAGTATTGATTTTAATTAATGTTTTCAATTTTCTACGGGATCAATTGATTGGTCATAGATTTAGGTTGAGAGCGAGAGAGAATATCTACTTCTGAACTATATCAATACCACTAGGTTGAATGAGTAGTTTACGCCATGACCCTGTGAAGTCTGAACTAGATTCTTGGAATTTATGACCTAATTGTATGAGGTAGGGGCCTAGAGATATAATGAACCATTCAAGAATGTTAGTTGTGGGAGCTCCAGAGATGATCACAATACTCTAAAAGAGAACATGGTTTTAAAGAATAATTGCAAAAATTATGTTAATTTGATTATATAAAATACATTATAATTGGTTGATACATGTTTATTAACTCTCGACTAATTTTTAATATTTATTAATTTCATTTTTTAAAAATTTTTTATTTTTTTATTTATTAGTATATTTTTATATTAGATTGTAGATTTGAAAATATATTTATTCCCTTGGGTTCGATATTCGAGGCCTAAATACTCTAAAACTACAATGACGCTGTTGCCGGTTCAATATTCGAGTCCTAAATACTCTAAAACTGCAATGGCGCTGTTGCCGGGGAATAAAATCTTTATATTTGAATCTTTTAGTTTGATATATTTTTGTGATAATTAAATCTTACTTTTATTTTTATTTTTATTTTTATTTTTATTTTCTTTGATTTGATTTATATTTATTGTTTTAGTTACTATTTAATTTTATTATTATTTTTGTTATATTTGTTGGTTTGATATATTTTTATATTTATTGATTTTTATTTTTATTTTAAAAAAATCAAAAAAATCAGGGAAAATCCGCCACTATGTATGCAATGGATAACATAACGGTGCTACAAGCTAAGTTAGATGCGCTTGAACAAAATTGGCTCATGTAAGGTTAACTGCACTTGAACAAAAATTGGCCCATATGAGGATGAATGCGGCAACACTCAATGAGTCTGAAGCTTACAATACAATAAACCAGTTCACCCCAGCGAATGGTTACAGGTATAACATCTAACATGGCTCTATACCCTACTATAATAATGATTATCAGGCTAGACGTTTGCAAAACGAGAAATTTTCATGGGAGAATACCAATTATTTTTGGGAGCATGATGATATGAATAGGTTAGAGAAAAAGTCAAACCTAGAGTACTCTGTGAATAAATTTATCAAATCTTCGAGGAAGAATGAATCAAATGCAAAAAAAACTGGATATTGCGATTCAAAATCAAGGGGTTTGTTTGAAGAACTTAAAAGATACAATGGATAAAATCATCAAGATTACTGAAAGAGTGTTTGAGCAAGCCGGGAGTTTTCCATTAAAGTTTCAAAATTTTACACAAATTCAGTATATATCAATCCAACATTTTGAAGTTCAAGATGACCAAAGCCATGATATGTTGGTGGACAAATTTAATGAAAGTTTGCTTAATGAATTGAAGCAAACTCATTAAGAACAACATCAGGATATCACTTTTACATGTGTTATCCAACTAGAGCAACCTGAAGTAAAGAAGACGGTTGAAGATGAATAAAGTATGGTCATCATAATATCTAGCTCCGACCAAGATATTAAATATTATAATTCTAAAACATAAAGAATTGACTTTCAAATTGTTTTTCTTTTCAACGATCCACCTCCCAACAAATTGTTTAAACAAAATTATATTCAACCAAAACAGTGCCAACCGCAAAAAAGTCACTTGTTCCAGAGCTGCAACGATTATCATGGCAACGTGAATGCGTGACTATTTAAAAAATTATTTATTAGCCACCTTGAAAAGAAGAGTTGACAAAAGGTCAAGCTACAGACTTAAAACGAAGCGCTGATTGGGAGGCAACCCAATGTAAATTTTATTTTCTTTTATTATAGTTTTTATATCTTCGATTTTTTATTTAGTTATTATTATTATTTAATTTTTAATTTTTCGGCTTGTTGACAATCTTTGCTTAGATTTTTTTGGTGTTTCTATCACTTTCTCTTTTCTTTTCTTTTGTCTTACTTATACTTTGGAAAAATCTACTAACTTCTACACTTCAAACTCCAATCCGGAAAATTTCAACCCAAATATATTCATGAGGTACCATTGTTCCTTAATCTATTTTTATGTTCTTAATATAGGGGAAAATATTAGATTTTAAGTCTGGGCTAGCGGAAAATTGTGGAATAAAATATCACAATTTTTTTATTAGTTAATTTTTTTATTGTATATTTTACGACCTTATAGATTAATTCAAACTTGTGAAGTGGCTTTTAAGTTCGAAGAATTAATGATTTTATGTTTAAGTTTTTATTTGATTAGGTCTTTAGATTTTTCTATATATCGAATTTATTAAAATGAATTTTATTGCAAATTTACAGAGTGTTTTTGCTTACATGGAAATTAATTTACTAATATAATAAATATTTTCTGAAAAAAACAGTTGTCATTGTTAAAAACAATTATATCAAAAGATTTGTATATTTTTTTTAAAATAATGAGGTTGAATAATTCTTCACTGAGTGATCGGTCTCTTCATAATCTGGTCGAGATTCGAGTACAAAGGGAAGAGATTTATATTAAATTCTCAAATGTGGCTCGTCTAGTTTTGTAGTTTAATTAGTCTCAGTTAGTAAATCCTTATGGGTGCTTCATCACCTAATGCTCCTAACCAACTAAGAGGGATGCCATTGATCTAAAGCTTGTTAAGTCGATTAAGTAAAAAACTTAACTAGACATTACCAAATCACATGTATGTATATATATATAGTTATATCATTCCTCTTATAAGTTTATATGTCCTAGGGGTGCCTTATCACCTAATGACTTAAACTAGCTGGTTTGAGATTCATTGACTGTCACATAAAAAAGAAATTATATTTATGAAAAAAAAAGTGAAAAAAATGAAAAAGAAATAAAAATATACAATTGACAACTTAAAAAAAAAAAGAAAATTGATATTATTTTGGTTTATTAATAAAATGTTTAAAAAATATGTAAGTAAATAGTATATAATGAAAGTTTAATTTTTTCGAGGCGTGTTGAAGATTCTTTAAATTTCTTCAAATTTCTATCTATAACATGTGGTTATGAATTTTTCACTTGATTCATTAGCTTGTTTTAAAATTAAGAAATTTGGTCTTAATTTATACCATATGATAATATCATTTAATCATACTTTTAATTGTGATATTTTAAGTATGATTTGGACTGGAAATAAGTTCATAAAATTATAGAGTGAGTCTGGAGGAAAGGCCTCATATTCCTTGTAGCAACAAGCAGCGCAAGTGCTATATTTATAGTTAAAGTTACATAGTATATGCATCGAGTAAGCTCTTGCTCACGTAGTTGAAAAGATTGAGACATGCGTCCACTTCTCTTATCAAAATGACACTCACAATATAATCACATATTTCCGAGTATATGAATAACATATCCCCCGAGATAGGCTTAGATAGAAATTTTAGGGAGGATATATGTTTGTTGATTTTATCAAACACCTCATCTCCCTCCTAAAATGAAATCGGTTAGCACTTTTACCACTTGAAAGAAAAAAAATGTCTGAAGAGAGACAAATAAACCCATTGAAGTTTGTTAGTATTATAGTTAATACTTGAATTTATTTGATAAATCCATATGAAATTATGAAGGTTAAATCATCTAACTATGATAGATCAGATTCACCCCTTTCTCGCTGACATTTTCCGGGCTGAAGCATGATGGTGAATTTTTACAGAATAAGTTTGAGATTAATATCATTTGAGTTCTTGAAAGTTTCACCTAAATCATCTATGCGGTCGGAAGGATCAGGTATTTTAAATAACACGGTATATATATACCTCTACATTTTAGCATATATGATCAACACAGGCTTAGTTGGTCAACCTCTCATAGATCGCTCGGGGGTTTTTCAGTCTAAACGATATAAGTTTCTAACAATCCAAGCTCTGATCATTTATGAATGTGGTGATCTCATGATCATCTAGGTGCATTTGAATATAATTATGACCTCAGTAGACATTCACGAAAGATAAAATCTTGTTGACTGAGGCAGAATAAACCCTTGGTACCGGAAGGGGTCTTTAGGACATGGCATGTTCAAATCGGTAAATTTTACACACATCCTCCATTCTTTACTCTTCTTTTTAACCAATATTGGGTTTGCTCCCTAGATGAGGTATTGAGATTCCCTGATATTCCCCACCATGAAGAGTTAGTCGATTTTGGTTACTATTGTTTTTTATTTTTTAGACGATGAAGTTCACTTATTCTGCTTGATAGACCTAACACTCGTATTGACCGAATATTTATGAAAAATAACATGGGTGGAACCCCTTCCACGTCATCTGTTATCCAAGAAAATACATCCAAGTTATCATAAAAAAAATATCAACTATTTTCTAAGATTACATGACAATAAAGTGCCAATATTTAGTACTTCATTTCCTAAAACACGTAAGTTTCAGTGTCTTCCCTTGGAGTAACAAGAATTAGGTCTTCTAACCGCTATTTCTTGAAAAATCTTCCTAAATTTATTTCTTTGAAGCGAGAGATGATATGTACCACTAGCGGAAAACCTTTTGATTGCTTCTTTTGATCATGACCTTGTATCCAACGATGTAACGAAGGCATTGATGTATAGTTGAGGCAGTGACATGCATCCTAACGACTGACACTCTTTTAAAATAACAATAATTTAGAATATTAACAACCATGAATAGAATTCAGACAACCTTCGTATACTTGTCTCTGTCCAAAATGACTTCAGATTTGAAGTCTTTAATTACCGAGGTGATAGCATCCATGAATACAACCAATATTCTCTCAGTAGTTCATATTTCCGAAGAGTTCCTTATTTTACCATGAGTAAATTTAAAGATGATATTGACCGAACTTCTTGTATCCATCAAACCTCGTTCGCGACTATGCCACCTCTTATTAGTACGGTGTCATTATAAGGTCTTGTCATCCTTATCAAATTTTCATCATCAAATATTAAAGTGGGATAAAAGACTGAGTAAAAGTGAGTGGATGTCTGCATGTGGTATTAAGCTTGAAGGCTTCTAAGGTGTCTATTCATAGAGTTATAGGTCATTCCGGATAAAACAAAATCAGATGGACAAATGGTTATTATGATATATATATACATACATACTATGATATGAGTCTAGGTACTAATTGAATATAATGGCAAGTTCCATAGCATGGCCAACAGTTACCATAGCTTTTTATTCCTTAAGCATCACTATTGAAGCTTCAGACCTTTGGGTATCGACCCCCTCATTAGGTGGTTAAGACATCACATACCATCGGGTCAGAGATGCTTGAGCCTTAACAAATTTAATTATTTTTTTGTTATCAATCAAAATCTAAACTTATTGTTTAAATATTTCACAATCTCTAGTCAAATTACTAATTTCATTATGATATTTGCAGAACATGGTTATTCTTTTTTTCTGAGGCTTTGTTATCGGGAACGACCTCCGAAATGACATATATTTCTTAGCCTTCCCATTATCATTGCTAATATTTTAGTTAGCTCTATATAGTTTTGATAATGAACCCACTTATTTATACCATAATCCAGGCCTCTACTCAAAGGTTTGGCCCGGTTCGGGGCAATTTGATTTTTCTTTCGCTTGGCTAGATCTTGCGGTTTTAGGGGTTAGTTTAAATGGAATTTCCAGGATAGCAAGGTTGTTGTTGCACGAGAATCTTGATAAATTATCAAAATAGAAATATAGATTTATTATTGATGTTGGGGGAACGGTCGAGGAAGTCGATTCGACATTAGTCTTTACTTCATTGTTTCTTATACTCAACCTGAGCCAAAATTGCCTCGAAGGATAATGTCTTTTTTCATAACATCTTCAGCTAAAAAATCCGGAAGGATACCTTGTATGAACAAGGTGCAAGCTAAGCCTCATGGCAGTCGTCTAAGTTTCTTATTGTCCGAACAAAGCGTCAGATATAATATCACAACCTCGCACTAGGCTCTTTCATAAAATGCATTATAAAGTCATTATCCCCTTTATTTTTATTTTCTTCCAATAAACTAGTTCCTTAATAGGATCCACAAAGTATCTGAGCTAATTATCGAACTCGGAGGTAGCTGGTTAAACCAGGTTATAGTGTTTCATCTAAAGACCATTGAGAAAACCCGACACATAAGCATGTCATCGCCTCCAAAGCCTAATATTGCATTTCTAAATTGCCCAATATGATGCTCTTGGTCACCCCAGCCATCATAATTTTCCATCTTATACTGGTCAAACTTGGTGACAATTCACCGACTAATACTTTTACAGCCAAATGACTTGGTCAGGTTTTACCTATGATTGTAAGATATTCTCTCATCAACATCGTTCCAACCCGATATTGGTTTGAGCATTTGAATATCTCTCGATTTTGATAAATAGGATTGAGATGAGGATAAATCTTATATCGGAGAAAAAAGTTATTATTATAGTAAGAAATATACGGTCAGAAACAGTGTCCTTGACCCGAAACTAGAGGAGGGGAAAAGTTCAGATCGATTTTTTGGTTGTGGTTGGTTCCGAGGTTCGAAAATGTTTGCTCGGGAAAGATTGGGTTCCCTCTATGACGCATGTACTTGAGCTGGTTTGACATTTTTCCTTAGAGATGAGGTTCATATAGTATGCATGGATGGGGGATTATGGTGATGTCTAATACGGTTGCTACTTCGGCGATAATATCTTATTTATAAAGAATGAAAAATCTCTCATTATTCGTGGACTAATCGTCACTAGTAGTAGGAGATTGATAATAAAGACGAGTTGAATTCTCTCAAGAGAGAGAGTCATAACTTCAATCGGGACGAAAGTGTTCCACTAGCTTTGAAACCCGGTCATCACCCTCAGTGGTCTCTGATTCTATCACGGTTCAATTCACTTCGGATCTCGGAGCTGGAGGCTTAAAGGTCACATTTTCCCTTACGATTCGAAGTTCTTTCGACTATTTTTCAAATACATGACGTTGCTTGTCAGTTCGAACATGAAACACACTTAGAATCGGAAAGACTCTCAGAATCCTTACGAGTGCACTTTCTTTTGGAAATATCCGAAAGTCTAACCACGCAGTCAGCGTCCATTTTTTTTGAAGTACAAACTAAAAAAGCTTGCCACTATTAACCGATGAAATTAGATAAAAAATAAATTAGGCTACTATTCTCTTCGTATAGACGATGGTCCGATAAGATATGGATTTGTTCATAACAAATCACGAGAGAGTCGAGAAAAGGAAACAAAATAAAAATAAAACTATTAAAAAAGTTATAAAAAAATGGTAGGACTAAACCTCAAAAGTAGAATAGACATTGTTTACTTTATATATATTTATAATGACCAATAGGTTAAGTAGATATTTATAGCGACTATTATAATGTAGTAGTCCCTAAAATCTATAAATACGTAAAATTTTCATTGCATTTGTTTTTATAACTAATAAATAATTTAAATATTAAGTTCAAATCCAAATTAATAATTTAACTATTATTATATGGTCCGTATTCTACTAACTCGAGTCATGATTAAGGTCCTATAGATTTGAGATGTTATAATCTTAGTGGTTGGTCTGAATGTCCAAACTCAAACTTGATCCATCAGATTATAAATGTGACAATATTATTATATTTGAACCCGAATTCTGCCCACTATATCGGACAAAATGGGTAAAGGTAGGCATCCCTACCTGAAACTGTAAAGAGAGACCATATGTATGAGTTTATGACCTTAGTAATGACACTAACTAGTGACTACACTGACTTCAGTGTAATAACATAAAATTCAGACTTCAATGTCTTCCTAATATCTGACCGGTCAAAGATATGTTATTTAAAACTCTGAACTTTCCCAACTAATTTAGATTCTTCATATGTGTCCCTGGCCCTGCACCCTTTATTCTTCTCTCTTCATGGAATTCCGTACCTCTATGTTTATACTCAAAAACATTTTTCTTTTATCACCTTCGACATCATAAAATCAACACAATCATTTCGATCTTCTACTAAAACTGGTACGACCCGAAATATCAATAAAAGTTGGTAGGTAGTAACACTTTATGTGTCTTATCATTTTCTACCTATCTAGATCAAAGCGTTACCATCTAAATCCAAAGTAGGAGTAAATACAAAAGCTAGATGATTTCTTGTTTGAATTACTATAATACAGTATCATGTTTGAATTTTACAGTTTCAAGGTAAATGTCTCACAGTGACTTATTCTGTGGATCCATCTATTTATATAAAGAAGACGGAGAAATTAACATATATGCCGTATTTGACCATCCGTTTTTAACAAATATGTCAGGATTTATATGACACCACCACCATATATACTAAACTATGAAACAATATTTGACCATGCTGAGCTGTTCTTCATCAGTCAAATGTGACATTATTTTACTCCTTTCTTTATATGGGTGTATAAAAAATTGAAAGGTTAATAAATTCAATTTTCTATTTTCTTGTTATAAAGCCTGCTCACTCATTGGTGGGTATCAAAATGTTTTTCCGTAAAAATATTAAAAAGAGAATCTATAAAATAAAACTTTTTCTGCTTTGTTTGTGTTCTTATTGCTCTGCCATGGTTCACATGCTTTGTGATGTTTGATAGTAATTTACTAATTTTGGTATTGTATGCTTTTTCTTTTTGTGGATTCCGAGTCATGTAAACCCTAATTTGCATGAAATTTTAGTGATTAATTATCGTAAATATACCTACAATAGAATCCTTTTCAACTTTATGCAATGGCAAAATATAATGGTTTATGAGTAGTACATTTTTCTTTTATGTATTTGAAATCACTGATTATAAACTTAAAAGACATTACATATTTTTCAGATGGACTTCAATGGTATAAATGCAATATATTTTGCCGTTTTTTAATTTTTAATTTATAAATTATGATACATTAATAACACGAGACAAACTAAAGAGTCGAAGATTAAAAAAAATTCAAATTGCGTTCTGTATAATTTTTGGATTGAATTTATCGATTATATATTTTTATGATTGTCGTTTCATTTAGTGTTTTTGAGTTTCAATCAGTTTCAAATTTGGGTTCACGTTAAACGATTTTAGTTGATTTTTCTAAATTAAAAAAAATCGCATCAGACATTTTTTTTAAATCGTCAATTTTAAGATTTTTGTTTTGACATAGTAATATATCATGTTTTGCTAGAGCTGAACGCAATACTATTTAGTTTCCCTTCATCCTTGTGGTATCGTACCGTATGTTTTCTTACTTATCGTTGATTTTTAATACAAAAGTTGTCCGCGGTTTTAAGAGTAATTATCTAGAAAGAGAAACATGGGAAGACTAAAGAGAGAAGTTGAAAAAAAAAGTAAGAATAAAGTAATAAATGTTCACCCCTCCCCATAAAGGAGGGGTCATTTTTTTTTTCCGGAGGGAACCCGCAGCCGCTACTCATAGTGCAATGAGTGCGCACAGGGTAAACCCTCAGTCTGACGCGATAACCTGCAAACCAACGCCAGAAGGTAAACCACACAAGGTGACAGGCTCAGCCGAGAAAGCGTATGTAGAGGGACTCGAACTCATGACCTTTTGGTCATAAGAATGCCATACTCAACCAACTCAACCAACTCATTTTATATACTAGTGATGGTGAGCCACATTAATGTCCATTATTTCACTAATCTCAACCATAATTACTACTTATTATACAAAATACCCTCAATGTTACACATTTGTTTGACCTATTTTACAAGACTTATGTGAAGCTATATTAGCCATATATTCAACTGATCCGACCCGTAGTGCGGATAATGGCCACCCTTATCAGTAGCCCCTAGTCATTACAAAAATATTTGAGCAATGACTAACTTGGTGGATGTCTCAGACATGCACAACTTGTTTTTTTTTTGTGGCCTTTATCAGATTAATGATCTCATTATGAAAATTGATAACCTTGTAATCTCATGTTGCGCGTGCTATTTTCCTTACACGTGTCTATCGGTCTCTGAAATTGACATCCATGCCTTTAAGAGTGACCTATGGGTGACTTGGCGTGTAAGAAAACTCTTCTGCTTCCCCATACGTTTGCACTTTAAAATGTTGGAGAGGGGTTATGAGACTTTTCATGACTATTGGAAGCCAATATAGTTTCCTATAAATACACTCACGCCCTTCATAGCCTACAGTTATTTGCTTTACAATCCAAAAAGAGAGACGTCTAAAAGAGAGAGAAAGTGTTGCCCGTGGTTGCTCAAAACATCCCTCAAATATTTTTCTTCCACCATTTTTACTCCTCATATACCCCTCGTGTATGCCTAAAATTTTTACTACTCTAAATTGGTTTTCCATTTACAAGAGAGTCAAAGAGAGAAAATAAGTTGGGTTAGAAGAGGAGAAGCCAAGACCGCTGACTATCAGTAAAAACCACATACTACGGTATGTGACCTCTGACCAAGAAGCAATCTGAAACGGTACAAACTTCAAATACTAGAAACCCAATCACCCCTCGTAGCACTCAGCCCGTCGGTCAAACTTGTCTGACGCCCGACAAAGGTGTTCTTGTGAATTCTTATATTTCAATGGGTGACAAGAATAAAAAGTTGAAGAGATTGAAAGATGACGTTTCAAAGAGAAATATGTCTCCTAAACCCCTAAGAAAGAGGTATATAAAAGTAAAAAATAGCTTTGGAGGCTATTACTCCCAAAAATACTTATGCTAGTACTTCACAAAATGGCTCAGATATCCTTCCAGTGGTCAATGTAGAAATATTAAGGCCTAATGTTACACCCGTAGAAGCATGACCCCTCGAGCCAGAGAGGGAGCGGAGGCCAAGACAGTTGGTCAATGAACCCGTTGAAAATAAAGGTTAGTTTGTTTCTCGGCTTAACCAAAATGAAGGCAAGACTGTTTCCCGGTTTGACATAAACGAAGCTACTGCTAAACCTGGTCGCCAGCCCCCCTAGAGAAAGTTGATACTGGAGGCCCTGCAAAGAAAAAAAAATCCTTGAAATTGAAAAAAAGAAAGAAAACGTGGAACTTCTCTCGAATACTAAGGCCATTCTTGGGGACATTCTTCATGAAGTAAAAAATAAACACGTGATAGACTTGTACAAAGTAAACTACCAACACGACCACACATCTGAGGAAGAGAAGCTTTGTGATGGATGAGGTGTCCCAAGCTCAGTCACTATTCAGTTTTCCAATATTATGGAAATACTTTTGTCTATTGAGGATGATAAATTGATTGTTTTTTCGGAGATACTCAACCAGGGGCATCAGTTCCCCCTCGACCCTTTTATGGTTACGTTTTTTCGAGCTAGTGGACATGTGCCCCAGTCAAGCGGGGCCAAAGATGTAATTTACGCTGATAGTCTGCATATGACAGATATAATATCTGAGGTATATGGAACAATCCGTCGGGCTAACTATCATCGCGAAGAATCCATACATTCTATTGCATTCCCTTAACTTAGGTAATAAGTTCAAAATGATCGACGATCTGCTGGAGACCGATAAGAAGTGAAAGCAATGGTTTTTCTTCATCTGGGGCATGTGGGAGACCATGGAGATACATTTTTATCTTGACAATTTTTCCTTCGTACACTCTGTTTATGTGCTTTATTTTTACAATTTATTTTTTTTTGTTGGAGAAAAAATGATCACAATGATGAAAGGGGCATTCAAAGAGCATCAAAATGAAAAAAATCAGATAGTTTCTCGGTTGAGCAAATGGGACAGAACTGCATGGTCCAACGAATTTCATCGTTTCTTTACTCCAGCCAATCAAACTAATAGCCATCTTTGGATGATCGACTTGTCAAAAACTATATCGCTAGAGGAGCCCCTCTCGAAAGCTGATGTGATGAACTAGTTGGAAGCAACTGATGTACTCGTCAATTTACCGATGATATCTAGAGCTCCAAGCCATCGAGTTCCCAAAAAGTTTACAATGATCCATAGAAAGCAAAGCCCAATCGACGATGAGGACGACATGGAGGGTATATTGAATATGGATTCCTTGATCACGACAAGGTGAAGCCTAACCCTCATTTTCTTGAAAGGGTTGCTATTATTGATTCAGACTTGCCTCGGGCATCAAACAAATAGCATGCCTAGTCTGATGATACTAATGGGGCGTCTCAAAAAGACCAATGAGATGATATTCATTTTTTTAAGCACCACAAGGTTGTCTCTCCGTCTGGGTCTTCCAAACCGAAATTAGTGACGTTATACCTCTATAATGACGATATGTTAGCCCTTCTGATCAATGGCCTTATTGCTCCCGTGGAATTTCTTAAAAGGAAAGTCAAACTGCTAACAGCGTGGAAACATTTCTTTAGGGGAGAAGCTCGTAGGCTGAGGATCGAAGTGAAGAGGTTGAAAGTTGAAGTCATACAACTTAAGCAAGTTGCCAAAGAATAGGTCAAGCAGGCCGAAAAGATGGAGAAGTGGTTCAAAATGAAAGAAGAAATGTTTGACTCTGAGCGAGAACATACTTACTGTTGAATGTTGAGAAAGACGTGCTTATTTGTACCTTCACCTAAAGGTTTGAGAAAACCAAGAGTTACTGCAAGCGAGCAGTTAATGACTTAGATTTGGAAAACGATTGTGCTGGTGTCGACAAGAAATTCGCTCTCAATTCCTTTGCTGCAGAGTGCACTTTCAAACTGGAAGCTCATCGTGTTAGATTTGCATGAGCACTTTCTAGACTTGAAGTTGGATATCTATTGGGGGCTCGTTCCAGAGAAATATTACTACGTGGGTGTTTTATTGGAAGACAACGACAGATCATCTGAGATATCTAGCGGGTCAGGGAGCTCTTCGTCTGACTCATCGGAAGATGCATCCAAGGAAAGTCCTACAACGTATGAAATACTTGTGTAATTTTGGGTTTTTTCTTTTCTTTTTGTGGCACTTGTTGTATTCATGGTAAAATCCCTGTTTCGTCAGAGTATTTTTTCCTTTGGACACCATTAATAGAACTTCTTCTTCTCGGAAAATGAAAGACAATTTTTATGTTAACCAACTTTTAATCTCGGATCCAAGAAAAAAATATTTGTTGACCAAGTTTCGTCGGAAGACCCCTCATATCCAAGCAAATTAAATGATTATTTTCTAACTTTCATTGGAAGACCCCTCAAATTCAAGAAAATTATATGGTGGTTGACCAATTTTGTTGGAAGACCGCTCAGGTCCAAGAAAATTAAATGGTTGTATCAACACCAAACATTTTCTTAACAACCTCTAAGATATATTAAAATAGAAAAAAAATAGTTTATATTTATAAATCAACTATGTGGGCACCTCGCTAAACCAATCATGCACCATAGGTGCTTGATGTTTACACAATTTGAACATCATATACATACAACTTTTACATTCATTCCAAATATAACTTTAGGTGCTCGATGTTCTAAGGGTGCCGAAATTTCTCTCCCTTCTTTATCTTCAAGTTGATACGTTCCTGGTTGTACATTTTCTATTATCTTTTACAAGTATTTTCAATCTGCAAAAGGTACTCATGATTGTTATTTTATGTCCAGTGTACGTCCATTTCCCATTTTTTCCCTCCAGATTTGTCTTGAGCCCATCAAAGATTGTTTGATTAGTTAATTCAACTTGTTCATTTTCTTGTGGGTGGAAATATTATCAGTGTTGTCGAACTATGGGCTACTTTCCACTGTTAGTCTCCTCGGGACACCAAAACGACAACATATGTTAGAAATAATGAATTTGATCACATCCTTCGCTTTTATCCCGGATAGCAGTTCGGCTTCTACCCACTTGGAAAAATAATCCATTTTAACCACGATTGTATGTCTCCTTCTGGAAGCACTCGGTAATGATCCGACTAGAACAGTGCCCATCGGTCGAAAGGCAACGCTTCAGATATAGACTCAAGAGGCACCCTAGTCATATGGATGGTGTTAGCATACTTTTTGCAAATGTCACACCTTCTGACCAATTCTCTGACATCATCAGCAATCGTGGTCGAATAATAACCAGCTAGTAAAACTCTTCGGGTCAAGGTTTTATATCTCCAGTGCGTCGACCCCTCGCCGTCGTGTAGTTCGGACAACATGATATGTGATTTATTTTACCCGAGGCACCAAAACAAAGGTCTGCTTAAAGATTTCTTATACAAAACACTTCCAAGTATCGCATGATCATACATTTTGAATCGTATCTTCTTGGCCAATGTCTTGTCAATCGGTAAGACGTCATTGGTTAGGAACTCCATAATGTCATGCCTACGTAACACGTTCTTCAAAGGAAAACATATTCGGACCATACCCGAGTATGCCTCAAAATAAAGCATTGTCTTTTGAACTACGGTAACCAAATCAAGGGCTAGCTTCCACGACTTCAAATATCTCTTCTTCGCGTCTAGAAGACTTTTACTGATATAATATACCGGCCGCGGGAAATTGTCGACCTCTTGGATCAGCACAACGCTTACAATAATTAGACAGCGCTATATAAATGAAAAGCTTATCCCCCATACCGGGCTTTGTCAATATTTAAAGAGAATAAATATATTCTTTAATTCGTGTGAAGGCTTCGGTACGTTATCAGGTCCAATTGAAACAATTATCTTGTCTTAATACTTACAAGAATGGCGCTCACTTTTCCGAAGACCTAGATATGAACTTGTTTAAAGTTGACAGCCTCCCAGTTATGTCCCCACCTCTTTGATGGTCCGGGAAGGAGACATAGTCCTTAAATCATTCAGTTGTACTGGGTCGGATTCTATCCATTTCGCACTGACTATGTAGCTAAAAACTTTACCATACCCTACTCCGAGTGTGCACTTCTTTGAATATTTCTTCCAAATATCCAAAATGGTCTTTTTCCCCGGTATGTTTTACTAGCATGTCGCCAATATATACCTTGATATTTTATCCGATATGAGCCTCAAAATATTTATTCACCAAGCGTTGGTAAGTTGTCCTGGATTTTTGTAATCCAAACGGTATAACTTAGTAGCAATGCAGACCCCTGATGTTCTGGTTATTTCCCGTATACGCATCCATGAAAGAAAATAATCAATTTCTCGATGTGTAGTTCAGCAGCTAATCGATCTGGGGGACATGAAATTGATCTTTCGAACAAGCTCTATTCAAGTTGGTGATATCCACACACATCCTCCACTTGTCATTTTTATTTTTTACCAAAATAGTAATGTTTGTCCACAACAAATACTGAGATTCTCTTATGTGCCCTATTTTGGTTGACGATCTACCTCGGCCATAATCTCCTCAAACTTCTCATGAGAAAAAAAATCTTCTTTTTTGGATAATTAGAAGTATGTTTCTTTGGATCGACAATGTGTGGTAGATAATCTTAGCGTGTACCCTTGTAACATCTTTAGTGCACTAAGAAAACATGTGTAACCTTGTATACGGAAACTGAATTAACATTTTCCTCACCTCCAGAGACAAATTTGTATTAATCTTTAAACTCTTTCCATTGGGAAAAATGTACTCCTTGAAATTCTTGTTAATGACCAAAAACCCAAAAGTTATCCTCCGATTTTTAATAGGACCCTAAAGTGGACCCCACTAACTGCTATGTTTTCTTTGGTTTGAACCATTTAACCTGCTTTAGAGCCAAATCTTTTCAATAACAATCCCTTGTTATTTTCTAACTACTTCAAATCGTTCCCATATTATTTCCCATAACATACTTTAAGCACTCGTGAACAATAGAAGCAATTGTGTGCATTCGGGACAACCAAGATTTTCTGAATATTGTATTATATGATGTGGGCACATCCATCACAATAAACAACGCTGTCACCTCTTTCTTTTTTTAGCGTACATAATCCTTTGTGTCATGTTCGACGTCGTCGTGGTACTTGCAATACATGCGGCTTTTGTTTTCCCTCAGAGTTCGGATCAGAGGGATTTTTTTAAACTGTATGTGATTCTGAGTCGTATCGTAAGTTGTAGCTACACACTCGGTCAATTCAACAAAATTAGTAGGTTGGACCGACTTGTTCGATATTTTCTTGTTAGCTTGCTATGTTGGCCACCTGCTGATTGACCCCCGGCCTCGAGAGCAGTTGATTATACATTCTATATGGTAATCTTAAGGAATATGTTTGGGTTCTTGATGGTAGACCGCTATCAGAGACATCCGGTTATGCTCGATCTAAGCCATGTAACCCAACTCTGATGCATGTGTCTCTTCCACCAAAATTTGTTTCTCAACTTGGTCCAACAACACAACAAACGTCATGGCTTGCATTTTTGCAACATTATCTTTCAAAATATTGGGGAGAAGTGTCATCCTGAACGATGCGAACGCCACCTTATCTTTACACCCCTTTAACTCGGTCTTGGTCTTGACGAAGCGTCTGTTGTACTCCCTCAGCTCTCCTCAATTTTATGTTTGTAACAAATTATCGTGTTGTTGTTCGCGCAGAACTTTTTATTCCCCACAAAACATTATCGGGAAAATAATGCAAAACATGTCATAGTTCTTGATATATCTCTACAGTAAATGGTTATACCACTTCGAGGCACCATCTTTAAAAATTTGGGAGAACACTCTACACAACATCTTATCGTCATCGTCGTAGTTAATCATGAAGTTCTTTAAGTCCTTTATGTGGTTGTCCGGGTCTTGAGTCCCATCAAAATTTTCCAATCTAGACATGTCGAACCGCTTCGGCATATGCCCGAAAAAAATATCTGCAGACAGAGTGGACGATCTCTAATTTCGCTCTGTTTTGTACATACTGCCCATAGGGCTTTCGTTCGCAACAACGTACAAACTCTCTTCGGACAGGTTCACAAATTACTTGCTTACGAGGTACTCAAAACTCTGGCTCCCCGATGGGAACTGGATGTGGGGTGTAGCTGGCTCCCCTCTACCGGGGATTACTGATCTATCTCGTTCTTCGGACTCATGTGCCTTTTTATCTTGTTTACTTGTTTCCCTCTTCGAACCCATGGCTCAGTGAGATGTTCGATAGCTATCTTTATGTCTCTTTGAACTCTTTTGCTTTCTATTCCTATCATGTCTATCATCTCACTCCAAAGAGAAGGATTCATTTGAATCGTAGACAGATTAGTCACTAGATTTAGTAGAGTCAAACCGACACGTCGATTTTATTTTCTACCTCAAAGAGTAATTACTTCATCACTTGTGCATTTCGTGCTTGTCACCAGTCCGACGAGTATCCTCTAGTTCATTTTCCTTATATATATATATATATATATATATACTCTTTTCAAACCTATGACTTAAGACTCCAGGAAGTTAGCGCCGCATCTTTCTCCGAGTTTAGTTTTGTTATATCTTCCAAAAGTTCTTTTCTTCGAGTTACCAAGGCAAACTCTCTGAGTTGCTCCTCGGTGTACAAATTGTCATAATATTGTTCCTCTATTATCTGCACTTCGAGACGGTGATGCTCAGACATACCTTCGGTCACCAGTCTTTCCATTCCAATATTAGGCTCATCTAGTATTTACATAAGTAGTGGTTTTAGAAAAAAACGATTTTCCCATAGACAACGCCAATGATAGTTGTCAATATTTATAGGGGCAGTTATGAGTCTAAGATATTTTCAAGAGTGACTATCAAGAGAGAGAAACACAGGGTAGGGTATGAACTTGACCTCTAAAAAACTCGCGTGCCTTCAATTCATTCGTAGAGAACTAACCAATAAAGAATACATTGAGATCAGCACCCACGTTTCTAATGCCCAAAAGGGTCTTTTCCATGCCCACTCCCTCTTTCCCCAAAATACTATCAATTATTTCTTAGTCTCAAAATAAATTGAGGCTTTCTCTAAATCCATCTTCCTTTGAAGAGCTCAAGAATCTTTTCTCAAGCAATAATTTAGAGAGAACTGGCTCAAACTTAGGGGGTAAGAATACTAAATTCTATCATAACAACATCAAAACCCATATACGCAACAAAATTGTCTCAATTTTAAAAAATCAAGGTGATCTAAGCACTAATACCTACAGTTTTATCAATATCCTAGTTAGTCATTTCAAAGATCTTTTTGGTACTAGGCACGCTCCTGGTTACCTAAGTTTGGATATAGTGGTGGCCTTAATCACTTCTAAGGTTACTTCGATGGACAAGACCAATATGATTCGCATGGTAATGTGCAAGAGATTAAAACCTTTTATTTAGTATAGACAACGATAAAGCTGATAGGCTTGATAAGTTCAATTCCAGTTTATTTAAGAATTATTGGAATAATGTGGGTAATACTATCTACAACGGGGTTCTCAAATGCTTCAACTCTGCACACATAGAGCCATTATGGCATTCCACCTCTATCACCCTAATTTCTAAATAGAATTTCCCCATATATGCCTATGATTTTAGGCTTATGGTGTTATGAAATTTGGTTTACAAAATTATCTCTAAGATTATGGCTAACAAAATTATAGAATTTTTTCCGTATCTGATCAACAAATATCAATCAATTTTTGTGGCCAGAATAAGAATCTTTGATAACATACTAATTTCCTAATAACTCCTCAATGAATATCACATTAACAACAAATGCAGAAGGGCTGCCTTTAAATTCGACCTCACGGAAACTTTTGATAATAATCGTTGGCACCTTATTCTTGGTATCTTTATTATCATGGACTTTCCGGAGGATATGACCACTTAGGTTATCCAATATATTGTACCTTCATAAAATATTAACATTGATGGTGATCCATGCAGTAATTTATATGGCAAGAAAGGCATTAGACAAGTCGACCTCGTCTCTCCTTTCATTTTCGTTCTCTGTGTGAGAGTCCTGTCTTGCATTCTTAAAGGGAAAAACAATAACATGAATTTTAAATTTCACTATAAGTGTTATAAGCTCAAAATAATGAACCTTTATTTCGCTGATGACTTCATGATTTTCTATCACATGGATCTTAACTCGCTTCTTCTTATCAAAGAATGTCTAAATGATTTATTCTCTCTCTCATGTCTCAAAGTCAATCTGAAAAAAGTCATATTTTCTTCTATGAGATCAACTCAACCCTTAAAAATGATCTTATCAACATTTTAAGGTTTAAGTTTGGTTCTCATCCTATGAAATACATAGGAGTCCCCATTCTTACTGGGCAGCTTTCATACACTGATTCTCGACCCTTCCTTCATAACCATACATCGGGTATTGGTTCTTGGACTTCTAAGCATCTTTCTTACGATGATCGTCTTTAGCTCATCAATTCTATTATTATTTTTGTCCCAGTTTACTAGTCATCAATTTTTATTCTTCCATCGAGGGTTCTTAAATAACTTTTCAAGTACCTCTGTCGCTTCATCTAGTCCGGCCACAAGATATAAATATTGGAGGCTAAGGTGGCATGGTCTATAGTTACCTTGTCCACAATGAAGGATATCATTGGGATTCTTGATCTAAAAATCTGAAATGAGGTGGTCATCTTTAAACTATTTTGGTCCTTAATTAGCAATCACAAAAACTTAATCACGTGCTAATAAATTAAAACGGATAAAATTAAAAAGTAATAACTTATGGGCTTTAGATCTTGCCTCCTCCCTCCTCTGAAATTGGAGGAAAATTTTATATCTCAGACCTATGACTAGTAAATTATACAAGGTGGTGATCGATAATGGGAAAAACACCTCATTCTGGTACGATATGGGCTTCTTCTTTCTTCTCTTGTAAACCATTACGTGTAGGATATCATCCACGACTCAAGGTTCAGAAAGAATCTTAAAGTTTCACACATTATCAACGATGGGCTTTGAAAGTGGCCAACATATATGAGATCGGTAAGTTCTAAAAACTGTCGCAACCTTCAAAAGATCAACAGCATCATTTCATTTCCTCATCCTAACACCCTCTTCCATGACATCGACTATTGGATTGCTAAGAGAGGATTCACCAAGTTCACTATAAAAAATACCCACAACGTCATTTGTACGTCCACTCTCTGTGTCGTATGAGCGGGGTTCATATGGCACAAATTTAATATTCATAGTTACTCCTTCATCATTTAACTTGTTATCCAAGGAAAACTGACTACCTTCGAAAAGCTTCTCAGTTGGGGTTTTAACACTCCCTCGACTTGTATCTTATGCAATTTTGACTCTGAATCTATTAATCATATCTTCAATGACTATATATTTTCTCAAAGCATCTGAATTTTTGCAAGTTCAAAGTTAAGGTTCTCTTTAAGTAGCAATAACAATTAGGTCTTTTGGTTTCAAGAGGCTTCTAACTGGTCTCCCTCTAGTTTACGCCACACATAATGTGTCTGCTTCAACACAATTGTTTACCAGACATCAGAGGATATGCATGATAGTTTTTTGCACTTATCCTACCGGTGCCTTTGCGATATTGATTCGCATCCTTTCTGACTTTCGGTTCAAATTTCTTGGTACCATGATTTTCTTACATATTCAATCTTTATAATATCTAATTTAAAATTGTTTTGTTTCGCCTTTGTTTGTTATAGTCGTCTGGTCTGCCGTTTTCATTCGTATATTTTTCGAGCCTCTTATTTTTTTTAATTGTTCAATTTTTCTTCTATATTTATCATTTGATTTTGGCCGTGTTCGGATCAAATTACCATCGTATCATATTATTTTCTTTCACAACTTTTAATATCGCTCTTCAAAATATATCGCACATATTTTTAAACTTCTTATTATTATTTTTATTTAATGTATTTTTCAATAAAAATTATACACTATTCTGATTAGGTGTGGAGAAATTATGAAAGTAGACAAAGTTGTGTACTCCAACTTTTATGCTGAAGAGCTACTTTATTTTTCTTTATATACAGATATAGAAAGTTAATTTATGGTCCCAAAGTAACTTTAATATCAGCCTGAACTAGATGTTCTGAATAAATATAATATTAAAAACAAAGAAGTTATCACTATCGAAGTTTTATTTTAAAATATGTTATTCGTCTTTAGCGTGAGATTATTGTTCGTATCAAATACTTTGTGGTATAATTGTTTCATTGGTTATAATCCTTTAAATTTATGCGTGTAATACACAAATGACACGATTTAATTAATTACGATTCTTAATTTAGACCGTGTTTAAAAAAAATTCTATATAATTCAAGTTTGTGATTTTCGGATTGTATATAGTATGATGAATTTTTTCAGGTCAGACACAGAGTTTTCACTCTACTAATTGAGTTCGAAGTCTATTCATATCTGCTTTACGGTCTTCCCTATAACCATAACCATAAAAAAGTCAGTTTATAAGATAAGTTCTAGCACTGATTTACATATATAGTCGAAATTTTTTTTGATTAAATAAAAAAAAAAAGGCTCCCTTCGTAGTAAAGGTTTAGCTTTGTATGAATAAAAATCTTGACGTTTTATATCAGAGTTGTTGCATTTTTAAAATTAGAAAAAAATATTCAAAATCAAACTCTTCTTGTAGTAGCAAGGGCGGAAGTATTTTACATTTTGTTTTAAATGTAAATGACGATTTGAAGAACAAGAATTCTAAAAAATGGAAATATGGATTTGGTATTTTTTTCAGCGGTTAATTTCTATGTTTTAGTCATTTTGAGTCTATTTCTATGTTTTAGTCATTTTGAGTCTTACATCTTTGAAATTTTGGATTTGGGTAGATAGGAATGTTGTTACTGAGTTTATGTGAAAATTGAGTCAATTTTTTTAAACTTGAAGATAAAAGCGGTGATCTTTGCATAGATTCGCATAAACAGAGAAAATCATATGTAGTTCTCTCGCAGTCTCACTGCATAGACCATCAAGTGTTTCACCTTTGAGTTTAAACGAACCTTTTAGCTACATAATATGCTTATAATCACTAGCACGTAGATACCCGACCTCAAGACTTTCGAGAAACGTCATGGCAGATTTATAAGCTAGGTAAGTATGTTTGGTGTAATCTAATTTTTTTTCTTCAGAGTTTCTTTAGCTAGTAGTCTACTATTTGATTATGTTCACATAAAACATGGCTAATAGTCATCCCTGGTCTAAAAAGTTAACTGTATTTATCTATAAGTAAAGACATGTATCATGGTACTCTTCAATTAGAAAGTAACCCGTCTAACATTTTCTATATCTAGATTGGTGATGTTTTTTGCATTACATACAATCAACCCATCTAACAATGCTCTGCATTCAGCTAGGATAGCGTTTTGTTTCACATAAATTCTTGCATAAGCTAAATTATATCACTTTTGAAGTCTCTTAGTATGCCTCCTCAATTTCCCTCGCATTTACTTAAACTTGAACTGTCTGTATTTAACTTTAGTATGTTAGTCTGGGGTTGATACCGTTGAACATATGAACAACAATGAGTTTTCTTTGATTTAAAATACCAGAATAGTTCAACGGCAACGCTAAAGTAACCTTTCTAATAAAATATGATCGAAAAGATATGCATTATCAAACTTGACTATTATGTTGATTATTTGTAATATCATTGTTTTAGAATGTTGTAGATATACCTATGCTTTGTTCCTTATCTTCCATATGGACCAACAAATGATGGTAAGGTTGATTGTTCTTATGTGTGTCTTTTGCTTGGTGGACCAATACCAACTTCTAATTAGGTGAGAGATAGTTATATGTTTATATGTTTAAGTGGTCCACGCATTATTGCAATAATCAAATAGGTGATGAATAGATTCACTGTCATTGCAAAATTGGCACTTAGATACCACTTAAATTTATCTGTTTTGTATAGTAGAATCCATAGCAATTCACCTTTTCAATAGTCTCCAAGTCAAGAAAGAACATTTTATATGAGTTATATTTTTCCTAAGCATGTGAAACATATTAGAAGATGATATTTTCTCTTTTATAGTTGTCTGGGTTTGTTTTGCATTGAAGCCTCCATTGTCAGATAATGTCCATTATATTTTATCATGTCCTTCTGGTCTTGTTTTGATTTTCCTGATTTTGGTAATATCTGATATAAGAAAATTATACTTTCATTTGTTAATATAAGAGTCACTTTCTTTCCAAAATATAGTTATAGGTTCCAATATATCATAAGATGATTCATAGTATATAAGGAAAGTATTCCTATCACACCATCGTCCAATCTAAAAGTCAATGTTTTCTTTCTCAATTTTCCAACTTGTGATTTTTCAGCTGTTGATCTGATTCTTATAATTCTTTTTAACAATTTTGAACGTTTGATATGGATCCGGACTAGAAGAGGATGTTGGTTAAGACAGTATATATTGTAAAAACTGAGCCCGTAGCATTGAGTTGTCCCTGAATTAAAACAATCTTTTGCAGGAAATAAACATCTTGTATATCTTCCAGTTTTCTATAGTTAAGTCTATCTTCTTTGTATGGCTTAGACTAATATTTCCAATTGTACCAATACCAAGCATTTTCATATCAGTAATACCCTTCAAACATCAATTACACATTTTCTTAATCCTGTTAATGACAGACTTAGGAAGAATACAACTCTGAGAAAGTAGATATGAATGGCTATTAAATAAGTTTGAACCAAAGTGAGTCTTCCACCAAATGATAAAGCATTGATTTCTCATTCTTGAAATTTCATTCTTATCATATTAACCAGCTTATCAAAGTTAGAGATTGAGTTATTTGTGTAGATATGTATACCAAGGTAGGTAACTCTAGAAATTGATATTTTAACTTGAGTAATGTAGATAAGTTTGTCATTTTTAATCAATTGACCTAAATATTCTTCATTTGATTCAAGAAATTGCATATTTTACTAATATTATTGGAGGAACCGTTAGTGAAGATAAGAAGGTCGTCAGGATGTGCAAGACAGGGTATGATAATTGAACTTCTTGTATGGTATTGTAGGATCTTATGATTATCATACATGATTTTGAAACCTCTAATAAGATACTATTCAACCAAGATGAATAAACTAGGTGATATAAGGTCTCATTGGCTCACATCATTAGTTGACTTGAAATAAACATATAGTATACCATTAACAATGGTGGAATAACATACTGAGCTTATACATTTCTTAATTACAATATGACCTCATCTAATTTGTTTTGTTAATATAATAGGTCATTTCTTGGGTGAGTAATATGTTATCGTGTATATTTCTACCTTTAACGAAACCACTTTAATCTACTAATATGAGTTTAGGTAGTATTGTAGCTAGTTTGTTATTTAGTATCTTGGAAAGGATTCTTTTAAAGATTGTACAAAGACTGATTGTCCTATATTGGTTCCAAGAATTAGGGGATTATTCTTTGGGTATTAACCATATGGTTGTAGCAAGGATACCTTGAGGAACTTGTTGGTGTTGGAAAAAAGGCCATTCCAGCATTTATCTCCTTGTTGATAAAAAGAACAGAGAGGTTATTGAAGCACTTATATCCTTGTTGATGATATTAGAGGATATAATTGTATTGAAATCTCCAATTATAGCCTAAGTCACAGAAAGTTCAGAAATGTTTCTCAGTCCATCCCAGCTCTTTAGTTCCTTTTGCATAAACTATAGTAACTAAGAATATTTTGTTGAAAGAAGTATGACTGACTTTCACATGAAGAAATTATTCATGATTTATAACTGCTTCAATAGTGTAATCATCTTGTCAAAATATCTAAAAAAAATTATTTAAATTGGTTACACAGTTTTGGAAACCAAGTTGTTTGATTATTTGCTCAATTTTCTTTATAACATTGGTTCTTGAATTGTAAAAAAAAATTAAACTTGTTCTGATCTTTTGATAGCTTGGATTCTTATGATAGTAGCTCTATTACCCATTCCTCTCACATTCTAATTAAATATTATGAGTGTCGTATCATTGAACACTAAAGGGCCTTGTAGACCATTTTGGTGATACTACTTTGTGTTGATATGTGTTCATTGTAACTCTTTATATTTTCTTTTTTCTTATTATTTTTATAACTTCAGTGCACTCAAGTGATTGTGTTATGTTTTTCAATATAAGTGAAAAAATAATATTTTTTACTGTAAATTGATGAGGAAATAATGAAGCTAAGTCAGGGTTATCTAATCCATCAAATTAAATAAGAGGATTGTTTGCATCTTACAAGATAAGAATGTTAATTATCTATTTTCCAGGTTTGTCAACTTTTCCAGTTACTGAGTTTTTTATGTACATTTGATCTTCAAGACTTATAGTTGTAGTGTTGGATTTTGGTAATGTGTTTGGATTTGGAAGTGTGGATTCTGTACTTTGAATGATGATGGATTTGAGTTTAGGGATCCAAGTTTTGGTTATTGCTGACTTATCGTGTAATGGAAGGTTGGTGTTAGTAACAACTGTGAGATGATGCTGAGTAAGTTGAGATTTTATTTCATGATTAGCTGTCATAGGTGGCTTAATTTTATTGTAGTTGGATTCATTATATTATAGATGATGACATATATGGCAATCGAAATCAAGATTATCATATATAATCTCTTTTGAGTAGCCATCTTTTGATGATAACATAGATTTATTTTCAAATCCAACCCAGCCTATAGGGATTATATATACTGAGATGTCTAGCTTTACCCAATCCCTATAAATATTGAGTATAGATATGTTATTTGGTGGAACCAAAACTTTGAAAGGTTTACCAATGAGACTGGCTATAGATAAAATTACTTCTTCATGATACATATGTTCTGGCAAGTAAGGAATGGATATCGAAACTAGTGAAACTGGTGATTCAACCTTAAGATTGAACATGGGAGACCATTTTATGATTCTCATGGTAAGATGACCTATATACAAGACTAATATTTTCTACATTTTACATAGTCTTCAAGTAGATCAAATTCAATAAGAACATGATGAGGATCCTAGATTGATATGTTATAGTCACCAATAAATCTAATGCAAGATATAAAGTGTTTTATTTGATTTATCATAGATTTTCCTTGTTAAAATTTACCAACCAATATGTTTTGATGAAGTTAACAGATTTGATTTGTCTAGGTTAGAGAACTTGATGGTTGCGAAGTTGTATTTTTGGTGTATAATTGGGTTAAGCGATGTCAGTCTTGATGTATATTTTGGCATAATATCCATAAAAGATCTAATGTAATTGTTTGATGGTAACTTATTATGCAGGTTATTGATATTTGGTGAAATAATTATTTAAGCATCTCTGGTTTTTCTTGATTCTTGATAGGAGTTAGAAACTAGGGAAGTGGTGCATTAATGAAGGAAATTTCTTGGAGGTTCAGTGGTAGTTTTTGTTTAGATCTTGTTGGATGATGACAGTTTTGGTTTTGGTGTTTGATCAAATGGTATGGGAAATTGGCTGGAGGCTGAGCAAGGGTGGTCAGGCTACCATCACCAATCATGACAAATACATCATGATGACGTGGTACTTATTGGACTACAGACGGTGGTGAATGGTGGTTTGGTTATGATGACGCTTGAAAGTACCGTTTTTGCTGCATAACTTTCAAAATATTTCTATATGGATGATTCCTTAAATTTTGGTTATATCCAAGCTCAATGAAAATCAGAAAAGTTCTCAAGACAATACTTGGAACCAAGAACAAGAGGTTGAAGGAGGCGACTACAAATTCTGGATTTAAAATCTTCAGTTCATACCCCTCAATAACAAGACTTTATAATCTCACTTCTTCCCTCCCAAGATTTCTTACAAGAGATTTCTCAACCAAAACCAATCATCAAGGATGTCATTCATGATGAAGTAACCTACCGCAACAAAGAAGGTTTCAAGTCTATAATTGTTTCATAAAAAGATGTCTCCCCTACTCAACTTTTTTGTATACACATTGGTAGCAAAATTTGTTGTAGGTAGACCATCATTGTCTGTAATTAATCAATTTCTAAACAAAATTAATCTTAAAAGCATAATATATTTGTCTCTTTATGATAAGCGACACGTCTTTATAGAGATAACATTAATAGATAATTTAAAAACTGTATGGAAAAGGAATGTTTGGTATTTTGACCAGCATTCCATGAGATTAATTAAATGGGAACCGAATTTCAAAACAAAAAAAGAATGCCTAGTTACCCCTTTGTGGGTAACTTTACCAAAACTCTTTACTTATCTATACAACATATATACTATTAATTATATAGCCAAGGCCTTACGAAACCCCTTTGATATCTGGATACCCTCCAAAAATCTAGGCATACACAATCATTGCCAAACTTGGATAGAACTTGATGTATCCAAGTCTTTCAATAGGAAACTTTGGATAGAATTTGGTGACCGTAATGGTCATTGGATAGATATTATATATGAGGATACCTTGGTATATTTTCTAAACTGTCATCACATTGGTCACAATAGCCAAAACTGCAAAAAAAGTAAAACAAAAACTTGATGTTTCTAAAGATAATAATCATGACAACCCTGTTGATCATAAGCTTGATGAAAATTTAACAAACAAAAATGTAATTATGCCTCATATGATGAAATCAATAATAGTCAAAGAACCTCCAATCAGGATAAGACTATTTCTAATTACCATACCACCCTTCAAACTCGAACTACCAATAATCTTCCTACAAAGCTCAATTATAAAATAATTGATGCTCTGCAATCTATAGACACATGCAATAGATTCCAAAGTCGTATCACATTATGTGATGATAAGGAAACCTCAAAATCCACCCACCACACCCTAATTTGAAGTCTTCCAGTTTCCTCTAATAAACAAAGAAAAATGGATACAAAGCTTAATATCATAAATCAGAAAGCTAACATGCTTAAACGCAAAAATTTATTCAATTTCAATACTCCAATTGACTCCAAGGATTCAAATCTCTCATCCTCTAATATAAATAATAATTAAAATCTTAATTTGGAATGTAAGATGGTTACGAAATAAAAAATAAATTAGTTGATTAAAGAATTTAGTAAATTCAGAGAATATTGAGTTCATGGCCATCCATTAATTCATGACCGTAAAAATTAAACTTGACCAAATCATAAAAAATCTTAAATTTTATCATATTATTGCTAACTCTAGCAATAAAATCTAGGTCATGTGAAAGAGTCACTTTAAGGTGAACACTGTCTGTGATGAAGAATAAATAATTCACCTTAAAGTTTCCCTTAATAATTCAAACAAAAAATTATATGTATCTATCATCTTTGCCAAATTTTCTAAAATTAATAGATTCCCTCTTTGGGAGAGTTTGAGAAACTTACCCATCAATCCACTAGAGTAGATTGTCATGGATGATTTTAATTGCATCACAATGTTGCAGAGCAATTATCATGTACTACCATGTGTCTTTGAAGTCTTGATAACTTCAATAACATTATATTTGTCTGCTCTCTTGAAGATCTTGGATTTACAGGATTTCCATGTACGTGAACCAATAGTAAGAATTGAAGAAGGCTGGATAGGGTTCTCGTTAATGACAAAATGAGAACCTATTTTGACAATATTCAAATCAAATACTTATCTAACTTTAGCTGATAACTTTAGCCAAATACTCTTTCAAGCCTAAATAATATTTTAGTTTTCTTAACATGCGGATGCAACATCTTTATTTATACAAAGCTATTAAAAATTTCTCGAATTTTCATGTACATGGTCCCTCTTTGTATGTTTTTTGGAATAAATTTAAAAGACTTAAGTGAATACTTAAGTCTTGAAATTATAATATGTTTCGAAACATCTTTAATGTTGTTTCTAAAGCTGACGAAGAAGTCAATTTTTATGAAAACAAATTCCAAAGTTCATTAAATATGGATGATAAAGCTAGTTTTAATAAAGCTAAACCCAATCAGTTTATTTTTTTAATAAGAGAAGAAGCTTACAATAAGAAAAAAGTTGTATTAACTGGTAAAACAAGAAGATAAAAACACTGCATTATTTCATAATTTTGTTAAGAAAAGGAACATAACATTTGAATTAATGGTATTTATTAGAATAATGCTTGAATTGATGATCAAAATCAAATGAGTAATCTACCTGTAGAATACTATAAAAACCTTCTTACTAGTAATAACTTCACAAATCAGTATGTTAGAACTCTTGAAAACATTTCTAACGTTATCTCTGAATCTGATAACAATAATCTATTAGCTTTTCTTACGATAGATGAAATTCACAATGTTGTTAACTCATTAAAACCTAACTCTGCGGCTGGCCGTGGTGGTTTTAACGCCATTTATTTTATCAAACTTTTTATACATTATTAAATATGACCTCATTTCTGCAATTATAGATTACTTTAAGGGTAATATTTCCCCCCGAATGTATATTTTCTACCACATTGTGCCTGATTCTCAAAATCCATCTCCTAAATAGGGGAAAAACTCCATACCAATAAGTCTTTGCACTATCTATTAACATAAGCCTCTCTATAGTTATCAATGATATGCTTAACTGAATCTTTCCTAAAATTATCTCCCATGAATAAGGTGGCTTTGTTCATGGGAGAAATACTCATGACCAAATCTTTCTTGTCAATGAAATTATTCATGACATTAACAAAAAAGCTATGGGTAATAATATTGTCCTTAAGATTGATATGAACAAAGCCTTTGACAACATCTCTCACAAAGTTATTCTGGATATTATAAAATCTTTTGGCTTTCATAATAATTTCATAAATCTAATAAATAATAGTATCAATTATGTGTACTTCTCCATTCAGATTAATGGAGAATTACATGGTTTCAATAAAGGTCTCAAAATATTTGTTAAGGGAAAAATCTAAAACAATGAATCTACCAAAGTAGTAATTTAATTGATTCGAGAAGATAAAATCAGTCTCCTTTTACAAAACCTGTAGCCCTCTATTTATACTACTCTTGGCCGTAACTCCACTATTAAATACAAACATTTAATGGGTCGTGGCCGTTATTAAACTAATTATTACATATTCTCTTTAATCGTGGTCCTTGGATGTTTGACTGTTGACTACCTTTCCTTGATTAGCGGCCTTTAATATAGTCTATAATACTGACTTTGTTTATCATTTGTCGACATAACGGTTAGTTTCACAAGTTGTCGTGCTGGGCATTCTTTGTAGTTCTGCCCGGTGGATGCTAAAGCTGCCCTGTCCGCTCGGGTCGGGTCCGATGCCAATTTACTTTTGGCTGAGAGATGTCGCACACTATGTTCCTCGAGCGCGCTTTCCTTTGATCGTGTTCTGCTCAACTATAGCTAGGTGCGGACAACTCTTATGTTTGCTTTGATCGAGTGTGCGTGCTTCTAATCAGGATCTGCTCGGCGTAAGGTTGAGCGCACTCGACCTCGTACCTATCCTGCTCGGATTGAGCGCATCGTCTGTTTTCCCAATCTTTCTGTTCGTCCTACTCTATATGGCCCTGCTCGGTTTCGATATGTTTTGCTTTGCTAGGTTTTATCTTGCTTTGCTCTGCTTTCCTTGGTTCTACTTTGTTTAGTTCTGCTCGGTTTTGATGTGTATTCTTCATATTAGTTATGGGTGCCTACTGATGACGCTGCGGAAATAGAAGAAGAATCAACGATAGATGAAACTCTAATTCAAGAGTAACATTATGAAACCCTAATCTAAGGGTAACAAAGACTGAAATTTTCAGATATAAAAAATATATTATTCCAAAAACTTAAAATAACATAAGGCTTATGGCGCTTTATATAATAGCTTCTCAAAACCCTAAATGATAATACAAGGAAATAAAATAAATATTTAAAATAAAATAAAATCAAATCAAATATTAATATAATTAGATTTGATTTAAATACATAAGATATTTGAATAAAATAAAATAAACAAGGATTTTGTTTAGACTTTCTGGGCTACATCATCCTCTCCTAGTTGAGAAGAATTCGTCCTCGAATTCACAGCACCATCACCATCAAGAACCCAAATTATTTATTTTATTTTATTCAATCGTTACATTGGGAATTATAATTTTTGACTTTATCGGAATAAGATAAATTCTTCTCGAGTATTCTTTATTCGAAGTCACATTGAAGCCATCCGGTTGATGAAAAAAACTAATTTCGAAAACCTTTTCATAGCTTGAAGACAACATCCCCATGTCTAGTTGATGAAAAACAATGGTTTTGAAAACTTTTTCATAGCATGAGACAGCATCTCGATAAGTAATTTTTATCTTGATTCGACGATTGGTAGCCAATTTAAATTCCTTCAGTAACAAGTCAATACGATCGTCATTGAAATGCCTAGTGTGTCTCCCGTATACCAAACGATCTTTGAGATCTTCATGATCGTAGATGTTGTTCTCTTCTTTATACCTTGAATCAGATGAAATCAAGATTCAGAAACATGCTTCCCCATAGCAGGAACTGAGGCTCTGATACCAAACTGATGACGCTGCGGAAATAGAAGAAGAATCAACGATAGATGAAACTCTAATTCAAGAGTAGCATTATGAAACCATAACCTAAGGGTAACAAAGACTGAAATTTTTGGATATAAAAAATATATTATTCCAAAAACTTAAAATAACTTAAGGCATATGATGCTTTATATAATAGCTTCTCAAAACCCTAAATTATAATACAAGGAAATAAAATAAATATTTTAAAATAAAATCAAATCAAATCAAATCAAATCTTAATATAATTAGATTTGATTTAAATACATAAGATATTTGAATAAAATAAAATAAAATAAACAAGGCTTTTGTTTGGACTTTCGGGGCTACATCACCTACTCCCTTATCGGGGTTCCTCCCTAGTCCAAATAATAAATATGTGAAACAATTACTCGTTGGAATAATAATAAATAGAAATATGAAAAAATATATGTGTGACGTGGCAAGCGCTGATTTGATAGCGTGTGTCGATTTAGTTTGATTTTCTGACAAATTACTGTAGAAAATCATGTTAAACGTTTGAGTTCTCGATGAAGGATTTGACAGGTGTCATCATTATAACGACGATTAAATGAGTGAACCGTTTGGGTAACTATTTAGACGGGTTTTTAAAAAATGTTAAGTCTTTATTTTGATGAAGTACTTTGTGAGCATTTGGTTGAAAGAAAGTTTAGAGAGGAGAACTTAAATATCGTCGCGTTTGAATCCGTTTTTTCAGACACTCGTCGGAGAAGTCATCGGAGAATTAGTCGGAGATATCATCGGAGAGCAGAATACTAAAAGAAAAAAAGTATGTATCCTCTTGTGAGTCTTTTGCTCGTAGTTTAGGTAGATAGTGTAAGGAGAGATTGAATATAGTTTAAAGGGTTTGTAGTAGTTTTAAGAATGCATGATTTGTACCAAATGCATGAGAGTAACGTCATGCGTCATGTGGTGAAACCCTAATCTTATAACCACTATTGGGTAATTTCAGTTGGTTCATTCATGGCGCCAAAGAAAATAATGAAGAAACAAGTAGTGGAACTGAAATGGGAGTGTGAGAAGATGGCTATTTTAGAGGAGTATTTCGCCAAGATTACTCTGAAGTATGGGTATCTGACTGATGGGTCCCTAATGGAGTTTAGAAGTAGATGTGAGTTTCCCGACGATGTGACCATTAGGGTTCCTCGAGCGGGAGACCAACCTTATACAACGGAGGAGGGGGAGACCTGCTTATTCACAACCTTGTTTGACTGGGGCCTGCGGCTCCCTTTGCCACCATTGATTAGGGACTTTTTTAGTTTTATTGGTATTTGTCCTACCCAGCTAACAACGAATGGGTGGAGGACGTTTCTGAGCATCGTCTTTAGCTCGCAATACTTCAAAATACCCCTCTTCTTGTCTGATGTATTAGCGGGGATTGAGGTGGCCAATCTCGCACAGTCGTCCTTCTTTTATATACAGTTAAATAGAACCAGGAATATAGTGGACCTGCCCAATTTAGACAAGACCTGAAAGCATAGATTTATTTACGTATCTGGTAATTGGGAGCATGAGAGTGCTACGATAAATCTCCAGTTAGAAAGGCGACGGAAATCTAAGTGTAAGACTTTTTAAGTGTAGTTTAGTTTATAAACGTGATTGTAATTTGTCGTGTTGATGCAGGTGAGGGGAAATACCAAGAGGGTCTTCAGTGAATCTGTTGTCAAAGATATATGCCGCAGCGCACACTGCTTGGGGAGACGAGCCGACACAGGTCTTCTTTGTGGTGAATTATCGTAAAGATGTTCTGTGGCGTATCTCTGAACTGGTGGTGGCAGAAGACGGCAGAGTTTTAATGGCTGGTAGTGAGGAAGAGGCCACTTTGGAGAGGCTTCAAGCATTATTGGAGCAGAGATATGAGGAAGGTGATTTTTCTGGGCTGTATCTAACTATACCGGCAGGTTGAAAGGGAGGCGAACGGCTCATCATTTACGCTCGAGGGGACACAGAAAGGGAAGAGGTGTTGATGCCAAACAAAAAAGGGAAGTTAGCCATTGTCGTTGAAGAGGTGGAAGGCAGTGGCAAGAAGACGAGGTCCCGTGAGGAAGACTCGGAGGATGCGGTCTATCCTTTAAAAAGGAAGAAGAAGGGGGTAATTAAGTCTGCCCCCTTTTCACAACGGAAACTGGCGCTGGTGGATGAAGACAATGTGGACAGAACCGTTGGAGGCCAGGTGAAGGATGCTGGCGATGTGCAAGTAGAGGAGAAGGATAAATCCTCTGGGAAGGAGCCATAGGTGGTAGTTATTGATGACAAGGCCCCAAAATCAGATGTTGGGATCAAGGAAAAGAAGGTGCCCCCTCATGTGGCACAGAGGATGAAAAACTTTGTGCATGGCCTTCGGTTAGGGGCGTCGTTGGTGAACATCGTGGTGCCTGAGGCCTTGTAGTCGGAGAGGTCGGGAGAGGCGAGAAATGGTGCTCAGCAACTCCCTCAGCATACTGAAGCATTGCCAGAGCCGTCAGTGAAGCTCGTGATGCCTGCAGCGTCCCAGATGATCATTGATCAGGGTCGATACGGTTCAGACTTGTCCTTCTATGATACGCTTCCAATCAGCGAGATTTTGCAACACTAGTTAGATTTGGCTCTGGATGTAAGTGTTGTTGAGTTCAAACTGTGATTTATTCAGTTGACTGTAATATGCATGTATTGGAAAAAGAAGTGCCTCAATGATGTGTTTCTGCAGATGCAATATAACTCACATGCTCTGGCGTATCGGCGCATGTCCTCAGTGGACGTCCGGGCGATGGAGAGGTGGAAGCCAGAGCCCATATTTTTTGGCTCCATGCGAGGGCTTACGACTGAATTGGCCTGGTTCAAAAATGCGTATGGATTGGCAAAGCAGCAGGTGGAGAAGGCAAAAAAAAGAACGATGAGCTATTGCGTCAGCTGGGAAAGTCATGTGCAGAGCGAGATGCAGAGAGTAAGCAGTGCCTAGAGACACTGACGTGCACAACACTTTTGACTGCGCAAAATAATGAGTTGTTGAAGAAGAATGAAGCTCTTGTTGCGCAAAACTCGCAACAGATGATGCAAAGCATGCGCTAGGCGACCAAGGTGGAAGAGCAGGCCTCCAAGGTGGCTGACCTCTCAGTCGAGCTAGCTGATATGAAAATTCAGTTGGTCGAACTTCAGAGGGAACAAGAAGAGAGGCGCGGCGAGGTGGCTGGATTGAAGAAGAAAGTTGTTGCCGACTTAGAAGCCAGAGAGCGCCAGGTTATGCAAGTGGCGTTAGGAAAGGTGCATAAAGACAAGGTGAAGTTGGTGATGGAGCTGATGGCCCTTAATCCAGACATGGATTTTGGTCCTTATAAAAAATTTCTCCTAGTGGTAGAGACATGAAAGGCGGGCGTCACCGATGTAGTTGCGAATCATACTCATACATAGTGTCGGAGAAAACTTGTAAAAACATTATTTTTTGGAGTGACAAAGACTTGACTTAGTTGTGTAATTTAACTGGTTTTTTTATTGGATGAGCTAATGGCATGGTGCGTGTTTATAGTCTTACTTTGTTCAGATAACGAACGTGTTCTATAAGATCGAGCACAATAGGCTCATTCCGTAACTTATGGTTAACAAAGTGGCCATAGTTGAGTTCGTGGAGCAACCGGTTTGGCCAATTGCGTAACCCAGTGGGCTTGGATTAGTTCGCGTTTAATAATACCTGAGTGCGATATTGAGCACAGTATGACCCGTTAACATAGCCTAGTGGGCGTGGCCAATTAGCTCGTTTGTCATATCTATTAGAACTTGTCTAAGTGTGGCACAATATGGCCCATATTGCCTAGCCTTTTAGGCGTGGTCCATGACCCTGTGGTGGAGTTACAGAGAATAAGTATAAACACATAGTTGGCGAAAATGATAAGTGTATTGATTAAAAAAGTAAGTAAATGCCTCATTAAAAAAACCCTTCCGCGCCATCAGAAGGAAAAAAGAGCGGATCGAGAATTTTACATTGTAGGGTGGTATAACTTGAGATGGCTTATATTCCATGTGTGTTTTAGGGTTTTGCCCTCGGCATCAGCGAGACGGAATGCTCCATGATGGCCTTTGGTGATTACGGTGTAGGGCCCATCCCAGTTAGGACAAAGCGTTCCGACTTTATGGTCGCCCGCTCCCTGGAAAATCTTTTTCATAACGAGATCACTGGCTTGGAAAGTCCGCGGTCGAAGTCGGGAATTAAAACGGCTATGCATCAGGCTTCTGTAATGCTTGGCTCGTACGCCATCCTGGTCGCGCCCCTCCTCAAATAAGTAGATGTCTGCCGCTCGTCCGAAGTCGTTATCTGTTTTAGAATAAGCAGCGATGCAATGAGAAGGGATCAGTACTTCAGCTGGTACGACGGATTCGGTTCCATAGACCAGGGAAAAGGGAGTCGTGCCCGTAATGGCCGTTTGTGTTGTTCGATACGCCCATTACACGTCGGTTAGCTTGTCTGGCCAGTTTCCCTTTGCCTCATCGAGTTTTTACTTAATGCCGTCGAGGATAGTACGGTTGGTGACTTCAACTTGTCCGTTCACTTGTGGGTAGTATGGGGTGGCGAACTGCTGTGTGATGCCAAATTTATCACAGAAAGTGGAGAATGCTTTATTGTTAAATTGGAGCCCATTATCCATCATTAAAACCTGCGGTATGCCAAATTGTGTGAGTATTTAGTTGTGTATGAAGTCACATACCTCCTGGGATCGGGGGCGCGCCAGTGCTTTGGCCTCTACCCATTTGGTAAAGTAGTCGACTGAGACGATTATAAATTGTCGTTTTCTCGTAGCCATCGGTAAAGGTCCAATGAGATCAATGCCCCATTTGTTAAAAGGGCAAGGGATAGGGCTGGCTGTCATTGGCTCGCCCGGCTTATGGGCAAAGTTAGCATATTGCTGGCATGCATGACATTGTTGAACTAGGTGTTCAGCGTCGGCGGCGAGTTCGGGCCAATAAAATCCTACAAGGAGGAAACGACGAATGAGGCTTCGGTGGCCGCAGTGCGCTCTGGAGTCGTCGACATGTCAATCATGAAGGACTGATGAAGCTTCTGATATGTTTAAACAACGGAGGAGTGGTGGGTGGCGCTTTTCCTGTATAGGGTGTTGTCAAGCAGGAAATATTTGGCCACTTTGACCTGGATTGAGTGCATCGTCTGATTTCCCAATCTTTATGTTCGTCCTACTCTATATAGCCCTGCTCGACTTCGATATGTTCTGCTCTGCTAGGTTTATCTTGCTCTGCTCTGCTTTCCTTGGTTCTACTTTGTTTAGTTCCGCTCGGTTTCGATGTGTATTCTTTATATTAGTTATGGGTGCCTACTCCCTTATCAATATGAGGCACGAGGATCTAATTTCCCACAGTCTTTTCATAATGTCCGAAGAATTTCTCATAAGAGACATCAATAATATTTTCAAGAATAACCTCCAAATGTTATATGAAACCAGAAGCAACATGAGAATCAACTATTTAGCCTATGCTAATGATTATGTCATCTTTGCTAATGGTTTCAAAAATAATATTAGCATCCTCAGTCACTTCCTAACTATTTTTCAAAACTCATCTTGCCAAAGCATAAACAAAGATAAATTTTGTCTTGTCACTTTTCCCAAGCTTAATTACCACATAACAAAGGTTGTTGATGAAGTTTTTAGCTTTAAATACAAAGTCTTGCCAATTAAATATCTAGGTATCCACATTAATAAATATAATAGGATTAATAAATATGATGATTAAGTTCATAAAATCAGACTAAAATCAATCAATGTGACTTAATCTTCCTGTGTTTTGGAGGCAGATTAGTACTGATACAATCAGTACTAATGGACCTTCAAAACTATTATACCCAATGTTGTACCCTTCCCCAAAATGTATCAACGGAATAAACAACCTCATGAATCGATTCATTTGGGGCTCTAAAAAGCTAATCAAAACTATTTACTGGTCCAACTAGGAGTCCATATGCCTTCCATATCAGGAGTGTGGTCTCAATATTAGGAAAATAAGAGATTTACAAGACATGTATGCCTATAAACTCTGCTTTAACTTTAAATAAAACATTTATGTATGGGCTAATTACATGAACTCTATATTCTGTAAAACCAGACACCCAATTCAACTAAATAGCTACACTAAAGGCTCTCACACCTCGAGAAAATTCACTAAAATTAAAAGTATTGTTGAACCCAATATTATTTACATTCTAAATAATGCTAAGATTTATTTTTGGTTGGACATGTGGTTTTAAAAACCCTCTAATTTTGTTAAATGAGTATGAGAATAACAATTGGTACACCTCTAAAAATGTTGGTAACTATTGGGAAATTAACAATTGGAATATTAACCATCTGACAATCTTTAATACCCCTGCTGATATAAATAAAATCTTAACTCTTAGTATTAATAAAGACAGGAAAGATAAATCAATTTGGGCCTTAGGTAAATCTGTAAATTTTGAAACTGAAGCCACATGGAATCATATTAGGCATAAATCTACCAAATCTTTACTTTTCTCCAAGCTTTAGTATAATTATATACCTACTAAGATCTCTTCTATTATTTAAAAAAACTTTGAAAGGTTAGATATCAGTTGATACCAACCTTCAAAAGAAGAATTTTTCTTTAGATTCTAAATATGTTTGCTGTAACAATATAGAGTCAGTGAATAATCTCTTTGTTAACTGTTCGCTTGCTTGGGAATAATGGTGCAATTACTCAATATTATTTACCATTCAAATTAGTAGTTATATGACCTTAAATCAAATTGTTAGATGTTGGCATTTATCTGACTCTAAAAGGATATACATTAGAACCATTATTCACACTATAATTGTATGGCCCATATGGTATTATAGAAAAACAAAAAGTAGCATAAAAATATTGGTATTCCCTCTAAACATTACTTATATAAAATCAATCATATTATTGCTTGTTTTTTCAACATGTACTCTAAATAACTATGGTCTAGTTATATCTACGTAGCTTGTAAGATTGACATTTTATTTGGTTCTAACAAGTTTAACAGACCTTCCATTCTAAAATGGTTAGCCCCTAATGGAATAGTATTAAGCTTAATTGGTATAGTTCAAGTTTGAGGATTGGTGAATCTAGTGGTGTTGGATTAATTAGAGATAAAAATAGAAACATGTTGAATTCTTACGGTAGGATTTATGGAAAGGTCACTCCCTTGATTGTTGAAGCTTTAGCCCAGTTAGATGGTCTCATCCTTTGTAATAGATTAGGCTATAAAATTATAGATGTAGAATCTGATTCATGTTAACTATTGATATGTTAGCTAAGGAATTAACTCTATGATGCCTTCAAACCACAATGACTTATTGCGAAAACTTGATTTACCCTACAATAAACATATAACACATTTCAAGAGTCCAAAATCAGACAGCTGACTGGCTTGCCCCTCAGACTCTTAAATGCAAGATGAAACTTGATCATGATTGATGAGTTCGGATATTGAGTTACTATATCTTGACTTAATCAGATGGGCAATTCGGACCACACCACTATAATAAAATTCTGAATAGGACAAATGTATTAAATGTTGACTAAGCTAGCTGTTGGTCACTTCAAACCAGATTACTAATGGGTTCTTAAACTTGACTCGACTTCATGATCCAACCTAATAAGCTCATGAGTCAGTAATGAAGTATAAATACCCCAACCACTTTCATTAATGAGGGTAATGAGAATTTATTACTAGTAGACCACTTAATTATCTCTCTACTCACCACTCTAAACATTAAATTCCACAAAACATCCAAAACCATTTATAAGATTACCCTCAGACAACAATAAACCACACCAAATTGGTGACCACAGTGGGAGCACGATGGTGCCTGAATCTCACATTCAAAACCAGCTAGCAAAGCAGTTCGGATGGATCCGAATGAGTAGGATATTCCATCCCCAAAGGTAGAAGATGCAAGAGAAAACAAGGAATATACCATTGAGAAGCGAGACCAACTGAGGGCTGAAATAGATGTGTTGAGAGTAATAAAACAACCAGAAAAAGGAATTACCCTCAGACCGCAATAAACCACACCAAATTGGCGACCAAAATGGGAGCAAGACGGTGCCTGAATTTCACATTCAAAACCAGCAAGCAAAGAAGTTTGGATGGATCCAAATGAGCAGAAGGTTCCATCCCTAGAGGTGGAAGGTGCAAGAGAAAACAAGGAATATACCATTGAGGACCGAGACCAACTGATGGCTGAAATAAAGGCGTTGAGAGTAATAAAACAAACAGAAAAAGGAATTAAGGAGAAATCTGGAGCGTCAGTACTTCAGCACACTGACAATCCTAAATACAATGAGCAATCTTTGAAGACTCATCTCAGCTTCAAAAAGACACACCGATCTAAGCCTGTTGAGAGTTCTGCATCTGAGTCCTCCAGCAGCTCATCAAATGAGGCAGAACTTAAAGAATCACTCTCTTCAAGTAGTGATGAAGGAAGATCTAAAAATAAAATGAGGTTAACTAAAAACCATTCAAGAAAGATGGACAAACATGGCAGGCTCAAGAGGCACCAGGGTAAGGGGTCAGCTCACAAACATATTGTTCAGTTGTTGATTGATCCTTTTGCCTTTCAGTCCGAACCATGTATTTTTGCAACCCCTAATGAAGATATTGTTTTCATTCGCAGCAATAATTGGAGGAAATCACCTTTGTCCGCAAAAATACTCTCCTGACATCTTCCTAAAAGGTTTGATAGCTCCAAGATGGAGAAATATGATGGGAGTCGAGATCGGGACAACCATCTGGAACAGTTCAAGAACTTTATGATGAACTTTGACGAAGATGACGAGCTTTTCTGTAGGTATTTCTCCCAAAATGTCGCAGGGAGTGCCCTTAAATGGTATAACAATCTCCCTCAGTGGTGTATAAGAAATTTTGATACGTTCTGGGTTGCCTTCCGGAGGCAATTTATTGGAAGTAAGGAACTGAAGGGTAATGGTGAATATAAAAAATGGGCTAGCAGATTGCTTTGAACAATTTGCAATTGCTTCCTTTAGGCAAGGTCTAAATCCAGGGAATTTAGCCGATTATGTGACTCGGAAGAAGGCTATGACCTGGGGTGGTTTGCTGAATCAAGTGGGAAAACAGATCAATGTAGAAGAGACCAAGAAAATAATATTACACCGTCAAGTGAGATCTACCAGCACAACATCAACTCCTCCAGCTTCTAACCAACCCGTTATTGGGAAAAAAAGACCGGACAGGGGTGTAACCGGTCAAGGAAAAATCAATCCAACCAAACTCAAAGCCAACAAACCAGAAGTAAGAGGGGGCCCTGGGTTCAGCCTCAGTGGTTCGCTAAGTTGGGGGGAAAGTGTGCCTATAATTTATGACAAAACTAAGAATAAGGTGCATTTTAGAAAATCGGCAGCGTTGCAGTCCCTCAAGGAAAACTGGAGTACTCGCTTTTGTCAATATCACAAAGGCATAGGCCATGATACTCAGGATTGCATAGCATTAAAACGGGAGGTCCAGTACCTCATTGAAAGGGGAAATTTGGGAGCTTACGTTAAAAAGCGAACTGGAAACAAACCAAATAATGCGCAAAACAATGCTCCCCGGACGGGTCCTTCGAACAATCCTGGGACATCTACACAAGAGGGTGCAATGGTGTGATTGTTGAAAGATTTAATATAGACTCTGAGTATCTGCATCCATATCCAAGTCGAAATCAGGTGGGGGTAATATTAGACAAAACCAAGACAGTTTCCGGAATGATCAACTTTTTTTAATTGTGAACTATTTCTGGGGGAGATACAGTGACTGCACCTTCCACTTCATCAAAGAATAGGCATGTTCACAATTTGGACACCCAGTTATATGGTGGGATGTCCCCTATCAATATCAACCCCCATCCCTATTTATAGTTTTTGATGAAGAAGACCTTAGGGACATTGTAGGGCCTCATGAAGATGCGGTGATAATAGGAGCTTCAATGAGGGGAAACGATATACGCTGAATTCTAATTAATACCGGTAGTTCAGCAAACATCTTGTTTTTAAGCTCCTACAAGCAAATAAGAAACCCTTCGGTTATACAATGTTCGAACAGAACCATTGTAGGCTTCATAAAAAAATTTGTAGATGGTGATCGGGGAGTTCGGAGAGAAAGTATTGTTGGGCAAGGGGGCCTTTAAAAAAATGGTGAGAATGTTGTTTGTTGTAGTGGATTTCCCAACATCGTACAATGCAATTTTTGGGAGGTCTTGGCTATCCAGAATGCATGTTGTGGCCTCTACGGTCCACCAATGCTTGAAATATGTTATCCAAGGACAAGTAGGTGTTGTCCGGAGCAGTCAACAGATAGCCACAGAATGCTATGCAACAGCCCTTTCCCCTAAAACTCTAGGGGCAGACAAGTACTGGAGCCTTCTGTTGATGAGAATGAAATTGATGATCCCAGGGAGGCTCCTTCTGTTATAATACCGATTGAGGAGGTTGAAACTCACTCCCTTGTAGAGGGAAAGAGTGTCAAGATTGGTTTTAAGCTAGCACCAGAATTGAAACACCGGTTGTTATCATTTTTAATGAATAATCAACATATTTTTGCATGGTGTAATAGTGATATTACTGGAGTACCAGCAGATATTATTTCACACAAGTTGTCAATCCGGAGTGGTATTGCACCAGTCGTATAAAAAATAGATCTTTTTCTAAAGCAAAAGCAGATGTAATTGTCCAAGAAGTTGACCGGTTAACCAAGATGGGTCACGTTAAACAATCTCAGTACCCTTTGTGGACTGCCAACCCTGTGTTAGTCAAGAAAAAATGGCAAGTGGTGTATGTGCATTGATTTCACCGACCTCAATAGGGCATGCCCTAAGGATCTTTATCCCGTTCTTCGGATAGATCATTTAGTGGATTTTGTATCTGGAAACAAACTATTGTCCTTTATGGATGATTTCTCAGTGTACAACCAGATACAAGTAGATCTGAAGGATCAAGATCAGATTACTTTTATTACAGACAGAGGTCTCCATTGTTATAAGGTGATGCCCTTCTGATTAAAAAATGTTGGGCCACTTATGAGAGGCTCGTGAATAAATCTTTTGTTAATCAAATTGGCAGGAACATTGAGGTGTACATAGATGATATGATGGTTAAAAACTTGGAGGAAGATTCACACATATGTGACCTTCAAGAAATATTCTCCAATTTAGAAGCTGTGAATTTAAAATTGAACCTTGAGAAGTGTGTATTTGGGTCCGATCTGGAAATGTTTTGGGCTACATAGTAAGTGAAAAAGGAATTCAGCCGGATTCGGATCAAATTAATGCGTTACTAGCAATGGACCTTCCTCGGCATTTTAAAGAAGTTCAAAAACTAACAGGACGATTGGCTGCGTTGAACATATTTATCTCAAAAATCAGACAAATGCGCTCCTTTCTTCCAAGTGTTGAGAAATGCTAAAGACTTGAATTGGTCTCACAATGTGACCAGGCTTTTATTGAAATAAAAAAACATTTATCCTCACCCAAAACTCTTTTCAAACATGTTCAGGGGAAAAGCTCTATGTGTATCTAGCGGTATCAGAATATGCAATAAGTGTTGTGATAGTAAGGGAGGTGGACAATTACCCTCGTCCGGTGTATTACATCAGTAAGAGTCTGTTGGCCTTAGTAATTGCAGCCAGAAAAATGAGACTCTACTTCCAAGCTCATTCAATTGTTGTTCGAACCTCTTTCCCTTTAAAAAACGTTCTTCAGAAAGCTGATGTATCAAGCAGAATGACCGAGTGGTCTATAGAGCTGGGTGATTATGATATTGACTTTGCCCCTCGAGCAGCGATTAAAGCCCAATCAGTGGCTGACTTCTTAGTAGAATTTTATGATGATAGATCTTCCAGACATGAATCAGGAAATTTTTCTAAGAAGGAATGGATAGTTCGAACTGATGTTAGATCAAGTACCATGAGCTGTGGAGCTGAAGTTTGCTTAACTTATCTGTATGGTGACAAGATGTATTAGGCCATATGTTTTGGGTTCAGAGCTTCCAACAATGATTCTAAATATGAAGCACCCATAGATGGTCTTAAGTTGGCTCTCCTATGTGGGGCTAAGAGAGTCCAGTTTATGAGTGATTCTTAGTTGCCCATTCACCATGCTCAGGGGAAATCTGAAGCAAAGAAAGAAAAGTTGGTCAAGTACTTACTTATTTTGAAAACAAGTTGCCGCAAATTTCAAAAATATTTGCTATAAGCACATTCCAAGATTGGAAAACACTATGGCTGACTCTTTGGCAATTATAGCCTATTCTGAATCCTACCCATGGATTCTTGTACAAGAATGTCCATCTGTACAGATAGATCGGGAGAAAGAGGATGAAAAAAATATGAATATGCTTGTTATTCAACCTAAACATTGAAGATATGCTATTCTCCAATACATCTTCGATGGAGTTTTACCTTTGGATAAAGATTTGGCAAAAAAGATCAAGTACAAGGCTCACGTTTCTTAATACTAAGAGAGGTTCTTTACAAAAGTCTTTTAGCATGCCTCTCCTACGTTTTTTAGGGTTCGAAGAATCCCAAGTTGTATTATCTGAACTACATGATGGGGAAGGTTCTGCACACTGCGGTTATAAAGCCTTGATCCGAAGAGTCTTGTTAGCAGGATACAACTGGCCAACCATAATGGCAGATGCTAAATAAATGGTGAAAAAATGTGATCCTTGTCAAAAACATAAGAATTAAATTCATGTGCCAGCAATACCTATGAAGTCCATATCTGAACCAGTACCCTTTGCCTGATGGGTATGGATCTAGTTGGGCTCTTCCTATGGCATCCGGTGGATGTAAAACAATCATAGTCGCTATTGACTATTTATCAAAGTGGATAGAGACAGCTCCTTTGGCTGGAACCACTTTGAAGGCAGTTATTAAATTTATCTTATCTAACATATGTTATAGGTTTGGAGTTTCCCAAAATATTACTACACACAATGGGCGAGAGTTTGATAATAAAGATATGGAAGCCTTATGTACCTCTAGAGGAATTCAACATTGTTTTTCTTCTCCTTCCCACCGTCAAGAAAATGGCTAGGTTGAGGTTGCAAATATAACTATCTTATCCGGATTAAAAAAGAATCTGGAAGGAGCTGCAGGAAAGTGGCCAAGTTATTTACAAGAAGTATTGTGGGCATATCGAACTACTCATTGGGCTGCCACACAAGAGTCTCCTTTTGCTTTGGTATATGGGATGGATGCAATTACTTCCATAGTAGCTACTTTACCATCACACAGAGTTCAAAACTATTTTGAACAGGCTAATGATGTAGTAATTAGGAATCAATTGGATTTGATAGAAGAGAAAATTGTTAAAGCACATCTGAGAACAGCACACTACCAAGGCTTTATGAGGAGAAAATTTTCTTCCAAAGTTAAAAGAAGAGATTTTCAAACAGGGGACAAAGTTTTAAGAAAATTCTTTCTACATACTAAGGAAAATTAGTTCGGTAAGCTGGCTCCGAACTGGGAAGGCCCTTATGTGGTCTTTGAAAAAGTTAAACCAGGAATATACAGGCTCCAAGACAAAGAAGGGAGAGCTCTAAATCACCCATGGAATGTTGAGCATCTCAGGTTATACTTAGAATAGAACTCTTTTGTAAATATTTATTTTTTAAATATCAATGTAAATATTAAGGGGCATACTCTTTCCTACCTTGGTGGCGTGGGGAGGTTTTAATGAGGTGTCCGGGTTTTTTAATAATATATGGTGCCTTCTTCAAAATTCTGGTCTAATTTTGTTTCAATTTGGATATTAAATGCTTATTCAACACCCCGACTCTCAAGTTTTCTTGATTTGATCGGATATGCTTAGCACTTGATCACATTTTATTAAACACATGTGGTCGGAGATGTTGGGTACTTTTGTTCAACACATCTGAAATATTAGAGGTTATTTAAACATTTGTCATAAAATATTTAAACAAAAATTTAAACAAAGGGGAAAGTGATAATTAAAATCTAATCGGACTCAAACCGATCACTGGAACAAAAAATGTCTTGGCCATCCAAGAACTTTAGTATTTCAAAAAAAAGTACATAATAAAACCTTAGGGCTTGTTCCCTTCGGATTTTTCTTCACCGCCATCTTTTTTGGGACCTTTGAGTTCAGCACTTGAACTCTCACCCACTTCTTCATCATCATCAGAGTCTATCTATGGAGTAGTGTTTATCCCCATCAGCCATTGTATGGAAAGAGAGATCTTCATAGTCCATATAATTCCACAAAGGATCAAGGGTCCTCTTAGAAAAAGTCTCATTGAACAGTAGGACCATATCGGACTTGATTCCATCATCCTTCTTCTCCAAAGAATCCACTATTCCATTAGCATACTTCTTTATGCCTCCAACTATGGCTTAAGCTTGTTGGCGTTCCACGACCTCTTTCTCTTTGGTCTTCTCCTGGACAGTATTCTCCAACTTAGCTTTATCATCAGACAAAGTCTGGATAGTACTGTCCTTACTTTTCAATTGCTCCTTCAGAGCTGTGATATCTTTTGAAGAAGAAGTCTTCAGGTCGGGATATTTGGTTTGAAGCTCTTTGATGGTCGTTTCTGACTTGACCAGTTTGGCAGCTAAATCTTATTTCTCCTTCTTCAATAACTCTATGATTTGCTAAAACTAAGAAGATCATTCAACAAGTTTTGCTTGTCTGTAGTTAGGGAATTGATGGTACCAGTTTGATCTCTTACTTGTCTCTCCAGATCAAGCACTGGTCGGATATGGGCATGGTTCAAAGTATCTTGCTCACCGAAATGGAGATTGGTTGGAATTTCCTCCTGCAAGGTAGGATCGGTAGGAGCTGGGGGAGGGACTTCAAGAGGACGAAGGATTATCTCTGCTCCTAGAGTAACTTTCTTCTTCTTTGCAACTTTCTCATCATTGTTGGCCTTACGTTTCTTGTCCTTCTTCTGAGGCTTCAATGGGTTGTTAGACCCACCAGCTTCCTTAATAGTCACTTTTACTATTTCCAGTAAACCAGCATTAATACCTCATTTGTTCTCCGAACCGGTCCCTTCAGTAGTCGTTTGAGGTGGGTCTATCGTGGCCTTCTTCTTGTTGTTTTTTTCATCTTACTGGGGGCTTTGGCTCTAGAAGGAAGGTAAAGTTTGGCATATTTGTCCTCTGTCCTGCTTAGAATGACATCTGCATGAGGTGGATTAGTTAACTCTTCCCAAGAGAGGTCTCTTCTCCCTGTGGTGTTCCACAAATGAGACCTCACAAAGTTTTCTGATGTGAAGAAGTTGTGAAAAGCATTGCCCTACTTCTCCAAGGACCAAGGGTTCAGCTTGGCACAAGTATCCTGACCTGCCTCCAAATAATCCGAAAACTTCTTCAGAAGCATTGAAAAGAAGTATGAGTCAGTTCGGATTAAAAGTTTAACACTTAAAAGATAAAATAAGAAACAAGAGAAACTCACAAGTGCTCTTCCAGCGACTGGTCAGCTGGCTTGGGATTAAGTCAGCCTTGATCTTCTTGCCATTCTCCCACGCCCCACTAATAAATAACAACTACATCTTCCACGGTTTTTAGACTCCAGGAGGTCGTCCACTACCTTGTAATCATTCTCCATGTTGTAATGATAGAAGGGGATTTGATGGTTTTTACACAAGCTTGCCACAACAGCAAACTGTTCCATCGCTAGTGGAATCTTAGACAGTCTGGATGCTATGATACAGGCCAGTAGAGTATACCAAGCATTGAGGCTCAGGTGGCTGGGGCACAACTTAATTAGATAAAAGTATCTGACTATCTCTGGATCCAAAGGAAACCGGAGTCTCTAGTTCAACACTTCTGTGTAAACTACCATTTCGTTTAGCTTGCAGTCCATTGGGGTTTCTCGGGTGATCGGAATTCTTACTTTCACAGACTCTGGAATTCCCCACTTAGTGCAAATCCTACCCAGCTCAGCAGTGTGGGTATACTCGTAGGCTATGTTTTGAAGGGCCAACAAATACTTCACACTAACCTTCTTAAAGCGTGGTCCCACTCTACCTTCTAGACTCTCTGGAAGGACATCCGAATGAGACATACCCACCTTGGTTTTGCCCTTCCGATTTGCAGTTGTATCTTCTGTTTGACCAGAAGCCTCAAAATGGGCTTCTTCTATACTGTCCTCTATAGTTTCTTCCATCACTGTGGAAGGCTGTTCGGATGGCTTTGTAGATGGTTGTTCAGATGGCTTTGTAGTTGACAGTTCGGATAGTCTTGTTTCTACTAGGGGCTGTTTCCCGGGTGGGTTAGCCTTTTTTACAGGTTTTATTGCCTCCAAACTGGAGGGCTTTGAACATGTGGAGGTGGATTTTGACTTGGATTGCGCGTGACTCGACGCGGAGTTAACTTATCTTGAGATTTTTCTGTGTCTGACCCCATAGCAATGAAAGACGAAGGCTTTCTTACACTGGATACAGCTTTCTACTTAGGTAAAGGATTTTGGGACTCCTGAACAGAAGACCATGATAGAAGAGGTGAAAGATTTTCTGCAAATGGAAATTGCCTAACCTTGGAAGGTTTTGAAGCAGATGAGCCTTGATATGTATTCAATTATGGTTGATTATTTCTTTTGCGAGGTGAAACAGGGAGACCAGAAGCAATGTGTTCGTCTCTTGCAACTTTTTGTACTCTCTCTAACTGAGATAAATTCAGCCAACCTCTTTTAACTAAGGCGTTTCTGGTTGTGAACATATATGATTCAAGAACAAGTTTGAAGATGAAGTAAGATTTCTCTCACTAGAAATGTTTGTGGTTTTGTAAGACAATGAAACAGTAAGAAGGTTTATATATAACAGTAAAAAAGGGAAGTTACCTGGGAGAAGGTAAATCAATTTTAAGCAATGATTAAAAGTTGCAAGGTGTGAAAGTTAAAGCCTAGGTAACTTTCTAGCCTAGTGTATACGAAAATCTAGGAGAAAATGGCTGAGAGGTCGAACTAAACCCTAATACGTGTCCCACGATTCAAGAAAAACTCTTAGAATTCTGAATTCAGAAATTAGTTCCACCAAAATTCGAACAGGGTCACTTTGGAAGGAGAAATTTTACAGTTTGAACAAAACAACAGATCGGAGAATGTTGGTGTTGATTTTTTTAGAATTAGATCTTCTAAAGATCCTTTGCAAGACCTAAAAGGGCTACTAATGAGTTCGAATATTTGAGTTACTATTTCTTGACTTAATCTGATGGGAAATTTGGACCACACCACCATAATAAAATTCCGAACAATACAAATGTATTAAATGTTGACTAAGCTAGCTGTTGGTCACTTCAAACCTGATTACTAATGGGTCCTCAAACTTGACCTGACTTCACGATCCGACCCAATAAGCCCATGGGTCAGTAATTAAGTATAAATTAATGAGGGTAATCAGAATTTATTACTAGTAGACAGCTTAATTATCTCTTTACTCACCACTCTAAACATTAAAGTCCACAAAACATCCAAACACTTTACAAGATTACCCTCAGGCAGAAAGAAACCACACCAAAGACTACATTAATTCCTAAAACCCTTTAAGAGAGATTATGTTTTTAGAAAGTTAGGTCTATGTTATATAAATCCAAATAGTTGAGTTTCAAATCATCTTTAGTTCCTAAAACCCTTTAAGAGAAATTGTGTTTTTAGAAAGTTAGGTTTATGTTATATAAATCCAAATAGTTGAGTTTCAAATCATCTTTAATCACATGTTCTTTTCAATTAGCAAGCTTTTACTCTCTTGTATCTTTTGCAATTTAAGTCCACTGGATTCTAGTTTATACACAATTTTCCTAGTTGTTGCCCGTGATTGTACTTCATAGCTATTGGAAGATGAATATTATATTGGTGCTGCTTTATTTATTCAGTTGTTCTTTCGCAATTATTCCCTTATGAGTTTATGCAATTATAAAGTGTAATTTATCAAGCATGAGGACATCAATTAGTATCCTCATTGTTGTAATCCCATATTGAATCAATAAAGATTTTCTTTTAGAAAACAAATATGATATTTATTTACTCTCTCATTTGAAACTATTAATACGAGCTAGAGTTTAAAAATGATCATAATTTAATTTTGTAAAAGTATATTATGAAAAAAAAATTATTATTATAAATGAATTTAAATAAGTTACCGATAATTATTGGGGTAAGTTTTAAATTACCAGTGACCACCTGCACTTTGAAGTTTACCAAAAATTATATGAAGCATAATTCTTCATTATACCTCTAAACACATAACACTTACCGCTTTCAACAATTAGTTATTTTTAACCTTTAAAAATTTAAAACCAAATTGTACAAGATTTTGCAACTAAACAACAATTGCTTTTCAACAACCAAATTACACGTAATTCCGCAATTGAATAATATTTGCTTTTTTTAGACTTCTCTGTAACCAAAGTGTACATATTTCACGCCTCCGATTTAATTTTAAAAAAAAATCACCATAAAAATACACATATTTTCGCAACTACAAAAAATTTAGTTGTTTCACAGTCAATTAACATTTATTTCAAAAAAAATAACCTTGTATTTTGTTTTTTCACACAATTATACTTATTTAGCAACCAAAATCATATTTCTCCAACTATTTTCTTCTTATTTTCATAACACATTTGCTCGTAATTTCGTAAATTTGTTTTTAATTTTTAATTTTTTTATCAAAAAATAAAGAAGAATTTTTACAGCTACATGGTGGTCTAAAATGTCCCTAACTGTTTTTTCTTCTTTATTTTTTGGGATTCTTTTCTACTTCTTTTACTATCGATAAAGATGCGGTTATGTGGGTTTCTTCTTTAAGTTGTATGGATAATTTATTTGGAATAATTATACCTTTATTAGTAGCTCTAATAGTCATTACGAGATAGTTGAAGAAGAATTAAGATTTTAGAAAATATCTAAAGTGCTTGTCTTCTTCACAATACTAACGTGGTGATTTTAATTCTTCTTTTTATCCTTTGAGGCCGACGTCTTTGGTTTTCAGTCCTACCACAACCTATATTCCGTATAAAAGTTTTAGGATACAGTGGTGTTGTCATTTGATTAACTTAACTAATTCTAACTGGTTAAAATCTCTGAGTTGTCTTCGGATTAGTTTGTATTGGTCATGTTCTTACCTATTTAAAATATTCTTCACCGGCCAAACCTTTTTTTAGGAAAAAATATTTGTCGACGGTAAAAAGAGTACATCAAACATGCAGCATATTGTTAGGCTTGTTACAACATTTGGTCGAACTGGTGGATCGTGCTTATGTTTGGATATGATTCGATTGCACTGTGGTGTAGGAGAGTAGTTTCCTATTTGTTATGAAGGATGAATAAATGACTAATTCATCATGTCTAAATTATTAAGAGACTAAAAAGTGTGATATGGGTTTCATCACCCAATAGATCGGAGGAAGAGAAATCGACTTCGGCATTGCATAGGAAAATTTAAAAGCCATCAGTGTCAGAGAAAACAGGGATACATAAGTTTCACTAACCTTTACTTACGCTATTGATCAAGAGAATGCACTTCCTGTAGCGAAGAGACTGCCTCAGAGATCCCCAACTTTGATAGTGGCATTGGAATCCAATCTTTGAGCTAGGTCATCGCTTGTTCATAATTTATTAATAATGATGAATAAGAGATTGTGAAGCGTGCCTTCTATAACTTTGTTGATACTTCTCATGAGAGATGGAGTTTAGAATAATAGATCATTCTGGCATGCGCGATTATATGATTCTCGTGGAGGGTGAAACCCTACTACACGCACATGTTTCTTCACATATTTTTTGAGGTTTCAGTTTTGTTTAATTTCAAAATTACTGAGGTTCTTCAAGGATACATAGATTTTCCCTAGTAAGCTCATTTGAATTCTTTGAGGATATTGATATTTGGAATTATTTTATCCCACATAGTATACCAACACTTTAATTTCAGGTAGTTCCTGGAACCAAATTCGATCATCGAGTGAAGTTTTTATATTTATTTTATTTTCCATGAATGAGAATGCAAATACACTAGCTCACCTTCCAAATCTGAGTAAGGTATGGAAGAAGAGATTTGTGTATGTCTTCCGCAAGTACAGACTAGTTTGGAATATAAAAGTGGCTCTTTTTTTGCTTGAAATTCTAAAAGTAAGTCATGCATCTTATTTTATCCTTAAGTTGTAACATCATCATTGAATATGTTAAGTGTGTGTGTGAGCAGGTTTATTATATATGTCAATCGTTGTAGGATAGGTTTTCATTGAGAAAGCACCGGATGGCGAAGGATATTATGTGAAGTTAGTGAATGAAGCCTCTCGGTTGAGGTATTTGTCTATACCGTTAGTGATGGATTAAAATTTTACATCTATCGGTTTGTAACCGAATGATTCTATTGTCGGGAGATTATTCATATAAATATATCAGCCAAGAGCTAAGGTGGAGGAGGATGAGGATACTAATTTCAAGAAAACTGTCAAATATTTTGATATCTCCATAAATAAAATATGAGATGATGTTTCAAGAAGAAGGGTTGTGGTGAGACGATCTACGAGCATAAGGGTTGTTGAGAAGTATATTTTTGTGAAAATTGAACATGCCCAAGGTGTCAAGACAAGGGATGTCAACTGCAGGTTAGAAAGAAGTGCTCAGAGATGTAGGGCCAAAACTTAGGAGCAGGTTGTATCCGATGCAAAGTATGTCAAGAATACAAGAACTGGGTCCATGGGACAAATATTTGTTAAATTTAAGAGGGAGAGCGATACACCTCATTTCAATTCATTAGAAGCATGGGTTTTCACTACAGAAGCTATAAGTGGGTCGTCCCTTAGTGTGGAGTGTCCGGCTTTTACATTTATAATTTCATAGATGCTTGAAGATGGGGAAATGGTATAAAAACTAAAGTGTCCATGCTTAAGACTAAAGTGGTAGTTGTCCCTTATGAGGGTAATGTGATTGGGAGCACTGATGTTGAAATGACCAATCGTAATATTATAGTTGTAGATCTTCTAAGTCCAAATAAAAGTAGTACTACAAGAATTTCATCTTTTGAGATAATTTGATACTTACGGCGGTAGAGCTGCCTATGTACGAAAAGGTGCCTCCAATATTTTCCAAATGGGTTCTTCTCACTGAAAGGAGTTATCATCTAGTGGAACAAGTTTCTATTATGAATGAAAGTGTAAATCCTTACCCTCTCAAAGATGAGTCCAAACATGAACTATGATGGGATGAGGAAGATTGAAGCCACTGAGGCCGATGTTGCACGATTTTTGGGAATTAGATCAGTAATAGAGGTCTTCTAAAATGAAGTAAGCCATTATTGATAGACGTGATGGAGTAAGAGCCAACCAATCAGGAAAGAAAGATGTGGCATATGTGTCTCATCTGAAGCCGAAGGCCACTCGTAATGATGAAGAGGTTAATGAGGGTCCTACCAATGTAGGGATAACAGAAAATCCTAAATCCTTAGACCATGTTATGAATATAGTTAATGGATTGAATCTGGTTGAACCATTAATCACCAAAAGTAATAAGTTTCTTAATGAAGTTGCATATTTTGGTGCCCATGAAATAATGACTATGCTACCTTCCTATTGTCTGAAAGCCAAGAGGTGTTGTTTATGGGGGCAAGTGAGATGTGTTAGATGATACAACATATAAAGAAAAAATGATTGGGTTACTCGATTACCATGTTCTTGTCCTGGAAAATATCCTTGAGATTGTGAGCCAGTTTGTTACTTATGTCAGTGGGAGGAAGCTAACCAGTCATGTGTCTCTTATGGATTTGGAAAATAGACAGTTGAACCCTTTAGTTGAGGTATGTTAATACTTAAGTTGCATTATTGTTTATGTGCATAACTTCGTATGTTTATATTTATCTCCAAGCTCTCTTAAAATTAATTGACTATATTGTAGAGTCCCAACAATACTCCTGTCAATTTCAAGGCTGCTTTTCGGATTTTATTAGGGACTACTGGTGAGCCTTTTGAAGTCATCATTCAGTTGAAGGAGTTCCAGTGCTGATATTTTTATAAACTTTTTATTAGATACTACTAGTGGGCCTTTTGTTAGAGACTATTGGTCAGCCTTTTGTTAGAGAATATCGGTAGTCTCTTGTGAGCCTTTTATTAAAGACTATTGGTGAGCGTTTTGTTAACCAAGTCCCCATAAATGGGATATTTTTATTTTCTGGTGTATGTAGTGATTGTTATCACTTACTATGGTTCTTTTTAATTTATGCTTCTATATATGCATTTATTTTCTTTAAAACATAACTATGTTTTCGGCTCTCTATTACTTTAAATTTGAATGATGAGTTTTGAAAGGCCGAGACTTAAGTAAGGACCACATTGGATCCTTGTGTTGATTACGTGTAGAAATAACCAAACTCTATTTTTTAGGGACGCATGATACCTTAAGGATATCATCATAATTTTTTTATGCGAGGACATGTGGAAGCCTAAAAGTACTTCTTATTTTTGTACACAAACGTGGTAGCTCAAGCTTCAAAGTGTTAAAGATTAGTTCAACCTCACATTGTATAATTTTTTTAGGTGTTCTGAAATATCGGGCTCAAGACTACGTTCAGTATTACCCTTTGTCAATTTTGATTTTTTTAATAATGAAGGTCGTCGCACTCCCAGGGCCTAAATAGTATGTGTACTTGTTCCCTTTTCCAAAGAATTTAAAGCCAGGTTAAAGAAATTCTAGATGTTGTAGATTATCCTTAGGTATCTAGACTTATCATATGTCGGTTAATTTGGTTGGTTTTCGTGGAAATTGTACAATAATAATGCCTAAAGGATACACATGTAAATGTAATAATAAACATTTATTAAAGTAAGTGTCTCCTTAAAACATTCTCACACCAGCAGGGTACGGAAGAGTACAACCCATGTACAATAAATCATTTAGAAATGTGTTAACATCATAAAAATCCAAAGCTCGTAGAGAGTAATGGAGCTTTAAATGCTCGATAATCCAAGGATTGTGAATCAGTTTGCCTTCTTTATCAAATAGTTTGGATGTACCCGACTTCACTTAGCTTCAACTATGTATAGCCCTCCAAATTTGGGGCCAACTTATTGAGTCTTTTCTCTTTAATGTGTAGAAAAAACTCTTCTAATGACCTTGTCTCCCACCTCAAATCTTCTAAAGCGGACCTTGAAGTTTTATGTGTTTTACATTAGATTCTTGTAATATTTTGACCAAATATGGGCATTAACCAATTTTTATTAAATTGCGCCTAGTTCGAGTTCTTCATGCATCTGAATAGTTAACATCCTCGTATATTGACATTTTGTAATAAGGCATGATGGCTTTAATAAGAAGCATCACTTTCATGCCATAGACCAAGAAAAATGTTTTTTCTTTCATGGTCAAACGTGCATGATGGTTTTAATAAGAATTATTCCTTGCATGTCATAGACCAAGAAATATTTTGTTTCTTTCGTGGTCAAACGCGGTGTAGTTATATAGGACCAAAGCATTTCTTGAAAGAAGTCTGGCTAGTTACATGGGGCTTCCTCTACATTGTTTTGATTTATTTGGGTTTGGTTACTTCTCCCTGGATATTAAGTTGAGAATGGAAAGGATAGGAGAAAAACTATTTAATAACCTCTTTTGGTATTGAGCTTGGTGTATGACCTTTGAGAATGAAAATGAGAGAAGATAAACTATTTAATATATAATTTAGTATAACTATACGGGCTCAGCGTTCTCGTATTGATTATCATTGTATGTTGTTATGGAACTTTGAATGTTTTAAAATTCATCTTCGCGTACTGAAGTCAAATGTAATTTTCTTGCGTCTCTCAAGACTTGAACAAATGGTTAGCATTTATCGGAGGATCTGGAAATGAATCTATTTAACAGTGTCAATCTTTTTACTATTATTTGCACCCCTTTTGTGTTAGGTGGAGAATCTTTAGTGGATTAGTTGGATAGATGTATAAGATCGACTTCAATATCTTTATGGGTTGATCTTCAGATACAATCAACCATACCATATGGTTAGTTGTTGGTGATCGAGAGATAACAAACACTCTAAAAGAGAACCTGACTTTTAGAAATATATGTCAAATGAATTAATTTAATTTTTTATACGACATAGTAATTTTGTTATACAGGTTCAATAAATATTCCTCATCGAACGCTAAAATTATATTTTTTTAGGTTGAGCTTGAGATTGACTGGATATTATTGGCCCTTCATCATGGATGATTCTAAATAGTTAGTCAAAAAGTGTGATACCTGCCAAAGATTTTTCAACACCATACATATGCCAGTAGTACCACTCAAATCAATTTCTGAAGCAGTGCCATTTAAAAAATGGAGGCTCGATTTAGTTGGGTCATTATCTATAGCTTTCGGAGGGACATCAAACTATCATAGTGGTTATTGATTATTTTTCTAGGTGGATGGAGGTCGAACCTCTTCTTGTAACAAAATAAAAAGATATTATCAAGTTTATTTTATTTAACATATGTTGTAGGTTCGTAAAGCCAAGAACAATAATCACATATAACGTCCATTACTTTGATAACAAGGACATGCAAGCTTTATGCTCTTCTCGAGGCATCCGTTATTGCTTTATATAATCTTTTCACCCGCAAGACAATGGGTAATTTGAAGTCATCTCATAGGGGTTGCTGGAAAATAGCCAAATTATCTCCAAGAAGTGTTATGGGTTTACTGAACAACACCACGGGCAACGACCCAGGAGTTTCCTTTCGCTTTGGTTTACAGGATGGACGTTGTGATCCTGTTGAAGCAATACTCACATCCTTTGAGGTGAAAATTATTTTGAATCTAATAATGATGAAGGCGAAAGGTCCGAATGTGACCTAATCGAAGAAAAAAGAACAAAGTCACATATATGAGCCCTTCATTATCATACTTTGATGAATAGTATATATGCATCTAGAGTTCATCGAAGGAAATTTAAAGTTGGGGATAAGATCTTAAGGAAGTAGTTCTTTTACACTAAAGATAAGAGGCTTGGAAATTTGGGGCAACACTGGGATGGACTTTATTCAATGACTGAAAGGGTAAAGGCATGCACTTAATGGTTGATAGACCAAGAAAGATGAACGTTTTGACACCCTTGGAACATCAAGCATTTGAAATTATATTTGAAACGATATATAAAATTCTATACTTTTGATTTGACCATGTAATAACTGGTGTGCATGCTTTTTCCTACCTTTGTAGTGCATTTAGGTTTTAGGGAGGTGTATACATAGACAGCATGTAAATATAAGCCATTCCCCTTATAAATTTTTCAACTTCATTTTCGACATCCAGGAATTTCCGACACTAGTTGGTCAATACTGGGAACTCATTATTGTTAAAACTATTAAGATCTTTAGTCACTAGTTGATGACTGATCACCTTAAACTGGGTGGAGTTCCAAGATATAAATTTATACGAAACATTATATGATGAACAACAATATTTTCATTTATAAATTATGGCATAAGAACACAAAATGTCATGTTCTTATAAGGACTTTCAAGTAAAAAACAAAATTATATACAAGAGATATAATCGAAAACACAAAAGTAAAATTATTCACTATCCACCAGCTTTTCTTTACTGATTCTCGTGTAAGATATCTTGCAGCTCTACAATAGAGTAGTCTGATTCCAGAAGTTGAAATGACCCAGAGTTGGCAGAAGCCAACCCTTGTTGATTATTCGGAAAAAGAACTGGTGAGTGAGCTCGTAAGGACTGAGTGTCTGGATTGTTAACCAGCGCGGTAAGCTCTAGGTCAACAACTTCAAAGTTTTGGTACAAGGACAGGGCAGTCTTTTTTCCAACATCGGTGTTCTTTGCACCAAGGACTGTTTTTCCCTCCGATTATGTTGACACCCTTGTTACCCTTCGAGATGGGCTTCTATTTTTTTCTTTTCGGGAAAGAGGTATTTTATTTTTTCCAAACCGTCATTGTATAAACAATTTTGCTCGCTCATTAATTGACCATTGGGGAACGACTACAATAGTTCTTTCTTTCGAATCGACCAAGGTAATTTTTTTTATTCCCTAACCTTGGCACCTTTGTTGGGTTTCTTTTTCATGGACCACCCGCGGTGTCTGTCCTAACCATTTTGCTTGATGTTTTATTTATGGTCAGAAGATAAACTTGAGCGTTAGGGGCAGCCAATCGGTCTATGAACTCGTCTAGATACGAAAGAATCATCAATGTTCCTGGCAAGAGGGTAAATTTACTATTCATTCTTTATAGGTGACTCTAGATCAATTTAATGTAGGTAAAACAGTTGTGGAAACCGTTTGAGCAGTTTTCTTTGGCCCACTTTCTTAGCTTGTTAAAAGTCTTCTCAGTAGCTTCTAGATGCTCTTTTTGGGACTTCGAGATATATTCAAGAGAACGTTTTATGAGAAAGTAATTAACGAAAAAAATAAAGGATGATAAGTGTCCGACACCATTCGGAGGAACACCGAAATTACTTATGCTCTTCCATTTCCTGTAAATTTGGCAAGGGTTCGTTCTTTTCGAAATTTCGTTCTCATTCTCCCAAAACTCATTTACAAAAAGAATTGTTACTTCCAAGTAATTTATTCTTCGAGGATATCATCCACCACTTTATACTCATTTCCCAAGGTGATGAAATAAAACGGTATAACAGGGTTCCTCGAAAGGGAGGTAATGGCCTTGAACCGCTCCATATGAAGTTTGATTTTGGATACATAATAAAAAGGTGAACCATGTATTCAGACTAACCCAACTAGGGTAGAGGTCTGTCGGCTTGAAATACCAAATAATTGAAGGGAATAAATAAAAATGAAGTCCCAATTCAAGAATTTTGGATACCCCAAGAGCTTACGACTCTTCGCAGACAAGGGTTTATCTTTAACCTCAGGCAAGCGAATACGAATCAAATCTAAAATTCCCGATCTTTTTTGCAACTCTAATTCTTTATTCTCGGAGTAGTAATTATACTCGATATAGAGAGCCATCAGGTATCAGTATCTCATATCGCAAATATTTTTTCTAAGTATTCTGAATACCTCAAAGGGTAGTTCAACTTCCAATTATGTTATTTTTTCTCTTCGTTGGCCTCAAATTCTTCTTATTATTCTCTTCCCGGAATGCAGCATTGTCATCAACACCCTCCCAAACTACTAATCTAGGGACCATAGACATTAGAGTTTTCGATGAAACTGTTTACATTTGCCTTCGACTCTCTAACACAACCTCGACGTCCGTAGAAATCTCATCGACTAATCGCATCGGATTATCAGTAACTCTCTATGGGGGTGTAACTTGGCTATGAGTAATCGCCTCTAGTGGGAATCGTTTCTCCAAACTGTGCCAATTCCTCTAGGTATGTACCATGGTTAAGAGGAACCACACTAGGCCTCTTTGATTCTTTTCCATCAAGAAGAGGGAAAAAAATTTCTTTTCTCCAAATACAACTCGGGGTTTTTGGCAAGAAACCTTTCGTTAGTATCAGATTTACCAATCGAAATAAATCAGGATTGGTGTTTTTTCTTTATGAATGATTTGTTTTGAAAGGATAAGTGATCTTTGTCGAGGTATTTTGAGTAGAAGGATTCAAAAAAAAATTAGAAGTCCAACCAGTTTGGTTTGTTCTTTCCTGGATGCGCTAAAATCAAATGTTTCAACAATCAAACTAGGTTATTCATCTATAATCCCAGCAACTCTTCTCTGCTCGGTTTTATCATCTATGGACAATGAATCCAAAATTTTATTATCATGACAACATATAAAAAATAGATAAGGTGAATATTAAATAATTTACTTCGAACGAGTAATCCAGATAAATCTGAGGTAGGTGCATGGCAACAACAACTTTAAATTTGTTAAGAGAGAGAAGGCAACAAATTTTTTCCAGAGATAATCTCCCGAGAATAGGATTCTACAGTGGTCAGAGCAAGATGAATATATTTCTCTCTCTCTTTATCTCATCGACCTAATCTGACCTATACCATTTTGGACCACGTATCCAATTATAATAAGTTAAAGGTTTAGTAGTATTTCCAAAGTAGCATCAAAACTAATATTATCCCTTATTTCTTCGCATAGACTAGGGGGTTACTAATAAAGGTAGGATTTGTTTGACCCGAGAGTCAAACCGGTAAAATATTGGGTTGGTATTTACTTTTTAATTTAAACTAAACAAATGTGTGACATTGAGGGTGTTTTATGTAATAAAATCTAAATATGTCTTAATTTAGTAAGATAATGGGGTGGATTAGCCAAAAATAAGCTAATGATTTATGTCCAAAGGTCTACCACTATTACTATAAAATATGATGTATTTTTTCTTGTAAATAGTGAATAATTATTGCTTTATTACTACTTTTGATGGTTTCTCTCTCTATAATTCACATATTAAATCTCTTTCTAAAACTTTTGTTTGACCCCTAAAATATTCAAGACTCATTTTCCATGACATAAAATCTTCAATTCATCAGCAAAAATAAAGGTTAAGTATTGTGAGCTTATGACACTTCTATTGGAATTTGTAATTCTTGTTGTTTCTTTTCTCCTTAAGAATGCAAGATAAGAATTGCATAACAAGAATGAAGAATAAATGAGAGAGAATGTCATCTTCCTTGAGGTCTTTCCTTCTAAAGAAGTTATTGAAAGGGTCACCGTTAATGAATGTTGTAGGAGGGAGTGTCGATACACTGGATAATCCAAGTGAGCATCTACTCTGGAAAGTCCATGGTAATAGGATATCGAGAATCAAGTACCAATTAACATTATCAAAATATTTCATGATGTCAATTTTTAAGACGTTCATTTTTCCTTTGTTGTTAAAGTGGTACCCACTAAGAATTTATTATGAAAGTTGAATGTTGTCTAAGATGCTTCTACCAGCCATACATGTTGATTGGGAACTGTCGATCAGAGAAGATAGAGCATCTTTAATTCTATTAGCCATAATTTTAGAGATAATTTTGTATACGACATTGCATAACGCAATAGGTCTAAAATCGGAGGCGTAAGTGGGAGATTCATTGTTAGGAATAATGGTGGTAGAGGTGAAATTTTAACAAGCCTTCATACAACCAGATTTGAAGAATTCAAGGACCTCATTGCAGATATCATTATCCATAATATTCCAAATAATCTTTAAAAAAACTCAAATATAACCCATCATGGTCAAGGGACTTATTACCATCAATACTAAATAAAGCATTTTTAATCTCATTATATGTAACATGAAGAATTAAAGAAATCTTGTCCGACGAGTTAACCATAAAAGTAATTAGGGTTGAAACTTTGTCCAACTTTGGGTAACCAGGAGGGTGTCTAATACCATGAAGATTTTTGAAATGACTAACCAAAATGTTGGCAACACCGAGAGGATTGGTAACCAGATCGCTTTGATTATTTGAAATTTAGATAATTTTGTTCCGAAATTTTTTGATATTGTTGTAGAAGAATTTGGTGTTTCCATCAACAAGTTTGAGCTAGTTCTCTCTGCATTTTTGTTTCTGAAATGACTATTTAGCTCTGCTTGAATTTATTTTTGCTACTTAGTAATCAATTCTAAATCATTTTCTAAGTTTCAATTTTGCTTTCATCAAATTACATTTTAGGTTTTTTATTATTTACCATAATCTAATGGACAAAGCACATCATTAGATACTATCATCATACTCTAGTTGTATAAAAATGGATTATTTGATATATAAAATAATATCTTATATTTTTATATTTATATGTTTTTTCTATTTTTTTTACAATTAAATATAAAAATATCATAAACTGTACTGTTAAATATATATGAGCTATTATAAAATATGATCCAATTTTAAAAAACTAATCATCGGTTACAAATAAAATAGAATAGTATCATAAAATTAGATGTGTACATATACTCGACACTTAAGCTAGTATTAGGCTCTACAGGCTCAATAGATATTAGGGTTCATGAGAGACACAAGTACATTTAGTATTAATGTATGGTAAATTTATTGGATTAACTTAAAATGGTGAGGTATAAATGGCTTCTATAAGAGAGAACCTGGGCATTATGAAATCATTTTAAAACTGTAATCCTAATATGTTTTTATTTTACAACCTTTAAAGATAATAATTGTTATTTTTACTTTCTCTTTAGATAACTCTCACTTTAAATTGATTCTTTGGAATTCTGTCATTATATACCTTTAAGATTCTGAAATAATCTTCTTCTTCTTTATATTAAATTTAGAATAAGATAGCTCATTAATCATTCAGAAGATCTGGATAACTTCTCGGATATCATTCATTGACAGGTGTCTTATATGTGAATAAGAGGTTAGACCAATCTAATTCATCATTGTCTATCCTAAACAGATTGAGTGAGTTCATCCATTTTTGAATTTCTTATTTCTTAGCGATTATTTTCCTATTTGGACTCGTCTTACTTTATATGAGTACTCCTAAAAGATATAGTGAAAACACTTTGTTATGGTGGGGGGGGGGGTGGAAAGTGAAAACACAAATACACTACAGAACAACATACGAATAAGAATTCATTTATATTAAGATAAAAGACTTGGTTTCAATTAAATCTTTGCATCGATAATAAAAAAAATATCATCAAATATTTTTATTTCTTCATCTCGTAGAATTGATTTACACATATATAGATATATTTTTATCTTTAGAAGTCGATTATGACTCTTAGATATTTTATTTCCAATATGATTTATGATTTTAAATTTTGAAATTAAGATGCATACCGTGGATATTTGGATTAAGTTCTTGTTTAGAGTCATTATTAAGTTTTGTTATATAATGCATGATTAAATGTTTCAAGTATGATAACATATATAACCGGCAAGACCCTAATTGGGAATCGATAAAGATTTTTTATATTATGTGTCTTACCGTATTCTTATAGTCAAGTCTCAGTTTTTTTATATTGACTTTTTGTAAAGTTATTATTATTAGTTATCCATTTGTGTTTTCTCGTCTGAGTCTATTCATCATAGGATTTCTTATCTGATACAAACATAAAGTTGGAATATAAACGATAAAATGTTTATTTTTTTACTAATAAAAAGAATTTTATGATAAACATCTCCAAGAAACTACAAACAAATATGAAGGATAATTTATTTGCACAAAATTTAATATCTTACAAATGTTATCTTGACAAATTAAAAAATAGTATGAGAGGTTTAAGACTTGTTTCGAGCAAGATAGTGGTTGTCATATTTCAGTTTGTAGAGACATCTAATAGATTAAGTTAGATAAAACATATTTACAAACAATGATAATCTGTTCATAGTTACGTAGATTTGCAAATTGGATAAGTTGTATAAGTACATATAATTATTTTTGCAATAATATCATACATATTGATGTGTAATATATTAAAATAAACTTAAACTTGAGAAAAGTAAGTATATCTTTGGAACAAACATGTGGGACATATCTTAACGTACGATTTTGATAAGTTAATTGCTCGAGATTCCACAGACTTTATTAACTATTCAGATAATTCAGACATGTGTCACATATATCAAGAGAAAACATACCAAATAAATAAAATTAGGTTCATATAAAGAAATATAAATCATTATACAAATTATTCAGAAACAACACATATTATTCATATATATATATATATATATATATATATATATATATATATATATATATATATATATATATTGGCTCAGTTTTATACATATTTCATTATAAGTGGAAATTCATTGAAACATTCAAGTCTTTTAAGGCCGAGAATAAGCAAGAATGTTTATAAAATAAGAAGTGTGCTACATCTAACCAGATGGTTTCCACTAAAGAGGTATGATAGTTCAAAAACATGCATAAGCTCCCTTTTTAAAACATATTGCATTCGAATTAGTTATTAAAAATTTGCAGATTAACTTTAAACTTCACAATATATATATATATATATATACATATTTGAGGATACCCAAATGAAAGCGAAACCCCGTGAGCCTAAAAAGTAAAGTGGAGTATGATACAATAATAACTATTTTGATTTTACATTCGGTTTATTCTCTAATATTTAGTTTAAGACCTATTAACTAGATATATTTTTTGAGACCATATAGTAATTTTGAAAATATTAAATATAGGAGAAACTAATCAGTCACTAACTTTTATTTGGAGGAAAGGTATAAATTATTTGTTCATATTCAAACGATGAAGATTGAGTCCTTCGTTATCGATCATCTCCAGATGATGAGAAAAATAAGAGTCAAGTCCTAACTTAACAATAAGTAATTGTAGTTATTCATGAAGAACAAATTTAACATTCTCAATAAACTATGTAAGCTAAAGTTAAGTATAGTCTGTTGCAGAGATCGTCAATCATGTAAAGATATAATACTATGTTTTAGGTTATGCAAAGTATTTCTATAAAATTTATAAAAATAAAATAAAATTATAAATGATGCGACATAATAATTTAATTTCAGCATTTGTAACATCATAAAAAGTTTTATTATAACATTAAGATTTTTTACGATGTAATAGAAAAAATCAGTTTCAACTTCAATAACATCATAAAGATTTCTATAAGAATATTAAGACTTTTGTGATATAACTAAAAAATTCAGTTTATATTCCTATGCACTATATAGATTTTTGACTCACAAACGTGGATTATTGTAACAACAGTGGAAATGGATGCAAGACAATTCAGTTATAAGTTCGTATATGTTATTTTAAGATAATATACTTGTTGATTTCAAAACCAAGCATGAATAAAAAAATAACATGATAAAATGTACGTAAGATCTTATGTCAAACAGATTCAATTAATGTGAAAATAATGACATTTAAGTGGACCTTTAGTTTGGTCAAACAAATGACTATTTTAAGACAATCATAATACAAACGACACAGTTCATTATTCAACTTCATTAAATGAATATTAAGATTATATTTATGAATTATGACATTAAAAAAACTGATATATAGTATAATCCACTTATTTTATGCATTGTATGATTGACTAAAAAAAGTTAATCAACCTAAAATAATATTAAAAAAAGTTTGTAATAATTTTATGTAACTTTTCAATAAAGGTCAATGGTCTGTAAAATTAAGAAATAAATTTGTATGTTAAGAGAGTGTCTCATAAATTATACCATGACCTCTCATATTTATAATCTCATTTAATTTTGATATAAACTTAGGTGAGTATTATGTAAAATTAGTAATTTTTGGTTATTAATATGAAATAACTCTCTTTGATTTTTGAATTTCGTATCTTTTCTTACGAGATCCTCTAGAAGTATTTTAAGTGCTCTATTGGGCCTTTAATAGTAGAATATGGGTTGGATTTGATAAGTATCAATGACTTGTTAAGTATTCTCTTTGTCTGAAATCTCAATAATTAACCCATTTAGTGCATTTTTGATTAGTATAGCATGATATCTTGTAATTTGACCAACATGTATTTTTAAAGCGCTAAATATGATTTCAAGTATATGTTTTATATCGACATCAAACTTTTTTCGCTTATTAAACTTATTAATTAATGTTTTTACAATTAACATTCCATTATGCATCAACACATCTTCAAGTCCAATAGTTGGTACTTTGACTATCTCATGTTAGTCTTCCATCAGATCTGTTTGGATGTACACTTAATCCCCTCCTCTTTGAGAATGTTTTATCCTCAAAATTGGTTCACTTACCAATAACAAATCCAATAAATATATGATTATCAGTGCAAAATGTACACTTTTTTATATTAGCAAATAACTTATCATTTCTTAGAACATCCAAAACAATTTTCAAATACTCAGCATGGTCATCTAAGATTTTATTATAGATCAATAATTTCTCAAGGTCGAGTGATCTCAAAATATGATTCAGCAATCTCATGGAAAAACTCAGTCCAACAGTTAATCCAAAATATATCACTAACCATTCATATAAACCAATTTTTGTCTTAAAATTAGTTTTTCATTCATCATCCTCTCTCGTCCGAATCTGGTGATAACTACTCTTAATATCAATCTTTTAAAACACACAAGAACTGTACATATAATCCAAACGAGGAATAGGATGTCGGTATTTTATCATTATATTTTTTATGGATCTGTGGTTAACACAAATTCTCCAAGTTTCATCCTTATTAGGAATTAATAGAGCTGGAATAACATATTTGATCACGATTTCGTGGATGTACCTCTAATTCACCAGTTCACTAAGTTGCCTTTGCAGATCATTTGTCTTCTCTAGAGTCATTGTATAAGTTGGTCGATTAAAAATGAATGATCCTGGTACCAAGTCAGGCTTATTCTCAATCCGACGAATTTGTGTTAACTCATAAATGATTTCTTTTATAACATAATCATCAAAATCCTTCTATTTTTTTAATAGAGGACATTTCAATAAGAAGAACTATATTGGTATAATCGATAAAATTCTCAACAGGTTTTGTTAAATAACTGTGCATAAATTATGTTAAACTCTCCAAAGAAACAATATTATAATATAAATAGAGGCATGATTTACTTACCACGTCTTCTATTTTTGTCATCTTTGGGACTTCAAAATAGAATTTCTCTTGACTTTTGTATTAGTCTTCATTGATTATCTTTTATCCAACGGTTTTTTGTTGCATTGAGTCCAGGGTTGTGCCCTTCTAGTCTAATTGGATGTGGTGTTTCTACGCTTGATTTCCAGCTCAATCAAGACAGAAACATGGAATAATTCATACAAGTCACTATATTATTGTCTTGAAATACGTTCTTGGAAATCATCTATATATTGTATTATTAGCTCCTCATTGGACTTCTCTGGTTCTAAACATTTTTTGAGATGTTCAAACTCATTAAAATACTCCTCAACAGTTATGATTTCTTATGACAACTCTCTAAAAATATTTTTGTAAATCATTGTGGTAATGAGTAGATACATATCTTCGTCTTAAAAGAAACTTAATGCCTTCCTAATTGTTTATGGGTTTGAAATGTTTCCTCATTCTTTTTTTCACTTCTTTGTCTCATCAAATATGAGCAATCTTTGAAAATTGTGAAGCAACTAGGGTACGCTTCCCTTGCTCAATATATCCATCATACTCAAATATATACTCCATAAGAATTTCTCAATCCATGTATTCATTAGGATCTAGTTTTCTAACAAATACATGAGGTATTATCTTTACCTCTGCATTTCTAGGCCTTGTTGGTTGTCATATTCTTGCTCTTCCGATCTTAAGAGGATATCTTCTTTATTTTTGATGAAACGAAAATTCTGGAGGGTCATCTTCCAAATTAGGTATGTCATCATCTTCATATTCTATTTGAGCATGTTGTTGTTATTGTAGACCGTGGGAGGACTCTGTTGGGTTTAAATCTTATTATGAGCCGCTCAATTTACCTAATACGTTCTCTTAAAAATTTCATCATACTACAAACTTATTCGCCTTGTATTTGCATCGTTTCACTTTGTATTCACATACGCTATTGAATACTAGTAACTAATTGAACAAGAATCTTCATATTATTTTCTGCTATTGTAACGGGTTGTGTGTAAGGTGATACAACCTTGATAACGGACCTTTCGACTCTGATACCAAATAATGTAAGAACGAAATTATTTTTCATGTAGTAGTTATTGTTCAGAGAGCATTAACAACTTAAACATATTCAGATGATGTGTGTGGCGTTAGATGTTGTTGAAAAAACACTCACAAACGAAATCACGTGAAATATGATGATAGATAGATGGTGGATCGAGTTGCACCATTAGAGATATAGAAATCCTTTGATAAGCAGAACTCCAAACTGAGTTTATCCCGAATAAAAATAGAATGAAGGATCAACTAAACTCGCTTCTCACAATGGTAGTTTAAAGATAGATTTTGTCTCAAACATATATATTAAGTAGAAACTTATTTTTGTTGATATTTTATCACTTTATTGATTTTGAACAACACAAGGAATCTAGGGCTTTATTTAATCATACAAAGAAAGACTAGTAATAAAAACAAAATAATTATATTTGACTATCTTTAAAGAGAATTCAATGAGTTTGTAGACTTAAAAAGTAACTATTGGATAATAAAAATAAAATTGATTCTTTTAAAACAGAATTAAATGATTTTAAAGAATTAAAGTTAACTTTTTTATATAGATAAGAAATAAATCTTTTGAATTTTTGTATCATTTTTATTGCAACCAATGAACTTGTTAATGTTCTAATTTATTACAGCACATCGAATAACATCTCAATCAAAAAATATATATGTATTTGCCTAATACAAAAAATGGTAACATTCATTCGTCCAGATTTGTCTCATTATATATGGGTAATTTATTAATAGTCCTCCAGCATCAAACTTAATTACCAATAACCACCTAAGGTTTGATAAAGTACAGATATCCACGTAGTTTTAAATGAAAAGTACCGATAACAACCTTGTAGTCCGAAATACCCCATAATTATTTTTTCCCCTGTTTTAATATTTTTTTAAATGTCATATCTTTCAAAATATATATCCAAAAATATAACCGAAAATATCATTGGTTTTTTTTTTAAGACAAAGAAAACTAGATCCATGAAATATTTTTTTTTTTGAATTTTTTTGAGTTGCATAATTATGTGTAATGGGGTTGTGACATAAATCTGGAAACGCAATTGTGTTATGGTTGCGAAAGTACATATGATTGGATTGTGAAAAAATAATTGTGTTTCTGTTGCGGAATTATTTATAATTGGGTTGAAAAAACAAATGTATTCCAGTTGCGGAATTACGTGCAAATGGATTGCGTAAATAAGAAGAAAATAATTGGGTAAATAAAAAATTTAGTTGAAAAAAAAAACAGTTGTGTCTAGTTGCAGAATTACGTGTAATTGAGTTGCGTAAATAAAAAGAAGAAAATTGGGTAAAAAGACTACGGTTCCGAAATAAGTCTTGAAAACACGTGTCTTCTAGTTACAAAATTACGTGTAATTTAGTTGCTAAAAACAAATATATTTACATATAATTTGGTTCCCAAAATATGAAAAAGTAAAAAATCTCCAAAAATATTATTCGTGAATTTTGTTTTGTTTATCTTTAAAAAATAAAATATATGTATTTTTTCAAAAGAAAATGAATTAAAATTTTGAAAGATATAAAATTTAAAATGTTAAATATACTAATTATGGAATTTTTAAATAATTTACAGATTCAAATAATATATATGAAATATTTATATCCCATATAAGTTTTAATAAACCTAAAAGTCTATAATCATCCATACTTTTTAAAAAAAATTCAAACATAATTTTCGATAATTCTCTATAACATTATATTTTATATATAATAAATACTATTATTAAATTTAATAGAATCCAGAACGCGGTGAGCGCTCACTCTAATTCACTTTTATAAGAATCTCCCTTATCCATTATAAAAAAATTATTATCCGAGGGGTAGACGAGTTGGTTGAGTAAGGTATGCTCGTGATCATAAGTTTGAGTCACTCTACACATATTTTCTCGACTTAATCTATCACCTTATGCGGTTACCTTCTTGCGTTGGTGTCAGACTAAGGATAAGTGCACTCATTACCCTCTTAATAGCAGCTATTCTGTCACCTTATGCGGTTACTTTTTGGCGTTAGTGTCAGACTAAGGATTTACCTCTGTGTGCACTCATTACACTCTGAATAGCAGCTATGGATTTTTTTTTTTAAAAAACATTATTTTTAGACATCTATCTGTCCCTCTCTTTTACCATCAAAAATCACAAACATATCAAACTTATTAATTAAAAAAAAATATGGTAATTGAATATCTAATTCAAAATTGACTAATCTGAACTTAGAATCACAAATAAAATAATCCACTACTATAAAATTTCGGCCGAACCGAAATTCTTAGAAGTTTGAACTTCAAACAGTAGATAAGCCAAGCTTACTATAAACACTTGATAATTTGTAGTACATATATTTTTTTAGTAATTGATTATCATAAGTCATACGAATGATATGATTCATTTTATGTCATAATTAGAAAGACCGGTACGTGGAAACCTAGATGTTGACCGGTCAAAACAAAACAAAATTAGTGGGCCCTTGTGTTGAGGCCTGTGTTAAGCCCATTATTACTCTCTTCAATCCCAAAAAATATTACGTATTTTAAAAAACCAAACCAACTAAACGACACCAACCCTGAGTTTACATGTCAGAATCCTATAATCATACGATGTCGTTTGACGACAGGAATAGAACTTACTTCGATTATTATAATAATACTTTTAGTTAAGATATACTCCTATTAATATTCAAATTGTAGGCATGTTATATTTATAACTTACAAGTGAAATTTTATTTATTCTTTTTAACTATAATTTAATCACTATAACATTTTGTATAATTTGACAGATTTTGAGAACGCTAATATTTTACAATATTATTCAATCATACATACAATAACTTGTAAAATAATATTATTTTTTTAGTTTATAAAAAGGACATGTTTTTTCTAATGTGGACATACTATTCGAATTGGTTAGGTTTTGAACTTTTAGATACTTTGAATTGTAAATTTTTAGGACATCCGAATCCAATTCGAAATTTTATGTTAATATTAATAATTAATATACGATAGATTTTTATTTTCTAAATTTTTAGATTATATTTTAATATGATTTTATTTATTTTCGATTGTTTATGATTTTTGGATTTATTAGTTTGCTGTTGATAACTTGATAACATTGCTGTTATTTATAGTTGGTAGATGTATAATTATATAAGTTATTTTATATTTATAAATATAAATTGAATAAATTTTAGGAGGGTAGATAATAAAAATTAATTCAATCACATTATGGTTTATTAAAGATTAAAATAAATAATAAATTTTAATATAAAAAAATTTATAGATTATTTACTAAATTTTTAATTTTGTTACTTTTAAAAAACAAAGAGAGCAGTAGCCGCAGGAGGCGGCTAAGGTTTTGTGTTTTATTAGGAAATGTTCATTTTATCTTCCATATACAACATTCTTACAAAACCTAAAGCACATTAATATTCTATCTCTGTCCAAACCTGTTGCATTAGAGATATTAACTCAATAGTAAGGCTCTCAATATATAAAGAACTTAGAGGCCTATACAAGGAAACTTAATACACTCAATATTCTAACACTCCCTCTCAAGTTGTGTAGTGGGATCACCAATACCCAACTTGGATAAAACTGATTCGAATGTTCTTGCAGCAACCGCTTTTGTCAAGATGTCTGCCAGTTGGTCTTCGGATCTAACAAACAGAAGTTCGACTGTTCAATCTTCAATCTTTTCTTTTATGAAGTGCATATCTATTTCAACGTGCTTTGTTCTATCGTGCTGTACCGGGTTCTCTGAAATCTTAATCACATCTTTATTATCGCACATTAACTGAGTTGGACACTTCAGAGCAGATCTGATTTCTTTCATTATCTTCTTTAACCAAAGTATCTCGGTAATCCCCTTAACGATTCCTCTAAATTCTGATTCAGCACTTGACAGTGATACTACTTTATGTTTCTTACTCCTCTAAGTCACCAAGTTACGTCCAAGAAGAGTAAAGTAGCCAGCAGTTGATCGCTTGTCGTTAGGATTCCCTCCCCAATCGGCATCTGTGAATACTTTAACATCAAGGTGTCCATTTTTCTTAAAAATTATGCATATTCCTGGTGTGCCTTTGAGATATCGAATAATCCTCATTACTGCCTCCATATGGTGTTCCTGAGGATGATGCATGAACTGGCTAAATACTCCCACCGTGTATGCAATGTCGGGTCGAGTGTGAGCCATGTAAATCAATTTTCCCACCAATCTTTGGTACATTTCTTTACTCGCTGGTCTGGCCCCTTCAATTATCTTTAGTTTGTGATTCACGACCATAGGAGTGTCATTTGGTTTGCAATCCACCATACCAACTTCGGCTAATAAATCCAATATATATTTCCGTTGGGAGATATAAATCCCTCCTCTTGACCTAAGAACTTCGATTCCTAGGAAATACTTCAATCCCCCAAGGTCTTTCATTTCGAACTTCTTGAAGAGGTTTTTCCTAAGAGAGCTAATTTCTTCTTCGTCATTCCCCGTTATAATCATATCGTCGACATATATTATAAGACAAGTGACTAATTCTCCTCTCTTTTTGTAAAACAAGGTATGATCCCCCATTACTCTGTTTGTAGCTATACTGCTTCATTGCCATTGTAAATCTCCCAAACCAAGCACGAGAAGACTGTTTGAGCCCATATAATGCCTTTTTCAGTTTACACACCTCATTTTTTTGAAAACCATCAGAGAACCCTGGTGGGGGTTCCATATATACCTCTTCTTCCAAGTCTCCATGTAAGAAAGCATTCTTTACATCAAATTGATGCAGAGGCCAATCTTTATTCGCGGCTATTGAAAGTAAAACTCTGATAGTGTTAATCTTTGCAACCGGAGAGAACGTTTCAGAGTAGTCTATACCATATGTTTGTGTATATCCTTTGGCAACCAATTTTGCCTTGTGTCGCTCAATGGTGCCATCGGATTTATATTTTATATTAAACACCCATCTACACCCGACTGTTTTCTTCCCTTGTGGTAACACACAATTCTCCCATGTACCATTCCTTTTTAGAGCTTCCGTTTTGGTATTCATTGCCTTATGCCATTCAGTCATCTTCTTAGCTTCTTGAGCTGTTTTAGGGATTTGTTCAGAGAGAATAGTAGCTGAAAATGCCTTTGCAATCTTCGTCAATCCTTTCCGGTCCGTTTTTACCAGATATGTAGAAGCACGAGGAACGTGTTCCGGTGAATATCGGTCAGGAGGAACTCCTCTATTTTTTCTTGGGGGAAGAACCAGAGTTTTAGTTTCAACAAATGAACTTCCTGAAATGCCATGGTCAGTAGCATTTTGTGAATCATGACATTGTAAATTGTTTACCTCTTGATGGACATTTTCTTCAGCTGATTCGCTGGTAGTATCCATGGAATTTATTTCTTGTTGGACATTGTCTTCGGGAGAATCATTGGTGGTAAGACCTGCCTCGTCAGTCTCCTTTATGTTGGAAGAGGCATGTTCGGTGGCGCCATCTACGGACTGTGTCGGCACATCCTCAAAGTAACTTTCATATAGCAACTAGTCGAGTGATTCACTTACTTTCTCCCCCTGAGCACGAGATTGGTGGTAAAAATAATAATCGGATTCTAAGAAGTCACAGTCCATGGTGACATGGATTCGACGAGTAACCGGATTGTAACACCGATATCCCATTTGATGAACACCGTACCCAACAAATACACACTTTTCAACACACAGATTAAGTTTGTTTCGACTAGTTTTAGGGATATGAACAAACACCGAACAACCAAAGACACGAGGTGGTAAGGTCATAACAGATGGAATTGTAACTTGGGTGGCAAGCACTTTTACTGGAGTTTTATTTCCTAGACATCGAGTTGGTAGACGATTTGCAAGATACGTAGCTGTAGCAAGAGCCTCTGGCCAAAGAGAATGAGGAACTCTAGATTCAATCATAATAGCATGAGTTTTTTCAAGTAAAGTACGATTTTTTCGTTCTGAAGTACCGTTTTGTTGAGGTGTGTTCGGAAAAGTGGTTTGATGGATAAGACCATTTATTTTGAAAAAATTATGCATTTTTTGGTTGACAAACTCTGTGCCATTATCAGAACGGAGAATCTGTATTTTTTTTTCAAAATTAGTCAAAATTATTTTGTAAAAACAAACAAATATTTATGGTTCTTCCGATTTATTTTTCATGAAGTATATTCAAGTCATTCTTGAGAAATCATCCACAAATAAAACAAAGTATCTGATTTGATTGTTAGTGGAATTTGGTGTTGGACCCCAAACATCAGAATGCATTAGCGAAAAAGCATAATTAACACTAGTATTACTCTGATTAAATGAGACCCTACGATTTTTTGCAAGAATGCAGGTTTCACATTTCTCATGAATGAAATTATTCAAAAAATACTATGAAACAAACTTTTAAGATAGCTAAAAGAAGGATGACCAAGTCGCTGATGCCATAACCAAAGTTGTCTTTCGGTTGTTTTGTAAGCAAGAATGGCATGCCCTTTATGAACTACTTCATCAACATAATAGAGACCTCCTTGATCAGTACCACGCCCAATGATCTCCTTCGTACGAATGTCCTGTAAAATGCAAAAAAATGGATACATAAGAACCACACAGTTGAGTTGTTTTGTCACTTGACTAACAGATAATAACTTTAAGGATAGTGAAGGAATGTAGAGGCAGTTTTTAATTTCTATTTTTTCCGAAAAAATAATTGAACCTCCGTCTTTGACTTCACAAATTTCTCCACTAGCAGTCTCAATATGGGACTTCTTTGCAGATGACAGTCAACAAAGTCTTTAGGATCATAAGACATGGTGTCTGTAGCCCCGCAATCAAAGATCCAATTCATTGATTTCTCAATCCCTTTACCTCCAAGTTTTTCATCGGAGTTCGCCGCCATTCCTCCAAAACCAATGCCACTTCCTTGCTCATTTTTAGTCGGATCTTCACCGCCACTTGTAGACGAAACCCGTTTGACATTAGATCTGAAACGCTGGTTATTTTTCTCCTTATGACCGTCCTCCCACCATTCTGGATAGCCAACCAGCTGGAAACATGTCTCTTTAGTGTGTTTCTTCATCCCACAATGAGTGCAATACAACTTGGATTTATCTTCTTTCTCTTTGGATCAGAATTTAAACCTCTGTGCAGAATCTTTAGCAGCCAAACCCATTCAAATTTCAATCGAGTCACTATCAGAAGAGCTTGATTTTAGTATATTAAGCCTGGCCACTTCCCTTCGTATTGCAGCATATGCTGTTTCCACGGAAGGAAGAGGATCCTTTTTCAGGATATCTCTCTTGACTGGTTCCAGCTTGTCATTAATCGTCATTAGCAATTGATAGAGTCTTTGTTCTTGAGTCTTCTTATTGTAGATCTGAATGTCTTCTGGGTCTTTCATAGGGTTCGGATCTCGCCTATCTATAGGCATCCAGATGTTTTGCAGTTTGTTCCACAAGTCTTCTAGTGTATCGGACCCTTACCTTAATGAATTAGCTCTCTTATGAAGGTCAAACACCTGTAACGAATCTGTACCAGAACCGTATGTGGTGGCTAACCCATCCCATAGGGATTTTGCAGTGGGATATTGCGAGACATTATTCACCAAGCTGGATTCAAGATTCTGGATAATCCATGTGAAAACACATTGATCATCTTGTTCCCACCTTGTATATGTGTTGTCAGTTTTGGATGGAGGTGTTGGCTCCCCTGTAATGTAAGAACCTCTCCCCCTTCCCCCAATTGCTTTCTTCATCAGGTCACCACCGATTTTAATCCCTAAGGATAAATTTTTGGGGTTAGTTGTTTGTTGTTGTGTTCCGAGACCATTTCTCAGAATGGCAGCAATCTGCATTGTTAATTCATCAGGAATTTGACTGACCACGACTTCATTGCCAGCCATCTTTGTTGAGGATGTTCAGAATTCCCAGAATCACGCGTGCTCTGATACCATGTTAAAAAACAAAGAGAGAAGTAGTCGCAGGATGCGGCTAGGGTTTTGTGTTTTATTAGGAAATGTTCCTTTTATCTTCTATATACAACATTCTTACCAAACCTAAAGCGCATTATTATTCTCTCCCTGTCCAAACCTGTTGGATTAGAGATATTAACTCAATAGTAAGGTTCTCAATATATAGAGAACTTAGAGGCCTATACAAGGAAACTTAATACACTGAATATTCTAACATTTACTAAATTTGAGAATTTATAATTATAATTATGATTACTTTTTAAGATGTATTGGTTTTCCCAAAAACAAAAATTAGAACAAAATGTATTTAAAAAAAATCATAACTAAATAAATTATCATTGGGTATCCACGGAATGTACCCAAACCCAACGGGTGTGGAAATGGGAAAGAAAATATTAATATCTGATGGGTATTCAAACCTAACGGATGTAGAAAAATAAAGACATAATGGTTAAGAGTTTAGTTATATTCATACTTATTCCGACCAATTCACATTCATAATTTAAAATAAGGTTTTTTTAAAAAAACTTTTATTTTAAATTATATGTTATTTTAAAATTTTACTATGATTTTGAGAAAGTGTCATTTTATTTTTGTTTTTTTAATTATCTTAGTTATATTATGAATGAACTTTTGTTACAAGATTTTTATTTAAGTGCCCTCCATAATTAGTGAGAGAAGCTTTTCCTCTTAAAAACTTTCAGCGGTAACAAAACGATCATTTTTCACATGCATTGATTTTAGAAATTGTTTTAACTCTTGGTTTTTTATCTCTTTAAACTGTAAGCTTGGAGATAGTTTTTGCCCTTTCTTATCTAGTTGTAGTTTTCTCGTCAACATTGGTTTGTTGCACAAATCAAGGTCCGAAGTCAACAATTTGACTTTCCCTCGAACTAGTTGTAACCTCAAAATCCTTGCTGAATCTCTGCACAAAGTATAGCACACATGTTTCAATTGTTATTATGGTTGAAAGAAAATTAGTACTATTGAATTGGGCATGTTTTTTTTACCTAACACAAATCTATAGATTTTTGTTTTTTCACATGTTTCTATTAATCCCAGATTTTTGTTCGAGGTGTACCTGTATTTGTGTTATTTTTTATAACAGGTTCCGAGACGAAGTCTTAGATCCACCTTTATTGTTTGAATTACACGACAGTCGTGCTGGAACCTCTATTTATCCTTCTCTCTTGCATATACTTTATTATATCCAGACTCAGCATCGCCATTGTAAGGTGTTATCGTTTTTCATTCATTCATCTGTCGTGTATCATATCTCAACCAAACCTGAGTTGGTACTTCCACATTCGAGGAGAGTGGTCATAATATGGATATTGAGAATGATGTTAGTGGTGATGAGGTGGACTCCCCATCTTCTAGATACCTCTCATTCACAATAAGGTTTTGTACCCCGATAAGACTAACGATTTAGCCATTGTAAATTTTAAAATATCTCAATATTTTTTCCTCCAGAGAATAGATTTGGGTAAAACGATCATATGTGGAAAATTATGTCATTAACTTTATCATCACTAATAGTATATCTATTCTGATCCTTATTTAAATTAGGGTTTGCCTACCTAAAGTAGTTACGATAATCAGATCTATGGCTCATTTTTGCATTATGCTACTAACTACGCTTCTCATCCCCGGGATAAGATCTTCAGTATTTACAATCTTAGTATTATCTTTATATTCATTATATCTTCATCTTTTTAATACATCCATTGTAAATATAGATGTGTAAAATTTTTATTGTTTATTTGTTTTACTGTCGTCTACACTTTTAACAATGCCCATGATTGTATTTCATTTTGGTCTGATATACAAGACATTATGACCCTAGATCAGGGATCCTCAAAGGTCATCCTTGAGGATTTCAAAGTAGTTAGTAAATATGAAAAATGGATAAGCTCCATGGAGCACTAAACTACGAAAATTGAAAATTTTAATAATAGTTGTTATCATCGTGAGCTCATCGATCTTCGTTTCGCTGGCTTAAAATTATCATGGATTAACCAATAACCTCTTAATCTTATCACTTCCAAAATAGATCGTGTTTTAGCCAAAAACGACAAGGACAAGTCTTTCCTAATATATTTTCCCCATTATAAATTTTATCGTTCATCAGACCACACCACAATCATACTAAACCTAGGCACCTTTTGCCCTTATAGGAAAAAACAATTCAAAAATTTCAACGTGTGGTAATTTACCTTTAATTCAAAGAAATTTTCACAAATATCTTGAACCTTCATATAGACGCTCAGGTATGAGTATGGTTGCGCAAAAACTAAATTGTTTTCAATTTTTTATTTTTGGTCTTAACCTTAAAGAATAAAGTAAATTAGCTCATGGGTGTCCAGCGCCTAAAATGACATATTCCACGCTTAGAGTCTCCTAACTCAGGACCCATCAAACCACATATTTGTCTCAAAACATTTGAGACTTCCTCTTTATACATCTTCCTCAACAGAGCTCAAGAATCTTTCCTAAAATAAAAATCGAGAAATTCGTGTCTCGAACTCGGGGGCCGAAACACAAAAAGTTTTCAAAATAGTATTAAAACTTCTATCTTATGTAAAAAATTATATATATCTCTAATAATAGAGGAAATCTGATAGCCATTATGTATGGTGTTGCTAATGTTCTGGTGAACTACTTTAATGATCTCTTTGGGACCATGTATCATCTAGCTTATTTGAGTCTCTTTAGGTTTTCTCCTCTCATTTCCAAAAATGTTAACTCACTGATAAGACATACATGATTCACATTTTAATGTGTGAGTAGATTAAAAATCCTTATTCATTATTGATACTAATAAATTATTTGCGCTTGATGGCTATAATACAAGTTAATTCAAGCATGCTTGGAATATTATATGAAATATATTTGTAATTAGGTTCTCAATTTATTCAATTTTGTCTGTTTTTTGCCTTCTTAGAATCCCACTTTTATCACCATCATTCCTAAAATGATTGTTCTTCTTAGGCCTTCGATTCCATGCCTATTTCTTATTGCAACCTCGTGTACAAGATTATCTCCAAGATTATGACTAACAGAATCAAAGACTTTTTTCCTTATCTTGTTGATAAATCTCAATCGGCTTTCATCTCAGGATAAAGTATCTCAGAAAAAATCATTATCTTCAAATAAATCCTTAGGGGTTACCAAATGAACATTAAAGGCTAGAGGATCGTACTAAAAATTTACTTATGAAATCTTTTAATAATGTTTGGTGGAACTTTATTCTAGACATCATCGTCGCCATGAAATTCCTAAAAATGATGATCTTTAGATAATCCAATGTATTTTCACTCCTTCGTACATTAATGAGGATCTTTATGGAAATTTTCAAGATAGTAAGGGGATCATGGATTACCTATTCTTCCCATTTTTTCGTCATCGTAATGAAAGCCTTACCGGTATCCTTAAGGAGAAAAGCAGCGATAAAAAATTCAAATTTCACTCGAAATGTCCAAAGCTCAAAATAGTCAACCTTTATTTTATTGTTAACTTAACAATTTTATGTCATATTGATTTAAACTCCCCCGGTCTAATAAAAATAGTTTATATAAATTCTTTACTTTTTCGGGTCTCCAAGTTAGTCTCACTAAAAGTCATAGTTTCCTCTTTGGATAAACCTCACCCTTTAAAATGATATGATCAATATTTTAGGGTACAAGATAGGCTCTCTTCTTGTCAAGTATCTAGGATTCATTTTCCTTATAAGTCGTTTTTCTTATAACGACTAATGTCCTCTTCTACAAATATCAATACCCGTATAGGTTCTTGAAGCTTTAAAAAAAATTATTATGTGGGAAAACTCCAACTCATTAAATAGATCATCTTTATTGGTCAGGTATACTGGTCATTAATCATTCATTTTCACGTCTATGGTTCTTAAAGAGTTATCCAATCCCTTCAGCGTTTAATTTGGTCAAGCCATGAGATAAAGGTTTCGGAGGCAAATGTGTCTTGGTCCAATGTAACATTGCCCACAATAGAAGGTGACTTTGATATTATGGATCTAAAAACCTAGAATAAGACGGTTGTCATTAATCACATGTGGTCTTTCGTTAGTAAAAAAACAACTCAATCTATTTTCATTGGATTAATACCAAAAAGTTCAAAATATTTTGAATTTTGGATATTCTCCCTCCCGAACATGGAATAAAATATTACGTCTTAGGTCGCTGGCTATCAAAATGTATAGGGTAGCGATCGGTAATATGGAGTATACCTGATCTTGTACGACATGTGGTTTTTCCCTACCTCTTTGGTAAACCATTATGAAGAGTGTATTATTCATGACTCAAGGTTTGACAGTAATCTCAAGGTATTAGACATCATTCGAGATGGACCCTGGAACTTGTCATCCCAATTAAGATCTGCAAGCCATTAAGCATTCCAATCTTTAGGAGATTAACAACCTCATTCTCTCTCTCTCCTTCCTCCAAGCATCTACTACAACGATGTCCACTGTTGGACCGCAAGAAGTGGAAACTTTAATTTCACAATCAAAGACACATACAATGTCATCTGAACGTTCACCTGCTATGTTGGTGGAATGGTTAGTACGTCATAAGTATAATATTCATCACCACTTCTTTATTTTATGGCTTACAGTCCATGATAAATAGTCAACCTCAAATAAATCTATAAGTTTGGGGTTAATTTCCCCTCCGGGTTGTGTCTGGTGGAACTCATGTGTGGAATCCATCAATCATATCCTAATGGATGTTGCTTCACTCAGAATATCTGGATCTCATCCATGAGGTTCACACTAAAGACTTTAACTGGCCTTCCTACATTAGAGAGACGTCGAATTGGTCTTCCTCTCAAAATCGTCAACTTTGGCGTTTTGTATTTTGTCGTGATAATATATCATGCCTGTCTGGAGCAAAATGCAAAAATGTTTTGGTTCATTTCCCGCCTTTGCATGTGTCGTATCGCACCGTATGCTTTCTGAAATTCGAGTCAGATTTCTTATTACCATGGTTATATGGCCGATGTAATATTTATCTGAATTCTAGCTTACTGGTGTTGGTTGCTGTCACCTCCCAATCATGTTGTTGTCGTCGTTGATTGATCGGCATGTTGGACCTACTTGCATACTCATTATATGTTGTTCTTGTTGCAACGTATATATGAGGTTCATAGAATCATTCCATTAGTATTCATCTTTATCTTTTGAGTTTTGTATCTCGTTACCCAACTCAACTATGAGCCAACTATTTATCTTACGACTCTCTTCAAAGTTATTAGGTTAACTTTTGGGATATGTGTTAAATAATTATAATAGTCATTTTAGTTTATTTGATGTCTTTTTTACGAATATATATATATAATCTTTATTATTTTATTTTTTGTATTTTTAATTATTTTATTTATATTACACCATCTTATTCGTTTCAAAATAAATCTATTTTAAAATAGTTGCATAAAGATTAACAACTACAATTACCATACTTTTTTAAAAATTATAGAATAAAATAACTAAAAATAAAATATGATAAAATTATCTTAAACTCCATTTTTTTTAGCATGTGAAGGACGACCTAAAAAAACCTTATTTTGCACCGGTAAAATTATATAGTATTCTGAAAATGTAAAAATACTTTACTATTTCTTTTATTATAATCACTTAATTATTTCATTAAGATTATGATTTATAAATGAAAAAAACAAAAAAGAAATGAATTAATGAAAAAGAAACTAATTAACTCTTAAACTTAAAAAAGAAACAGCAATAATTGGAAACTTTGAGTTAGAAATTCAGCATCAATAAATTATTTTTCAGGAATTTCACTAACAACATATAATAGAAACAAAAACCATAACAATATTAAAATAACTAAATCTCTACAAATCCTTTTCTTTTTTACCCTTTTTTCTCTATAAACCACCTTCTACTACAAACATCGACCATAATTCATAAAAACTTTTACTTGACCAAATTTTTTGTGCAAAATTTCAATCTTAAATTTTTTTTCTCTCCCCCCTCCTGAGTGTGTACAAAGACACATAAAATGACTCTTAATTCTTTAATTTCTCAACCAAAATTATGCATTTTGATTGGGAAAAAGTGAGAAAGTGATGATCATGATGAGCTGTCTTGTTTCCTCCTCTTAGTGTTGTTTTGTTGTGCTGAAGAAGAGTTAGCACATGACCCAACAACTGATACAACTCTTATATCATCATCTTCACTAGTAGTAATAGTAACTCCTCTTTTACCATTACCATTACCATTGCCATTACTTTTATTACTATTATAATTATTATTACTAGTATTTGTATTTGCATTTGTATGATAGCTCAAGCTCAAGCTGCTGCTGTTTAGGCTTAAACAACCCACTTCCAATACACCATTAGGGCTTTCAGGCATCATCATCTTCATATTACCACCACCATTTATCAATGACATATCTTTTATCATTTCTACACATTTCTCAACTCTTTCCTGCAAAATCAATCAAAGATCATTTTTTTAGATGCTTTTCAGGAAAAGATGTTCTCTTTTTTTTTTTACTCAATATTGGTTTACCTTCTTTACATGTCTGAAAAATGAACAGGGCTCCTCAACTGGTTGAGTATCTGAGTCTGCTGAGACAGACATTGACACAGCTGCAGCAATTTCAGAAGGTCTGAACTCTAAGAAGTCAATTCCTGCATTTAATTTCCAACCAATCACTCATAAATATATATAAAAAGGATGTAAAAACAAAAGGATGAACTAATAATATCAATTTATTCATTAGTATACTATACCTTTGGTTATGCTCAATATGAGTTGTAATGATCTAGAGATTGAAGAGCTTGATGGGTATTGATCATGACTAAGTTTACTCAAAAAATAGTCAATGTAGGAACAAGGTGTCAACACTTGCAATCTCCATTTCAATGTGTTTAAGATCAAAAGTTCCATTCTTTTTATTGTTTTACCTTCAAATACAAATTTAGGATCTCCTACCTGCCATAAACCCCAAAAAACAAACCACATTTGAGCCAAGAAAAAAAAAACAGAACAATTCTTTACCCATCTGAAGTTTGTTTAATAATTACCTGTAGGTCTATAGATTGAGGCACTATAGTTTCTTCCATTTTGGCTGCTAATGAAAAACAAGCTACTGCTAACAATTGTACAATCCAAGCTTTACCTCTCTAAAACAGAAAACGAAATGCTTAAACAAACAATGAGATGAATCTGTAAAAACATCAATGATGAGTGTTATATAAAACTTACAGGCAAATCATACATCGATGTGAACCGATCCAAGTAGTTCATTGCTAGGCAGATAGACAAAGGTCCATACTTGAAATGAGCACAAGCCTGATTGATTCATTAATCAAGTCACAAATCAACAAGATGCAATCTTTTATATGACTCATTATTATTATTATGATGTCTAAAAGGTACCAAAATGTTACTGAAAAGTGACAAACTAATGGTAACCCAGTTGCAGAAACATGAACATGAACATGTGTATATGCGTATAAACTCAAAGCACTGAGAGAACATAAAAATCAAACCTTTGAAATCCAAGAAAAAGCCTCTCTTCTAATACTCAATTCCAAATCGCCAAAACGAAGCCTCTTGAGATAATCATCTCTGGGCAAGTGTTTTTTCTCTCTCCCCACCATCTCCCGGATACTCTCTTCGTTCTGTACTGAAAAACTCATCAAGGAATCGGATCTATTTTTGTCAAAAAACGGGTCTTTAATCTGGGTACGGTTCAGACGGTGATGGTTCCAGATAGGGGAAACGGCATTCGAATCAAGATCATCGTCTTCGTCAAGGAAAGTCATGCTGTTTTCAGCGCACAGAAGATTTTCTGCCATTCTTTTTTATGGATTAAGAACAAAAAATTATACAGGCAAATCGAAAAAATTGGTTCAATCGAGTGAGATTTTATCGATTGTTTTCTTGGGAAAAGTAATTCTCATCGCACCATAGAGTGGTAGAGCTAGAGAGAGAGAAAGAGAGAGTGTGTGTATTAGTGTCTGAAGGGCTGTGGAGAAACTGTTGAAAAGAGAGGAGCTTTATGTAGAAGTGGCAGATGTTTTAGGGTAAAGAAGAAAACGGGTTTATTCATATAAATTATAAAAATACTAATTATATTATTACTTTTATAACTAAATTGGAAACATAAACAAAGTTAAAAACAATTATTCCGTTTTCTATCGTATATATTCAGTTTCATATTTGATTTTTTTAGATTTGAGGAAAAAAAACGAGATTAGTGCGAAAGTTCGGTAAAAAAATAAAGAATACGAGATTCATTCGAGATCGGTAATTACGATCATACAACGAGATTCATCTGATGCTCGATAGTTATAGAATTTTAAATACGATCATGCAATGAGATTCATCCGATGCTTGATAATTATATAATTTCAAATACGATTATGCAATGAGATTCTTTTTACATTCGATAATTTCAAACACCTGAGATTCAGCTGATACTTTGCATGAGGTTTATTTGATATTCGATAGTGGTATAATTTCAAATACAATCATGCAACGAGATTTTCAAATACTCTGCATGAGATCTATCTGATACTCGACAATTATACAATTTCAAATACGATCATGCAACGAGATGTATGTGATACTCATAGTTATATAATTTCAATTACAATCATACAACGAGATCTATTCGATACTCGATAATTATAAAATTTCAAATACGATCATGCAACGAGATCTATTCGATACTCGATAATTATAAAATTTCAAATACGATCATGCAACGAGATCTATTTGATATTCGATAATTATACAATTTCAAATATAATCATGCAACGAGATCATTCGATACTCAATAATTAGACAATTTCAAATACGATAACGTGTTTATTGACAATGTCATAATCGAATGATTATTACTTTGATATTTATATATCGAATTTTTATTTAATAACATCGTGAACTATTAAATATAAAATCAAGTCAACTAATAAAAAATTATAGTCCATCTGTTCTTCCTCTCTAAGAACAGAGGATCAAGTTCTTGATTCTCAACCATTAATGGTGGCTCAATTTCTTCATCTCAGTATTTAATCGTTCTCCGAGTCATGGAAGAAGGCGAAATCATCTCCCATAATCCCTATGCCCACTCAACATGATCTCTCTCAGGAAACATTGAATATTTCGAAATAGAATCTCTCTTGCTCAGGAAACAAAATCAATCTCAATCTCTGAGACCTGATCCATCAAGAAAGGGAAATACTGGATATACATTCTTAATGGCAGGAGATATGGCTAATATCATATACAAGCCTACATATGAAAAAATCAAACAAAAAGAAGACACAATCGAACCAGTATTCTCAAAGTTATTATTGAGATCTTATGTTGACACTCTGAAACCAAGAAATCAAGAATTTCTTCACAATAATATTATAATCAATCACAATATTGATCACTCAATTATCAATTTCGAACCCAATGATAAAGCCTCTCTGTATAGTTTATCGAAACACACACTAATTGGAAAGTTTGTCAATGGCAAACCCCTTATGGATTTTATCAAATCATTTCTGGGCAAATTCAAATTTGTTGGGAATTATAGCCTATATGTATGGAATTATAGGCATGTCTTCATCGAATTTGACCTACAATATGACTTGAAGAAACTATGGTATAGAAATTTATGGGCATTAGGTAGTAAAATAATGAGACTCTTAAAATGGACTTCTCGATTCAATCATAAGCAAAAATTCCCTATTACCCTTGTATGTGTACCTCTACCAAACATTCCATAATTTATGTACAGTGAAGCCACAATTGGGGAAATTGCTAAAGATATAGGCACTCCACTGAGACTTGGGAACCACCTAACAAAAGAGCCATGCATAATTTTTGTAGATTTTGCGCGTAAATTGATATATCCAAACCTTTAATACGGAAACTCTTGATTAAATTTGGTAAAGAAAAATGATAATGGCTAAATGTTATGTGTGATGCTCACTCTAGCTACTTTAGTCTCTGTTTTCACATTTTCCATCCTAAACAAGATTGCAAGAAAGGTTCAACCACACAAAGTAATGTATCCATGAAACATCCCCCTACTTAGCCTAATGCAGAGAATGATTGCACATTAAAGTTGAAATCTATTACAGTTAACAAAGTTGACAGTAGCCTGCAAACTGAGAACATCATTAATAAATTTGTTCCTACAGAGGTAACTAACGAAAAAAAACCTAAATTGGGCAACTTTATTCTTGGGAAAATTCAAGAACCTCGAAACTCTTAAGACCTTTCTACAAGAACTAAAGACCTAAACTCTAACCAGTTACTTACTGAACCTAAAATAATTGATGTTTTGCTCACAATTGACTAAAGATCTGTATTTGAATATCACCTTCCTTCTTATTAATCCTCATCTCCAACTAAATATATTATTGGAAGTTTTCCTAGTATACATGCAAACAGAAAGAAAAGAAGTGAAATGAGTTCAAGAAGGTTTAATCGAAAAAAACAATAACCTAAAAATTGGAACCCTAAGGGTCCCAATTCTGCCGAATTAAATCAGCTCAAGAATGCTATAAAACCCTCTTCATCCATTAAATGACTATCAACATTTTGAACTAGAATGTGAGAGGGTTGGGAAAAAAAGAAACAATGAGGAGGTTAAAATCTTTAAAAAAAATTGTAAATCCAAGCTTTGTGGCAATTCAAGAACCTATGGTTCACCTTTCTTTCCTCCATTTGGTATCTAAGAAACTAAACTTCAATTTCTTCACTGTGAACATTAATAACAAGATATGGGTAATGTTGCATCAAGATTTCAAAGTAAAGATCATTCTGAATGGAGAACAACTATTACATTTAAGCATTTATCACCCATCTCTCAACAAAGAATTCAGAGTTATTGTTATCTATGTTAAATGCATAATAGACCTCAGGATGACTCTTTGGGACAATCTTAGTTCCTTAAATGATCCCTCTAAAGAATGGATCATCTTTGGTAATTTTAATGCAACTAAGCATTGAATATTTTAATAATGTTATCGTGGACTTTAATCTACTTGATGCAGGTTTCTCTGGCCCAAGATTCACCTGGTCTAATGGAAGGAAATGGAAATACCTGGACAAAGTGCTCAACAACTCCCCCTGACTGAATTTCTTTGACAACACCTCAGTTGTTCACCTAGCTAAAAACTGCTCAGATCACTGCCCTATTACTATCTGTATCTCTGCTAATTCAGGAAAAATTAAATCTTTGTTCAAATTTATTAATATGTGGGTGATGCAGGGACACTCATCTCATCTTACTAGCCAGGGAAGAAGTCTAATGGGAAAATAAATCTCACTCTCTGTGGCTAAAGGATAGTGATATAAACACAGCATCCTATCACAACTTTATTAAAAAAAAGAGCTAAAAAATAGAATAAATTGTATATGGGATGAGACTCAATGGCTTGACTCCCATGAAGACATTAACAAGTCTGTTGTGGACTACTTTAAGGAAATTTTAACTAACTCTACTAATGCCAATGCAATTGATGACATTATGGAGCTTATTCCTAATCTCATCACTGAAGAAGACAATTTAAAGTTAATGAACATTCATGACTCTGAGGAAATATCTGGTATAATTAACTCTCTTAATCCTATATGTGTTGCAGGCCTTGATGGTTTCAATGGTAAATTTTATAAATCATGCTGGAACATTATCTCCAAAGATCTATGTGAAGCTATCCAGGATGTTTTCCTAATTTCCAAGATTTCTTATCCCAATTCATGGAAAGAGTTCAGACTCATAAGCCTTACTACAATCCTAAGCAGAATCATCTCAAAAATCATCAACAACATATTAGCCATCAATCTACCTAAACTAATATATGAAAACATAGAGTTTTTGTAAGAGGCAAAAGTATTCAAGAAACCATTCTTATAACTCAATAGATAAGTTGTGATCTTAATTCGAAAATCAGGGGAAGCAATGTTATTCTTAAGACTAATATGGCCAAAGCCTTCGATAGGTTGAATCACAATTGCCTTCTTAAAATTCTATCTGAGTTTTGGTTTAACACTAACTTTCTATCTCTGGTCAACATTTGTATCAGTAATGTTCATTCATCCATTATCATAAATGATGAAATGAAAGTATATTTTAGAGCAATTCGGGGTTTGAGGCAGGAGACCTTCTGTCTTCATGTCTTTTCGTTTTGGCAGATGAGTATCTCATAAGGGGCATTAAGAAGCTATCTAAAGGGAACATAAATTTAAGATACAAATCTAGAGGATATATCATCATACCATGTCTCTCCTTTGCCGACGATTTCATGATTTTTTGCAATGGTTCAGTCTCCTCCATCCTTCAGTTTAAGAAATTCTTGTATCACTATCAAAGAGTATCTGGTCAGCTCATCAACAATGAGAAATCAAAGATTATTATTGCTAACAATATGATCATTCAAAGAGTTTTTAAATTGGAAAAGCTTCTAGGATTTAAACACAAAAAATTGCCATTCAAGTACTTGGGTTCCATTATTATTTCATCATCCAAAATTAGCAACTTTGAAGATCTGATTGCCAAGATTAGGACTAAAATTGCCATTCAATCTTGTTTGTTTATCCCAATTATCTAATTCAGCATACCACTCTGCCCAAAACCGTCATTCACATAAAAGAATCTCTTCAACAAATTTTGTGAGGATATAAAGAAAATAATCACGCCATCATCTGGTCCAAGTGGGGCCGATTTTGAAAAACTTACGGAGGCCTCAATATCAGGAAACTGGAAGAATCTCCGGATGTCTACTCTCTAAAAGTTTGGTTCATCTTCAGTTCTCAGGATTCCTTATGGGAAAGTTGATGAAGTCAATTTATTGCAGAAACATTCATCCCATTCTTACTTTTTCCCCATCTAAGAAATCTAAGACTTGACCAGAATCAGAAACATTAGGGATGTGGCTGAAAAGTATATCTTCTAGAACCCTCATTTGGGCAATATTGGTTTTTGGCTTGATAGTTGGTGCTCAAAGAAGTCGTTTATCTACTTCAGTGAGATTGATGATAGAAGTTGGATGAGGAATGCAAAAAAAGTTAAAGTTAATAGATTTGGGGCTAATGAAGAATAAAACGTTGATGATCTTAAGTACTTCATTACATCTTCTGAAATCTCCCAAATCAGGAAACTCTCCCTCAACAATAACCCTGATACAATCAACTGGTCTTTATCTCTTGATGGATCTTTTAGATGAAAAAATACATGGAATGCGATCAGGCCTAAGGGAAAAAAATCCAACATATTTAAGAAAACATGGAACTCTGTCACACCTAGGAAATGTTCATTTTTTTATAGCGAGCTCTTTTCAACTGGATTACTTCTGACTTGTCTCTACAAAGGAATCATTTTTAGTTTGCCTCCAAGTGCCAGTTCTGCAGTAATTCAGAATCGACAAATCAAATCCTCGTTCAATATCCTTAATCCTTGTTTGTCTGGAATTTCTTCAGTTTCTTCTTCAAAATTCCCATTTCGACTAAGATGAACTTTGTGCATCTCATTAGATCTTGGTACTGGTCTACCTCAAAATATTATGACATAAGAACCATCCATCCTCCATTATCTTCTGGGTTATCTGGGCTTCACGTAATAAAAAGAAGCATCAAAACCTGAATCCCTGCACTAAGTCCATGATAGACCATGTTATGTTCATCCTTTCTGGTCTGGACAAGGCTAATTTGCTTAATAATACTCACTGGAGCAGGGACTATAAACTGCTATCAGTTTGGGTTGTGCCAATAATCTTGCTAGTTGTAAAGTTCTCTTACTTATCAAATTGAAGAACCCTAAAGTTAATCGTTTCAAACTCAATACAGACGGAGCTTGTAAAAACTATGGAGAAACAAGTGGTGGAGGTCTTATTCGAGATCATAATGGAAACATTGTACTGGGGTCTGGTAGAATCTATGGGAAGAATATTCTAATTGTAGCTGAGTGCAGAGCACTGTTACATGGTGTTCTAATTTATCGTTCCCAAAACATTTCAAATCTGAACATTAATATCGATTCGAAAATATTAGTGTAGCTCATTTTGTATGGAAAATCCACTTGGTACCTAGAACCCATTATCATGTGTTGCAGAAAGTTAATCGATTCTTCAATGACAATTTCTTATATCTACTGGGAGCAGAATAAAGCGGCTGACTAGATTTTGAAATAAACCTCAAATAGAGGAAAAAGATAGACTTCACTCTTGCTCAAGCTCTAAATCATCTCAGAGCTATTACCTTTTTGGAGAGCTTGGGTATTGGTTACTTCAGATTCAACCCTTAGTTTTTTTCTTTTTGGGTCAAGTTTGCTTATTCTCTACAATAGTTAATCTAGATTTCTTCTATCTATGTTATCAGTCTCTCAACTTTCGATGGTTAATTAAGCATAAGATTTCGGTGACTATTTTATTTTTCCTGGAGTTTATCCATCGAGCTATTCATCTTCTTTATCAAGGAAAAAATTTCAAATTCAATGTAGATTAGAATTATTTAAGGGTCATTCCCTCTTCTTATTGGGTTTTTTCAATTTAGTCCTTGTAAGTTCAATTATATCAATAAAGGCAACGCTTACTTAAAAAAATATTGAATATAAATGAGTGTTGTAAACACAAATCTCATAGATTTTATCAGTTATATAAATAAGATCACATTAATTGTTATTTACGTAAATGACATTGTATTTTATGGATATGCGTTAGTTGTTATAGATTATACCGATTATTTTTTTGTTAGGGGTGTATTGTTCATTGATGCATGGTTGATATGATAGCGCATATTTGATTGAGTAATAGACAATAAAAAATAGCATTATAAGATGATAATATATCTACTATTATAAAAAGAAATTATTTTTATTTTTTTGTCATACCATATATTGATTTTTTACGCTGGAATATATACACTAATGCATACCACATTTGTTTGAACCATAAATGATAAAAAATAATTTATAAGATGATGATATATCTATTATCATACAAAGAATTTAAATATTTTTATGAAATTAACATCAGAAAATAACATCAAATCTTAATTCAAATACGATCACGTGTTTAATTTTTTAAAATTTTAAGTCTTAGTTTTATTTTTGTGTATTAAAATATTTTTTCTATTTTTTAAAATATTTTTTCAACAAACTAAAAGCTTTTAAAATTGGCACTTGAAAGATACCTGAAGGGCTTTTGATTGATTAACATAATTATTGGTATGTTTGGGTATGTTGTAATGTTATCATCTTTTTCGAAATGATATCTTTTGAGAATATTAGCCATATCAAGTATTTGGATTAGGCTGATGATTGAAGAGACACAAACCTTTTTTGCTGATATTTAACCTTATTCGTGTAGAACATATAGTCCAATAGATGATAACAGGGATTATAGTTCAAATATGAGTTTCCTTTGTTGTAGACCAAAACCAAAGTCTTGTTACATGTTGTATAGTCATATAGCTTCCAATGGTAATGTTAAATAGGATGCTAAAGTAAATCCAAACCTCCCAAGATTTTATGCATTTAACAAAAAAATGAGTAATAGTCTTATAGTTTTCATAATGTCGGCATTTAGAAGCAAGATAGATCTTCATGTCTTGAATAACCTTATCGACTGAAATCCAGTAATTCAATAACATTTATAAGAGAAAAGAACACTTCTTTGGAGTGATTGGATTCCATATATTTTTTAATAGGTTTGATTTTGTGCGTTTAATTCTGATTTTCTCCCATATTACTTTGGTATTGAACGTTATATGTTGAGTTAGTGTCCATTGAATTTTGGTTTCTTCAATTTTTTATAGAATTTGTTTAGATTTTGTTGATGTATAAAGGGAGAACATTGTTGAGAAGTTTCTCAGTGTTCAAATTACCCTCAGTCCAGAAATTTTTCACCTTATCTTGTACATACCAGTTTGTAGTTTCACATGTAATAAAAAATATTAAAGGTCTTTGAGAGCACCAAGTCTAGCCAAAATTCCATGTCCCATTTTCCTAATTTCCATAATATTAACGCTTCAGCAAACCTCCTTACATCTAATATTTTATTCTATCTCTGGAGTTTGTGGATTTCTTCAGAGCTTGCATATGGCGTATGGTAAAGCAATACTTTGAGTGCATGAATCTTGACCATCTGCTTTTATTTTCTTTGAATTTATACCACATATCGCATGAAAATAATAATAAAAGATCATTTGAACTTTTGATATTTAGGCATTATTCTTCATAAGGTTTGCAAATGTTTCTCTAATTTGTCCATGATATTGCTTCATGATTAGCTCTCATAAGAATCTATCAAAAATATTTTATATTACGTTTCTAGGTATAATTTAGCTTTGAATGTGGAAATTTGGGATAGCAAGAGAGACTGCTTGTATTAGAGTTAATCTTTCTCCAAATAATAACAATAAGTTGTCATATTTTTGAATTTTATCTCTGATTTTTGTGACTATATCTTCATAATGGGATGCTTTGGGTTTATTTTGAATGTTCTAACCCAGATTCTTATTAGGGAAAGTTATTTTCATAAAGCCAATAGTGTTTACTAAAGATTGAAGTCTGTTGTTTGAGAATTTATCAGATGGGATAAGGAAAGTCTTGTTTTTATTGATTGTATGTCCTGATAGACCTTGATAGACTTGTAGGAAGTTTAGGATTTTGCTAATACTAGTTGGGGAAGCATTGAAAAATATGATTAGATCATCAACAAAAGCAAGGCAATGGACAATAACTGAGCTTATTGTTGTATATCTTAAGCCTGTATTATCAAGGTTAATCCTTTTTAAGCCTCTGATGAGGAACTCTTCTGCAAGTATGAATAAGATTGGTGATAATGGATCACCTTTTCTGATTCCAGTAGTAGATTCGAAATAACTATTTTTCTCTCCATTTTTTATTACAGTATACCAATTAGAACTTATAGAGCAGTTGGTCATGTTAATGAAATTGTTAGAAAAACCAAAACCAATAAGTATATTAAGGATAAAAGAGAATGATATCTTATCAAATGCTTTCTCTATGTCTATCTTGATAAGCATATTTCCACCTCTTGTTCTTATGTTTAGATCTTTCAATATTTTATGAGTTATTAAAGTATTTTCATGAACATTTATCCCTTAAACAAATCTAATTTGTTTCTCTGAGATTAGTTTAGGTAATAAGGGAGATAATATATCGTTAATAATTTTGTAAATGATTCTATTGAAAACACTGCAAAGAATTATTGGTTTGTAGCTATTCCAAATCTTTGAAGATTCATTTTTGGGGATTAGACACACAGAGGTAGCATATACTCCTTGAGCTACTTGAACTCCATTATAGAAAGTTTTTATGGTAGCACAAAAATATTTTCCTATCATTAACCAACATTTTGATAGAACATGGTGTTGAAACCGTCTGTGCCTAAAACACTTGAAGACTTTAAAGTTGTTATAAAGCTATGGATCTCATCTTCAGTAGGAGTGTTCATTAGATAAATGTTATCTTCAGGGGTTATTGTTTTAGGGGTAATATGAGAGAGATTATGGATTTCTCTATCTATAGTTTGAGTTTCTTAAAGACTTTGGTAATAAGTGATAGCTAAAAGAGAAATCTCTTTCTGGTTTTCAATCTAGCTGATCTCATCAAAGATCCTATTGATTCTACACTTTCTCATTTCTTCTTTATATAATTGTCAAACACAACAATATTTTTGTCATAATTTTGCAACCAGTTGCTACTGTATTTCTGTTCACAAAAGGATTCATCTTTTGCAAGTAACTGAAAGTTGTTTGCTTTTGCTTTAGCTTGGTTAATCTTGTTTTCCATAGTTCCAGATTATTGATAACTAGTTTTTAAAAACTTTACTTATTTCTTTGAGTTTGCAATTGTATTGAGAATATTTCCAAATGAATCTCTGTTATATTCTTTAAGCTTTCTCTTTAATATTTTCAACTTGTTCCATAATATTTGAAGCAAATTTCAATACATTTCATCATTCCAACAATCCCTGGCCATATTGTAAAATTCTGGATGGAGCAACCACATGTTTTGGAATATAAAAGATGTTTTTGCATTTTTAGATTGATAAGTGATTGATTTATACAAAGAGGACTATGATCAGATCCCGTTCTGGATATGTTAGTGACTGAGGTGGTTTCAAAAAAATTGGAGCAGGTATTTTGGGTCAACACTCTATCCATTCTCTTCCACTTACGAGAATTAGTCCAATTGAATTTACTTCCATTATAACCATGATCAGTTAGATCATAGTCATGTATAGCATTGTGAAACTCATCCATATTTCTCACACAAAGAGTTGTGCATAATAGTTGTTCAGTTGGATTTGTGACGGCACTAAAATCCCCCATCACAATCCATTCTATTAAGTTGTTAGCAATTTTCCTTAGGTTGTTCAAGAGCTCCAAGCCTTATATCCATGCTACATTTAGCATAGACAATAGATATTAAGAAGTCTTTATTTAGAAGGTGAATATTGACCTTTAGATGGAGAGAGTGATTCTAGTTAGCCAATTAAGTAATGTTGAATTCATGATTCTATAAAGCCCATATCTTATTTGAGATATTAGCAAAGTTGTGTTGTTAGCCTAAAAGTTTTGAGATCTTTAGCAGATGGATGACTTCATTATTGGTTCATGTATGGTTAGAAATGCAATTTTTTCTGATCTGATTATTGATTTTAATCTTCTTCGTGTAGCCTTATTCCCAATACCCCTAACATTCCAACATAATATTTTGAAAATGGACATGGTATATTGCCCAATCTTCCATACATTCTATCTCCAGATATTTTTCAAATTTTCTCGCAAATCTATTTCTATTATGATGTGTCTTGGATCCTAATTTCCCAGACTATGTTGACCTTTGAAACCAATATTGTTGAAGAAATCCTCAATATCTTTCATATGGGGTCTTCCATTAGAGAATTTTCCTTTTTAAATTTTCCTTAGATGATTTCTCCATATTGATTTTGTCTTGTAACTAGAATTTTATATATTTGTAATCTCATTTGTCTTCTATTCTAGCATTTACATAAGACTTTTTCTTCCAATTGTTTGTGGTAACTTCAGGATAGATTTTTTGTATGAGCAGATGATGAACATGTTCTATTGTTGACATTGTTATCAAATATTTGGTTCAGATCAGTTTCAAAGGCTATGCTATCTCTAAAGATCGTGGAATGTTTGTGCAGATTTGGTGGTGCATTATGGTTCAGATCAGTATAAGAAATTATACTTATTACCATACTTTTTTTCAAATTGCAGTTCAATTTTCCGTTTTTAACAAACTAGGATTTCCAAGTGAACCTATTTCGATTCTATTGATTCATACTTAGTAATACACATCATCATTTTCTGAATTTGTATATATTTTCATTGATATTGTTAGTTGTTAGTTTTGTATAAGATAATGTCTCTCATTTATCAACATATATAACTAGTTTTTCACTCTCTTTTTCTCTCATAGCTCACTAAAGCAAGACATGAGTGCTCATTAATCAGTTCTAAGTAGTTCTAACAATAATTACTGTAAAATAAAGTCCCAAAATACACTTCATAGCTTTGCATCAGTTCTAGCCTTTGAATTAAATTTGTACAATCATGTATCTATAAAAAAAATGTCCCCCTTGTCTACTTTGTATATGGTCCCGCATCACATCATGATTTCGCATTATTTTTATAGCTATTCCCGTATTAAATTTGTAAATAGTCATCATGGTTGTGTATCTGTCATCATGCACATGGTTTCAAATTATTTACATGGTTGTGCATTTATCATCATTTGAATGGTTTCATATCATTTATATGGTTGTGCATCGATCATCTTACATGGTTTCACATCATTTATAAAGTTTCACATCTATCATCATTTAACAGTTTTGCATTATTTATTTTGCCTCATATGAATTGTCTTACCCCTCAATAATCAAACATGTAGGGTCTATTCATCTACTTTTTAAGTCAAATTTTATGATTTATAAGGGGAAAATTTCGTCAAAAGCTTGTTTTTTAGATCAGACATGTTTGCACTTATAAAACATATGAAAGAAACAAAAATAAAACAGGGATGATGAAAAAGAAGCATCATTTTAGCTGAGAAAGCAGGGAAGCTGCAAAGAAAACATCATTTTAATTCATTCTAAAAGGAACATATGAGCTGAGAAAAGAAAACACTCGTTTAAAAAAGGATTTTATAGTATAAATAACAAAAAAAAATATGATAATGAAAAATAAGCTTTCAAATTAGGCACAAAGTAAGTGTCACTTGGAACCAAAAATATCAAGATTATATTTGGTAAGAAGCATGGAAAAAGTGAGTGCCATTAAATAAAAATCAATTTAAACCACAATGTTCAAAAATAGAAGAAGAATAAAAAAATTAAGAAATATCAAGACATACTTTTATGATGAAACCACAAGAAAAGTAAAAAAACGAGCAAACCTAGTTACAAATAAATAGATTAAGTATGACCCATGCACATATCATGCATTATTTGTCAACCATATACCAAGTATGACCCCATGTTTCATGTCTGTCATGCATTACTTATCGAGCATCTATCATGTATTACTTGTTGAGCGTATATCATGAAATATACTGTATCGCGTCTATCATGCCTTTCAGATGTCTCGCGTCTATCATGTCTACCACCTGTCACGCATCTATCAAGCCTGTCACCTGCCCTAGAGAATCTTATGGATTGTAAAGCTAATGACATTGTGGTATACACCGAGGTGCTGAACTGAGGACTACGTTTCTACTTAGACCCGGAGCTAGTCAGATATTTTCATCTAATCAACCTTTGCCCAAGTCAGATAAGTCTGAATACATGGTATACTCTGCTAGCCAGCATTATTGCCTCTAGGTTGTCAAAAATTTCAATGCCTATGGAGCAGTTTGTTGTTGTGGCTAGTTTGTGTAGAAACTACCAAATCCATTTTTACCACTACAGCATGAGAAACGACTATAAAGTAGTGAATGATCTGTAGGAGGCTGGGAAACCATAGAGGAATTAGATTTATTTCATAAGTAAAGCTTGGAAGAATGGGAATAAGATCAACTACAAAGAAAATACAAGCCAATTGACCAAATACTGGAAGAGTTCAGGTAATTCTTGTTCGGATTTTTATTAGTATTCAGACTTTATACTTATATACCGAACTGATTATTGTGTCTTTTTACAGTATTTTTGAAAATTGTCTCAGATAATCTGGAAGCAGGAAGGGCTACATTTTCCAAGTTAAATCAATGGGCATCGGAAAATTGGGATCTTTCCTTTCACAACTATTTCACTTCTGGAAACATGTTGAGGGCTCTTGAAAGATTCGTTTGGCTCTTGAGAACAATGAATAATCGTATCATCATTCCCTTTAAGCTCTTTGTTTCCTACAAATTGCCTCCGGAATGCTACCCAAAATATGTCAAAATTCTTTATAGACCCCTGAGGGAGACTGTTGTACCACTTAAGGGCACTTTATTTAAAGGTTTTTGAGAAGGCATGGCATAACAGCTTGTTATCATCATCAAAATTCATCATAAAGTTTTTAAATTGCTCGAGATGATTGTCCGGATCTTTGCTTCCATCATACTTCTCTATCTTGGAACTGTTAAATCGCTTGGGAAGATGTCTGGAGAGTATTTTTGAAGACAAAGGTGACTGTCTCCAATTTTGGCTACAGCTAAATACAATATCTTCATTGGGAGTAACAAAAATACATGGTTCTAAATGAAAGGCAAATGGATCGATCATCAAACGGTCAATATGATGATCAGCTGAGCTCTTTATTATTCTTTGATACTTTTTAATTTTGCCATGTATATCCCTTTTTGTTGAATGTTTCTTGGTCAACCTTAATTATTTCTTTAGACAGCCTTCATCACTGTTGGATGAGAATGATTCTTTAAGGTCTGAATTATTGGATGAAGTATTAGAAGAGTCTGATGTAGTGCTCACAACTCATTTAGACCGATGTGTTTTCTTAGAGTTTGGTGAGGTTTATTTTTGACTGAAGGTAAGTTTGTAATTTTTGTTTAGAACTGTGTGGAAGTTTGAGAGTATTTAATATTTTGAGTAGAGAGTAGAGGGAGAATTAAGCAGCCTGGTTGTATTTAATTTTCATTACCCTCATTTAATGTTGGTGGTTGGGTATTTATACCCTTACATTTGGGCTTTATGGGCTTTCGGGTCATGTTTAATGGACCCGGGTCAAGTTCAAGGACCCATGAGCTCTTAGTAAGAGAGCAAGCAGCTTAGTCAAGAAGTGATTAGGTTTTAAGTACTTTAGTTCTGTTCGAACAGCACAATGAATGATGGTGTCCGAATTGTCATCGTCCGGTTAGGTAGACCTTGCCCGAACTGACCATGTCCGAAGTGGTAACAGGATCCAGACTCATCAGTAGCCCCTTTTTTAGGTGTTTGTTCAAAAACCTTTGTCAAAACCTGAAAAACAGTCTGTTGCTAGTGACAGTTACATCCGGACAGTTCTTCCGAATAGTGTCATAGTTTTATCCGGACTGAAAAAAGCTCTTTGAATCTAAACGGTTTTTTGCCAAAGTTCATGGGACACGTGTCTCTCTCTGGTTCGTTACTTCAGCCGTTTTTCACCTCGAATTTCGCACCCATCTTCTCTGAAAATCAACCTCTTCATTAAATGAAGGTGACATCGGCGCCGTTTCTTAATCATTGCAAATCCTTTCGAATTCTCCTAGGAATCAAAACTTCTTTTTGGGGTTTACTATAAATTAAAACACTTTCCACTGTTTTACTATCACCTTCATTTTCACTTTGCTAATTTTCAGAGCTTTCTCTCTCAAACACAAGTTCTTCACTTTGGTTGTTTATGTTCACGGCTAGGAACGCTTTAATCAGAGGCGGGTGGCTCAATCTATCAGAACTAGAAAAAGCACAAAAAGTTGAAAGGGAAAGGCGCATCGCAGCAGGCTTACCTACTTCCCCCATCGACAAACCAGCAACCTCAACTACAGAGCCTGATCAGGGTTCCTCCTCTACAAAAAGTGTCAAACCGAAGAGATTGTTTCAAACCAGTCTTTCTCCTATTATCTCAGGTTCATTGGTTCAAGAGTCAAAACCCACTGTTGAACCAGGTTTAACAGTTACTAGTTTCAAAAAGCCTTCCCCGTTCATAGCCATGGGGTCAGATGCAGATACTTCTCCCAACAAACTGGTCGATCAAATAAAAGGCCGGCTGGTCAAAAGGCAGGCTTCCAAAGGCACCCCTTCGAAATCAGGTGCCAAGGATAGCAGTACAGGGTCACAGGCACCCATAAAAGTACCCAAGGACAGGTTGTCCGGACCGGAGGCCACTAGCTCAAGCCCCCGAAGAGAAACCATCATATCAGAGCCCCGGCCGGAGGCCAGAGTCCAGGAGAGTATTGAAGCTCATCAGTCCGGAGGTCATACTGAACCAACTCCAAACTCCCCCCTCACAAAGACAACTGAAAACCCTTCCTCAATAATGGAGGAAATAATGGAGGATTTTATCGAAGAGGATCCATTTGAGTCTGAACCCTCCGGACAGACTAGTGATGCTGCTGCTGCCAAGAAGGATAAGGGCAAAGAGAAGCTATGCCTTAGGCATCCAGAATTACCAGAAATCCTCGAAGGAAAAGTGGGACCTTGTTTCCACAAGGTAAACGTTAAATACGTTCTTGCTTTACAAAAAATCAACTATGCTTTCATCCATACAGCCGAGTTGGGCCGGATGCGTACGAAGTGGGGGATTCCGGAGAACGTAAAGATAAGAATCCCCATAGACATCGAAACCCCAATGGACTGCAAACTCAGTGAAATAGTCATCTTCACTGAGCTTTTTAACTAGGGTTTAAGGTTCCCCTTAGATCCGGAAATAGTTAGGTATTTCCACCTCATCAAGCTCTGCCCTAGTCAAATGAGCCCCAACGCTTGGTACACACTTATGGCCTGCATCATGGCCTCCAGGCTCTCCGGGATTCCTTTACAATGGAGGAATTCGCAGCTGTGGCCAGTCTCTACAGAAACCACCACATTCCCTTCTATCACTTCAACATGGGTGATAATTATAAAGAAGTGGATGATCTGCTTGAGTCAGAGAGAAATTGGAGGACTCAATTCCTGTTCGTAACGACGCTTGGGAGAATGGGAGGAAAATCAAAGCTGGAGTCAACCCGAGTTTCCTCACCAGCAGATGGAGGAGTGATCGTAAGGATTCCACCTTACATTTTTATTTTTACTTTTATCGAATTTGCCTAAACTGACTGGTCTTGTCTTTTGTCTTAACAGAGCTGCCCAAAGACTTCAATGACTATCTAAAGTCTGGGTAGACCCCTTGTACCAAGATCAACACTTGGGCTGCTGAAAAGTGGGGGAATCAGTTTCATGATGCTTTTACAGAAGGCAATTTTGCAAGGTCTCACCTCTGGAACACTACTGGCCGGAGGGACTTGACCTGGGAAGAACTCACCACTCCACCCCCTCCGGATGTAGTCTTCAAGAGAACACACGAACCGGATGGGTCACTATACTTGCCATGCCGGGCTAAGGCCCCGAGTAAAATGAAAGGCAAGAAAGGGAAGGGCAAGAAGGTTGCAGGTGAGGCTATCCCTGCCGAGGTGGAGGAGGCTGCTCCAACAAACCCAGAGGGGCCAGCCCCTAGCCAGATTGATGTTGCTCTGCTAGAAGTGGTAGAGCATGAAAGTGCTAGGGAAGAGGTTAAATCCCCAAAACCCCCAAGGGTTCCTAAGAGAGACCGAAAACGGGGAGCAGAAAGCAAGGACAGCGAGGCTAAGAAGAAAAAGACCTCCAGGGGTGATGAACTTTCTCTCCGGCCTTCGGAGCCTCTCCCCTCTGTAGAACCTACTGATCCGACAAGAGTAGAGGAGATCCCTGGTGACTTTCAAACTGACGAGGTTGGAGGACGAGACCTTAGCATTGATGGTGTTGACATCACAGGGCTTGATGGACTTGGTGACTATTTTGCAAACCTTCCCAGAGACGATTTTGTTGGGCCTTACCTCCCTCCGAGTACTTCGAACACCGTTACTTTTAATGGTAAGACTTTTATTATTTCAAGTGAAAGGGATATTATAGCTCACTCCATATTAAGTAATGTTCAGCCAGTGCTTGTTTTGGAGTAACAAGTTCGAGGTCAGGCAGATATTATCAAAGATCTCAAATCTGAAAAAGAGAGACTGTCCGATGATCTTCTTACTGCCACTCAACATGCTGACATTCTGAAGGGAGAAAACGAGGAGCTAAAGAAGAGCCAAGAGGGGTGTACCACAAAGGTTGCCACTTTAGAAGACATTATCAAAGAGCTCCGGGAGAAGCTGTCCGGATTAGAGAAAGATCTCACCTCTTCAAAAGAGGAGGCAAATGCCAAGGATCAAGTCATCCACAACTTGACAAATGACAAAATTGCGCTCGAGAACACAGTGTCCAAGGCTGTAGAGGAGAAAGCAGATCTGCTAAGGGAGCAAGAGGCCAAAATTCAGGCCAAGATCGATGCTTATGCCAACAATGTAATAGACATTCAAGAAGAAATGTATGCCAAGGTGAAGTCAGACATGGTCTTGCTTTTTCATGAGAAGTTTCCGAAGAGGAATCTGGGAGACTTATGGACTTTTGTAGAGTATCCAGACCTTCCCTTCCATACAATGGCCGAAGGTGACAAGTTTGATATCTCCAGCGCATCCTCATCTAACGAAGAAGAGAACACCGGGGAGAGCCCAAACGAGGAGGAGGACAATCCCAAGAAGAAGAAGAAGACAGGTGAGGCTGAGCCATCTTCAAAGGCTCAGTCTTAGATTATGAATTATCTTTTTATGTTATCTGAACTAAAGTCCTTGGAAGGACAAAGCATTTTTGTAATTGTGCCCGACATTTTATCCGGATAGATCTTTTGTTCTGTCTGACAATTTTAAAGTCCTTGGAAGGCCAAGGCACTTGGGTTATTTCAATAAATATATTTGTTTTGCACAACTCTTGCATTCTTTCATAGTTTGTTTCAATTTTGGTGGCTAGTGTTTAAATAGCCCTTAGTTTTGTCATAAATATTCTAAAACGAGAGTGTTTAAACTCTCTGATGACAAATGTTTAAGTAGTCATCCTTCCTTTAATTCAATCCGGATGGTGTGACAAAAAACAAAGTAAGAACACTTCGAATTTTTTCAAGAAGCCATAAATTTTTATAAAAAAGCTCGGACACCTCATTAAAACCTCCCCGTGCCACCAGGGTAGGAAAGAGTATGCCCCCAAATATTTACATGGATTTTTAAACAAGTAAATATTTACATAGCTTTTATTCCAAGTACATCCGGAGATGCTCAATATTCCAAGGGTGATTCAAAACCCTTCCATCCTTGTCTTCTAGCCAATATGTTCCAGGTTTAATCCTTTCAATGACCATATAAGGTCCTTCCCAAGTTGGGGCCAGTTTGTCGAGCAGCTTCTCTTTAGTGTGTAAGAAGACTTTCCTCAACACCTTGTCCCCCGGCTGGAAATATCTTCTTTTAACTCTAGAAGCAAACCTGCTTCTCATCAAACCCTGATAGTGTGCAGCTCTAAGGTGAGCCTTAACTCGTCTTTCCTCTATTAGGTCAAGCTGACCTCTGATTGCGACTTCGTTAGCGTGTTCGGAGAAGTTGTGAACTCGAAATGAATGGAGAGTTTCTTCTATGGGAGTTATTGCATCCATCCCATAGACCAAGGCAAAGGGTGACTCTTGTGTTTCAGCCCCAGGTGTAGTCCAGTAGGCCCACAAAACCTCTTGTAAATAGCTAGGCCATTTCCCAGCAGCCCCTTCCAAATTATTCTTTAAACCGGACAGTATAGTTCTGTTAGCCACTTCAACCTGACCATTTGCTTGTGGGTGGAAAGGTGAAGAGAAACAATGTTGTATACCCTTTGAGGCACATAAACTCTAAATTTCCTTGTTGTCGAACTGTGGCCCATTGTCTGTCGTTATCTTTTGTGGAACACCAAATCTGCAACAGATGTTGGATAAAATGAATTTTGTGACAACTTTTGATGTTGTTCCTGCCAGCGGGCCTGCTTCAATCCACTTCAAAAAATAATCAATAGCAACAATTATAGTTCTGCATCCTCCGGATGCCATAGGAAGAGGTTCCACCAAATCCAACCCCCGTCGAGCAAAAGGTATAAGCTCATAAATTGACTCTAAATGGATGGCTGGGACATGAATTTCGTTGCTATATCTCTGGCATGGATCACACCTTCTCACCAGCTCCTTAGCATCTTGCATTATAGAGGGCCAATAATAGCCAGCCAGTAAAACTCTCCTTGTTAGAGCCCTGAATCCACAGTGAGCTGATCCCTCACCATCATGCAATTCGGAGAAGACTACTTGAGACTCATCATCTCTCAAACATCGCAAAAGAGGCTTACTGTAAGACTTTTTATACAGAACGTCTCTTAGTATGATAAAACCACGAGCCTTGTGCTTCATTTTTCTTGCTAGTGATTTATCCGGAGGCAAGATGCCATCGGAGAGATACTGCAGGAGAGGAAATCTCCAATCTTGAGGTTGTTTCATCTGTACATCGAATTTTTTTTCCTCTTTGCTCACATTGAGTTGAATGGAAGGGCACTCCAGCACATGGATCCAAGGATATGACTCAGTGTATGCTATGGTTGCCAAGGAATCTGCTAGTTCATTCTCTGTTCGGGGTATATGCTCATAAACAATGATTTTGAACTTAAGTGCCTCATTTTAAAGAAGAAGTAAGTACTTCACTAGTTGCTCCTTTTTGGCCTCAGATTGACCTTGCGCATGGTGGATAAGAAGCTGGGAATCACTCATCAACTTGACCCTTTTGGCCCCACAAATATAAGCTAACTTTAAACAGCTATAGCTGCTTCATATTCGGACTCATTGTTGGAAGCCCTAAAAGCAAAACATATAGCCTGGTACATCTTGTCACCATATGGAGAAGTCAAGCACACCCCTGTACCACATCCCGTAGTACTTGATCCACCATCTGTCCGGACGATCCAAACCTTTTTGTCTTTCATCTCAGTAGTTCGCTCTGTATCCCTATCAGAGTGGAATTTTACTAAAAAATCAGCCACAGCTTGGGCTTTGATTGCTGTTCGAGGAGAAAAATCAATATTGAAGTCCCCCAATTCCACTGACCACTTAGTCATTCTACTTGAAATGTCTGCCTTTTGAAGTACATTCTTCAAGGGAAAAGATGTCCGGACGATAATAGGATGAGCCTGAAAATAAGGTCTCATCTTCCTTGCAGCAATTACCAAGGCTAATGCTAATTTTTCGAGTTTTAAATATCGTTTTTCTGCATCTATCAAGCTCTTGCGGATGTAGTACACCGGATGGGGGTAATTATTTACCTCTCTTACCAATACAACACTGATGGCACAACTGGAAACTGCCAAATATACAAAGAGCGTCTCTTCATCAACAGGTTTAAATAAAGTTTTGGGGGAGAACAGATGTTTCTTGATCTCATTGAAGGCCTCATCACACTGTGAAGTCCAGTCAAATCCCTTCGTACCCTTTAAAGTTTGAAAAAAACGGGGCACATCTGCCCGAAGACCTTGAGATGAATCGATTTAAAGCAGCCAACCTCCCAGTCAAGCGTTGTACTTCTTTAACATTTCGAGGAGGCTCTATTTGGAATAAAGCATTAAGCTGGTCCGGATCGGGCTGTATCCCTTGCTCACTTATTATATAACCCAGGAATTTCCCGGACTGTACTCCGAACACACACTTTTTGGGATTTAGTTTCAAATTTACTTTTACTAAGTTAGCAAAAGTTTCTTGGAGGTCTGCCAAGTGTAGTTGTTCATCCATACTTTTTACCATCATGTCATCAATGTATACTTCCATATTTCTTCCAATTTGATTAGCAAAGGCTTTGTTCACTAACCTCTGATAGGTAGCCCCAAAAATTTTCAACCCAAATGGAATTACCTTGTAACAATGAAGACCCCTATCAGTGACAAATGTGGTATGCTCCTGATCCTTCGGATCCATTTGAATCTGATTGTACCCGGAGAAGGCATCCATGAAAGACAGTAGCTTATTTCCAGAAGTGGAATCCACCAGCTGATCAATTTGGGGGACCGAGTATAAATCTTTTGGGCAAGCCCTATTGAGATCTGTGAAATCAATGCACATACGCCACTTGCCATTTTTCTTTTTCATCAAGACCGGATTGGCAGTCCACAAAGGATACTGAGACTCCTTTATATGCCCCATTCTAGTGAGCCTGTCAACTTCTTGAACAATAACATCAGCCTTTTTCCTTGGAAAAAGCCCTTCTCTTTTGTACCACAGGTGTTATATCTCTCCGAATGGATAGGCGGTGTGATATAATATCTGCTGGAACCCCAGTAACATCAGCATTGCTCCAAGCAAAAAAACATGCTGATGATCTTTTAGAAACTTCAACATTTTATTCTTCAGTTCGGATGATATTTTGGACCCTATCTTAACACTTTTTCCTTCTTCCAAAGAATGTGTTTCAACTTCTTCAACCTGTATCAACACTCCAGGGGTCTCTCTGGGGTCATCAATTTCACCCTCACCCCCAGAAAGCCCCTCAAACTGCTATTCTTCGTTGATACGAACCGCCCCCAACGTCTGTGGAGCCAGTGTTGTAGCATAACATTCTCTTGCAATCTTTTGACTGCTCCGGACAACTCCCACTTGTCATTGAACAATATATTTCAAACATTGGTGGACTGTCGAGGCCACTGCATGCATCCTAGAGAGCCAAGACCTCCCTAAAATAGTATTATAACAAGTGGGACAATCCACCACAATAAAAAGTATCCTGACCATCTTCTTAAAAGGGCCCTTGCCCAACAAAACTTCCTCTTCGAACTCCCCGATCACATCTGCTGAGCTCCCAGTGAAGCCCACAATTGATCTGTCCGAACGCTGAATTACGGCTGGATTTTTCATCTTTTTGTAAGTGGTTAAGAAGAGGATATTGGCTGAACTCCCAGTATCCACCAAGATTCGTCTTATGTCATTGCCCCAAATGGATGCTCCTATGACAACAACATCTTCATGAGGGCCAGCTATATCCCTTAAGTCATCTTCATCGAAAACAATGAAGGGAAATAGAATTTGTGATTGATAGGAGGTCATGCCTCCTTCAAGCTGGGTAGCTAAAGTATGAACGTGCCTCTTCCTTGAAGAAGCAGTGGGAGCTGTCATAGTATCCCCTCCGAAAATTGCAAGTGACTCAAAAAACTTAATAAGCCCGGAGACTGTTTTAAAACGTTCCTCAATGGCACCCACTCTATTTCGAGTTGGATCAGGATCCAAGTATTCTGATTCTACATCAAATCTTTCGATTATAACCATAGCTCCCTCCGGAGCAGCATTGCTCGGACCAACCCGATGAGCATTATCAGGCCTATTTCCTCATCTTTTTTTGACATATGCCCCCAGCTTTCCTCTTTCAATTAAGTTCTGAACTTCTTGTTTCAAGGCTATACAATCGTCAGTGGTATGTCCAGTATCATTATGGTACTGGTAGAAAGAATTGTTACGATGTTCCCTAGGAGATTGCAGTGCAGCCGGCCTTCTATAGTGTACTTCTTCCTTTGTTTTGTCATAAATGGTGGCCACACTTTCTTTTAACTCTGCAAACCACTCCGGTTGAACCCAAGGCCCTCTCTTATTTCTAGATTGTTGACTCTGGGCAGGCGCAGCTGGCTGAGATTGAGCTTTAGCCCTGTTTTGTCCCTGTCCAGTCTCCCTTGCCTTGTTCCCGAACTGATTTTGGTTGGGATTTGGTGCAACCGGGGCAGACCTCACGTGCATGTGCACCCTAGTTTTCTTAGTTTCATCAACGTTGATTTGTTTTCCAACCTAATTCAGTAGACCCCCCCCCCCCCCCAAGTCATGGCTTTTTTTCTGGTCACTGAATCAGCTAAATTTCCAGGGTTTAAGTCCTGCCTCAAAAAGGCTATGGCTACTTGCTCAAAGTAGTCAGCCAACCCATTTTTGGTGTTCATAAAACGACTTATGTATTATTTCAGTGATTCGTTTGGTTCTTGGGCACAATGAATTATTGTGTCCCCATTGCCCTTCAATTCTTTACTCCCAACAAGCTGCCTTCGAAAGGCCACCCAAAAGGTATCGAAATTTCTGATGCAGCCTTGTGGTAAGATGTTATACCACTTCAGAGAACTTCCCGTAAAGGATTGGGAGAATGCTCTACAGAGCAACTTGTCATCATCATCGAAATTCATCATGAAGTTTTTAAACTGTTCCAAGTGGTTGTTCGGATCTTTGCTGTCATCGTATTTCTCCATTTTTGTGCTATCGAACCTCTTAGGGAGGTTTCCGGACAGAATCTTAGAAGACAATGGAGATTGTCTCCAATTCCGGCCACGACTGAACACAGTATCCTCATTGGGAGTTGCAAAGATACCTGGTTCATCGTGGAAGGCAAAAGGATCCACCAGCATCCGGTCTACATGCCTCCGGCTGTGAGATGATCCTTTGTCTATACTCCTCTTCAATTTCCCATGTCTATCCCTTTTTTCTTGAATACTTTTTAATCAACTTTTGCTTCTTTTTGGATCGGCCCTCATCACTGCTGGAGGATAAGGACTCTTCAATTTCATCCTTGTCCGAGGAGCTACCAGAAGACTCTGAGTCTGAGTCAGAACTCTCCACTGGCTTAGACCGGTGTGACTTTTTGGAGCTAGCATGAGTTTTTTTGGTACTCACATGAGTTTTTGAAGGCTCATGCTCTCTAGAGTTGTCGGTATGATGAGCGACTGATGCTTTTGACTTCTCTTTCATGCCCATCTTAGCCTTCTCTACCCTCAGAGCTTCTATCTCGCCCTTTAATCTATCACGCTCCTCGATGGTATATTCATCATTCTCACCCACCACTTCAAGCAAAGCTGGTGGTATTTCCGGGGCGTCCGGATTCATTCAGACTGATTTTTTTCTGATGGTTTCGAATGCTTGATTCAGGCACCCTCGCTCTCCCACTGTGGTCGCCAATTTGGTGAGGTTTATTTTCGTCTGAGGGTAAGTTTGTAATTTTTATTTAGAACTGTGTGGAAGTTTGAGAGTATTTAATATTTTGAGTAGAGAGTAGAGGGAGAATTAAGCAGCCTGGTTGTATTTAATTTTCATTACCCTCATTTAATGTTGGTGGTTGGGTATTTATACCCTTACATTTGGGCTTTATGGGCTTTCGGGTCATGTTTAATGGACCCGGGTCAAGTTCAAGGACCCATGAGCTCTTAGTAGGAGAGCAAGCAACTTAGTCAAGAAGTGATTAGGTTTTAAGTACTTTAGTTCTATTCGAACAACACAATGAATGATGGTGTCCGAATTGTCATCGTCCGGTTAGGTAGACCTTGCCCGAACTGACCCTGTCTGAAGTGGTAACAGGATCCAGACTCATCAGAGTTGAAATGAGTCTTTATGGACTGCTCATTTTCACCAGGCTCATTAGTATGGTGGAGTGCAGATGCATCAGACTTCTCTTTTGTTCCTTTTTCAGCTTGTTCCTGAGCCCTTAAAGCTTATATCTCAGCCCTTAGTTGATCACGTTCATCCTGCATGGATTGTTTTTCATCATCATCGTGATTTACATGAGACACAGTAGTGCACTCATTATTCTCTCACTCATTAGACCTCTGGAGGTGGAATGTCTTACATATTAGGATCCATTTGTTTTAATGACATCCAAACTGCTTTATTTACTGGTTCTGAATGTGAAATTCAAGCACATTCGCCTCCCACTTTGGTAGCCAATTTGGTGTAGATTATTTCTGATCAAAGGGTATATTTGGAAAGAGTTTTATCTTCTTCAGATAAATATTATTTGACGGGTAAGGAGATAATAGAGGTGTATTCTAACCATTAAGTTTTCTCCCCCTCTTAAATGAGGGTGGTTGGGATATTTATACTTGTTTTATGACCCATGGGCCGTTTGGATCGGACTCTGGATTCAAGTCGATCCTCAAAGCCCAAAACCTAAATAGGTTAGCATAGGTTAGTACATAGCTGAGTCATGTTTTACTTATTCGTACTTCTCATTATATTTTTGGTGCAAAATATGTCTGAATTACCCCTTCGGTTTAGGCAGTAGTGCCCTTCCAAAAATATCCGGACCTATTAGCTACATACATGACTTGTTGCTCCCAAATCAACCTACCATGTAATATTATCATCATGCACATAAAATTACTCCAATAGTAGAGATACAGAATTCTAACCATAATTAAAATTATGAAATAAAATATGACATTATTACTTTTCAGGATCCTTAGATCCATTTGAACCAGCAATGTTTCCACTTAGACCAGCATTGTTCCTACTTGGACCAACATTATTTTTTCTTTTTCCAACTCGACAGTCCCTCCTAAAGTAACCAGGTTTGCCACATTTCTAACATGTTATTTTTAGATTTTTTTGTTGGAATAATTGTTGTTGTTGTTGCTGCTTTTAAACTTTTGTTTATTCCCATTTTCTGTATATTCATTCTTAAAGAATCCACTATTTTCATCCATATTTACAGATAGGTTTCCTACTTGGTTTTTATCCTTAGGATTACTGATTTCTTCCCGAGTCCGTAGAGAATCATCAATATTAAAATGACTACCCAATTATACTAAAGTCATTTCTTCCTTGTTGTGTTTGAAAGTGTGTTTAAAATTCTTTCATGAAGATAAAAATTTATCAATAACAGAAGTCAACAAAATATATTCATTTATTTTCATATTGTGCTGAACAAATTGACCCAAAATTCTTAATAATTCGTAGTATTGTTCCATCATAGGTCGAGAATCAACCATTTTATAATTAATAAAATTACTGATCATGAACTTTCTACTTGAAGCATATTCTTCCATATATTTCGATTCAATGGAATCCCATAATTCTTTTGCAGATTCAACATTTTGGTATACATCAAACAAAGTATCGGATATACCGTTTAATATGTGACCGCGACAAATGTAATCATCATTCTCCCACTTGTTGCGCCTCCTTGTTTTCTCAAACGCTTCACTTTGAATGATCCATAGACATAAACAACCTTGAGGGTCGTCAACCTAAAATGCATATTTTTCTGTCATCTTTTGAAATCATGGCCTTCAAACTTGTCAAGTTTAGCAAAATTACTCGTTATTTCCTTCTCTGATTCTCCTTCGTTCATCATCTCAATCTTCATAAAACAAGAACAAATAATCTCAACGTTTTGTAAAAAAATTGTGTATATTTATTGATACACTCTGAAGTCTTGTTTAACCATTTCAGATTGAAATTATTTTGGGGGTTTTCTAAATATTTCTGATCAGATAAAATTAGGAAGTTTTTTATGTCGAACAATGAATAATCTTATGTAGTTTTGTTTTTCAACAGTAGCCTTTTAATATGCAATTCGACCAACAAAATTGGTTTTTCGGTTATGGTCCAAAAAATAAAATCGGAATTCATTTTGAATTGCAAAAACGACTGAATTTGAAATTTGAAAAAAACAGTCAAATTTTCAAATTTGAAATTATGTTGAAGTTACAATAACAACTCGATTTCAGCCAGGGACTCTACCCATTGGACCTCTCCACGGGCTCCACCCATTGACCCCACTAATCATAATATATTCTAACAAGTGTGCACTATGCACTCTAGGACTTATTCAATAATGTATCATGACTACATTAGTCGACTAGTCAGTCTAATTACACTAAAATATTTAATGTTAACCTCCTGCGTCTTGATGTAACGAGGGATGGGACAGTGCTCTAAAACTCTAATTATTTTAAAGTTATCGTTATTCATTTTCTTTTGAAATCAAGCTTTAATCTTTCAGAAGAACCGCTTTAATCTCTTTCGAAAATATTTTTTTTATATATTTACGAAAACTCACTTTTAATTGAAAAGCTTGCATCCATTCCTTTTATGTTTTGATAACAGTAGTGATTCTCGAACTCTAGATTCTGGATATGATTGTTGGAGTAAGGCTTGTCGCAACAGCTTTAGCCCTCTGATTCATTCTTTCAGACGATCATCGCTCTTAATCGTCGTTCATCTTCGGTGTCGGTCCTGTTTTTTGTTTTTCTTTTTGTGTTGTTCGGTAGTATCTATCAGATTTTTTGGTGTTGGGACATTTTATTCCGATATTTTTGAAATAGATCCCTGGATCTATTGTATTTGATTATTAAATAACATATTTTTGTTCTCAAATATGTTTTGATTTTTCGGTAAGTCTTTGCGGTCATATATGATACGGTTTATATATGTATTTCTTTTGGTTTCGGATATTGATATCATGGTCGGTAACTTGTTTTTATTTGTATTTCTTTTAGTTTCAAATACTGTGTTCAGAACTCTTTCACGGAAAATGCAATGTAGTTTTGAAACCTATTTTTTATTTTAAATTAAAATTAAAATAAAATAAAAGAAGTTATAAAACAGAAAGTAAAAATTAAAAGAAAAGTTCTTAAACCTATTTACTAAAACACAAATCCTTTGGACGAATAGTAAATACGGTAACATGATAATTGATGATGTAATAATGATTCGGTGGTACAATACTATTATTTAGTGGGTAGCCACAGGTAGAGGTGTCAAACGGGTTGAACCAGCACCAATCCGCACCGTTTAAATTAGAACTACGGGTTGCAGTCCTGGAGGGTTGCGGTCCTGGCGGGTTGCTCTCCTAATGGGCCAGTTTCACAGTTAAACCGCCAGTTCAAACCACCAGACGAACCATTTAAAAGCCGTTTACCAGTTCAAACCATGAGTCAAACCATTTAACCATTTAAGAACCGTTTATCAGAATATTTTATAATGTTATTTAAAATTAATTTGTAAGTGTTAATTAATCTAATTTCAATAATTGAGATATGTACCATATACACGAGTTAATTATTCTATTTCATGTATTTTAATTTAAATATGTTATCATTTTAATCGAAATTTTATAATCATCAGTTACATTTTAAAATAATAATTGTAATTTGATTTTGATACATTTGATTATATATTTTTATTTATGTATTTAAGATATTTTATTTAATATTATGTAGATATTAAATAAAATAAGTACATCTACTTGTATTTCGATTACAACTTTCAATAATTGTAAAAATATAAAAATAAAAATTTGATTGTCTTAAACAAGATATCGTAATAAAATGTTTTGTATATTGTTTTAACATACTAGATATTTAAGATGTTATATTTAATATTATGTACATATTAAATAATATATACCTATTAGACATATAATTGTATTCTAATTTTAAATTATTAGGTGATTTGTATATTGTTTAGAACCGATTCGGAATCGAAATAAAAAATTATTAAAAACTTGCTAAAACTAATGTATTTTAAATATTATGCCGTAATAAATCTGCGATTGTAATTAACAAACAAAATTGTTTTAAATTATAAGAGATTAATTTAGGAAATATATATTTTTAAGTTTTAAATTATAAGAGATTAATTTAGGAAATATATATTTTTAAGTTTTTTTTCGAAAAATATTAATAACTAAGTTAGTAGTATGTCTTTAATAATTAAACGTTTAATATCAAAACCAATCATAAAAAAATAATAAAATATGAAAGCCGAATAATCAATAATTAAATAATATATGATAATTGACAATGTGGATAATCTTAGATTACTTGGGATTCTTTTATATAGATTGACACTTTCATCTTCAATGGTAACTATCGATGTGAGATTCTTTTAAACAAAACTCCTCTTCAATGGTAACTATAGATTTGGAGTTTTGTTTAAAAGAATCCCACATCTATAGTTACCACTTACCATTAAAGAGGAGTTTTGTTTAAAATAATCCCACATCGATAGTTACCATTGAAGATGAAAGTGTCAATCTATATAAAAGGAGGCACAAACACACCCTCTCACTTACCAAGTCTTGGGCAACTACTTGAATGCCTAACATGGTGGTTAATAGTTAAAAATTTCGAATTAATTTTTTAGTTAAAATTTCGAATTAATTTTTTAAAAGTAGTCTTGGGCAACTACTTGAATGCCTAACATTTTTTTAAAATGCCTAACATGGTGCCTAACATGGTGCCTAACATGGTTTTTAACAGTTAAAAAAAAATAATCATAAATCTGGGCCATCCGGACCATCCGGAGATCTGTCCAGATTCCGGGCCATCCGGACCATCTGGAGATCTGTCCGGACGGTCCGGACCATCTGGAGATCTGTCCGGACGGTCCGGACCATTCGGACAGATCTCCGGATGGTCCAAATTTCCGGTCCGGGCGTCCGGAGATTACGTCCGGATGCCCCGGACCGGACGTCCGGACCATCCGGATGGTTCCAAAAAAAAAATTGTTTTTTTGGGTCTCCTCTATTTATAGAGGAGACCCCAAATCCACACTCATAAATTCATATACTCCTCTCTACATCTCTCTAAATCTCTCAACTTGTTCTAAATATTCTAGAAAACTCAAATTTCTTATTTTACATATTGTAGTCCTACTTTCGGAATTGTTTGATTTTTTTTTTCGCAAATTGTTTCTATTTGATAAAAACACTTAAATAACGTTGGGATAACATTATAATAGCTCAATTAAGAGCTTCGTATAATTTATCAAGTTATTTAATTGTTATAGTAATTTAAATTAGTTCTTTTAATTCTAATTTTATTAGTTGTTGTTAGTTGTTATTGCTTGTTGTTAGTTGTTATTGCTTGTATTAGTTGGTATTAGTCTAAATTTAGTTTTTATTATTTGCGATATTAATTAGTTTCGATTAGTATTTTATTGCATATTTAAAAAAAAAACGTTGTTTTAAGTTTTAAAATACCTATAAATCGTAGACTTACTAATGCTCACCAATCCGCTAATTTTCACTCGTAATGAATGATGTTTGTGATAACCAAAACAAATTAATACTGATAATAATAATTTTATAATCATTATTAAAATTATAATAATAAAATTCAAAATTTAATATTAAAATTATAACAATATAACTTGTAATCTTTTACCATGATAAAATATGATTTTGGTTTAAAAAATAATAAATAACATTTGTAATATTTAAAACCAAATCACAATAATAATATTCAAAATGTAATATTAAAATTATAACAATATAACTTAAAAATAATAAATAACACTTGTAATATTTAAAACCAAATCACAATAATAAAATTCAAAATGTAATATTAAAATTATAACAATATAACTTAAAAATAATAAATAACACTTGTAGTATTTAAAACCTAATCACAATAATAAAATTCAAAATGTCATATTAAAATTATAACAATATAACTTAAAAATAGTAAATAACACTTGTAATATTTAAAACCAAATCACAATAATAAAATTTAAAATGTAATATTAAAATTATAACAATATAACTTGTAATATTTTTGCATGATAAAATATGATTTTGGTTTAAAAAATAATATATAACACTTGTAATATTCAAAACCAAATCACAATAATAAAATTCAAAATGTAATATTAAAATTATAACCATAGAATTTGTAATATTTTAACATGATAAGATATAGTTTTGGTTTGTATTAGATCTAAAAACATAATAATAATATTCAAAATGTGATAATAACATAAGTAATATTTAAAATTTTGGACTATATAATAATTACAACACTTAAAATATTAATAACCAAAACAAATTAATATTAACAAAAATGTAATAATAATTCTATAATAATATGCAATATCTCAATATTTTTTAAATATAACATTTTGGTTATAAAATAAATAAAATCAGCATAATATTTACCAATAAACCGCCGGTTTTTTACAAATAAACCGTGGTTTCGCAGTCCTGCCAGGTTGCAGTCCTGTCGGGTTGCAGCCCTGCCGGGTTGGAGTCCTGTCGGGTTGCAGCCCTGCCGGGTTGCAGTCCTGCCAGGTTGCGGTCCTGACGGGTTGCTCCTTATGCGGTCCTGACGGGTTGCGGTCCTGGCGGATTGCGGTCCTGACGGGTTGCGGTCCTAATGAACCAGTTTCGCAGGTAAACCGTCAGTTTTTAAGCAGGTTGTTAGCTTTGAACCGTGGTACCAAAACCATTAGATACCTCTAGCCACAGGTCGAGCCACGGCCTTTGTTTTATTACGGTTTCTTTTTAATCATTTGTGCTCAGTGTCTTCTCTACTTCCATTTTCTATTGAAATTCTTATTTTTGGCTGAATGTGCTTTATTTTCCAGCTTATTTTACATATAGCACGTGATTTACCGGTTATAGAAGGCAACAAAACCAAGAGAGAGTATAAAATCCCCGATTAAAAGTAGTGGAAAATATATTTTGTTTTATAATTTTCACGTGTTATCTTCTTTTCAAAGTAATCATGATTTTATTTTATATTTTATATCGTTTTTTAGTTCTGTTTTATCTTTTTTTATGGGTGTGTTTTTTTGTTTGAAATAAATTAGTACGTATCTCTGACTGTTACATTTTATTAGATTATTTATTAATTAATTAATTATTTTGTTACAAAAATTGATTTTATTTATTGAATTAGGAAGTTTTACAAAAGAAGTTTAATAATATAACTAGTCTCTAGAATGAATGAAGTCCATAATTCTTTTGACGTTGGAGAGGCCCAAAATTTTAATTATCTATTCAGCACGTAAACTATAAAAGTAAATCCCAACTGTTTGACTTCATTCTCTTTTAAAGAACCCGTAGTCGTTATTAACGGATGCGTATAGGGTAAATCTTCGATCTGATGCAATAATCAGCAAACCAACACCAGAAAGTAAACAATACAAGATAACAGGTTCAGCCAAGAAAACGTTTGTAGAGGGACTCGAACTCATGACCTTTAGTCACAAACGTGTCTTACTCCACCAACTCGGCTATCCCTTTCGAGCGACTTCATTCTTTGAAGTGCATAGAACTGAATTTTGGTTCTTTCTTATTCGACTACTTAATAATAAATGTTAAAAAACAAAGAGAGAAGTAGCCGCAGGAAGCGGCTAGGGTTTTGTGTTTATTAGGGAATGTTCCCTTTTGTATTGAATTGTTTTTTTTCTATAATGCAAACCCAAGTAAGGCTCTCAATATATAGAGAACTTAGAGGCATATACAAGGAAACTTAATACACTGAATATTCTAACACTCCCCCTCAAGTTGTGTAGTGGGATCACCAATACCCAACTTGGATAAAACTGATTCGAATGTTCTTGCACCAACCGCTTTTGTCAGGATGTCTGCCAGTTGGTCTTCGGATCTAACAAACGGAAGTTCGACTCTCCCATCTTCAATCTTTTCTTTTATGAAGTGCCTATCTATTTCAACGTGCTTCGTTCGATCGTGTTGTACCGAGTTCTCTGAAATCTTAATCGCAGCTTTATCATCGCACATTAACTGAGTTGGACACTTCAGAAGGGATCCGATTTCTTTCATGATCTTCTTTAACCAAAGTATCTCGATAATCCCCTTAACGATTCCTCTAAATTCTGATTCAGCACTTGACAATGATACTACTTCCGTTTCTTACTCCTCCAAGTCACCAAGTTACCTCCAAGAAGAATAAAGTAGCCAGCAGTTGATCGCTTGTCGTTAGGATTCCCTCCCCAATCAGCATATGTGAATACTTCAACATCAAGGTGTCCATTTTTCTTAAAACTTATGACTCTTCATGGTGTGCCTTTGAGATATCGAATAATCCTCATTACTGCCTCCATATGGTGTTCCTGAGGATGATGCATGAACTGGCTAACTACTCCCACCGTGTATGCAATTTCGGGTCGAGTGTAAGCAAGGTAAATCAATTTTCCCACCAACATTTGGTATTTTTCTTTACTCACTGGTCTGGCCCCTTCAATTATCTTTAGTTTGTGATTCACAACCATATGAGTGTCATTTGGTTTGCAATCCACCATGCCAACTTCAGGTAATAAATCCAATATATATTTTCGTTGGGAGATATAAATCCCTCCTCTTGACCTAAGAACCTCGATTCCTAGGAAATACTTCAATCCCCCAAGGTTTTCATTTCGAACTCCTTGAAGAGGTTTTTCCTAAGAGAGCTAATTTCTTCTTCGTCATTCCCCGTTATAATCATATCGTCGACATATATTATAAGACAAGTGACTAATTCTCCTCTCTTTTTGTAAAACAAGGTATGATCCCTATTACTCTGTTTGTAGCTATACTGCTTCATTGCCATTGTAAATCTCCCAAACCAAGCACGGGGAGATTGTTTGAGCCCATATAATGCCTTTTTAGTTTACATACCTCATTTTCTTGAAAACCATCAGAGAACCCTGGTGGGGGTTCCATATATACCTCTTCTTCCAAGTCTCCATGTAAAAAATAATTCTTTACATCAAATTGATGAAGAGGCCAATCTTTATTCACGGCTATTGAAAGTAAAACTATGATAGTTTCAATCTTTGCAACCATAGAGAACGTTTCAGTGTACTCTATACCATATGTTTGTGTATATCATTTGGCAACCAATCTTGCCTTGTGTCGCTCAATGGTGCCATCAGATTTATATTTTATATTAAACACCCATCTACACCCGAATGCTTTCTTCCCTTGTGGTAACAAACAATTCTCCCATGTACCATTCCTTTTTAGAGCTTCCATTTTGGTATTTATTGCCTCATGCCATTCAGTCATCTTCTTAGCTTCTTGAGCTGTTTTAAGGATTTGTTCAGAGAGAATAGTAGCTAAAAACGCCTTTGTAATCTTCGTCATTCCTTTCCTGTCTGTTTTTACCGGATATGTAGAAGTACGAGGAACGTGTTCTGGTGAATACCGGTCATGAAGAACCCCTCTATTTTTTTTGGGGGAAGAACCGGAGTATGAGTTTCAACAAATGAACTTCCTGAAATGTCATGGTCAGTAGCATTTTGTGAATTATGACATTGTAAATTTTTTACCTCTTGATGGACATTTTCTTCGGCTGATTCGCTGGTAGTATCTATGGTATTTATTTCTTGTTGGACATTATCTTCGGGAGAATCATTGGTGGTAAGAACTGCCTCGTCAGTCTCATTTATGTTGGAAGAGGCGTGTTCGGTGGCGCCATCTACCGACTCTGTCGGCACATCCTCAAAGTAACTTTCATATAGCAACCAGTCGAGTGATTCACTTACTTTCTCCCCCTGAGCACGAGATTGGTGGTCAAAAAAATAATCGGATTCTAAGAAGTCACATTCCATGGTGATATGGATTAGACGAGTAACTGGATTGTAACATCGATAGCCCATTTGATGAACACCGTACCCAACGAATACACACTTTTCAGCATACAAATTAAGTTTGTTTCGACTAGTTTTAGGGATATGAACAAACACCGAACAACCAAAGACACGATATGGTAAGGTCATAACAGATGGAATCGTAACTTGGGTGGCAAGCACTTGTAATGGAGTTTTATTTCCTAGACATCGGGTTGGTAGACGATTTGCAAGATACATGGCTGTAACAAGAGCTTCTGGCCAAAGAGAATGAGGAACTCTAGATTCAATCATAATAACACGAGTTTTTTCAAGTAAAGTATGATTTTTTCGTTCTGAAGTACCGTTTTGTTGAGGTGTGTTTGGACAAGTGGTTTGATGGATAAGACCATTTGTTTTAAAAATATTATGCATTGTTTGGTTAACAAACTCTGTTCCATTATCAGAACGGAGAATCTGTATTTTTTTTCAAATTGAGTCAAAATCATTTTGTAAAAACAAACAAATATTTATGGTACTTCCGATTTATGTTTCATGAAGTATATCCAAGTCATTTTTGAGAAATCATGCACAAATAAAACAAAGTATCTGATTTGATTGTTAGTGAAATTTGGTGCTGGACCCCAAACATCAGAATGGATTAGCGAAAAAGCATAATCAACTTTAGTATTACTTTGATTAAATGAGACCCTACGATTTTTTGCAAGAATGCAGGTTTCACATTTCTCATGAATAGAATTATTCAAAAAAAGACTAGGAAACAAACTTTTAAGATAACTAAAAGAAGGATGACCAAGTCGCCGGTGCCATAACCAAAGTTTCCTTTCGGTTGTTTCGTGAGCAAGCATGACATGTCCTTTATGAACTACCTCATCAACAAAATAGAGACCTCCTTGTTCAGTACCACACCCAATGATCTCTTTCGTACGAATGTCCTGTAAAATGCAAAAAAATGGATACATAAGAACCACACAGTTGAGTTGTTTTGTCACTTGACTAACAGATAATAACTTTAAGGATAGTGAATGAATGTAGAGGCAGTTTTTAATTTCCATTTTTTCCGAAAAAATAATTGAACATCCCCTTTGACTTCACAAATTTCTCCACTAGCAGTCTCAATATGGGACTTCTTTGGAGATGACATGTCACCAAAGTCTTTAGGATCATAAGATATGGTGTCCGTAGCCCGCAATCAAAGATCCAATTCATTGATTTCTCAAACCCTTTACCTCCAAGTTTTTCATAGGAGTTTGCCGTTATTCCTCCAAAACCAGTGCCACTTCCCTGCTCATTTTTAATCGGATCTTCACCTCCATTTCTAGACGAAGCCCGTTCGACATTAGATCTGAAACGCTGGTTATTTTTCTCCTTATGACCGTCCTCCCACCATTCTGGATAGCCAACCAGCTGGAAACATGTCTCTTTAGTGTGTTTCTTCATCCCACAATGAGTGCAATACAACTTGGATTTATCTTCTTTCTCTTTGGATCAGAATTTAAACCTCTGTGCAGAATCTTTAGCAGCCAAACCCATTCCAATTTCAATCGAGTCACTATCAGAAGAACTTGATCTTAGTATATTAAGCCTGGCCACTTCCCTTCGTATTGTAGCATATGCTGTTTCCACGGAAGGAAGAGGATCATTTTTCAGGATATCTCTATTGACTGGTTCCAGCTTGTCATTAATCGCCATTAGCAATTGATAGAGTCTTTGTTCTTGAGTCTTCTTATTGTAGATCTGAATGTCTTCCGGGTCTTTCATAGGGTTTGGATCTCGCCTATCTATAGACATCCAGATGTTCTGCAGTTTGTTCCACAAGTCTTTTAGTGTATCGGACCCTTGCCTTAATGAATTAGCCCTCTTATGAAGGTCAAACACCTGTAACGAATTTGTACCAGAAGCGTATGTGGTGGCTAACCCATCCCAGAGGGATTTTGCAGTAGGATATTGCAAGACATTATTCACCAAGCTGGATTCAAGATTCTGGATAATCCATGTGAAAACACATTGATCATCTTGTTCCCACCTTGTATATGTGTTGTCAGGTTTTGGATGGAGGTGTCGGCTCTCCTGTAATGTGAGAACCTCTCCCCCTTCCTCCAATTTCTTTCTTCATCAAGTTTTCCCATAGGGCATAGTTGTCACCACCGAGTTTATACCCTAGGGATAAATTCTCGGGGTTAGTTGTTTGTTGTTGTGTTCCAAGACCATTTCTCAGAATGGCAACAATCTGCATTGTTAATTCATCAGGGATTTGACTGACCACGACTTCATTGCCAACCATCTTTGTTGTGGATGTTCAGAATTCCTAAAATCACATGTGCTCTCATACCATGCTAAAAAACAAAGAGAGAAGTAGCCGCAGGAAGCGGCTAGGGTTTTGTGTTTATTAGGGAATGTTCCATTTTGTATTGAACTGTTTTTTTTATAATGCAAACCCATGTAAGGCTCTCAATATATAGAGAACTTAGAGGCCTATACAAGGAAACTTAATACACTGAATATTCTAACAATAAGTTATCAATATTTTCTTTTGAAACGATTTGTTGGTATCATCTGATTTATGCAATTAAATCTTCTTATGCCATATGACTTGAATAAGTTTGTTGTTAAATTGATTGATTGTGTAAAGTTATATATGAAAAAAATGAACAAATAGTTCTTGTTTAGCCATCGAGTTATTCTTCTTGTACTGGAAGACTAAGAGAGAATAACTCATAATCTTTTGTTTTGTTTTTGCATTATTTAGGATAAATTGATATCAGCATCTCTCCGAAGTAGTCACATTGACCTCTTTTTGAGTATTAGTTGAAGCATTTTCCAGCAAAATCAGAAATCTCAAAAAGTTAAAGGAAGTCGGGTACATATACATGCTTAGGAAGAAGGTTAGAAATAGAGGTTAAAGTTGATGCCAATTAATATTTTAAGCTTTGTACTTGAGATTGATACAATTGCTGATGAATTTGTATGAGCATGCTAGTGTACTTTAACTTTAATAATATATAAATTGTAGTAAAAAGAGTAGGTACAAACTAATGTAATCACTACTTTTTTAAAACATTAATATTATGAAGCTTAGAATATAGGGTGTCTATCATCAAGCTTTAAGTACACTACATCCAGGTTTTCCAGTAGTGTAATGGCTTTAAGTTGAGCATGAGTCTGGTCTTAAATAAAATCTTAATTCATTTTACATTTTAATATCTATTTGGCTAGCCAATTGAAAACTTGATTTTGCTCCACATATATATTATATATGTATATATTTATATGTTAGATTCATAGACGGAGAAATAAGTTTTCTCAGAGCGACCAATGATAAGAGTTCAATACCAAGAGGCTTTCTCTTTTGATAATATTTCAAATAAAATGATGAAATCAGTTTCAATGTCTATATGGTTCCTTATATAGTAAGATGCCATCTAACATGGCTTTGCATTCAGCTATTATATGATAATGTTTACCACATACTCTACCGAAAATAACAATCATATTCGCTTTATTATTTCTAATAAGGCTACCACCACTAGAATTGTCATTTAAAAGAGAAGAGCCATCCATATTTATTTTAAGTCTATTATTTGTTGGAGGTTTTTATTTGAGATTCACGACCTTACTTGATTTGTTTAGGTGATGATAACAACCAAGATCAGAGGCACTTGCATCACCCTGCCATCAGGCTTTCTTTAGAAGATTAGTATAGTCTAGCTTTGTAATAAAGTAAATGATGTGATCCAAAATAGTTTTGACATAGATGGTTTGGTTTTGATACTTAGATTGGTTTCTGGAGTACCATATGACCCAACAAGTGATAGAAAGAATGATGGTTCTAATATGAATGGCTTTTTCTAGTGGACCGGAACGAACATCTAATGATATGATGTAAAATCATATTTTTGTCTATCATGATTCCACATAAACCTTGTAAGATACTTCCAAACTTCCCAAATAATGGTACATTGAACAAATAAGTGGTTGATAAATTCAATATCAAAACAACATTTACAGGCTAGGTTGATACTTCATTTATGAATTATAGTATCAACAGAATTCCAACCATTTAACAACGTCCAAAGAATGAAGAAACATTTCTTTAGAGTAATATTGTTCCATGTCTTTTTGAAGATGTTAGAAATTGTGCATTCATCTTTAATTTGGTTTCAAGTCTCTTTAGTGTTGGAAGAACCAGTGGATGATAAATACCAAATAATTGAGTCTTCCTTATCTTCATATAGTGTAAGTTTACTAATTTTCTCAATATCAAAAGTAAGTACCACACATTTTAGCATGTTTAAGTTCCATGTACATTCATACCAATAGTTATGAATTTTTTCCTCTATGCACCAATTGTTATTAGAGACATGTGACAGGGTAATTAATGGGTGAATGTTGATCGCTCCAAAAATATCCTGACCTGATTTCACTACCAGATTATACTAAAACGAGGTATAGAGAGAGAAATACGGGAATTAGAAAGAGAAAATTCTAAAAAGTGGTTGTAGTATATTAATTTTTAACCATTCCCTAAAAAGGAATCTTGCTTGATATAATAAAATGGTGGGCTCAAAACCCACTTGGGGTGACCCACTTTAGTATATTTCACCCTTTTATTAAACCAAATCTACTCATATACTTATTATTACAAGACAAGCCTATATATTATTTATTTTATCATTCTCTATTACAAACTTATATATAAATTCCAAAATGCCATTAAACTTCCCGACCCGTTTAAGTCCGGATAAATTATGCCCTTATCAATAGCCTTCATAGTTCTTGCGAGAAAGTCGAGCGAGGACTATGCTGTTGTACCTCCAGTCGGACGAAGTTATATTCAGTGAATGCTTCATGGGTTGGGAAAATACCAACTAGAGATTGAGATTTCCTTGAGTAATCTTGACAAAAAATGTTAACGCACACCAAACAATTCGGGGTGATAGTGGCACGGTTTGAGGCGAATGAATTTTGGGCATAATCGGGCTAATGGTTAGACTAAGTCTAATAAATTTGTAGCAATAGTAGCCGTCTTGCAACATTACAAATGTCATCCGGTCACTTAGTGCATGTCACTTATGCGTTTGAAGAACGACTTTTGACTTTCCCAAGAAAAAACCGCTTCCATTTTCCTATGAATATAGCCGTTGGAGGATGGGTACTTCTATATATATTCATCATTACCTTATAAATCTCTTTCAGATAAGTTTTAGAGAAAAAAAGAGAGGAAATCGGTGCTTGGGTATTTTAGAGAGATAAAACGTTGTACCACCTCGGTTTATGAAAAAAGACGTTTGGTATTATTGATTAGTTTTCCATCACGAAGAGGGAGGACGAATACCAAAAAAGAAGAGTCATCAATAATTCTTCAAGGTGGTATTCCCCTACCATCTCATACGAGGATTTTGACTCTAGCCGAATTCGTTTACTTGTAGCAAAAAATCCTCCAACTTTTAATCCAACCCCCTATACTTCTACAAATGCTCGTCAGTCAATTCAAAACCCTCAACCTGGTCAAATCAAGTCCCCTGGTATTGATAAACGTTTCACCTTTGAAAATGATCAACACTCTAACCCCGTCAAGCCGCTATGAAACCACCATCACTCTTGCTTATTGACCATGAGGGTTCTAGCTCTGAATCATTGCATGACGTAATTGAGTACATGAGGATAATCCCGACCATTATCGAGGTCCGCACCAGAGATAACACTGCTGCCATTGTTAGGGGTGTAGCACAACATGAAATGTCTAAACCTGAAGACCAAAACCACACTAATACCATTGCTGCAGCTACCACTGTTTTCCAGACTGGAGATGTTAAATTTCTGTAGAAATCCCAACCGATGTGGGTGTCAACCGAGCTTATCCACTACTGCCCCAAGGAGTTGGCCATCTCTAAAGGGACTACGAAGACAAAACCCTCTGTCTCCAAGAAGCAAAAAACAGTCCCTGATGCCTCCACTGATATCAGAGTTGATTCCACCACTGTCAATCACAAAGAAGGTAAAAACCATCAAATGACTCCACTGAGGCATATAAGGTTTCCATCCATGATGAACCCCTATCATAAAAAATAGTCGCGGTGTTTTCTGGCTATCATAGTAGTTTAGCTAGGTAACATATACTCGCTCTGCATACTGGCAAATATCTTTATTATAATCCTCGTGAAATATCGAACCTAACAACAGGCTGGGGAATTCCGTCTTATATCAACATTCATATCCCGACCCTAGGGGAGACACCGCTGTCGATGGAAGAGAGGGAGCTGGTGTTGTTCACCGACGTGCTCAACTAGGGGGGTTCAATTTCCACTAAACCCTGCAATAATGAGATATTTCTAGCTAGTATAAATGTGCCCTAACCAATCCAACCTGAAAATATGGTTTACAGTGATGTCCTGCATACTAGCATTGCGACTGTCTAAAATACTGATGCCAGTAGAAGAGTCTGTGGTGATCACCGGTATATCCAAGGTACCCAAGCAACCTTTCTTTTATGTCACCTTCCGGAATGACATTACGTTTATGGATGATCCGCTAGAGGCAAATAAGTCTTGGAAACACAATTTCCCTTACATCAGTGGTGGAGTGTAGGAGAATGGCTCACCTCACAGTAAGAAAGACAATAACCCAAGTCGGCTCTCCCTCAAGTGGATATCTCGAGTTAATTTTTTTTGTACTACGAACATTAACCATGGATTTCAGTTGTTGATATTTTCGAAGTTAAAATTGAAAAAGTTGAAAAAACAATATCTAGACATTGCTAAACAAACCTTTGCCCGCCTAAGTGATTAGGTTCAGTAAAACTGGGGGAACGAGTTTCATCTGTGCTTTTTTGCCGTGAACCTTATCAACTTCCATCTCTAGCGCTCCTCGAGAGATGATATAAGTGTCGAACAATTGACTATTCTTCCCAAAGCTGCCATATTGATAAAGAGATTGCATGCTCCTGACACAAAAGTTGTGCTTCCCAAATGCAAAAGGGCACCTAACCATCGTTCCAAAAACATAGTCCATAGTACACCTTGAAACAACCGAGGTGGTCGTCGAATTTGTTAACCCAGGATGAACTATTACAAATAGCAACATTATTGAGACTAAGGTCCCCAATGTATGCAAAGATATTAAGAAGGAAGAAACTCAGAGGGGGAGAAGAGAAAAGTGAGGGTGGCCGGCAAAAGATATGTGAAAAAAGTACAAGCGGCTAAAAATAAAAAATACAAAGTTGAAATCAACATTCCAACCGAGCACCTCGCAACTGAACAAATGACCATTCCAACTTTATTGGAACAATATAACGGCTTGGCTCATCAGGTAACAAAGCCATTATCATCATACAGAGGGTGGGTAAAGGGCAAGGAGAGTGTTAAAGAAAAGGTTAGCCCAACTCGTATCCAACTCGAAGTTAAGCAACCCAAGGAGAAAATCATAAAAAAGAACTTGGAAATATAAACACTGCTCATATTACTAAAACTTCATATGTTAGGCAGGGTGATGATCTACCGGAGTTCACAAATGACTTGACATCACCAAAACCTGTCGTGGTGCTTAATAATCCGTTACTCGTGCTTCTCGTCCCTCGAGATGGAAATCCGAGCGACGAAGACTTATCAGACAAATCCTCCTCTGCTGGTTCTTTCCAACTAAGGTGAACAAACACATTCGACTATTCCTTGTACGGTTGTACCATATATTAGCCCCCCTTGCTGTAGCAAAGAGAAAAGTGAAAAGGCTTAAGAAGCAGTTTTTAAAGACACGACTCCTGATATCCAAGCTTAAAATTAACTTAAAGAAAAATACATAAATGTGAGGGAACAAAAGGTTGATGCGCAAAAACGAGTTGACCATGCCATCGCAGGGAAAAAATATGCTACCAACGAGCTACGAGAAAAATAGAAAACTTGGCAAAAATCAACGGTCAAGTATGGAAAAAGTATTAACGCCTTGCAAGTTGGCAAAACGACGATCGAGGAGAAACAAGACCAAGCTATTCAAGAGTTAGACTTTTTTTAAATGGAAGCTCAAGAGGCGAGAGAAAAGATCTTCAGATTCCCCGAATTGAATTGGTGAAATCGAATAACACCGTATTTAATGCTTTTGCTCCGGAATTTCTAATAACCATGATCACCTCAAGAAGCCAACACCAAAAGCACTAATTTTGAAGATTCATGAAAGGCTTTCAAGCCTGAAACATGGGTTTCACTGGCTACTGGTTCCTGAAAAGAATCACCCTGAGGAAGTTATATGTGAAGACAGTAGTTAAGAATCATTCTCGGCGGGGTCGATTGGGGAAACTTATGATAGTAGCTTTGTGGAGGATTCAAAGTGGGTTTGCATGCGCATGCCAATTTTGACTATTTTCGTTGTTTTATCCTTTGTTGTAAGGATTTTATGATTGTTCATGCTGTGTATTTTTTGTTACTGCGCCTATCCTTTTGGATCTGGAAACATTGTTGCCGGTATATTAATATAGCCTCGGTTATGTATGTTTTTTTTATATAGCTAGTCTTAATCTTTAATCCGAGTTGATCAGCTTCATAAATAAAAACAAGCCTAGTTAGTAACTTAGATGTTGACCAACCAAAGTTGGAAGACTCTAATGGTCCAACCTTATTATAGATTAAATGTTGGCGAATTGAAGTTGGAAAAGCTCACATGTCCAAATTTTAAAAATGGCATGTCGATCAACCGAAGTTGAAAGACTTCATAGGTCTAAATTTGATAAAAGTTACATGTTGACCGCGAACCCTTCAAGATATCATGAAAGCAAAGATTTATATTAATAGATCGGTTTATATAGACACATAGTTAAAATCTTTTTGCGCCACCAGGATAGGGAATACTGTATCACTGATGAATATCATGTACAATAAAGAAAAGATATACATGATCTTCAAATTTACTCTAAGTATAATTTAAGGTTCTTGATAATCCAAAGGTGCTGAAGTGCCTTGTGTTTTTTATCCCTTAGTCAGTATGTCCACGACTTTAACCTTTATGTCACAAGGTACGGACCTTTCCAGTTTTGATCCAATTCCCGAGAATCTTATATTTTGTGTGTAAAAATAATTTTCACACAACCTTATCATAGATGTTAAACTCTATTCGTCGAACATTTGATGCATACCTGCTTTGCATCAATGTCTGATACAATGGATTTAATTATGCTTGACTTCTTTTCTCTTCGATCGAATCAAGTGCGACGTGTCTGCCCTCATTATTATCATCTTCAGAGTAATGTTTGAATTGGTAAGAAGAAAATATAGTTTCTGATGAAGTCACGACATCCATCCCATAAACCAATGTGTATGGTGATTCTCAAGTCACAGTGTGAGGAGTAGTTCAGTATGCCCATCACACTTTGCAAATAATTTGGCCACTTCCCAGCTTTACCTTCCAAGTTTTTCTTGAGGTTATCAAGGATTGTTCTATTTGTTTCTTAGACCTATCTATTTGATTGTGGATGAAACAGTTCTAAAAAACATTGTTGGATTCATCAGGAAGAGTAGAAAACCCTCATTTCTCTATTTTCGAATTTTGGGCCATTATTTATGGTTAGCCTCCTCGGAACGCCAAAATGGCAAAAAATATTTGACAAGATTAATTTTATTATGTTTTTTTCATTGTCCCGGATAAAGTTTCGGCTTCGACCCATTTAGAGAAATAGTCCACTGTGACCACTATCATCTGTCTGCCATTCGGGGCCATCGACAGAGGTCCTACTACATTAATCCTCCATCGGTCAAATGGCAATACCTCGTTAATAGACTCGAGTTGAATTTCATGTATATGAACTGAATTAGAAAACCGTTGATAGGTATCATATCTTTTGACGAGCTTTCTAGTGTTGGCCACTATAGTGGGCCAATAAAATTCTCCTAGCAAAAATATTCTAATTAAAGCTTTAAATCCACAATAAGCCGACCCCTCCCCATCATACAGTTTAGACAACACCATTTGTGATTAATTTTTCATGAGACAACATAGTAAAGGTCTTCTTAACGATCTCTTATAAAGTATTCCACCAAGGACTATGAAGCCATTGGATTTGTACCTTCTTTTACATTGCCTTATCCACATGAAAAATGTTATTAACCAAAATTCCCTAACGTCGTACCTCAAATTCTTGTTGATATTTGTCGATCTCTGATAAGATGTATCTGAATAGAGGGTCGATTCTTAACTTTTTATTATCTATGGGATTTCATGTGTTAAAATCCATGGTAATCACCTGTATATGTCATGGTTGCTAACGAATCAACTAGTATGGTTTCCGCTCTCTAGACATGTTTGTATGTGACCATTTCAAATGTTGCAGAGAGCGTCTTCAATGTTGTCAAGTACTTGAGCAAATGTTGTTTCATGGGCTCAAATTTTCCTGTAGCTTGATTAACCAACAGTTGGGAGTCGTTTATCAACCGAACTTGCTTAGCCCGACAAATATGTGCAAGTCGTAATCCTCCTAACGTTGTTTCATGCTTGGCTTCATTATTCGGGGCTGGAAAACCAAAATATATGACTTGGTTCATTGTTACCCCCGTTGGAGTGTTTATTAGGACGCTTACCCCGTACCCACCATTAGTTCTGATAACCCATTATGTTAGTTCATCCTTTGATCTATATCCTTGTTTGGTCGATCATAGTGAAATTAAACCAAAATCAGCCAATGCCTGACCTTTAATCACAATCCAAGATTCAAAACCGATATCGAAGTCAACCAACTCCATATACCATTTGGTCATTCCATCCAAAACGCCAGGGTGTTGCAATACATTCTTCAATGGGGATGATGTTCGAACCACTATGGAATGCGCCTGAAACTAAGATCGCATTTTCCAAGCTGCAGTTACCAACGCAATAATAGTCTTTTCTAACTTCAAATAAATCTTCTCCACATCCAAAATAATTTTACTGACATAGTATACGGGCCGAGGACAATTGTTTGCCCCACAGATGAGTGTTGTACTTACCACATAGTATTATAATGTGGTGTCTATGAATAATATTTATCCCAGCTTTGCCTTAGTTAGTATGACGATAGAAGACAAATGTTCCTTTTAGGCCAAAGAAATCCTTGGTGCAGGCTAACATCCAATTGAATTCTTTGGCATGTCTCAATAACTGGAAAAAAGGGAACATTTATCCGATGATCGAGATATAAACCTACTTAGAGTTGTCAATCTTTCAGTCAAGATTTGTACCTCCTTAATAGTCCGATTCGAAGCCATCATATTAAAAGCACTTAATTATATACTAGGTCAGTCTCTATTCTTATTTCTCTAATCATATAACCTAATAATTTCCCCGATCGGACTCCAAATGTGAATTTTGTCGGATTTAGTTTCAGATTTTTTTTCAAATTATAAAACTTTTTTCTCAAGATCTACAAAATGTGTCATCCCTAGTGCTATTTTTACCAACATATTATCGATGTACACTTTGACTTTACGCCCAATCTGCCCTTCAAAGTCTTTGTTTAGAAGTCTTTGATAAGTTGCTTCCGTATTCTTCAAACCAAAAGACATAACTTTATAACAATGTAGGCATCTCCCCGCTATAATTGAACTGTTATCCTGGTCTTTAGGGTCTTATTTGATTTGGTTATAACCTACATTCGCGTTCATGAGTGACAATAATTTGTTTCCCATTATACAGTCCACCAATTGATCAATGTAAGGAATTGAGAGTGGATCCTTTAGAGATGTCTTGTTGAGATCGGTAAAATCTATGTACATTCTCCACTTTCCGTTTTGCTTTTTCATTAAGATCGGGTTAGCTGTCCATAAAAGGTACCAAAACTTAGGGATGTGCCATACTTTTAATAATCTATCCACCTCGGTGATTATGGCCTCCAAATTTTCATGAGAGAAAGACCTTTTATCTAAATATTTGGTCGAATATTTTACTGCATCGCAATGCTATGGAAAATTATGTTTTCAGGAACTCTTGTCACATACTCAGTGAACTAAGAAAACACATGTAATCTTGTAGATAGAAAGGAAATCAATCTCTCCCAAACCTATGGAGATAAAATAGTTTCCAATTTTCAACACTTTTCTTCTGAGAAATGTGTGGTTCTCGCAACTTTCATTAGAAATAAAAAAAAAATTGGGGGCTTCCCTTGAATCGTCTACAGGATCAGACCCAAAGTCGGGCCCTGTAACTGCTAATATTTTTTGCACTCAATCTCTTTACCGAGTCTCGAAGCTAAAGTTGTTCGGTAATATTTCTTAGTTGGTTTTGGACTGCTTCACACGGTCCCCACGTTATTACCAGCCATATATTTTGACATTGGCGGACCGTTTATGCCACTATGTGCATTTCGGATAACCAAGACTTGTCAAAAACTGCATTGTATGATGTCGGAGAATTTACCACAATAAAGGGCATTACCACTTCTTTCTTGAAGGGCCATTAACCCAACTCTACCATTCCTTTTAATTATACTCCAGCCTCCGTGGTTTCCCTAGTAAAACCCACAATTGTCTTCTCAAATCGAAGGATGAACAAAAGGCTCTTTATCTGGTCGTAGGTTGTCATAAACAAGATATTGGCAGAACCGCTAGTGCCAACCAACGCCGTCCCGACCTTGTCCCCGATAAGTTTTACCACAATTAACACCGCGTCCTCATGCGGCCTAGTAACTTCTCTCTTATCATCATCTTCAAAACATAATATCAAAGACGGAATTATGTAAAGGTGAGTCGAGACCCTCGGTTCCAACTATGTAGCCAAGCTTACAATATGCATTTTGCAGGAAACATTCGTCACCCCTGCTATGATATCACATACCAAAATAGTTAGTGATTTAAAAAGGTTACACAAACTGCTAACATTTTCTTTAGGTTCGGGCAACATCTCTTCTATGATGTTGATTATATTATGATCCCATTTCGGATCCAAATTCTCTGTTGCTATATCGAACGAGTCGATGAGTTCTGAAATAACCAGGGTAGCTATCACAACCTCTCTTCTCTCAGGGTTCTATTGAGATTGTTTTTTAACAAACATCATAAGTTTCCCATTCTTTATTAATACTTGTAATTCGTTTTTAAGATGATAAAGTCTTGTGTATCATGTCTGACGTCATCGTGGTATTTACAATACTTGTTATTCCGATTTTCCCAAGGGATGTGAATTAGGAAATACTTCCAGAAATATATATGATTTATTTCCTTTTCAAAATATTCGACACACACTCAGTTAACTCAACAAAGTAACATGGTTAGATCCATTTGTTGGACATGGGTCTAACCGCTTCTTGAACGTTGGCCACCTACTGACCTGTCCTCGCCCGAGGCTATATATAATTTGATACTGTTAGTTGTGGCAGTTGCAGTTGGTAAGTCCTAATTGTTTGTGGTTGAGGAATTGGTGCAGAAGTCTGCTGGTATATTTTGATTAAATACTGCAAATTTTGTTGTTGTTGAACAACCAACTTTGACGCTTGTGTTTCCTCAATCATAATCTGTTTTTCAACATGGGTTAACAGCACCCAAAACGTGAAAGTTTGTTTATTAGTCACATTGTCTTTCATGACATCAAGAAATAATCCTATTTTCAATCTAGTTAGCGCCACAGTTTCTTCACGGGTTTCAAGCTCGAATTTGGCCTCAACAAATCATCTGGTATTGTCCCTCAAACTTATGCTAGAAATTGATATTCGTATCCGTATTGGCCCATAATTTATTTCTTCCCACAAACTGCCGCCTAAACATAATCCAAAACATATTGAAGTTCTTGATGTAACTTTGCGGTAAATAATTATACCACTTTAAGGCCCTATCATTGAACGTCTATGAAAAATCTTGGCAAATAAACTTATTATAATTATTGAAATTTATCATGAAGTTCTTAAACAAATTCAAATGACTTTCCGGGTCTTTTTTCTTGTCGAACTTCTCTAGCCTTGAAATGTAGAATCGCTTCGGTAGATGTCCGGATAATATCTCATTAGAGAGCAGAGATGACCCCTAATTATGTATGGTTTTAAAAATACCGTCCCAAGTCCCTCAGTTGGGGATGCGTGTAAACCTTCCTCTAATGGGTTTGAAAACTGAGTGCTTACCCTGTATCCAAAGCTCTAATTGCCTGAGGGGAACTGAAACTGTGGAGCTGCCTATTCTCTTCTGTCGATGTCTATTACTCCGTTTTTATCCACAAAAACAGAGGTTCTTTTATCAGCATTGTCAATTTTATTCCTCAAATTTTTAGATTGGTGGACGTGCGACATCAGTCTCCCTACTTTCTCGAACTCTTCTTCTTTCTCTTTCTACCACGTCAATATTCTTGGTTAGGGGAAAAAAACACATCACATCCGAAGAACCACTTGACTTTATTAAATCATACTATTGGTTGGATCTTCATTTTTTCTTCAATGAGTAATAATCCCAATGCATTTCATCATCGTGATATCGAGTTTGATGCACTATATCCTCCTCGACCTCCTCTGGAGATCATTTGCTACGGATATCCGACCTAAGTTTCTTGTCAGTAGGCATTCAGTTTCGCGATATCTTCTAATAATTGTTTCATTGTCACTACCATAGTAGATCTCTCTAACTCTTCCTCGGAATATTGGTCGTCATGGTATTGCTCTTTGGTTTGTTGCTCTTCAGACCGACGATACTCGGAGTATGGCACAACCCTGATGCCCTCAATCTGTATTCATCTCTCTCAAGGAATCTATAATTTGAAAGAATAGTGATTTTGGAGAAAGTAGCTCCCGACATCAACCTTCTTCCACTATGATCGCTCCAGAAATATTTCAATCTGATTTCACTACCAAATTATGCTGGAACAGGGTCTAGAGAGAGAAATATTTGAATTACAAAGAGAAAATTCCAAAAAGTGGTTGTAGTATATTAATTACTCATACTTCTCTAAAAATGGAATATTGTTTTATATAATGAAGTGATGAGCTCAAAACCCACATGCATGACCCATTTCAGTATACTTATTATTACAAGATAACCCTCCATATTATTTACTTTATCATTCTATGTTACAAACTTATATGTCAATGCCAAAATTCCCTTGAACTTCTTGAACAGATTAGGCCCTGATAAATTATACCCTTATCAAATGTCACACCATTTCTCTAGCGAGAAGTCAATGTTTCCCTTACCTACATTCAGATAATAAAGCATTCAGCAGCTCTCTAATGCTTAGAATTATTTTTGAACTTTTTTAGCCTTTAGTTGTAGCTTGGATACGAAGAGGATGATATGTTGAGCCTTTAGTTGTAGCTTGGATATGGAGATGATGATATGTTGAGCAATATACTTAATGCATATACTTTACCATAAAGTTTTATGCTCCCTGAATTTAACCCAAAGTTTAGAAGATAATTGTTTTTTGCAAATCCTTAATCTTTTTTATATTTAAAACACTTTATTCATAAGTTTACACAGATTGGATCATCTTGACTTGGTTATGTCTTGAGTAGAATCAGTTGAGCCCCTTATAAATATGTTGAATAACTTTTTAATTCTAGATATTACAACTTGAGGTAATAGGAAACTTTGTACATGATAGGATTTAATAGCCATCAAAACTGATTGAATTAGGATTGATCTTCCACAAAAAGACAAATGTTTACTGTCTCATTCTTGATTTTTGTACTTGATTTTTGTACCTGATTTTGTTTACCAGCTCATCAAAGTTTCTTGCCTTGTTACTTGTATATATAATGATTCCAAGATATTTGATAAGCGTAGTATTATGCTTGAAACTTGTTTAAGTCTTAATTGATTTGATTTTTTTAGGCATTCTAGAAGGTGTGATGAAGGAAGTTTTGGACTTGTTAATAACTTGACCAGAAATGTCTTACTAGTGTTGGCTGAGTATTTTGATGTTAGTTGAGGTACCATTTGCAAATATGATAAAATCATCAGCAAAGTCTAGACAAATTATGACCATTGAACTCTTTGACCTGTATCTCATGTTTATATTATCATCAAATAGCATCTTAATACCTCTAATAAGGTATTCTTCAGCTATTATAAATAGACTAAGAAAAATAGGATCCATTTTCCTAGTACATTTTATTGATTTGAAATAAGAATTTAGTTTTCCATTAATGATAATTGAGAAGTTGACAGAGTTAATACCCTTCTTATCACGTATAAGAATATTTTATGAAAACCAAAGGCTTCCATTATATGAAGTATAAAGTTAAACAAAAGCCTATCAAAATCTTTAGCCATGTCAATTTTGAGCAATACATTACCATCTCTAATCTTCATGTTGATATCATGTTTTAGTTCTTGAGTTAATATGATATTCTCATTAATATTCATTCTTTTGACAATTCTGCATTGTTACTGAGATATGACCTTAATTAGAAAAATGGCTAATATCTCATTAATAATCTTAGACAATATCATGTTAAACACAGTGCAAAGATTGATATGTCTAAACTCATTCCAAGTTTTAGGAGATTCAACTTGAATAAGGCATATAACAGTGACATATGTGCCTTGGGGAGCAATGTGGTCATTAAAGTAATCGATAATGGCTGCATATAAGTCCTTGGATATGATAATCCAACAATGTTAATAAATTTTTATACTAAATCCATCAACTCTTGCAATACTATTAGGGCTTAATGTTTTAACTAAGTTGAAGATTTCATCTTCAGTGGGAGGAGTCATTAAATTTTGATTGTCTAGGTCAGTTATAAAATTAGTGATTATGTTTAAAAGATCCTCATGATCCATAGTGGTAGGGCATTGAAATTATCTTCATGACATTTTCCTAATGAAGTTTGATCTTCAGTACAAGAGTCTTCATTCCAATACCATACCATGGATCATATTCTTTTTTCTTATTTTCTAAAATAGTTGTGGAATATTTTTGAGTTTCTCTCTCAATTGTTAAACCATTTATACCACCTTTCTGCTCCCAATATGATTTTTTCTTTACTAAAATTTGAAGGTGTTTTGCTTGAGCTTTAGAAAGGTTAATATTGTCTTCAATAATCTTGGATTCCTCAAATATGGTTTTTAAGTACATGACCTCCTATTTAGATTGAGAAACAACATTAAATATATTTTCAAATACCTCACAATTCTAGTTTTTAATTTGTATTTTAATCTTATAAGTTTTTGCAAGAAAACTTGTAAATGAGGGATAGTCAGATTCTCTTTCCAATTTTGTTTCACCATCTTGAAGATTTCAGGGTGCATTGTTCACATATTTAAGAACTCAAATGAGTATTTTGGTTTATTATGATTAGCATAGATAGATATACACTAAGTGGAATGGTCTGAGCCAGTTCTGAAAAAGTGCTTAACTTTTGTGCTATCAAAGTAGTCCTTAAATGTTGCATTGTACATAAACATATCTAATATTTTTCACTTGTGATTTTTAGTCTACGTGTAAGTAGAACCAATATAACTAGTATCTTCCAAATTACAATCTAGTATACTGTTATTAAAGTCATCAAAACTTCTAAGACATACAGATAAACATGAAAGTTGTTCTTGAGAGATAGTGATGACATTAAAGTCACCCATGACTATCCACTCTATAGAAATGTCACCTAGTTCTCTTAAATTAACCAATATGATTATTCTTTGATCATGAATGTATTTAGCATAAATAGTGACCATAAAATCCTTGTTAAGAGTAGAGTATCTTATTTTAAAATTCATGAATTGGTCATGAATAATAATAATATCCACAAGGAAAATCATATTTCGATACAATCAAAATTTTGTTACTTGTATTGACAAAACCAAATTTGAATTCTAGAACCTTCATAACTTTATCTAACTTATCCTCATCAATCATAGGCTCCTGAAGAGCTATGAAATCAATCTTTTTAACTTTGGTAATTTATTTAAGTCTTCTTCTTGAGCCTTTGTTTCCAACACCCCTAAAAGATCTTTGAAATTCTATTGAAGCTTTCTTTCATGGTTTACAGGTCCTTCGTGGCATTTTTAACACCTCAATCTGTCTTATTCCTAAAAAATATCATCCCAAAACCTGGAATGGTTACATACCTATTTGTCTATGCTATGTTTTTAATAGAGTCATTTCTAGGATTATAAATGAAAGATTATCTATTATGCTTCCAAATCTGATTTATGATGAACAAACTAGATTTCTTAATGGGAGATATTTTCATGATAACAATTTCCTTACTCAAGAAATCATAAAGGATCTAAATAAACCTACTAGAGGTGGCAATATTATAATTAAGATAGATATGGAGAAAGCATTTGATAAACTTTCTTTCTCTTTTATTTATAAGATCTTAGATGCATTTGGTTTTTCTAACACGTTCATTAACAAAATAAATTGTCTTATAAGTTCTAGCCGATTCTCTATCATTATTAATAGAATAGCTCAATGATACTTTAAATCTTCTAATTGAGTTAGACATGGAGATCCCATTTCTTTCAGTGCGTTCATCATTGCTGAAAAATTTCTAATCAGGGGTCTAAATGACATGATTATCTTCTATAATGGAGCAAAGAAAATCATTAACAAAATATGTAACATACTTCAAGACTATCAAGAGTTTTCTGGTCAAACCATCAATAAATCTAAGTCCTCTCTAATCATTTCTAACAAAATTTCTTGTGATATGTCTCATTATTTACTCAACTAAACCGATCTAAAAAGTAGTGTTCTCCCTATGAAATAAGTGGGGGAAATATTCATTATAAGTCTCCGGCCTCTAATTTTGAAGATATCATCACTAAAATCATAAACAAAATTCAAAACTGGGATCACTTACTTTTGTCTTTTGGTGGTAGACTTCTCCTCATCCAGACTGGTCTCCTGGCTATTCCAAATTATCATCTTCAAAGCACTGTAATTCCTAGATCGGTGACCAAGAGAATTGAAACCATTCTTAACAACTTTCTGTGGGGAACAATCAACAATCATATATAGCATTCATTGGACTAACTGAGACTCAATCTGTAAGCCCTATGAAGAAAAATGTTTAAATATCAGAAGTCTTAAGGATATCTATCTTTTTTATACCTATAAGTTATGGATAAATTTAGAGAAACAAAAATCTATGGGATAAATTTATGCATACCAAATATTGTACCAGCATTCACCCTTTGCTTGCTCAGAAGAAAGCTACTAACTCTAGACAATAGAACAACATCCTTGATATCAGAAATGAAGCTGGCCAATTCATTCATTGAAAGCTTGGTAATGGTGACATATATTTATGGCTAGACTCCTAGTGCTCAATCAAGCCTTGAATATCTACTGATCCTCCTTCCCCTATTGACTGGTACTCTCATGAAAAGGTAAAAAATTTCTTGAATACAAATCACTCGAACCGGGACAAGATTTCAAGAAGTGTTACTCCTACAAACATTAACAAAATCAAGAAGCTACAAATCAGGGATTTTATGAAAGATTCTATTCAATGGACTCTATCATATCTTCAAAATATGGGCTCATAAATGTAAGATTCTTTATGCAATGCTAAAAAATTAAAACTCTCCTGGGTATGTTAACCTTTTAATTAATTGATGTAACAATCTTATCTGTAACTCTATGACTCTAACTTACATATTCATAGAATAAAATATGGTCGTAGACTGGTTAGTTAGATGGACTCGTAAATGTAAAATTAAATCTCTCTCTGGTATCTTAACCCTTTAATTAATTGATGTAAGAATCTTGAAGCTATAGCTCTGATTGACAGTCTGGACATAGGTTTTTTCAAAGATGGTAAATTGTATTTTATCTATCTTTATATATATTAGTAAGTAAAAATTACATGTCAAGTTTCAATCTGCATATTTAACTTTAATCTTGGCTATAGTGTGGAAGCTGGTGTGTTTATTTTCGTCTGAGGGTAAGTTTGTAATTTTTGTTTAGAGTTGTGTGGAAGTTTGTGAGTATTTAATATTTGGGTAGAGTGTAAAGGGAAAATTAAGCATTCTGATTGTATTTAATTTTCATTACCCTCATTTAATGTTGGTGGTTGGGTATTTATACCCTTATATTTGGGCCTTATGGGCTTTCGGGTCGTGTTTAATGGACCCGGGTCGAGTTTAAGGACCCATAAGTTCTAAGTAGGAGAGCAGGAAGCTTAGTTAAGAAGTGATTATGTTTAAATACTTTAGTTTTGTTCGAACAGTCCAATGGTTGATGGTGTCCGAACTGCCCTTGTCCGGTTAGGTAGACATTGTCCAAACTGACCCTGTCCGAAGTGGTGACGGAATCCGGACTCATCAGTAGCCCCCTTTTTAGGTGGTGTTCAAAAACCTTTGGCAAGACCTAAAAAACAGTCTGTTGCTAATGACAGTTACATCCGGACAGGTCCTTCGAATTGTGTTATAGTTTTATCCGGACTGAAAAAAGTTCTTTGAATCTAAACAGTTTTTTGCCAGAGTTTGTGGGACACGTGTCTCTCTCTGGTTCGTTATTTCAGCCGTTTTTTCATCTTGAATTTTGCTCCCACCTTCTCTGAAAAGCAACCTCTTCATTAAATGAAGGTGACATCAGCGTCGTTTCTTAATCATTTCAAATCCTTTCGAATTCTCCTAAGAATCAAAGCACATTTTTGGGGTTTACTATAAATTAAACACTTTTCCACTGTTTTACCATCATCTTCATATTCACTTTGCTAATTTTCAGAGCTTTCTCTCTCAAACACAAGTTCTTCTTTTTGGTTGTTTATGTTCACGGCTAGGAACGCTTTAATCAGAGGCGGGTGGCTTAATCTATCAGAGCTAGAAAAGGCACAAAAAGTTGAAAGGGAAAGGCGTATTGCAGCAGGCCTACCTACCTCCCCCATCGACAAACCAGTAACCTCAAACACAGAGCCTGACCAGGATTCCTCCTCAACAAGAAGTGTCAAACCGAGGAGATTTTTTCAAACCAACCTTTCTCCCATTGTCTCAGGCTCATCGGTTCAAGAATCAGAACCCACTGTTGAACCAGGATTAACAGTTTCCAGCTTCAAAAAGCCTTCCCTATTTATAGCCATGGGGTCAGATGCAGATACCTCTCCCAACAAACAGGTCGATCGAAGAAGAGGCCGGGTGGTTAAAGGGCAGGCTTCCAAAGGCACCCCTTCAAAATTAGGGGCCAAAGACAGCAATACAGGGTCAGAGGCACCCATAAAAGTACCTAAGGACAGGTTGTCAGGACCGGAGGCCACTAGCTCAAGCCTCCGAAGAGAAACCACCTCACCGGAGGTCAGAGTCCAGGAAAGTATGGAGGCCCAACAGTCCGGAGGCCTGAATGAACCAACTTCTAACTCCCCCCTCCCAAAAACAACTGAGAATCCCTCCTTGGTAATGGAGGAAGTAATGAAGGATTCTATCGAAGAGGCTCCGTTCGAGTCTGAACCCTCCGGACAAACCAGTGATGCTGTTGCTACGAAGAAGGATAAAGGCAAAGAAAAGCTATGCCTTAGGCACCCAGATCTACCAGAAATCCTTGAAGGAAAAGTGGGACCTTATTTCCACAAGGTTAGTGTTAAATATCTTCTTGCCTTACAAAAAATCACTTATGCTTTTATCCACACAGCCGAATTGGGCCGGATGCGTACGAAGTGGGGGATTCCAGAGAACGTGAAAATAAGAATCCCCATAGACCCTGAAACCCCAATGGACTGCAGGCTTAGTGAAATAGTCATCTTTACTGAGCTCTTTAACTAGGGGCTAAGGTTTCCCTTAGACCCGGAGATAGTTAGGTACTTCCACCTTATCAAACTTTTCCCTAGTCAACTGAGCCCCAACGCCTGGTACACTCTTATGGCCTGTATCATGACTTCCAGGCTCTCCGGAATTCCTTTACCAATGGAGGAATTCGCAGCTGTGGACAGCCTCTGCAGAAACCACCACATTCCCTTCTATCACTTCAACATGGGTGATAATTATAAAGCAGTGGATGACCTGCTTGAGTCAGAGAGAAACTGGAGGACTCAGTTCTTGTTCGTAAGTGGCGCTTGGGAGAATGGGAGGAGGATCAAAGCTGGAGTCAACCCGAGTCTCCTCACCAACAGATGGAGAAGTGATCGTAAGGATCCTACCTTACATTCTCATTTTTACTTTTACCGAATTTGTTTAAACTGACTGGTCTTGTCTTTTTTCTTGACAGAGCTGCCCAAAGACTTCAATGACTATATAAAGGCCGGGCAGACCACTTGTACCAAGATCAACACTTGGGCTGCTGAGAAGTGGGGAAACCGTTTTCATGATGCTTTTACCGGAGGCAATCTCGCAAGGTCTCATCTCTGGAACACTACTGGCCGGAGAGACTTGACTTGGGAAGAACTTACCACTCCACCCCCTCCGGATGTAGTCCTTAAAAGAACTCATGCACCGGACGGGTCACTGTACTTTCCAGGTCGAGCCAAGGCCCCAAGTAAGATGAAAGGCAAAAAGGGAAGGGCAAGAAGGCTGCAGGTGAGGATAACCCTGCCGAGGTGGAGGAGGCTGCTCCAACAAACCCAGAGGGGCCAGCCCCAAGCGAGATCGATGCTGCTCTGCTAGAAGTGGTGCAGCATGAGAGTGCTAAGGAAGAGGCAAGATCTCCAAAACCCTCCAAGGGTTCTTAAGAGAGACCGGAAACGGGGAGCAGAAAGCAAGGACAGGGAGGCCAAGAAGAAAAAGACCTCCAGGGGTGATGAACTTTCTCTCCGGCCTACGGAGCCCTTCCCTCCTGTTGACCCTACTGATCCAACAAGAGCAGAAGAATCCCTGATGACTTTCAAACCGATGAGGTTGGAGGAGGAGACCTTAGCATCGATAGTGTTGACATCACAGGGCTTGATGGACTTGGTGACTATTTTGCAAACCTTCCGAGAGATGACTTTGCTGGGCCTTACCTCCCTCCAAGCACTTCGAACACCGTTACCTTTAATGGTAAAACTTTCACTGTTTCAAGTGAAAGTGAAGCTATAACTCATTCCATACTGAGTACTGTTCAGCCAGTGTTGGTCCTAGAGAAGCAAGTACGAGGTCAGGCAGCAATCATTGCCTCTCTTAACTCTGACAAGGAAAAACTGTCCAACGATCTCCTCACTGCCACCCAAAATGCTGAGGTTTTGAAGGGAGAAAATGAGGAGCTAAAGAAGAGCCAAGAGGGGTGGACGACAAAGGTTTCCACCTTAGAAGATACTATCAAAGATCTCCGAGAAAAGCTGTCCGGATTAGAGAAAGATCTCACCTCTTCAAAAGAGGAGGCGAAGGCCAAGGACCAAGTCATCCATAACTTGACAAATGACAAGAATGCGCTCGAGAACTCAGTGTCCAAGGCTGCAGAAGAGAAAGCTGATCTGCTAAGGGAGCAAGAGGCCAAAATTCAGGCCAAGATTGATGCTTATGCCAACAATGTGATAGACAGTCAAGAGGAGATGTATGCCAAGATGAAGTTGGACATGATTTTGTTGTTTCATGAGAAGTTTCCGAAGAGGAATTTGGGAGATTTATGGAGTTTGTAGAGTATCCAGACCTTCTTTTTCATACGATGGCTGAGGGTGACAGGTTTGACTTCTCCAGTGCGTCTCCATCCGATGAAGAAGAGAACACCGGGGAGAGTCCAGGTGAGGGGAATGATGATCCCAAGAAAAAGAAAACAGGTGAGGTTGAGTCATCTTCAAAGGCTCAGTCTTAGAATATCAATTATCTCTTGTGTGTGTGTTTTTTTCCTTTGTTCTGATTAAACTAAAGTCCTTCGAAGGCCAAGGCATTTCTGTAACCGTGTCCGGTGTTTGTTTGGACAGATCTGTTTGTTTTGAAAACTAAAGTCCTTGGATGGCCAAGGCACTTCGGTTATTTTAATGAATGTCTTTATTTTGCACAACTCTTGCATTCTTCCATAGTTTGTTTCAATTTTGGTGGCTAGTGTTTAAATAGCCCTTAGTTATTTCATAAATATTCTAAAGCGAGAGTGTTTAAACTCTCCGATGACAAATGTTTAAGTAGTCATCATTCCTTTAATTCAATCCGGATGGTGTGACAAGAAACAAAGTAAGAACACTTCGATTTTTTAAGAAGGCATCAAATTTTATAAAAAAGCCCGGACACCTCATTAAAACCTCCTCGCGCCACCAGGGTAGGAAAGAGTATGCCCCCAAATATTTACATGGATTTTTAAACAAGTAAATATTTACATAGCTTCTACTCTAAGTACATCCGGAGATGCTCAATATTCCAAGGATGATTCAAAACCCTTCCATCCTTGTCTTCTAGCCAGTATGTTCCAGGTTTAAGCCTTTCAATGACCATATAAGGTCCTTCCCAAGTTGAGACTAGTTTGCCGAGCAGCTTCTCTTTAGTGTGTAAGAAGACTTTCCTTAACACCTTATCCCCCGGCTGAAAATCTCTTCTTTTAACTCTGGAAGCAAACCTGCTTCTCATCAAACCCTGATAGTGTGCAGCTCTAAGGTGAGCCTTAACTCTTCTTTCTCTAATTAAGTCGAGCTGACCTCTGATTGCCACTTCGTTAGCGTGTTCGGAGAAATTGTGAACTCGAAATGAAGGGAGAGTCGCCTCTATGGGAGCTACTGCATCCATCCCATAGACAAAGGAGAAAGGTGACTCTTGTGTTGCAGCCCCAGGTGTAGTCTGGTAGGCCCACAAAACCTCTTGTAAATAACTAGGCCATTTTCCAGCAGCCCCTTCTAAATTTTTCTTCAAACTGGACAGTATAGTTCTGTTAGCCACTTCAACCTGACCATTTTCTTGTGGGTGGAAAGGTGAAGAGAAACAATGTTGTATACCTCTAAAGGCACAAAAACTCTCCATTTCCTTGTTGTCGAACTGTGGCCCATTGTCTGTCGTTACCTTCTGTGGGATGCCAAATCTGCAATAGATATTGGACAAAATGAATTTTATGACAGCTTTTGATGTTGTACCTGCCAACGGGGCTGCTTCAATCCACTTCAAAAAATAATCAATTGCAACAATTATTATCCTGCGTCCTCCGGATGCCATAGGAAGAGGTCCCACCAAATCCAACCCCCATCGAGCAAAAGGTATAGGATCAGAAATTGACTCTAAAGGGATGGCTGGGACATGAATTTCATTGCTATATCTCTGGCATGGGTCACACCTTTACACCAACTCATTAGCATCTTGTATTATAGATGGCCAGTAATAGCCAACCAAACTCTTCTTGTTAGAGCCCTGAATCCACAGTGAGCTAACCCCTCACCATCATGTAATTCAGAGAGGACTATTTGAGATTCATCATCCCCCAAACATCGTAAAAGGGGTTTACTGTAAGACTTCTTATAAAGAACATCTCTTAGTATGATGAAACCACGAGCCTTGTACTTTACTTTTCTCGCTATCGACTTGTCCAGAGGCAAAATACCATCGGAGAGATACTGCAGGAGAGGAAACCTCCAATCTTGAGGTTGTTTTATCTGTACATCGAAAATATCTTCCTCCTTACCCATATTGAGTTGAATGGAAGGGCATTCCAGCACATGGATCCAAGGGTATGACTCAGTATAGGCTATGGTTGCCAAGGAATCTGCTAGTTCATTTTCTGTTCGGGGTATGTGCTTATAAACGATGCTTTTGAACTTAAGCGCCTCATTTTTAAGAAGAAGTAAATAGTTCACTAGTTGTTCCTTTTTTGCCTCAAATTGACCTTGCGCATGATGGATAAGAAGCTGGGAATCACTCATCAGCTTGACCATTTTAGCCCCACAAATATAAGCTAACTTTAAACCAGCTATATCAACTTCGTATTTGGACTCATTGTTGGAAGCCCTAAAAGCAAAACATATAGCTTGGTACATTCTGTCACCATATGGAGAGGTCAAGCATACCCCTGCGCCACATCCCATAGTACTTGATCCACCATCCGTCCGGGCAACCCATACCTTTTTATCTTTCATCTCAGTTGTTTGCTCTGTATCCTTATCCGAGTGGAATTCAACTAAGAAATCAGCCACAGCTTAGGCTTTGATTGTTATTCGAGGAGAAAAATCAATATCGAATTCCCCCAACTCCACTGACCACTTAGTCATTCTACTTGAAATGTCTGCCTTTTGAAGAATATTTTTCAATGGATAGGATGTCCGGATGATAATAGAATGAGCCTGAAAATAAGGCCTCATCTTCCTTGCAGCAATTACCAAGGCTAATGCTAATTTTTCGAGCTTTAAATAGCGTTTTTCTGCATCTATCAAGCTCTTGCTGATGTAGTACACCAGACGGGGGTAATTATCTACCTCTCTTACCAGTACGACACTGATGGTGCAATTGGAAACTGCCAAGTATACGAAGAGTGTCTCTCCATCAACAGGTTTAAATAAAGTCTTGTGGGAGGATAGATGTTTCTTAATCTCATTGAAGGCCTCATCACACTGTGAAGTCCAGTCAAATCCCTTTGCACCCTTTAAAGTTTGAAAAAACGGGGCACATATGTTCGAAGACCTCGAGATAAATCGATTTAAAGCAGCCAACCTCCCAATCAAGCGTTGTACTTCTTTAATATTCCGAGGAGGCTCCATTTGGAATAAAGCATTAAGCTGGTCCGGATCGGGCTGTATCCCTTGCTCACTTATTATATACCCCAGGAATTTCCCGGACTGCACTCCGAACACACACTTCTCTGAATTTAGTTTCAAATTTACTTTTACTAAGTTAGCAAAAGTTTCTTGGAGATCTGCCAAGTGTAGCTCTTCATCCATACTTTTTACCATCATGTCATCAATATACACCTCCATATTTCTTCCAATTCGATCAGCAAAGGCTTTGTTCACTAACCTCTGATAGGTAGCCCCAGCACTTTTAACCCAAATGGCATCACCTTGTAACAATGAAGACCCCTATCAGTGACAAACATGGTATGCTCCTGATCTATTGGATCTACTTGAATCTGATTGTACCTGGAGAAGGCATCCATGAAAGACAGTAGCTTATTCCCAGAAGTGGAATCCACCAGCTGATCAATCTGGGGGACAGGGTATAAATCTTTTGGGCAAGCCCTATTGAGATTTGTGAAGTCAATGCACATACGCCACTTGCCATTCTTCTTTTTCACCAAGACCGGATTGGCTGTCCACAAAGGATACTCAGACTCTTTTATATGCTCCATTTTAGTAAGCCTGTCAACTTCTTGAACAATAACATCAGCCTTTTCTTGGAAAAAACCCTTCTCTTTTGTACCACAGGTGCTATGTCTCTCCGGATGGATAGGTGATGTGATATAATATCTGCTGGAACCCCGGTAACATCAGCATTGCACCAAGAAAAAACATGCTGATGGTCTTTTAAGAACTTCAACATTTTACTCTTCAGTTCGGACGGCATTTTGGACCCTATCTTAACATTTTTTCCTTTTCCCACAGAATATGTTTCAACTTCTTCAACCGGTATCAACACTCCAGGGGTCTCTCTGGGGTCATCAATCTCACCCTCACCCCCAGGAAGCCCCTCAAACTGCTATTCTTGACAACTCCCACTTGTCCTTGAACAGCATATTTCAAACATTGGTGGACTGTTGAGACCACTGCATGCATCCTAGAGAGCCAAGACCTCCCTAAAATGGCATTATAACAAGTGGGACAATCCACCACAATAAAAAGTATTCTAAACATCTTCTTAAAAGGCCCCTTGCCTAACAAAACTTCCTCCTCGAACTCCCCGATCACATCTGCTGAGCTTCCAGTGAAACCCACAATTGATCTGTCCGAACGCTGAATTATAGCTAGGTTTTTCATCTTTTTGTAAGAGGTTAAGAAGAGAATATTGGCTGAACTCCCAGTATCCACCAAGATTCGTCTTATGTCATTTCCCCCAATGGATGCTCCTATGACAACAACATCTTCATGAGGGCCAGCTATATCCCTCAAGTCATCCTCGTCGAAAATAATGAAGGGAAATGGAATATGTGATTGATAGGAGGTCATGCCTCCTTCCAGCTGGGTAGCTAAAGTATGAACGTGCCTCTTCCTTGAAGAAGCAGCGGGTGCTGTCATAGTATCCTCTCCGAAGATTGTGAGTGACTCAAAAATGTTAATAAGCCCGGAGACTGTTTTACATCGTTCCTCAATGGCACCCACTCTGTTTCGAGTTGGATCAGGATCCAAGTACTCCGACTCTATATCGAATCTTTCGATTATAATCATAGCTCCCTCCGGAGCAGAAGTGCCTGCATTATTTGGACCAGGCCGATGAGCATTATCAGGCCTATTTCCTCCTCTTCTTTTGACATATGCCCTCAGCTTTCCTCTTTCAATTAGATTCTGGACCTCTTGCTTTAAAGCAATATAATCATCGGTGGTATGGCCAATATCATTATGGTACTAACAGAAGGAATTGTTACGATGTTCCCTAGGAGATTATAGTGCAGCCGGCCTTCTATAGTGTACTTCTTCCTTTGCTTTGTCATAAATGGTGGCCACACTTTCTTTTAACTCAACAAACCACTCCGGTTGAACCCAAGGTCCTCTCTTATTTCTAGATTGTTGACTCTAGGCAGGCGTAGTTGGCTGAGACTGAGCTTTAGCTCTGTTATGACCCTGTCCGGTCTCCCTTGCCTTGTTCCCGGACTGATTTTGGTTGGGGTTAGGTGCAACCGGGGTAGACCTCACCTGCCTGTGCACCCTAGTTTTCTTTGTTTCATCAACATTAATATGCTTTCCGACCTGATTCAGCAGACCTCCCCAAGTCATGGCTTTCTTTCTGGTCACTGAATCAGCCAAATTTACAGGGTTTAAGCCCTGCCTTAAAGATGCTATGGCAACTTTCTCAAAGCAATCAACCAACCCGTTTTTGGTGTTTACAAAACGACTTATGTATTCTTTCAATGATTCGTTCGGTTCTTGGGCACAATGGATAATTATGTCCCCATTGCCCTTAAATTCCTTACTTCCAACAAATTGCCTTCGAAAGGCCACCCAGAAGGTATCGAAATTTCTAATGCAACCTTGTGGTAAGCTGTTATACCACTTCAGAGCACTCCCCGTAAAGGATTGGGAGAATGCTCTACAGAGTAACTTATCATCATCATCGAAATTCATCATGAAGTTTTTAAATTTCTCCAAGTGGTTGTCCGGATCTTTACTGCCATCGTATTTCTCCATTTTCGTACTATCGAACCTCTTAGGAAGGTTTCGGACATGATCTTGGAAGACAATGGAGATTGTCTCCAATTCCGGCCACGACTGAAAACGGTATCTTCATTGGGAGTTGCAAAGATACCTGGTTCATCATGGAAGGAAAAATGATCCACCAGCATCCGTTCTACATGTCTCCGGCTGTGAGATGATCCTTTGCCTATATTCCTCTTTAACTTCCCATGTCTATCCCTTTTTCTTGAATACTTTTTAATCAACTTTTGTTTCTTTTTAGACCGGCCCTCATCACTACTAGAGGATAAGGACTCTTCAACTCCATCCTCGCCCGAGGAGCTACCAGAAGATTCTGAGTCTGAGTCAAAGCTCTCCACTGGCTTGGACCGGTGAGACTTTTTGGAGCTAGCATGAGTCTTCTTGGCACTCACATGGGTCTTCGAAGGCTCATGCTCTCTAGGGTTGTCGGTATGATGAGCAACTGATGCCTTTGACTTCTCTTATATGCCCATCTTCGCCTTCTCTACCCTCAGAGCCTCTATCTCGCCCTTTAATCTATCACGCTCCTCGATGGTATATTCATCATTTTCACCCACCACTTCGAGCAAAGCTGGTGGTACTTCCGGTGCGTCCGGATTCATTCGGACTGATTTTTTCTGATGGTTTCGAATGTTAGATTCAGCCACCGTCGTTCTCCCACTGTGGTCGCCAATTTGGTGTGGTTTATTTTCATCTGAGGGTAAGTTTGTAATTTTTGTTTAGAGTTGGGTGGAAGTTTGTGAGTATTTAATATTTGGGTAGAGTGTAGAGGGAGGATTAAGCAGCCTGGTTGTATTTAATTTTCATTACCCTCATTTAATGTTGGTGGTTGGGTATTTATACACTTATATTTGGGCCTTTTTGGGCTTTCGAGTCGTGTTTAATGGACCCAGGTCGAGTTTAAGGACCCATAAGTTCTAAGTAGGAGAGCAGGCAGCTTAGTCAAGAAGTGATTATGTTTTAAATACTTTAGTTCTGTTCGAACAGTCCAATGGTTGATGGTGTCCGAACTGGCCCTGTCCGGTTAGGTAGACATTGTCCGAACTGACCCTGTCCGAAGTGGTGACGGAATCCAGACTCATCAGAAGCAGTTCAGCAATTGATTCATGGATGTTTCTCCTCTGTCATAAAGTCTCTATCGAAGGATGATGGATTCTTATCTTTGCATCTGAGTATTTGAATTTTTCTAAATATAAATCTTTCTGGATCTCGTCGGAATTATTTTGGCTCTCGAGAAGGATTTTAGCAACAACTCAACAATGCTTCAAAGCTTCATCAAAGGATTGTGTTTGATATGAAATTATTCAATCTTAGGCTTCTGAAACCTGATAAGCTTGATAAGTTTTCCCAAATTTAATCTTTTGATGACTTTTTTAATTGGATTTTCGTATTCTTCGAATCATCATGCAAAAATTTAGAGTTGATCTCTAATTGATATCATCTCTTTCAGACTGGATTCATATTCTATCTCTTGATGTTCAGATTGCAAGTTGTCTTTATATATACTGACGAAATTATCTCGCGAGTGCCCTCGATTCCCCTGATAGTAGACTGCTCTAGAGTTCCTTTTCTGGATCTCACCAGAAAATCTCTAGTAGAATGAGGAATCCTCTTCTTTCATTCTCCTGTCAAATTTACTTGAATTAATCGTTCCCAATTTTTTTGTACATGTCATCAGTCTTCTCGAGCTCAGAGAACTTCTTTCTATTTGGAGGAAGAGATTAGATAGAGGAACTAATGACGTCTGTTTGTGGGCCTTATTTTCCTAGTAGTTTTCTATTAGTGACTTGTAGGACCTTGTTAGCTCTTTGGCCTTTAGTTTAATAAAATTCATATGTCTTTAAAAAATTAAAATAAAATATAAATTTCATAAATTTCAAAGAAAAACTAATTCTATAAATCAACAAATAACTGTGTCTTTATTTGCTGGTTCGTTCTCTCGAATATTAGATTTTTTAGTCTTCATTTCATTAGCTCTGCTTTGAGAATACAGAGACTGTCGACTTCTAGTCACCACCATTTGAAGCATCAATGGAGGATGGAGAGACCCTTCCTTTGTCACTCTCGTTAAAGCTGCGACACCTAAGATCCTAAAATACCTCAATGAAAGATATGCAGAAGTTTAATGGATCACAAGAATAAAATAACAGAGTACCATAAAAAAGAAATATACTCACTATCTTAATTAGATAAATAATTTTTCATGCTCTAACAAATCCAACAAAAAAAGCAATCTTGATGATCATTTAAAAAATTTCAACAAGGATTCTGATATCATCAATGTAAGATCAAACCCAATTTATGATCAAATATCGCCAAAGATGCAAATCCAAATCCAACTGGATATTTAACAAGGAAAAAGTCTATCAAAATCATATGCAAACTGTATAAGATTGAAGCCAAAGGACCATAAACATGAGGAGTTCATCAGTTAAAGATAATAGCCTACACATTTAATTTTTTTTAAAAAGATGGAAGCTTAAAGAATCTGCATAATATTCTCATGGGGAAATTCACTTTGGGAAGACTTAAGACTGAATGTATTCAAAAGTTTTTGAATATGTTCAAATTCAATAGAGAAGTTTATATATAATTCTGGGATCATGGACATGTCTTAATATAAGTAGACCTTCAAGATGATCTGAAAAAAATTGGGGTCGAAATGTATGGACTGTTGGAGATAAAATCATGAGGCTATTAAGATAAGAGCCATCTTTTAATCCTAATAGAGAATCGACAGTAACTCCTGATTGGATAATACTTATAAACCTGCCGGAGTTCATGTAAAATCATGATCCATTAACGATTATAGCTACGACTATCAGGAAGTCTCTCACAGTTTGGGTGCTAGAGAAGAACATAACTTCAACTATTGTAAAGTTTAGTTAGAATTAAATATCTCAAAGGACCCTATCAGAAAGGTATGTATTGCCTTTGGTAACAAAGAAGAGTTATGGTAATAAATTAGATATACTTAGATACCATCATACTACAACTAGTGCTATCATTTAGATCATCTACCAACCAGTTGTAAGAAACTCATACCTAAGAAATTAGATGAGTCTCAATCTAACCTTTAAAATAGCCTCCCTTATACTAGCACACAACCAATCGAAAACCCTATATCGAATCTAAATATGAAATCCATAATAATTAAAGATGGAAATGCAGACCAAGTTGTCACTAAATCAAATGATACAATGTATCAACAAAGGACAAGACTATAGAAGATCAAGTGACTTAGCTCTAAGATTTATGAGGCTAATGAGATGGACTATGCAAGAAGATATCCAATAAGAAAGTATGGAGGAGATAGTCCTGCAAAAAAACCACAAGAAAATGAGAAATATATCATTGAGTTACATGATGGAGATATCATTGAGGCATTGCAAGATATTGAATTTGGTAACCTATTTATAGAAGTTAAAGATAAAGGTAATACAATTGAGTCTGAATCTACAAAACAAAAATATTGGTAGTTTACCTACCTCTTCTACCCTTAATAAACTAAAGTCATAGGATGAATTCAAGAAAGTGAAAAATAAGAAACCTAAGATAACCAGAACTAGAGCTTGAAAGGTCTTATTACTAGCAAAGTTCCATTATCTAAAAGGGTCTAGTAGACCATTCTTAACCACCTTCAAATAAAAATAAACATTATAAATTGGAATGTTATGGGCATTGGTAACAAGGCTACTAAGGATAGATTAAAGACTATAATTTTTTTAGAGAAAATAGATTTTATGGCTCTGCATGAGCCTATGGTGTTGGATGGAAAATTAGAACACATTACAAAGACGATGGAGTATTAATTTAGCACTGCAAATCTAAATAACAAAATACAGGTCTTTTGGAAGAATGAATTTTCGACTGAGATAATTTCAAATCAATATTAGCTCATTCATTTTAAAGTTAATCATAAGAACTTGGACTGACAATTCTGGGCCACCATTTTATATGGTAAATGTATAAGAGCTCAAAGAACTCTGTTATGGGACAGCTTAACGAACCTCTCATCCCATGTAGATGAATGACTAATAATAAGAGATTTTAACGCTATTACTCACCCCCCATGAGCAGCTATCATTCTCTACTCATTGACTTAGAAGTATGGAGGAGTTTACATATGTTGTTCAGGACTATAACCTAGAGGATGCTGGATTTGCTGGCTCTTAATGCACTTGCACAAATAATAGGAAGTGAAAACGCCTATATAGAGTCATATTCAGTCCTAAATGCACTGATTACTTCAACAATACAACTGTCAAACATCTTGTGAGAATATGATCTGATTATTCGCCCTTAAGTATAGTTATTTCAACTGAAAAAAGCAAGATAAAATCATTTTTAGGGTCCAGAACATGTGGACCTGACATCCAGAGTTCTTTAATATGGTTAAGGAGAACTGGTCTAAGGTTTTATATGGTCTTCCTATTTACATATCTTGGCTCAAGCCTCATAGCTTGGAATAAAAAGGTTCTTGGAAATGTGTTTGAAGCTATTATCAAATTGAAGATGAAGTAAAATTCAAAGAAGGTTGTTACCAAGTCTCTTAGAATAAAAAAGATAAAACTAACCTGGCCAAGGTGTAAGCTCTCCACCTTCAACTACTTGCTAGAGATGAGGCATAATAGGAGGAAAAACCATATAAATTGGCTTAAAGATGGTATATGAACTCTAAATTTTATCACACCTATATCATAAAAAGAAGAAAGATAAACTATATTAAAGGTTTATGGATAAATGACAATTGGATTGATGATGATAAAAGAACTTTGAATATCAGCATCAGACCAATTTAAATCCTTACTTGTTGATCATTCTACTTAAGTTAAATATGAGGATCTCTATGATATCATTTCTAGTCATTACAGAAGAAAACAACTTCAAAATCTTTGATCTACCTAAAGAAAATTAGATTCATGACATAATAATGTCCTTAAGCCATATAAGTGTAGTTGGTGTTGATGGATACACAACTAATTTTTTCAATTTTGTTGTCCTATAATACACAAAGAATTGTGTGAGGCCATCACTGCCTTCTTAAATAACTACCATAGCCCTCACAAATCCATGCTACTTCAATATCCCTCATTCCTAAAATAGAACAGCCTCAATCCTGGAATGATTTGAGGCCTATCAGCCTATGTACGGTGTTTACCATGATTTTATCTAAGGTTATAACGAACAAGATAATTATGGTTATCCTTAAGTATTTGGGAATTTCTATCATCACTTCAAAATACAAAAGAAATTATGAAGAATTAGTCACGAAGATAAGGTCTAAAAATATCCGAATGGGACTAAAAAATACTATCATTTGGTGGAAGGTTAACCTCGATTCAAGTTATCCTAACTACATTTTCAGACTATCACATCTAGAGTAATATATTACTTAAGATTGTGATCCAAAATATTGAGGGTATGTGCAATACGTTTCTATAGGGTAACTCAGAAACTAAATCTAATATCATTTTGTCTCGTTGTTAAAATTTATGTACACCCTATGTAGAGGGTGGATTAAATATTAGGAGAATCGAAGATCTCAAAACAGCTTACTGTTGTAAGTTGTGGTATTGATTCAGAGCTCAAAATACCTTTTATGTCAAATACCTTAAACCAATGTATTGTCATTCCTCTCTTCCAATAATGGTTCAGGTTACAAATAAATGTTCTAAAACTTGGAACATATTGCTAAAAATAAAAAAACTTTACTAAAACATTTATCTGTTGGAAAATTGTAAGAGGAAATATAGATTTCTTGTCTAAAAAATGGTGTTCCGACCGACCCTTCATTCAACACACTAATAATGAAGACATGTCTTGGTATAAATTAGATAAAGTCAAGAACTATTGGTCTTCTGATCAATGGAATATTGACCTCTTAAAACACTAGATAACACCTTCTCACATTGTCAAGATTAACAAGTTCAACGTAAATCCTAACAAAGAAGACTCTATTATTTGGACCTTATCCAAATCCAGAGACTTCAGTTAAGAAACTTGGGATAACATTAGATCTAAAGGAACAAATCTAAACTATTCGGTAGAATATGGAACACTGTGACACCTTATTAGTGTGTATACTTCTTTGGAGACTATTGAACAGCTGGATTTCAATGGATTCAATTCTCCAAATAAAGAATCTCAGTTTGGCATCTAAATACCAATTGTGTGATAACTCTGAAACTGTCCACCATTTATTTGTTAACTGCGATGTTATATGGGAAATGTTAAAGCACTTTGCAGGGCTATTTGAAATCCTTATATCTTGGAACACATAACTATATCTTCTTTAACGATAAAAAAAGTACCATATGATTTTGAAAAAAATACAATATGCTTAGATTATTATTATGGTAAACCACAAAATGCTCTTTTAACTACAGGACGAATATATAAATTTACAATGCTTAAATTGTATTTTGTATTAGATTTAAACTATCAAAAATATTAAATATTAAATATTAAAAAATAAAAATAAAAAATCAAATTAGAAAAAAAAATGTAACCATATTTAGTAACTTTTAAATTTTACATAACCGCTCATATTTTCACTTTTTCTTCTCTTTTTTAAGAAAACAAAACTCATAACTTTTTTTAAGAAAAATTATCAATTTTATTACACCAATGAGAGAATATACACGCTGTAATCAGCTTGATACACAACACAATTGAAAATCCCCAAATACTGAAAACAAACCCTAACAAAACCAGCTTCTCTACCATCGACTACACTCACAGTCTTCCTTGATAAAACCAACCCACAATCCAAATATCCATTGACCTTTCACCTTTTAGCTTCTACACAAACCTCCAGGAAAAAACCAACAATAACCTCTCCAAGCCGAAGAACAAGACCTGGTATGCATCAAGGAATCACAAAGGACAAAAGTTCAACAAATTCGGGTAAGATTAACATTCCACCAAGTTTAATTTCTTCAATTGCTAAGAATTGGGGTTTGTTCTCAGATAACACAACCCCAAATCTTCGAGAAAAAAAATGGATTTCAGTCTAAAAAGAGTCTCGATTTCATCGAAATCCAAGTTTTTGTTAGATTTGTTGGACGATTTTGCTAACCAATCCGCTGCTTCATTCTGTTCTCCGAAGATATGAATGAATTTCATATTTGAAGAAAAAAGTTTGAGGCAGAAGCTTATTAAACCTTTAAGATACCATGGAGACCTTCATGTAAGGATCATTTCATCCAGAATTCTCAAATTTGTTTCAATATTGAGCCTGTTGATACCTTTAAAGAAACAAATGTGGAGAACATCCAACGTGGCTCTGATTTCAGCTACGATCGGGTTGCCTTTTCCATCGACTCGCCCATAACCAAAGAGAATCTTACCAGAATTATCTCTGACCAACCCACCACCATAACATTCTCTGATACAGAGTAAACACAGAGAAGCCAATGTAGGGAAACCCTACTTTTCTTTATCAAAATTCAACTCTCTTACAGCGTAAACAAAGTCTGTTTAAATAAGGGTTTGAATGAAAACCCTAATACGAAAATACCAAAAATTCCATAAAGTAATAAATATTCGAAATAAAATAGTAAACGACTCTGAATGCCCAAAAAACGCCATATGTCACGAGCGTAGCTGGTGAGTTCAACTCGTGGCGTCGTTCCCTTCGAAATAAAGTGTTGTGGGTCAAAATCGGACACCGGGAGCTCCAAAACTGTCAATTCGCTGCATTCTTCGGGTGATCGCCTGTCTTCATAAATTATAGCCCTAATTTGTCTGCATCATCCCCTCCGGGGTAGAGAAGATTCGCCCTTGAATCGGAACCAGTCTCCTCGTCAGAACAGTCACCTGCATAAGGAATCAGATGCTTAACATTAAAGACATCAGACGTATGGACATGGCTAGGCAATCGCAGCCGATAAGCATTCGGGTTGATCCTCTCCATAATATCCACAGGGCCAATCTTCCGGGCGGCCAGTTTGTTGTACTCACTGGCAAGGTACCGAGCCATGGTTAGAACTGCCCACACATAGTCACCAACTTCGAACTGTACAGGACGGCGATTAGAATCCGCCTGAGACTTATACTTGGCGGTGCTCAAGACAAGCTGATCGTATGTCTTCTGGTGGGTTTAGCGAATTTGCGATACAAGCTCCTCAGTAGTTGTGTGAACATGAATTTTACTGGGCTAGGCAAGCAAGTCCACAGGACCCCGAGGCACAACACCATACACCACCTAGAAAGGACAAAGACCCGTCGAGCGGTTGAGGACATGGTTGTGGGCAAACTCTGCCTGCGATAGGTGCTGATCCCACGCCTTCAGGTGATCTTCCACTAGGCTGCGCAACAAGTTACCGAGGGAACGGTTAACCACCTTTGTCTGACCATCAGTCTGGGGGTGGTAGGCACTACTGAAACTGAGCTGCGTATTCACCATGTACCATAAGCTGCGCCAGAAATGACTCACAAACCTGGTGTCACGATCAGAAACAATGGCACTAGGGAGGCCATGAATGCGGTAAATCTCTCGAAAGAAAAGCTGCGCGACACACACTGCATCATATGTCTTTCTACATGGGATGAAGTGTACCATCTTAGAAAAACGATCAACCACCACAAAAATAGAGTCGAATCCACACTGAGTCTGGGGTAGTCCAAGAACAAAATCCATACAGATGTCGGTCCAGGGCTGAGTAGGAATTTGCAACGGCAAATAAAGACCCGCATTCGTTGATGTTCCCTTGGCCAACTGACAAACTCGACAATGGGAGACATAACAACCAACTTCATTACGCATCGAAGGCCAAAAATATGATGCGGACAACAACTGGTATGTCCTATACGGCCCACATGACCCTCGGCATGCAGCTCCTTGATCAACTGAAGACGCATGCTACAGTCAGGGATACACAAGTGTACCCCGCGAAAGAGAAATCCATCCTCCATTAAAAAAATCAGATTGTGTCCCCTGCTGAATCAGTTCAATAACCCGAGAGAAGAACGAGTCAGTAGCATAAATGTCAACAAAAGAATCAAAGCCAGGAACCTGAACTCGCATTTCAGTCAGCAGATTCTGACAACGGCTCAGAGTATCAGCAACCCGATTCGTAATACCGGCCTTGTGCTTGATGACAAAAGTGAACTGCTGCAAGTAAGCTATCCAAGAAGCGTGTCTATGAGAGACTTTGTCCTGGCTGCCAAGATACTTTAAAGAGTCATGATCACTATATAGCACAAATTCACGCTGAAACAAATAATAACACCAATGCTTGATAGCCTGAACCACATCATAAAATTCAATGTCATATGTACTAAAGCGCAGCTTAGTACTCGCCAGTTTCTCACTGAAGAAAGCCACAGGACGCCCTGACTGGGAAAGAACTGCCCCAATATCAAATTTAGACTTATCACAATGAAGCTCAAATGGCTGGGAAAAGTCGGGCAGCACCATAATAGGTGCAGTGGTGAGACGTCGTTTAATCTCTGCAAACGCCGCATCAGCATCCTTGGACAATTCAAATTTCGTGCCCTTCATGCAGTCTGTAATCGGGGCCATAACACTGCTGAAATGGGGAATGAAACGCCGATAAAAAGAAGCTAAACCATGAAAACTGCGAACCTCGGTGATGGAAGTAGGTCGAGGCCACTGGTCCACTGCAGCAACTTTGCTCGGATCAGCTCGTAACCCTTCAACAGAGACAATATACCCCAAAAATTGGACAGATGGGGACATAAACGTGCATTTGGCAGCAGCACCATAAAACTTGTCCCGACGCAGCACAAATAACACCTCACGTAGTGGGACAAGTGCACAAAGGGTTAGCGCTATAGATCAGAATATCATCGAAGTAAACAACAACAAATTTACCGATGAAAGGCCTCAATCCCTGACTCATGACACGCATGAAAGTTCTCGGCGCGTTAGATAGGCCAACGGCATCACCAGCCACTAGAACAGTCCCTCACGCATCTTAAACGACGTCTTCCACTTATCACCAGGACGAATCTGAATCTGATGGTATCCACTCTTCAAATCAAGCTTGCTGAACACAGAAGCACCACCCAACTGGTCTAAAAGATCATCCAGATGAGGTATAGGAAACCTGTAGGGAATAGTGATCTTGTTGATAGCTCGGATGTCCACACACATACGCCAGGAACCATCCTTCTTTGGTGTCAGCAACGCCGGAACTGCACATGGACTGAGACTTTCTCGAACATGCCTCTTAGCCAACAAATCCTCCACCTGTCGACGTAATTCCTCATGCTCCTTCGGGCTCATGCGATAGTGGGGCCGATTTGGGAGAGCAACACCTGGAACCAGGTCGATTTGATGTTGAATATCCCTCGGAGGAGGTAACTCGGGGGGTAAAGTCTCAGGAAACACATCTGCAAACTCATGTAAAAGAGACTGAACTGCAGGATTAGGGTCCGCACGAGAATCAGTCACAACAGGATCACAAAACAATAAAAAGACCACACCAGCTTCTTCCATGGCCGCCTGAAAAGGAGCACGAGACAGCAAGGTCGTTGTGGAAGGACCAGAGCCAATGCTGAGGGACCAAGGCTTTGGTAGCACTAGAACAATCTTCTTACCCCGAAAAAAGAATGAATAAGTATTCGCACGACCATCATGCACAACAGACAAATCATACTGCCAAGGGCGGCCAAGCAATAAGTGACAAGCGTCCATAGGCATTACATCACAAAACTCCTCATCCCGGTAGGTTTGCCCTACAGAAAATGATACAAGCACACGTTGAGATACAGTGATATCAGTACCTTCACTCAGCCAGGCCAACTTGTATGGCTTGGGGTGCGACTCTGATTTCAGCCCGAGCTTCGAAACCGCTATCTCTGAAAATTACATTCTCACAGCTACCAACATCAATCATGAAGGTGCACACCTTACCGTCATTCGTACAAGTGGACTAAAACACATTATTCTGCAGCCAGTCACTCTGATCAGGAACACGAGGGGAAATAAAAGTACGTCGTACCATCAGAACTGCACCAACATCACCAGTCACAACCTCCTCTGTAACCTCAGTCACATCATCATCATATGTATCAAACTTTCGGAGACCATCAGGAAAAATGGGGGCCGATTCAAACGCCTCGTGAGAGAAAAGACCCCTAGCACCCGCAACATTCGGACACTCTACCTTACGATGCCCTAACTCACCACAGCCAAAGCAATGTAACTTACCAGCAGGACGGCTGGTCGCACCGTGCCCAGGAAGGGCCTGATCAGGGGTTGGACGTGGAACTGGTGCGGGTGCTGAGGTCCTTGTAGGAGCACCAGTGCGTACGCCAATCTGGGTCCGTCGAGCCAACTATTTTTCTGCCTGGAGGGCACGCCGATGAGCTTCCGAAACAGACAACGGGTCGAACATGTTCAACACATCCTGGAGTTGAGGGTGCAACCCCCCAATATAGCGGGATACCTGCTGATGTGTTGAATCGTTCACATCTGTACGAGCAAGCAACTGAAAGAACTCCTCCGTATACTCGTCCACAGAGCATGGCCCCTGACGAAGATTCTGGAAACGCTAGAACAATTCTCGCTCAAAATTGTAAGCAAGAATACCTTACGGATTTTCTTCTTGAACTTCTCCCAACTACGTACTTGCTCCTTGCCTTCACGCGCACGGATCTTTTTCACTTGCTGCCACCAAGCTTATGCCTTGCCGCGCAGGTGGATGGTAACCAAAGCTACCCATCTCTCCTCAGGAACTTCCTTGAAGTCCAACACCTCCTCAACATGGGATAACCAATCAACAAACTCCTCCGCCCGAAGGCCACCATCAAAGTCATGAATGTTGACCTTAAATCCAAGCTCCCAGCGGCGGTCCTGATAAGCATTCCATTCTGGCCTTTCTCCAAAAGGGTTATCGGGACCTTCAACCTCCACACCGGGTTGCCTGGTAGTAAGTTCAGCCATCTGACGGGCAAGATACTTGACCTGACGGTGCAGGTCAGCATTCTCACGATCTCCGAAATCACTCGCATCTCTTTCTACAGCAACGCCGCTGCGACCTCTGGGTCTTCCTCGCACCATCTCGCAGGACTGCCTATGTCTGATACCAATATGATACAGAGTAAACGCAGAGAAGCCAATATAGGGAAACCCTAATTTTCTTTATCAAAATTCAACTCTCTTACATCGTAAACAAAGTCTGTTTAAATAAGGGTTCGAATGAAAACCCTAATACGAAAATACCAAAAATTCCCTAAACTAATAAAAATTCGAAATAAAATAGTAAACGACCTTCGAATGCCCAAAAAACACCATATGTCACGAGCATAGCTGGTGACTTCAACTCGTGGCGTCGTTCCTTTCGAAATAAGGTGTTGTGGGTCAAAATCGGACACCGGGAGCTCCGAAACTGTCAATTCGCTGCATTCTTCGGGTGATCGCCTGTCTTCATAAATTCTAGCACTAATCTGTCTGCATCATTCCCAAAATTCACTACAAGCAACATCGGTGTTGAGCTTAAAGTGGCCCAACTTAGGACAAACCCAAAAGAGAGATGATGGGCTATAGGAATCCTTAGGTGCTTCATACACCCAATAGATGGTCCAATTTTACTATCCATGTCCCAGAACTTCCTCTTAAAAAGATGAACTTTGTCTAGACCATAAAGAATATAAATAATCTGCCTAATCAAATTATTTGAGTTTAGATTCTTGCTTTCCATCTTCATTTTATTCCTGGCAAACCAGATCACCCATACAATAATAGATGGTAATATAGAGCGCAAGTGGATTTCCTTGCTTGAGGACCAGTACCATGTCCTTACTAAGTGAGTAAAGTACATGTTCTTTGTGATGTAGATGTTGAAGTAGGCAGCAAAATAAACCCAGACATCCTATGCTTGTTGACACTCAACAAAAACATGCTTTACAGTTTCAGGATTATTACAATTCTGACAGTTTGATGCCAACTGGATGTTTCTCTTTTTCTTGAGCACTCTCTAGAGGATGAAGGAAAATTTCCAATGAGTTACCTTATTCCAAGTATTTCCATAAAGGTTTGACCTATTTCCCTTGATACTGATTTCCTTCCATGTAGATTTTGAATTGAACATCCCATTGTCATTGATGGTCCAACTAATGGAGTCTACATTACAATTATCTAGGGAGACTTTGAGAATGTTTTGGATTTTTCTAAGTCCAAGAAATTCTCCAGCATGGAGATATTCCATCTACCATTGTCCGAGTAAACCTTAACCATAGAGCCAACATAGTTAGTTATGTCCACATTTCCAGAAAGATTGATAAAAGGCTATGTAGTACACCATTTATCAATCAGAAGATCAATATTACCAGCTTTATCTTGCTACATAACAAACTTATCAGCCCTTTCTCTAGACTTCCATATTCTCTTCCAAACATAAGAACTTTTAGAAGATAAATGAACAATTAAGGGTGCTGGTTGTTGAAGTATATAGATTTAGTTAGCTTTTACTAGAGAGAAACCTGTCTTCTCAAATTGAACCAAAGCTTAAGAGTAAAAACCTCCACCAAATCGTCAATTCTTCTCAAATTCAATCCTCCTTCCTCATAGGGTTTACATAGCTTTGACCATTTGCACCAGTTGATAGTAGCTTTGTTTTCCTTAGTCCCCTAGAGGAACTTGTTATAAAAACCTGTCTTATCAAACTCGGATCCTTTTAATTAACCATTTTCATTCAGATTATATCCTTACATGCATGCCGAACATCGTTCATTAGGCTCATACCATATATCTAACGGGCCTTTATGCCTAACACAGTTCATTAGGCCCCTAATATATATCTAACGAGCCTTTATGCAGTAAACAGACAAAGGCCCATCAATAGTTTATATTCTCTTCCATAATTCAATTCGATCTACGAGAACAATTGACATTGTATTTGTAGTTTTTGTTTCAACAAATAGTGAATTATAGCAGATAATCAAGAATGGTCATTGCATATATTCCAATGAAACAAAAAATAAACTCTAGTAATGAAGAGGAAACATATCCGTTTTGAAACGAGGGGATTTTAATTATAGAAGGCTCATCGTTATATCCGAATAAATTAGAAATTAAACTTTTAAGTAAATAAAAAATCAACCGCAAAATAAAATCTACAAACAATATCCGTCTCATAATAATTTATTATAAAAATCATAAAAATCATAAAAGCATTTGGATTTATTATAAAAATCATAAAAGCATTTGGATTTGATTATAGAAGACTCTCTTTCAAATTTATTATAAAAATCATAAAAGCATTTGGATTTGATAAAATAAATCTCTCACTTTCTTTTTCAACTAACGAATCAATTGTTCTTAATGGAAAATCACAACTCTCTCAAATTAAAAAAATCACAATAAATTTAGGTAAAATCTCAAAAATAATTCTTTGAGACTACATATTTGAATTTCACAACCAAAACACATTTGAATTTTAGACTTATTTTGTAACCAAATTACATATAATTACGTAATTAAAATAAATTAAAAAAATAATTGAAAACTATCTTTCATGCATCCAGTTTTGTTCGTCTTAAAAAAACTCATTTGAAAAAATGTGTTTTCAACATAAAAACACATATGTTTTTACAAATACAAAAAAAATATTTGTTTCACACCAATTTAACACTTATTTCACAAAACAAGTTTGTATTTTTTTTTTCACACAAATAACTTATTTAGCAACCAAAGTGTTATTTACGCAACTGTTTTCTTCGTATTTTCGTATCATGGAAAAACTAATAAATATGAAATCTAATTAATATAAGAAAACTAAAAATAGTATATATCCAATTAATATAGAAGAGTCAATTAATATGATATCTAATTAATATAGAAGACTCAGCTAATAGGAAATCTTATTAATATAGGAAGATGACATAATTAATATAGAATACACAAAATGCAAATATTTACGAAACTCATGTGCACGTATTTTTGTAACCGAAACATAATTTATTTTTAACAATTAAAATACACATAATTACACAATTGGAATACAATTTATTTTTCATACTTATTTTGCAACCAAATTACATGTAATTACGCAACTAAAAAGAATTCATGCATCTAGATTTATTTTTTTAATAAAACAAAACCAATGATAGTTCAGAATTATTCTTTACAATTATGGTTTGAAAGATATGACATTTAAACAAAATAAAAAACAGGTTAGAAAAAAATGTAATTATGCAACCAAATTACACATAATTACACAACTAGAACACAATTGTTTTTTAGACTTATTTTACAACCAAGTTACACGTAATTAACCAACTAAAAAGCATAAAATATCTTTCATGGATCTAGTTTTGTTTCTCGTAAGGAAACAAAACTAATTGTATTTTCATATATTTTTGGAGCTATGGTTTGGAATACATGACATTTAAAAAACAAGAAAGAAAGAAAAACATAATTACGTAACCATAATACATTTTTTTCAAACTTATTTTGCAACTAAATTACACGTAATTACGCAACTAAAAGAAAGTGAAAAAAATGAAAAATATATATTTCATTGATCTAATATCGTTCATCTTAAATAAACAAAACCAATGATATTTTCAATTTTTTTAAAACTACGATTTGAAAGATATGATATTTAAAAAGAACAAAAACAAATGAGAAAAAAATAATTAAAGAGTATATTGGTATTAAAAGAAAATCCAAATGGTTAGTATTATATAAGTTCTAAAACGAGGTAGTTTTTCTATACTTTTTCAAGCACTAAGATAAGTAGTTTGATTTTGAATGGTTATTAATTGATTATTCATTAATTTTATTAATCCAATATTGAATAATAAAACCTTATAACAATATAAAATTTTATAACTAAATTAAATTATATTAAATTTCATATAAAAACATAGTATTATTATCCACACAATGTTCAAATCCTTTATTTTTAAAATTTATTTCAAACATATTTTAACCTATCTAAATTGAATTTTTTTTATAATATCTAATGTTTTTATTATATTTATATCATTATTAATATAAGTACAAAGATTCCTGCAAAAATACATATTTCTACAAGCATATATAAAGCAAAAAAAAAGACTTTCTTCAAATCATTCAGCAGGTATACTATATATTGACATTCTATTATAGTTTTTATATATTTGTTAGTTAATTTGTGATTTCAGAATATCAAAGATTTTTGATAATTTGAGAATAACTAATGAGTCTTTTATCTTAGCTAACCTACTTTTAGGATTTCAAGAAGTATGATTACTCTTAATTGAGAAGGAGTTCTATTTTGGTTAAAATCTTGTCTCATTCTACATTTAAGAGCCCATTTAGCAAGCCAATCTACAGCTTGATTTTTTTCTCCATATATATGAACTATAGTCATACTAGAAGATACAAGCTTTCTACAACATTCAATGAGGGGAGCCAAATACCATGGTTCTTTTCTTTTTATAAGCATTTTAATAGTAATGACAAAGTCAGTCTCAATGTCAATATAACTAATTTATTTTTCTTTGCATACAAGTAGCCCATCTAAAAGAGCATTGAATTTAACAATAATAGGAGATTCTTTTCCATAGATTCGACTATAAACTACTAATATGTCACCCTTATTATCTCTTAGTAGACCAGCATCACTGGATTTACCAGTCAAACTACATGATCCATCGGAGCTAAGCTTTATTATGTTACCAACTGGAAGTTTCCATTTAAGAGTAGTGCCAATTCTTGGCTTGTTTACATATTAGAGACAACCTAGATTAGCAGCTACCTCTGTATCTTAATTTCACTGTGATTTGTTTAAGAGTTTAGCACAATAAACTCTTAAAATGATATACTTAATATGGTCAACAATAACTTTAACTATAATATTTTCCTCTTGATGTTTTTCTTGATCTCTAAAGTTCTATATAACTTAATAAATTATAGAAGGTAGAATGGTTGTGATATGAACCTTTTCAGTTGACCAAAACCAATTACCAATAAGATGAGCTAATGTCATGTGTCTTTCTACTAGTATACCAAATAAGCCAACAAAATATTTACATGCTTCCCAAGTTATATATCATTGAACAAATAGATGATTTATTGACTCAATTTATTCACATAACTACCAATTAGATATTATTGAAAATTTCCTCTTTTGTAGTATAGTGTCTACTAGAATACAACTATTAAAAAAAGCACGTCTTAGGTGCTGTATTATTGCATAGTATCTCTAAAAGATTATATTTGGTACCTTTATTTCTTACTTGGTTCTGTGTGTCTTTTGTATTGAATTCTTCATTGGCTGATAAAGTTCATTTAATTAAGTCATCTTTAGTTTATTTTATTGTGATTCTCTCAATTTTTCAATGTCGGGTGAGAGAACATTAGCCTTCAATTTATCCATATTCTAGCAACCTTCACTATAGTAGTTTTTACTTTATCCTCAAGATACACATTATGGAATAGGATAAAGGGTTGGATAAAGGGTTGTGTTTCACATCATTTCTCAATCGAGAAGTCTATGTCACCCATACCTACTTTCCATAAGGTATGATATTCTGCAAAGTCTCTAATATTTAATAATATTTTCCAGAATTTAGAGCCTTTAGTTGTATCTTGTACTTGAAGAAGATAATAAGCGGATAATATAGTACACGCACATATTTTGACCATAAATATTTGTGTTCCCTAAACTTGAACCATAGTTTAATAGGGAAAGAGATTTGTAAATCATCTAAACTTCTAATCATCATAAGGTTCACATATTTGCGGCCATCTTATCCACTTTAATAGCCTGGTTAGATTCAGTAGAGCCCCGTAAGAATCTATTACACATTCTTTCGATTCTTGTGATTATAATTTTAGAAAGAAGACAAATTTGTAAATGATATATTGGTATACCAATCAACACTAATTGAATAAGAATTAACCTTCCAATAAAAGTTAAAATCTTATTATCTAATTCTTGAATCCTTTTTCTGATTTTAGTCACTAATTTATCAAAGTAACAACTTTATTACTTGTATGGATAGAAATACCAAGGTATTTGAAATAAAGGTTTCCATGCTTAAAACTAGATTCATTTTATTTACCTTGACATGATCTGTCTTGGTAATATTGTAGGATCACGCTAATTTTGTTCATATTAGGAGAAGAAATATTTGCAAAAATGATAAAATCATATGCAAATTCCAAACAATGTATACTAAGGAACTACTTGTTTTATATCTCATTTATCTATTATCTTCAAAAGGAATTTTAAGGTATTTAACTAGATCTTCTTCAGCTATAATAAGTGGAGTTAGAGAAATATGACTTGTTTGTCTAACTTCTTTAGTAGAGTTGAAGAAACGTTGTAATTCTCCATTAATAATTATTGAAAACCAAGAAGAATTGATGCACTTCTTAATCCTCTCTAAGAATCTTTTATCAAATCCAAATGCTTTTATGATTTTTATAATAAATTTGAAAGAGAGTCTATCAAAAGATTTAGACATATCGATTTTAATCATCATATTTTCTCCTTTAACTTTTCTATTTAAGTCATGAGATAACTATTGAGTTAGCAGTATATTATCATGTATATTCATGTCCTTAACAAAACCTCCTTGTTCCTCTAATATAATCTTATGAAGTAAAGTAGATAACCTTTCATCTTTAATATAGATCTGTTTAACATTGTACATAAACTAAATGGTCTAAAATCATCGACGTTTGTAGCAAGTCTGCTTTAGGAATCAAGAAAATTGTAGTGGCATATATACCTTGAAGGACAAGGTGATCATGGAAGAATCTATTTATTGTTGGACAGGGGTCCTTGGATATAGACTAGCAAAATTAGAAGAACTCTATGTTAAAACCATATACTCCAGCAACACTGTTAGAGCTCAAAGTTTTAACAGAATTGTAGATCTCATATTTAGAAGGTAACTCCATAAGAATTTTGTTGTCTAAATCAGAATTGAGCATTGAAATAATGTTACGAAGTTCCTCAAATTCTTTTATATTACGGTGAGGTGATAAAAGAGACTTCAAATTCTCCTCGGCAGATTTACCTAAGGCTGACTAATATCTAGTTTATGTGTATCCATCCAAAATGTTATGAAGCTTATTCTTTTTCTTCTCTTCTTGACATAGTTGTGAAAATATGAAGTATTTTTGTCTCTATTCTTCAGCCAGTTACCCATAAGTTGAAGATGAATTGCTTGAGCTTTAGATAGCTTTATTTTTTCTTCTATACTTTTCATTTTCTCAAAACAAATTTCCAAAAACTGGACTTCTTCTAATGATTGAGAAATGGCATAAAAACATTTCCAAATATATACAATTCCAACTTTTGAGTTCATGTTTCAGTCTTTTAAGCTTATTCCAGAATACATGAATAGTTAATCCTGACATAACTTCTATCCAATTTTCCTCAACCACTCTTAAAAAATCTGGAAGCAAAGTTTATATGTTTTGAAACTTTAATGATGATTTGGTTCTATTATGGTCAACTGAAATAGTTATACACAAAGGAGTATGGTGTGAATATGTTGTAAATAAGGTGCTTGACTTTGGTGTTTTCAAAATAATCCCTTCAAACTGTATATATAACACTTTATCTGGCATTTTTCAATTTGATTGTTAGTCCAAATAAAATTTGAACATGAGTATCCAACATATTCTACTTGACAGTCTAGAATAATATTGTTAAAGTCATCTAAGCTCCTCAAACATAAGTAGAGTATGATAGTTTCTTTCGAGAGTTTGTAATGGCATTAAAATCCCTCAATGACCATCCACTTTTTAAAATTATCAGTTATAGATCTTAAATTATCCTAAAGAGTTATCTTTTGGTCTCTGATACATTTAGCTTAGACCACAATAACCAGTAAATCATTTTCTAATGTTGAATGACTTACTTTTAAGTGCATAAATTGCTCTTGATTAACAACAATTTCAATTGTAAAATCATATTTCCATATTATCCATATCTTGTTACTAATATTTGCAGCATGAAGTTGAAAACTAATATTTCTAATAACCTTTTTAACGCTATCCACCGAGATCATCGTTTCTTGCTCATAAATCCAACAAATGCAAGAAACTAATGACTATTAAAGATGGAAATAATATGGAGGCATGTCCCTATATATGATTTCTTTCCAAAAATATAATTGTCACCATAGTCAATCCAAACTTTAGAGATAAGATTTTTTAAGAAATCTAACTCAATCCAAGATTTACAACAGTTGAACTTAGATCTATTTTTGGATAGGACCCAGATTGATATTGTTTTGCCAATTGACTTGGCCATAGATCGAATTGTATCCATACTATACATATACTATAGTGGATTAGAAGTGTAATCCATACATGAGTAATATGAGATTCTATTCTAGGATTAAAAAGAGGGGTTCCATTTTAGAAGTCTCGTTGTGTGATGTCCTATGTTTATATTTTTCATTTTCTATATCTTTTTAAGTTCACCATGTTTATCAAACTTGATGAAAACATGCCTAGGATCCCACATGATAGATTAAATTCTTCCATGATTCCATATTTTCCAAAAATTCTGAACAATACCCAACTGAGGTCTGCCATTAGAAAATTTATCAAACAAAGTATACTTATAGTAAAATAAGAGACTTTCCTTTTCTTGTGCAGAAAATTGAATTTTCATGTGATCTCCCTTGTCTTGAATCATAACATTAGCATGGTTAGTTTCCATTAAGATAGTTTTTGTGGCTTTTGCATAAGATTTAGAGAAGAATTTAATATCTTTGTTTTGTTATATGGACTTTTTATTATAATCTTATGGAGAAGATTGGTTAAAAATATTGGGTTGGTTCTTAAATATAGAATATCGTAAGTGTTATACTATTTTAGTCTCTTTTTGTTTTGGCAATGGTGGGAATTTTGTACTAGCATTTTTTATCTAGGTTTAGGGAGGAATGGATATAGAATAACTTTGTATTTCTAATAACAGAGGATATATATATACCGATTTAGAGGTTTGGTTGATAAAGAGGTTGATGAGAGAGGTTGATGGTCAAGGCTATGGAGGAACGTCATCTTTAGTCATCTTGATAACAATCAGAGGAATTTGGTGTTGGGCCAGGCACGGTGGCAGTTCAATGGGCTAGAATGATTTGACAACTATCGCACTTAGTTATATAAATATGACGCACCAAACTAATTAGCTTAGAAAAACAATTAAATCTATTGTGTGTAATAACATGTTCTAATATGATTTTTTAACAAGAATAAGAAATTTCATTTATAAAAATTGTTACAAGATTTTATCTAGAGTAATGTGTTATCTTATTACAAATAAGGCTCAAAAGCTTTGATCTTGGAAATTAGCTAGTGTGTTGCTATGTATTTTAAAGATCTAGCCTTGGTGAATCCAGTAAGTATTTGGCTTTGAGTGTGTCTTTGTTAAGAGATTTGACTTGGTGTTTGAGCTTCTTTTGTTAGTCCCTCTATAATGCAATTTTTTCATTTTTTTTATTTCCTTGAACCTGCAAAAAAAATGTCGGTCAGGGTGATCCCTGCCGAGCTATTAGTTTTCTTGAGTGTCTTAGTCAATTTTGGAATGTTAAGTAACCAATGTTGATACTTTCTAGTCGCATCATGGCACTTAGAGAAGCATAAGTATTATTTGCTGATAATTGGCAGTTTGATTTCTGATTTATTGTGTGTTAAGCCTAGTTTCTGCAAGAAGTATATTTGTCTAACAGAGTACTGTTGGAAAAAATCATATCACCATCTTCATTTCTCAAAGTAAAACTGCTGCTATACTCTTCATTAGTTAATATTGAATCATCACAGTTTAATTTGAGTCTATTTGAGGATGGCAGATGTTTGTATTTGATAATGTTTGAGTTATCAATAGTAGATATTATATATATGACATTATCAATGATGTTTTTGGAGGCGAGCTTAACATTATTGTATTTTGATTTGTTTCCAGCCACCATATAGACCATACAATTATTGGGCGAAATGGTTCTGATGTGAATGATTTTTAAAATATAGAGAAACCATATGTTAATTATCTGGTTAGTTGTCACCACATGTAGTATGACAGGATACAAAAAGATTATTTAAGTTTTATGAGTTTTGGCAGTTTTGACATTTAAATACTAAGTTAAAACCTTTATATTGAAGGATTGAATATACTGATATTAGATTGTTTAGAAGCCTCAAAAGAGTAAAAGAACACTTCTTTGGAGTTATCTTATTCCAAACTTTCTATTGAATATTTGATTTTTGGTCATTTTCCCTGATTTCATTCCATGTTTCTTTAAGTGTGAATTCACCATGTGAAGATAATTTCCACACGACGGTATCTTAATGATTTAGGTTTAGAGAATTGATTTGGATTCTGCTTATGTCTGATTGAAGAACTTTATCCCTTGATTTTGCTATATTCCATTCACTATTTATCCAAAATTCAATAACCTTTTCTTGCTTATACCAAAAAATTGTTTTCATTTGGGGGAAGAGTGATCAGGGGATTAATGACTCTATCTGTCAAGCCAGGATTCAATATTCCCTTTTCATGGATACCAATATATATATTTATCAGCTAAGTATTTTGGTGTTGTTTATAACTTTCCATACTTTTGAGTCTTTATGTTTTATATTAGTTTGTAAAGGATGGACATTTAGACAGTATATTGAGTACATAAGGTTGACCAATAGGGTTTGGTATTCTCTGAAAATAAACCATAGTTTACAGGTAAAAGATGTTTGAGTGTCTTTCATCTTTTTTATATTTAAACCATTTTCATCAAATGGTTTGCAAAGTTTTGACCATTCTGTCCATATTATGGTCTTTGTGTTTTTTTATATCAAAGAAATTTATTTAATAATTTATTGATTCTTGATATTACGTTGTTTGGTAATTGAATACTTCGCATGTAGTAGTTTAGGATAACAAAAAGGACTGATTTAATAAGAATCATCGTCCCCCTGAAAGGATAATGTTTTAATGTTCCAGTCTGTTATTTTGCTTATGATTTTATCAATAAGATCATCAAAATAACCGATATTGTTATTGGATTGAACTATTATACCAAGATATCTAAAATGAATGTACTTGTGTTTGAACCCTAATGTGTTTTCAAGAGAATAGATTTTGGTTCTACTCATTTGAGTAGGAAAATTGAAAGTTGTTTTGTTTTTGTTAACTTGTTGACTAGCGCTATTTTGATATAAATCAAGAAAATCACAGATTTTCTTGACATTATTGAGAGATCCATTTGTGAATATGATTACATCATTTGCAAAAGCAAGACATGTAATGTTTACTGACCCTTTTGAATTGCAATTCATGAAGATGTAGCGTTGTGTTAGTTTTTTAATTCCTTTTAGTATACATGTTGGGTGATAATGGATCACCCTGCCTGACTCTATTACTAGAATTAAAGTAAACATAAGAGTTTTCATTTATAATTGTTGAGTATAAAACATTTTCTATGCCTCTTTTGATTATATTAATGAATTGAAAGCAAAAACCAAAGGCTTGAATAATATTTTATATGAAATTGATATATTTCATATCAAACGCTCTCCCCATATCTAAGTTTATAATGATGTTGTATCCCCTGGTTTTTTTATTTAAATCACATGTCAGTTCCTAAGTTATTAGAATATTTTCTTGGATGTTTTGCTTTTAACATTAGCAAATATGCCTTTGAAAGTTGAGGTATTATTGAAATGTGTTGTTATTACTTCAAATAAATCATGTTCGATAATTATCCAACAAGTTTGAAAAAATATAGAGTTGAATTCATCAACTACAGAGACACTATTAGGGTTAAGAGTCTTAATTGTCTTATGGATCTCATTAATAGAAGAGTTTTGCATTAAACGTTGATAATCTTGGTCTGTTATTAACTTTGTAATAAGATCATTAATAATGGTTGAGTTTGAGTGGTTGTTTTGATAGTTTAATAGAGATTTGAAGTAATTTATAGCGGATTATCCAATCTATGTTTGATATTCATTCCATTTATTCTATATTTTTTCCTTCTTTTTTTAGCAAAATTATAGATACATTGTGTGTTTTTGTCACCATATTTGAGTCAAAAAGTGGCACTTTTTTTGCTGCTAGTAGGTTTCTTCTCTAGCAAGAAAGTTTAAATGTATTGCCCTGGTTTTTTAGAGATGAATTTTGTTTGCAGTATTGTTTGATTCTTCTAGATTCCTTTCAGCTATTTTAATATATTCTTTAACTTTGGTAATACTGTAAAATATATATCCAAAGACCTCTTTGTTCCAAGTTTTGAGTGTATTTTTTAGTCTTCTTAGTTTTGACCAGAAGACATGTAAGGGATTGGCATACATGGGTTCTTGTCAATTGTTTTCAACAGTTTTTAGAAAAATTTTGTAGAGAAGGCACATATTTTAGAATTTAAAAAAAGTTTTGGGTCTATTTGTGTTTGATGTTACAAAGATCACTGAGGGTTAATGATTCAAGCTAGTTCTGGCCAGACGTTTCATCCTTGTGATGTCAAAAAAATTTCTCCATGAAGCATTATGGAATGGTTTGTCAAGACGCTCCAACTTGTTATTGTTTTACCACGTAAAGTTTTATCCTGAGAATCCAAGATCTTTTTAATTGCAGTCCATTGTCATGTTGTTGAATTCATCTATTCCTCTTAGATAGAGGGTGGAGCATGCCAGTTGTTCAAAGGCTTTGGAGATTATGTTGAAATCTCCAACTATTAGCCAAGGAAGATTGATGTCTGAAATTTATCTTAAATGATCCCACGGAGACAGCCTCTGGAATCTAGTGCACTTTGCATAAACAATGGTGACCAGAACTTCTTTGTTTGAAGAAGGTTGGTTCACCATTGTATGAAGAAATTGGTCATTGTTACACATAATTTGAATTTGGACGTGATTTATCCAGAAAAGCCATATTTTATTGTAGTTGTTTGCAAATTTGTTTCAAAATCAAGTTTTTTTAGATATATGTCAATTTTTCCATTAGAGATCATTGTCCCTTGAAGAGAAATGGAATCTATTATTTCCAGATTTGACAATAATTTTAATTCTTCTTATAGTTCCTTTATTACCTACTCCTCTTGTATTCCAGTTGAAAATGGCTATGTTTATTTGGAGGTTGAGTTTGAGGATCTGATTGATCATTTGAAATTCATTGTCTTGTTGATTAGATTACTTTTTAGGCTTTTAGTCTTTAGTTTGTTGACTTTTTTTTATTTACTTGTTTGGTTGTTTCTTTTCTGGCAGAAGCTTTTTTTATTTCTAATTATGGAAGGAGGCTAATGGTTGGTCTGATTTTAGGTGTCTCATTGTCATTTTAAAAGTTATCTTTGCCACTGAAGATACTAAAGGAGTTCCATCGGTTGATAGATAAAATTGATTCAATCACTTCTCTATAAAAAAACTTCATGGGGGTCATTAGTATGATTTCAGATTAGTAATTTGTCATCTTTGGTTCTAATCTGTGGGTTACTGGTTAAGGTGACATTTATATTTTTTAAAAATTTATGACTTGAGCTTAAGCTTGATTCATATTGTAATGAAGAAGTTTTTTATTGATGAAAATTTTCATTTTTATAATTGTTTGTTGAGGTTTGGTTCACTGAGGTGCTTGAATCAATTTTAAAATTTGTGTTTGAAGTTTGTTGATTTCTTTTGATTTTTTTTTGTTTGGAATAACAATTACAGATTTTAATATTTGGACCCATACTTCTTTTAATTGAATTGTGGGTTTCTTTAAAAAAATTGATTAGTTCTGAGGAATTGGGATTCCCTGAACCATTAATGATTTTTTCTTTAGTTTCCTTTTCACATTGATTATCACTGTGACCCAAGTGTTTACAAGTTTGACAATAGGCAAGCTTATAACCATAGGTGATATCATGTTAATATATTCATCGTTCCCCAAAACTAATCCATAATTTGTGGGGAAGAGGTTTCGAGACATCTTAAATGAGCCAAGCTTTACAAATATTAAAGTTTACTCTAATTTTGTGAGGAACTCATACCGGCAAAGGAAATCCAATTCTTTGGCAATATGAGTTACAAAATCTGGACTGTATAGTATTTCAGGTATTTTGGGCAAGGAAATCCAGACTGAAGTCTGAGGAGACTCTAGTCTAAGGTTGAAATATTTATGTCATGAATCTAAAATTCAAGATAAATATGAATTGATTGGGTATTTAATATTTATTATACTAACATTTAATATTTATTATATGGTGAAAGAATTAATATTAAACAAATTTTTAAAATTAAATTAATATATTCCAAAATTTTATTTTTATATATTCAAAAATATAATTATATAATTTCATTAATATTTATATATCATAGTCATCTAGTTATCTAATTACATAATATAATTATAATAATTTAATTTAAAAATAACTTTTAAATTATATTATAAAATTTTATTTGACTAAAAAGTTTAACAAAAATATTTTTTTAAAACCATTTCAATAAACTTGACTCATACAATTTCAGACCAACTAGACATTCTCATATCGTCTTAGAAGTCTAAATATTTTTAGACCTTGTAATCAAACCTAATAGTTAATATTGGTTGTGTTATGTATATTATTTATTCATCTTTTCTGACTTTTATTTAGAATCTATTTTGTGCCTACAGAAGACCTCCGGTCCGAGACTGATACTTCGGTTTAATATTCATCCCATTTTAGCGGGTCTAGATATTTATCATACAAACCAATTTTAAATCTTCTGACCAATTTTAAGATCGTTGGTCATGTCTAACCCAAAAATTATCTATTGTTTGATCATTTATTTTTACTACAAAAATAAGTGGATAAGCTACCATAATTTCATATGGCAGAGATCGTGGACATCCATAATATTATGGGCAGACTACAAACAAATTTCCACTATCCCTTATTTTCTCTTACGTAGATGTGTGCATGGTTTAGTATATGTTGCATCAGATGTACAATCATCTTAATTCTATTGCACCTAGCTTAATGCTATTGCACCAAACAAGACTGGAAGAACCATCACGACTCGACACCGTTTAGAAAAAAGGTTGGACCCCCTCGTGCCACATAAAACTCCGCTGATTTAGACTCAGATACTTGGGAGAGGAGGCACATGCATTGTCAAATCCTGCTCTCTACAGACGGTATTGCCGATTATATTGGCCGAAACTCTCCCGAACAAGTGCATGTGATGACACCTCTTTCAGATTTGCAAGGAATAAATCTTGTTTTTATGTCACAATCTCTAGTATTTGTCTCCACACAATTCCCAGTGGAAGATCTACCATATAAAATATAAAATAGATATTTTGAAGTACCACAAAAAGTCTCATCTACCTAATAGGCCCCATTAGTTATTGATGAGGTAAAACCTCGTCAAAGTAAATACCAATGAAGATATAGCTAAATAACTCAAGAATTAGAGAGAATTAAAGTAAATAATTATGACTCATATATCAATCACCATCACACGGCTCTCAAACCCAACCTGTGGTGGATCCCGGGGGATAAAGTCAAAGCGCTTGATCCTTTGCCCCATACTTTGAGATGCTCCTCCCCGCCCGCCGATCAAGCAGCGACGCTGCTATGAATTTTTACAACTTTATTTATAGAATTTTACAAAGACTGGAATGAATAGATGAATGAGACGTGTAAATATAGATACGTGGAATTTTAACTAAGAATTAACTTATTACAAATATAACTAGTATACCCTCTAACTACCTATAGAATTTAAGTAATATTATTAGACGAAACTAGAGGTTTTTAAAACCATAATCTATTTTCCATATCTTTCGTATTCCTTTCACTTAATTGTTATCAATGCTTCATATTACTTATGATGTTCTTTTTAACCCATCAACGTGTTTATTTTGCTTACTTAAATCCTGTCATTTCTCACCCATACTTTAGCCCATCATTAAGTTTATCTTACGTGATTTTTTGTTTTCATCTTTAAATTATAGTTTTTTATATCAATTTATTTTTTCATTTCTTGGCCCCTTTATTTAGCTCGTCTTAACCACATTTTATGTAGCTCATCATAATAACCATCACTATTTAACCCATGTCATTTTTACCTCGTTATAATCAGTTCTATTATATTACCTATTCCAATTTACCATTAGGTATCAGTCTGTTTTTATCCTCTTAATACTTCCTCGTATATAAGGGAATATACCCTCATGAGATATACCCAATGATCCAATTGTATTTCAAACAAATTATACTTATTATATTAATTATATTTTAAAAATTCTCATAAATATTTTATTCAAAAATTAAAACACGTTAAACCATTAATAATCGTGATGTGACTTAAAGCAATATTGATTTACACGCAACTATAAACCCAAGCTTATCAACAAACCGCTCATCTAACCTTTAATTCAACAATCATTAATGCTCTGTCTTTTCTATAAATAGACAAATCAATTTTTGTCTCTTCTTTATTCATTATCTCTTTCTAGCATTCTCTGCTTAAACTTTACCAAGAGTAAAAATATTCATTAAGTTACTCAGTTTCACATCATTCATATTTATTAAAGGTATTTTCTTATTTTATCTTGTTTTTTTTTAAATATATTCCTATAGACTTTCCTTTTCTTATAGGGGGTACAAATCGTAAAGATTTAAAAAAAATTATTTCTTATTATAATATGTCTGGTGATAAATTTGACTATCAAAATGATCATTAAAGTGACTCGGTTAAGGAATTAGATAACGGATCCAAAAAATCATGCAATAAAAATTCAAGATTGTCTTCTTCAAAAACAATTATCAAAATAAAAAAACATTTAGTGAAAACAAAAAAATATATTTCCTTTTGACGAGCCAAAAGAAATGGACAATGACACGGGTGGTGCTGAACTAATAGGAACCAATAAACATACATTAACTTCTCTATCATTTAAACATCAAAACAAAAAACTGCTCTTTTTTATGAAACAATTATTTTGATGCTCGTCATACGAACTCTTAGAAGACAAAAAATCCAAACTTAAACTTCTTGATTATTTTGTTAGGTCAGTATATTGATGAATCTGAACTACCATCTCTTAGGTATAAATGGGGACTCCTTGATACCATAACTATTAGAATATTTAATATACTCTAATATGCTCGTCAATCTCTTCCACTTGAAATCCCACTAGAGATTCATTTTCCTCTGTTAGATGTCGATCATATAATATATATTTTAATTGTTATGAGATGATGTATATCAGTTTAAGAAACACTGAATAAAACTATTAAGCTACTCTCTAACTTCCTCTAACAACTTCAACATAATTTTTAACAAAATACTTAACACACTAATGATAAGATGAAGTCACTACTTCCATTTTATGTAACCATAAACGACTTAATATTGCATTGTACGAACCCGGTGTATCAACTATCATAAATAAACTTTGTACTATTTTTTTATCTGACAAACACTAACCCTCATATAAAATTATACCTCACTAATACATAAAATCAACCTTCTTGTAAAACTTACTAGATCTCTTTCCGTTTTATAAACACTTTGTGAGCTTTGGCTACTATGATGTACTTCGGGTCATTTCATATGAGAGATCCGTGTTCGAAGTGAAATACTTTGGCGTGTCGTTGGATGATTCCAGCTTAAACAGATCTGACTCGCCATAATCTAAAATGAGTAGGACTAGAGAGTTAATATAGATAGAGAATTTAGTTGACATGTAAATAGTAAAATAATTAATGTTATCTCAAATGAGTTGAGATGGGCTAGTTATATCTAATATAATTATAATATTTTTTTATTATTTATATAGTATCTTATTTGGTTGACTGGGAAGGATTTCTTATTCTACGTTTGAAAAGCCTGCAAAAAAACTCCAAATAAATTTGGAAGCATCTCTCAGCTGCAACCAGGCTCTTCGTTACTCGCTTGGATTATACCACAATAGCAACAAAAACAACGATAACAATAACAACAAAAACAACAACAGCAACACAACAACAGCAACAACAACAACATCGGCGATAGCAACGGCAGCAGCGGCGGCAACAACAACAATAACATCAATAGCAGCAACGGCAGTAACGACAACAGCAACGGCAGAAGTAGTAGACACAGCGGTGAGAGCGGCAGCAATGTCAATATCAGCAGGATTCCAAATCGAAGCATCAATTGTGATGACTCTGCTTTGATTGTGGATAAAAGACACACCATTAGCTTCAGCAATAAAAGGCACACCATCAGTTTCACTAATAAAAGGCACATTATATGTTCGATAAATTGATCGATAAAAGGTGCACCACTTACAAGGTAAATTGCATTTGCTCGATAAATTTGATGGATTACTTAGGTATCTTACACCATTCGTGGTTTATTTAATCTTTTGAGCATCTTGAAAGTTGATCTGTTAACCCAGTTTCTATTTAACGTCGTTGGTCAAGATACATACTGATAAGGTAGAATTTATTTGACATTACCCCTTACATATATCTGAAGGACAGTTCGGACATAACCAGTACTATAACAGAATAAATTAGTGGAAAGTGACTAAGCTAATTGCTGGTCATTTGATCTCTTAGGCTAATGGGTTCTTAAATTTAACCCAAGCCCATAATTCGTCCTGAAAGACCTATGTGTCATTATTAAGTATAAATATCTCAACTACTTTCATTAATGACGATAATCAAAATTTACTGCTAGCACACACCTTAATTATCTCTCTACATCTCACCTTAAACATTAAATTCCCAAAACACTTTACAAAATTACCCTCGATCAGAAATAATCCACACCACATATGACCATAAAAATAACATTTTCAAGCTTGGAACAACAATTAGTTTTAACGCTAGAGGACATATTATATTTTACTGGCTTGCCGATACAAGATAGTGGTAGTTTTTCTGAATGCCGCGGACAATGAAGCGTTAGTAAGGGCTTCCAGAGATAAGTTTAAAGATAGGAAATAAATAGCATTTGAAGAACATTCTAACATTAAAATTCATGGAAAATATACGAAGCAACGTACGATTGCAGTCCTTGCAATCATGTGAGGGGCATTCATTGCTCATTCAAACAACCACCATGTAGTGTCATGCAACTATATCCGATTCATTAAATCATACAAAACAGCAACAATTGCAACAACAACAGCAGAAACAACAACAACGACAACGGCAGAGGCAGCACCGACACCGGTAGTAGCAACAGCAGCGATAGTAGTTGCAGTGGCAGCGACGACAGCGTCAGCGGGAGCAGTAGGATCACAAAGTGAATCATCAATTGCGATGAATCTACTTTGATTATGGATGAAAGGCACACCATTTGCTTGATAAAATGCATTACCCTTTATTTTTATACCCGTCATATTGCTTATTTCTTAAGAACAAAATCTCTTAGCCAACCTGTTAATATCCCAGGTATAATTTTTCCTTCTTCTCTCTAATGTCTACTAATTTAACTGCTATGATCAACAAAAAGTTACTAAATGTTCAATGTTTCATTGAGTTTAAAATTTTGCATGTAATCGTTTGGTTTATACCCATGTGTGTTGTTGTTTCCTGTTGCAAATCTTGGTTGTGTATGTGATGTGAGACACTAAGTTACATGTTTGTGTTATATTTTTTTATATATCTTTCTCTTTATGTCCTATCTCTGTTACCGTTGGGAAGTTGAGAAAGTTGTTGATCCACGAATTTAGTATTATTTTAAGGTAAAAGTTAAGGGTTGAGACTCCTGATTTTACTGTTAACTAATCACTTAAATAACTCATTCGACCAACTACCTCCGGATCTATATCAACACATAAACATATAGCATCACAAGACATGCAATATTTAATGTTTGATATATGTGATTTTGATGACCTATTCTATTTTTTTCTATTTGGGTATTTTTGTCTCTTCAATTTCAAAATGTACCCATACTTAAAAATTTATCACAAATTTCCCACGTTTTTCAAGGATCAATATTGAAGAATCAATTGTGAAGAATCTACTTCGATTGTGGATAAAAGGTACACCATATGCTCGATAAATTCCTCGATAAAAGGCACATCATTTACAAGGTATATTTCATCTACTTGATAAATATGCTCGATTACTTGGGTGTCTTACACTATGCGTGGCTTAATTAGGGTTTAACTGTTTTCCTTAAAGATAGTTAGCAAGGGTTTTTGGAGATAAGTTTAAAGATATGAAACAAGTGACATTTGAATGACTTTCTGACATTGCAATTCATGGGGAAGATATGAAGCAGCGAAAAATTGTAGTCCTTGCAATCATGTGCGGGGAATTCATCGCTTTTTCAAGCAACCAGCATGAAGTGTCATGCAACTATGTCCAATTCATTGAAAACTTCCATAAAGTCAACAATTATGCTTGGGGAACAACCTTATTAGCATATCACTATGAATGGATATCATATTTTAAGGAACATTAAAGCAGACTCAAAACTTAAAAAATGTATGGTTGACAATGCTTAGATTCTATTCGTAAGTTTCAGTGGTTATTTTTATATCCTACATAATTATAACATTTTATTATTATTTCTATATTATCTTATTTGGTTGATTGGAAGGGATTTCTTATTCTATATATGAAAAGATTGCAAAAAAACTCCAAATAAATTTGGAGGCATCACCTCAGCTGCAAGCAGGCTCTCTATTACTATATTGGATAATACCACGACAACAACAGGAGCAGTAACAACAACAGCAACAGCTACAGCAGCAGCGGCAACGGTGGCAGCAAGGGAAATAGCAGCAGCGACGGCAGCAGTGGAGGCGACAGCAACAACATCGACGGGAACGACAGCAGCGGAAATGGCAACGTCAACATTAGCTGGATCACAAATTGAAGCACCAATTTCGATGAATTTACTTTTATTGTGGATAAAAAGCACACCATCAGCTTCAATAATAAAAGGCACATCATATGCTCAATAAATTGTTCGATAAAAAACATACCATTTACAAGGTAAATTTCATTTGCTCACTAAAGTTTCTCGATTAGTTGGGTATCTTACACCATACGGGGTTTAATTGGGGTTTAATTGTTTTCCTCAAAGATAATCTTACTTTTTTTCCAGGTTCAAGATGTCGATGAGCAGAAAGTTAACTCTTATTAACGAATTGTTTGACAATCTAGACGAAGATTTCCAAAATACCCTTACTGAAAATAATTTATTTAACCTTTTTAGCATTTCGAAAGCTGATTTGTTAACACAGTTTTTATTTAGCTTCATTGGTCTAGATATGTACGACCATAAAAATAACGTTTTGAAGTTTGGAACACAGTTTGGAACACACCGATTAGTCTTAACACTAGAGGATGTACTGTATTTGACTAGCCTGCCGATACAAGGTAGACTTTTAGTTTTTCCAAATATCACGGACAATGAAGTATTATCAAGGGTTTTCCGAGATAAGTTTAAAGATATGATACAAATAACATTTGAAAAACTTTCTGACATTGTAATTCATGGGAAGATACGAAGCAACTGAAGATTACGTTCCTTGCAATCATGTGCGGTGCATTCATCACTCCTTCAAGCAACCAACATGAAGTGTCATGCAACTATATCCAGTTCATTGAAAAGGTCGAACAAGTCGACAGTTATGCTTAGGGAGCATCCTTAATTGAAGGGATATCATATTTTAAGCAACATGAAGCAAGTCAGAAACCTAAAAAATATATGAACGGTAATGATTGGATTCTATTGTAAGTTTCAATATTATTTTTTATATCCAATATAATTATAATTTTTTTTTATTTCTATAGTATCTTATTTGGTTGACTGGGAGTAGGGATGGAAATTGGGCGGATCGGGGACGGGTATCTATATATCTGATACCCGCCCCGTAGTATAAAACCGATACCCGAACCCGTACCGGACCTCGACGGGTATTTTTTTCATACCAAAACCCGAACCCGCGGGTTCGGATTATCCACGCGGGTGCCCATGAACTACCCAGGAATGAAAACCGTAGTAAATATCCAAATCTGAACCTGAAAATCTGAACTGAAACTGATCTAAAATATTGTAAGAATAATATATATTTAATTAAGTATTGAACCTTCATTATATAAAAAAAATATAGTTAGAATAATATATATAATTCAATTATTATTTTGCTACAATAATAAATTTTATTATTTAATAATTGATAAAGATTAATTTGTTATAACATAAGAATAAATTTTAATTCCAAATCTGAATGTGATGATATATATTAATCTAAACGAGAAAAAAAGAAATAAATATGAAAGATACACATTATATATATATATATAATAAACAAGAATTTGACAGACAATTAAAAAAAATCATCCCACTATGTCTATGATATAGAGTGAAACGTAGCAGAAGCCAAATAGGGATAAAAACCCTAATTTAATAATAAAAAACAACTCCGAGAACAATGTATAGAAGATAGGTTTATATAGGGGTTCAAGCGAAACCCTAAAACTAAAAATATAAAAATTACTACAATAGCCTAAAGTATTAAAATTGCAAAACAAGAGGATAGATGAGCTCGAATGCCTAAAAAAGCCCATAGCTCACGAGCAAAGCTGGTGACTTGCGTTCGTGACGTCGTTTCCTTCGAAACAAGGTGTTGTGGGTAAAAAACTGACACCGGAGCTCCAAACTATTAATTCACCGAACTGTCTGCATCATTCCCGCCGGGGTAGAGAAGATTCGCCCTCGAATCAGAACCGGTCTCCCCATCAGAAGAGTCACCTGCATAAGGAATCAGATGCTTAACATTGAAGACATCACTCGTGCGGACATGGCTAGGCAAACGTAGTCGATAAGCATTTGGATTGATCCGCTCCACAATCTCTACTGGACCAATCTTCTGGGCGGCCAGTTTGTTGTATTCACTAGCAGGGTAACGATTCTTTGTTAAAACTGCCCACACATAGTCACCAACTTCAAACTGAACAGGACGACGATGAGAATCTGCCTGAGACTTATACTTGGCGGTGCTTAAGACCAACTGATCATGAGTCTGCTGGTGGGTTTGGCAAATCTGTGAGACAAGTTCCTCAACAGTTGTATGAAGACGAATCCTGCTAGGCAGTGCTAACAAGTCTACTGGACCCCGAGGCACAATACCATACATCACCTGAAAAGGACAAAAACCCGTGGATCTGTTAAGGGCATGGTTGTGGGCGAACTCCCCCTGCGGTAACCGCTGATCCCAAGCCTTCGGATGATCTCCCACCAAACTGCGCAACAGGTTACCAAGGGATCGGTTAACCACCTCTGTCTGACCATCCGTCTGGGGGTGGTAAGCACTACTGAAGTTGAGCTGTGTATTCACCATACGCCATAAGTTGCGCCAAAAATGACTCACAAACCGGGTGTCACGGTCAGAAACAATGGTACTGGGAAGGCCATGAAGACGATAAATCTCTCGAAAGAAAAGCTGCGCGACACACACTACATCAGATGTTTTTCTACAGGGGATGAAGTGTACCATCTTAGAAAAACGATCAACCACCACAAAAATAGAGTCGAATCCATGCTGAGTCCAGGGTAAACCAAGAACAAAATCCATACTGATGTCGGTCCAGGGCTGAGCAGGAATCGGTAGGGGCAAATAAAGACCTGCATTTGTGGACGTTCCCTTGGCCAACTGACAAATTCGACAACGAGCGACAAAACGACCAACTTCCTTCCGCATCGAAGGCCAAAAATAGGATGAGGACAGCAACTGGTATGTTCGATCACGGCCCACATGACCTTCATTATGCAGCTCCTTGATCAGCTGAAGACGCAAACTACAGTCAGGGATACACAGCTGTACGCCACGAAAGAGAAAGCCATCCTCCAATAAAAAATCAGAATGTTCGCCCTGGTGAATCAGTTCAATAATCCGAGAGAAGAATGAGTCAGTAACATAAAGGTCAACAAACGAATCAAAGCCAGGAACCTGAACGCGCAGCTCAGTCAACAGAGTGTGACGTCAGCTCAAAGCATCAGCAACCCGATTCGTAATACCGGCATTGTGTTTGATGACAAAAGTGAACTGCTGCAAGTAAGCTATCCAAGAAGCATGTCAATGAGATACTTTGTCTTGACTACCAAGATACTTCAAAGAATCATGATCAGTATATAACACAAATTCCTGCTGAAACAAGTAATGACGCCAATGCTTGATAGCCTGAACTGTCGCATAAAATTCAATATCATAAGTACTAAATCGCAGCTTGGCACTTGCCAATTTCTCACTGAAGAAAGCCACATGACGCCCTGACTGGGAGAGAACTGCCCCAATACCAAAATTAGACGCATCACAATGAAATTCAAATGACTGGGAAAAGTCGGGCAGCACCAGAATAGGCGATGTGGTGAGACGCCGTTTAACTTCTACAAATGCTGCATCAGCATCTTCAGACCAACCAAATTTTGTGCCTTTCATGCAATCCGTAATCGGGGCCATAATACTGCTGAAATGGGGAATAAAACGCCGATAAAACGATGCTAAACCATGAAAACTACGAACCTCAGTAATGGGCATAGGTCGAGGCCACTGGTCCACAGCAGCAACTTTGCTCGGATCAGCTCGTAACCCTTCAACAGAGACAATATAACCCAAAAATTGGACAGCTGGGAACATAAACGAACATTTGGCAGTAGCAGCATAAAACTTGTCTCGACGCAACACCAATAACACCTCATGTAAATGGGATAGATCATCGAAGTAAACAACAACAAATTTACCGATGAAAGGCCTCAATGCCTGATTCATGATACGCATGAACGTGCTAGGCGCGTTGGACAGACCAAACGGCATCACCATCCACTCAAACAAACCCTCACGCGTCTTAAACGCCGTCTTCCACTCATCACCAGGACGAATCCGAATCTGATGGTATCCACTCTTCAAATCAAGCTTGCTGAACACAGAAGCACCACCCAACTGGTCTAACAGATCATCCAGGCAAGGTATAGGGAACCTGTAACGAACAGTGATCTTGTTGATACCTCGGTTGTCCACACACATACGCCAAGAACCATCCTTCTTCGGTGTCAGTAATGCTGGGACTGCACAAGGGCTGAGACTTTCCCGAATATGTCCCTTATCCAATAAATCCTCCACCTGTCGTCGTAATTCTTCATGCTCCTTCGGGCTCATTCGATAGTGGGGTCGATTTGGAAGGGCAACACCAGGGACTAGGTCGATCTGATGTTGAATATCCCTCAGAGGAGGTAACTCGGGTGGCAAATCCGCTGGAAACACATCTGCAAACTCCTGCAAAAGAGACTGAAGGACACGACTATGGTCCGCCTTGGAATTAGGCATAACAGGGTCACAGAACAATAGGAAAACCACGCCAGCCTCTTCCATGGCTGTCTGAAAAGAAGCACGGAACAACAAAGTCGATGTGGAAGGAGTAGAGTGAATGCTCAGAGGTCGAGGCTTTTTTGGCATAAGAACGATCTTTTTTCCCCGAAAGAGGAATGAGTAGGTATTTGCATGCCCATCATCTATAACAGACAGATCGTACTGCCAAGGACGGCCAAGCAGTAGATGACAAGCATCCATAGGGACAATATCACAAAAGACTTCATCATGGTATGTTTGCCCCACAGAAAAAGAAACAAGCACGCGCTTGGAGACGGTGATATCAGTACCTTTACTTAACCAGGCGAGCTTATACAGCTTGGGATGCGATTCTGCCCTCAACCCTAGCTTCGAAACCGCTGTTTCGGAGACGACATTCTCGCAGCTGCCAGCATCAATGATGAAGGTGCACACCTTCCCGCCGATCGTACACGTCGACTGGAACACGTTACTTCTCAGCCAGTCGCTCTGCTCAGGAACGCGAGGAGACAAGAAAGTGCGGCGCAGCATCAGCACTGCTCCAACATCGCCAGTCACAATTTCTTCCGCATCCTCAGGCAAGTCATCATCGTAGGTATCAAATTTCGGAGGGCCATCAAGAACAATAGGATTCGGTTCAAACTCCTCCTGAGAGAAGAGACCCCTAGCACCCGCAGTATTTGGACACTCTACCTGACGATGCCCTAATTCGCCACAGCCATAGCACCGTAAATTGCTTGAAGAACGGCTTGGTGCACCGCGCCCAGGAGGGATCTGATCAGGTGTTGGGCGGCGCCCAGGAGGGATCGGATCAGGTGTTGGGCGGAGAACTGGTTTGGACGCCGAAATCCCTAAAGGAGCACCGGTCCTTACGCCAGTCTGGGTCCGGCAAGCCGACTGCTTTTCTGCCTGGAGGGCACGCCGATGGGCTTCGGAAACAGAGGATGGATCGAACATATTCAGCACATCTTAAAGTTGAGGGCGTAACCCGCCAATATAGCGGAAGACCCGCTGGTGCGGCGACTCGGTCACATCTGTGCGAGCCAGCAGCTGATAGAATTCTTCGGTATATTCATCCACAGATCTGGGTCCCTGACGAAGATTCTGAAGTCGCTGGTAGAGTTCCCGCTCGAAGTTGTAGGGAAGGAAAGCCTTGCGGATTTTTCTTTTGAATTTCTCCCAACTCTGGACTTTATCCTTGCTTGCACGCGCGCGGTTCTGCTTCACCTGCTGACACCAATCCTGTGCCCTACCGCGTAGGTGGATGGTGACTAATGCGACCCTTCTCTCCTCCGGAACTTCCTTGAAGTCCAAGACTTCTTCAATCTGGGATAACCAATCGATAAGTGCCTCTGCCTTAAGGCTGCCATCAAAGTCTGGGACGTCTATCTTGAATCCAAGCTCCCAGCGGCGGGTGTGAGAAGTATTCTAGTCGATCCCATCCCCAAAAGGGTTATCCATACCCTCAACCTCTGTGCCTTGTGGCCTGGTGTTAAGATCAGCCATCTGACGGGTAAGATCGGCTACCTGACGGCGTAGGTCAGCAACTTCACGATCATCTACATCACTTGTATCTCTAGTCACTCTAGCGCCACCGCGACCGCTGGTTCTTCCTCGTACCATCTCGCAGGACTGCCTGTGTCTGATACCACTATGATATAGAGTGAAACGTAGCAGAAGCCAAAGAGGGATAAAAACCCTAATTTAATAATCAAAAACAACTCCCAGAACAGTGTATAGAAGATAGGTTTATATAGGGGTTCAAGCGAAACCCTAAAACTAAAAATATAAAAATTACCAAAATAGCCTAAAGTATTAAAATTGCAAAACAAAAGGATAGATGAGCCCGAATGCCTAAAAAAGCCCATAGCTCACGAGCAAAGCTGGTGACTTGCGTTCGTGACGTCGTTTCCTTCGAAACAAGGTGTTGTGGGTAAAAAACTGACACCGGAGCTCCAAACTGTTAATTCACCGAACTGTCTGCATCATTAAAAAAAATATCTCAATCAAGGAAAAACAATAAAAATCTAAAATATATATATATATATATGATAAATAAGAATCTTCACTCATATTCAATCAAAGATATATATTATTCTAAAAAAATCGTAGAAATATATAAGATATATAAGATATATAAGATAAACAGAAATCTAACATTTATTAAAGAAAACAATCAATATAAATATTATCTAATAAAAATTTATATTATTATAAATAAATAAATAAAAATAAATTTCATATATATTACATATATTATCATAAACAAGAAAAAAATATTTGATAAAAATATTATAGGGTAAACAAGAATCTAACAATCTATTCAACATAAATACTATCCAATAAAATATTACTATCCAATAAAATATTAAAAATATATATTATCCTAAACAATAAAAAAATATTAAAAATATATATTATCCTAAACAATAAAAAATATATAAGAGATATATTTGATGCCGATTAGAGAAATTACTCAAGATAAATATAATCAAATTGAAAATATATATTATATTAAACAAGAATTAAACTTATTATATTCCAAACGTAAAATATATTATCTAACCCTGCAATTTTTCATAGAATGTGAGACAGATAATGATAAAGAAAGTCGTGTAGTACTTTAGGATTTTTTAGGAAGTTGAACAGAGAAGAAAGAGGGTAACGATAAAGTAAGACAGACACTAAGAGATAAGTAGGGTTTTAGATTCATAGTGGGCTCATGGGCTAGTATTTTTTATTGGGCTAGAATAACATTTTTAAATATAAAACTATTTTACTATTAAATAATATTTTAAAAAATAAAAGTATTTTACTATTTTTTTACGTGGCGGGTTCGGGGTGGGTACCCAGAGTAAAATATCAAAAACCAAAACCCGAACTGAACTGGAACGAGTAATAAAAATAAAAACCATAAGCCGTCCATTTTTTTTTCTTTTTCGGATAACCCGCCCTGTCGGATCAGTTCGGTTCGGATACCCACGGTCGGTCTCGGGTGAAATTGCCATCTCTAACTAGGAGGTATTTTTCATTTCTATGTTTGAAAAGCCTACAAAAAAAGCTCCAAATAAATGTGGAAGCATCTTCTCAGTTGCAAGCAGTCGCTCCACTAGTCCTTTGTATCATACCACAACAGCAATTGCAACAACAACAACAACATCAATGGTGGCGGCAGCAGCAGCACGATCACAAATTAAAGCATCAGTTACGATGGCTCTGCTTTTATTCTGGATAAAAGGCACACCATCAGCTTCAGCAATAAAAGACACACCATCTGCTCGATTAATTTCTCGATCAAAAGAATTGTCCTTTTGTTTTTATTCTCGTCACAAGTGTTTATGCCTTAAGAACAAAATCTCTTAGCCAACTTGTTAAAATCCCATGTATAATTTTTCATTCTTCTCTCTAACGTCTACTAATTTAAGTGCTATGATCAACGAAAAGGTACTAAATGTTCGATGTTTCTTTGAGTGTAAAATTTTGTATGTGATCGTTTCGTTTATACGCATGTGTTTTGTTGTTTATTGTCGCAAATTTTGGCTTAGTATGTGAATGAGACACTAAGTTACATGTATGTGTTATATTTTTTCTATGTCTTTTTTTTTATGTATTATCTCTCTTTTCGTTGCGAGGTTTTGAGAAAGTTCTTGATCCACAATTTTAGTATTTTTTAAGGTAAAACTTAACAGTTGAGAGTCCCAATTTTACTAATAACTAATCACTTAAAAAATTTATTCTACCAACTACCTCATGTTTTATATCAACACATAAGCATATAACATCATAAGAAATAGCATCCTTAGTCAAGATGTCTATGAGCGGAAAGTTAACTCTTATTAATAAATTTATTGTGGATGAAAAACACATCATCGGCTTCAACAATAAAAAGCACACCATCTGATCGATAAATTGCTCGATAAAAGGCACATCACTTAAAAGGTAAATTTCATTTGCTCGATAAAAGGCACAACACTTAAAAGGTAAATTTCATTTGCTCGATTACTTGGGTATCTTACATCATGCATGATTTTATTAACGTTTAATTGGAGTTTATCAAAGATAGCCTTACTAGGAATATTTTATTTAGCATTTTGAGTATTTAGAAAATTGATCTGTTAACCCACTTTCTATTTAGCATCCTTGTTCAAGATACGTACGACCCTAAAAATAATGTTTCGAGATTAGAACACACCGATTAGTCTTAACATTAGATGATGTATTGTATTTGATTGGGATGTCGATACAAGGGTAGACTAATATTTTTTCTGAATATCGCGGACATGAAATGTTAGCAAGGGTAGTCGTAGATAAGTTTAAAGATATGAAACAAATAACATTTGAAGAAATTTCCAACATTTCAATTCATGGGGATGATACGAAGCAATGGAAGATTGTGGTCCTTGCAATCATGTGTGGGGCATTCATCGCTCCTTCAAACAACTAGCATGAAATGTCATGCAACTATATCCAATTCATTGAAAACATCGAAAAAGTTGACAGTTATGCTTGGAGAGCCGCCTTATTATCATATCTTTATGAAGGGATATCATATTTAAGCAACATGAAGCAAGACCGAAACCTAAAAATGTATTAACGGTAGTGCTTGGATTCTATTGGTAAGTTTTAATAGTTATTTTTATATCCAATATAATTATAATATTTTATTATTATTTCTATAATATCTTATATGGTTGACTTGGAGTAATTTCTTATTTTACGTTTGAAAATCCTACAAATTAAGCATCAAATAAATTTGAAAGCATCTCCTCCGCTGCAAGAAGGCTCTTCATTACTCAGTTGTATCATACCACAAAAGTAACAATAGCAACAATAAAAACAACAATAACAACAACATTAGCAGCGTTGGCAGCAGCAGTAGGATCACAAATTGAAGCTTCAATTACGATGACTCTATTTTTATTGTGGATAAAAGGCACACCATTAGCTTCAACAATAAAATATACACCATATGCTCGATAAAAGGAATTTCCCTTTCTTTTTATACCATAAGAATAAAATCTCTTAGTCAACCTGTTAAAACTCATGTATCATTTTTCCTTCTTCTTTCAAATGTCTACTGCTTTAACTACTATGGTCAACGAGAGGTTACTAAATGTTCAGGGTTTCATTAAGTTTATAATTTTTCCATGTAATTGTTTGGTTTATACCCATGTGTGTTGTTGTTTACTGTTGTAAATTTTGGTTCAGTATGTGAAGTGAGACACTAAATTACATGTATGTGTTATATTTTTTATATCTCTTTTATGTCCTACCTCTGTTGTCGTTGTGAGATTTCGAGAAAGTTGTTGATCCACAATTTTAGTATTATTTTAAGATAAAACTTAAGGGTTCAGAGTCCGGATTTTACTATTAACTAATCACTTAAAAAGCTTATTCGACCAACTACCTCATGATCTATATCAACACATAAACATATAGCATCACAATAAATAACAATATTTAATGTTTGATATATGTGGGTTTGATGACATGTTCTTTTTTTTGTTACTTTTGTCTCTTCAATTTCAAAGGTTTGATGTACTCGTACTTAAAATTTTATCACATATTTCCCACGTTTTTCTAGGATTAATATTGAAGCATAAATTGCGATGACTCTGCTTTGATTGTGGGTAAAAGTCACACCATCAGCTCCAGTAATAAAAGGCACATCATCTGCTCGATAAATTGCTCGATAAAAAACACATCACTTACAAGGTAAATTTCATCTACTCGATAAATTTGCTCGATTACTTGGGTATCTTAAACCAGACGTGGTTTAATTAGGGTTTAATTAGGGTTTAATTTTTTGCCTCAAAGATATTCTTACATTTTTTTCAAGGTTCGAGATGTCAATGAGCGGAAAGTTAACTCTTATTAAAAAATTGTTTGACAGTCTGGATGAAGATTTTCGAAATACCCTGACTAGGAGCAGTTTATTTGACCCTTTGAGTATTTCGAAAGTTGTGTTAACCCAGTTTTTATTTAGTGCCTTTGGTCAAGATATGTACGACCATAACTCATGTTTTCAAACTTGGAACACACCGATTAGTTTTAACATTAGAGGATGTACTTTATTTGACTGCCCTACCGATATAAAATAGACTAATAATTTTTCCGAATGTCGCGGACAATAAAATGTTGAACAAAGGTTTTCAGAAATAAGTTTAAAGATAAAAAACAAATAATATTTGAAGAACTTTCACAGACTGCAATTCAAACGGAAGATTGCGATTTTTACAATAATGTGTGGAAAACTCATCGCTTCTTCAAACAATTAATAAAATATCATAAAATATCATGTAACTATATCCCATTCATTGAAAACGTTGGCTTTGTGGACAGTTATTTTTAGAGAGCAACCTTAGGGTTTGGCTAAATTAGGGCCCCTTTTGATAAGCAGCCCCAATTTTAACCATTCCCACACAAATTTTAAGTAGCCCCATTATTTTACCCAAAATACCCTCTCAACTTTCACTAAGCCCTAACCCTAAAAACTAACCATCCCCAAAACCAAAACACAATTCAGCCCTATCTTTCTTCTCTTTTCTTCTTCAAACCTCCAAAACACCAAAATCAAATTAGCTCCAACTTCAACTCCTCTTCTCGTTCCACGACAACTCTACTAGATTCACACTCAGTCAAGAACAAGAATGAGAAAAGGAAGAGTTAACATCTCTAAATCTTGTTTTTGTTGGTTTTTTTTTTAGATTTGTGCTAGTTTATATTGAAATACATGTTTATATTGTAGTTTATAGTAGTATAGTGATGTTAGGATTGTTTTGTTGTGGTTGATTCGGTGTTTTAGAGGTAGATTTAGGAATCGGTTCGAGGTCCTTCAATGGTGGAAAAAATTTGGTTCGTGGTTACCCCGCCGGGTGAAAAGTAGTCCCACCGACGGGGAATATATTTTTCTCCAGGTTTCGTTTTTACCCCGCTGGGTAAAAAGTAGTCCAACCAACGGGGAATGAGTTTTTTTGGTAGGTGTATTTGTTACCCCGCCGGGTGAAAAGTAATTCCACCGGCGGGGAATGTATTTTTTTTTTTAGGTTTCGTGAAAAGTAGTCTCACCTTTTGAATTCATCCTTCAATGATTTGGTTTTTACAAAAACAATTGTTGGATTTCGGAGGTTTGGAGTTTTCTTGTGATTTTTGGAATTTTTGCGTTTTTTGAAGTTTTTTGATTTTGTTGAGTATAAGAGGGTTGTAGGAGAAGTAATTTTTTGTTTTTCTATTTTATGTTAACTATACCCACAATTCACTAGAAGACAAAATTAAAAAATTTTGGTCAAAAGACAAACTCGTCTTTGATTATTTATTAAAAAAGATTCTCTACCATTTGAGAACATTTAACAAAATTTATACCCTAATTTAATCATACCCACAACCTTATTAGCATATCTTTATGAAAAAGCACACTCGAAACCTAAAAATATATGGACACCAATGTTTGGACTCTATTGGTAAGTTTCAATAGTTAATTTTTTATATCCTATATAATTATAATATTATATTATTATATCTATAGCATCTTAAGAAGTTGATTGGGATGGGTTCTTTATTCTCCCTTTGAAATACTACAACAACAGCCGCAGCAGGAGCAATAGCGCAACAACAAAAACTAGCATTCAGCGGCGGCAACAACAAAAACGACGACAAACAACGAGAATAAAAAAAATTATCGTAGTTTTAATACCATGTAAACAAAAGATTGACGTCATTAAATAAACAAAAGCGGTAAATTAAGACAAAGATAAAGATTTCACGCAGGACGAGAAAAATACATAATTACAAATTGACAAATAACTTCATCCAAACTGAAAACAGAGTTAGAAAATAAGTCACTCTTTGACATTCTTAAGAGAATGTACCACCCAGGTGCTTTTTACAGAACATAAAATAATTACAATTTAGAACCCATCTGGTGGAAGCTTCTGGGCATAATGGATGGAAGACTTATGGCTCATCGTTCTGGTCCTGTACGAATCACCAGCATTAGAAGTTCCATTAGTACTTAATTATTGCAACTATGATAAGTCAAAAAGGACTAGTATTGAATTGTGGTTTGGAAGAAAGAGTTCCTCTTATTTTTGTAGATTATAATATGTAATCAGGTGTATTCATCTATATTTTGTTTAATTGTTTAATATGTAAAAACTAATTTGAATAATGATTCAGGTTGTGTCCCAAAAACTCGCATACGAACATCTTCGAACTTTTGAAACAAGATTTGTATTTTCAAAGAACCGGACTAAATCAAACCATATTCAGTGACCCATTCACTTCTTGGTTATGCCTATCCCAAACCACAATCCTACACAGTACTCAAATTTTGGTTTAAAACTTGCACATTTCTTTCCTTTTCTATCAGTTACCGGACAACATTTGCAACTTCCATATTAACAATTTATCCATGCCTATTGCATGCTTAATACTAACTTGTACTCGTTTTCTATTCTGTATTTATCAAAAATCAACCATTACTAAATGACCCGAAAATATATACCAACCTGCATATCTGAGGTCCAGAGAGTGAGGTTGTCCCTCAGCAATTGCATGATGAGAGTGCTGTCTTTGTAAGACTCCTCGCCCAATGTGTCCAGTTCAGAGATGGCTTCTTCGAAAGCCTGAAATAAAATACAGCAATAACAATGAGAAATCTGTAACTTCAACGAGAGTTGAGCTGATGTTTTAATTTAAAGATGCCGAGTAGTGAGATGATGTTTGTAAATGAGCACCTCGTAAAAATAAATAAAAAATGGTTGATTAATTATAAAGCTAGGAGGCACAAGTGCCGATACGTTACTACAAGTGCGGAGGATTTAGTACATCATAAGATTCTAGGATTCGAGTTAGCCGATATATATAATAAATTATTACTAATTATATTAAATATTCAAAACAAAATATTCTAATAAATAAAATAAAAGATAGTACTATTTAAAATATAAAAAATGTTTCTATTTAAAAGTAAGATCAATAGTTTCAATTTCATAAAATTTGAAAATCAAGTTTTATCATTCTCGTCAAAAACAGGATCCGATTGTAGTGTGAATCAAGCAGCACCAATTGTAGTGCGAATCAAGCCGCACCAGAGTTTACGTTATCGTTGAGAGTTTATTTGTGTTTCATAGGCAACCACCTTGACCTACTTTTTAAACAATAATTAAGATGTGTGATCAGTGAGTTGATTTGAAAGGAATAAATTTCCTTTGTCTCTTTCTTATATTAAGCAACTATAGTACGTTATGATCTATAAGAGACATGAGTTATGCAGGCATATCTGTTTCGTTAAAGACAGGCTTACTGAGATCTAAATTGGTTCCCAGACTAAACGCTATTAATATGAAACTAGGTTGGATGATGTGGTAACTTAGTTTTTCTATGAACTATGAGAATTTTTTAACCCTCTCTGAACTCATACACGGAGTGAATTTTGATAAACCTTGATGCTAGTAGCTAGGAAGAAATTCGGGTATACGCTGTACTTTTTGTTTCTTTTTTTATAATGCGCGAAACCTCATCTCAACAAAGACCTCAAGAATATATGGATGTATTACACCAAACGAGCTTGTCAACTGAAGACCAATTGGGGTATACCTGATTTAGAAGATGTCAGGGCAGGAACATGAAGCCTGAACAACTACCCCGTCTGGTTTAGGCGTAATTTATTTACCAGTTGATGGGTTTATGATCTTGACCAAAACTATCATGCTAGATATGTAATTTGTATGTATGCTTATATAGAAAAGTATTAGAAATGAAGATACTGTCAAAATTACATCTCATTAAGAGCATGAGATAGCAGGGACGACTAGGTTTGTTAATCTGTTCAAGGGCTCTCTATCCAATCTTATATGCTTTATACTCTAAAGGTCCACATACCTAAACTGATTTCGTATCCAGTGCTGCTACTTTTTTGCGTGTGGCTGGATTCGTTCTAAAATTGAATCCGGCTGTATTCATAAATAAAAAAATCAAATTATTTTTCATAAGGACATCAATCTTTTATGCAATTTACGAATTACTTATGAAGGGTTTTTTTTTTTTTTTTTTTGAAAATTTCAGTTTTTTTACGATTACGATAACAATGAAATTGCTAACCTATCATAAGCCGGATATAAAAATAGTGTGTTTTGACGAGAACGATGAAGCTCGATTTTGAAGTTCTAAGAAATGAAAATAATTGATTTTATTTTAGTTTAGAAAGGCTTTTCATAATTTGTGTAGTACTATATTTGATTGTTTAATTATAATATTATATTTTGATATATTATATATGATTAATAACAATTAAATATATAAATGTCGCCACACTCGAATCCGCCTAGAAGGTAAACTAGGTCACCTTCTAGACTTTTCATTTGAAGGTTTTGGAAGTAGGTTTTTGGTCTCTAAAAGGCAGGTCAAACCTTTAGGCAGGAACTTGGATATAATAAAAGTGGGTTTTAAAATTAGGGTTTTGAAACAGAAAGATATGACTCTTATGTCTTCTTTAACTCCAAATCAAGACTTAACCACAGTACCTATTTCATCCAAAATCAAATCTACCGATTAACTTGTGATAATTCTCTCTCTTGTATTTTTAAATTTTGCGAACTTCACCATATAAATTCTAGCCAATAAGCATGAGGGCACGCTTTATTTTGTTTTTCGCAATTAATCACATTGACAAAGAAACATAATTTTGAATGCGAATGATTTGTGTTTTGAAAGTACTTTTACAAAAAATATGGATAAGTTGATAAAATTAGGAAATTTCCTCCTACCTGACGAGGATATATGAACAAAAATGAAATTATGATTAAACATATTTTGAAAAGTTTTATGCTTAAATCGAAAAACAGCCATATTTCCGCCATACTTTCCACTAGCCACCGCCTAGCAGAGTAGTCCTGAGGTGGTACCTCAAACCGACGTTAAGAACCTTGATCTTTATAGTATTAGAGAAGAGTTAGAACGACAATAGTAAAGAATACCTGTTTTGCCATGCCACAAGCTTTCTCTGATGAATTTAGAATCTCATAGTAGAAGACCGAAAAGTTGAGAGCAAGTCCCAGCCTTATAGGATGAGTAGGTGCCAGTTCAGCAACCGCAATCTCCTTGAAAATCAAAATATAAACCAGTTAAACTCAAACATAACATATTAATATAGCACAGAGAAATAGTTGTCCAATAACTTCTGAAACAAGTATGCAAAGCAAATGCTGAAAAGCATTATCTTCAAGAGTGGTTGTTCGCAAACACAGATGAAAGAAATCATGGGAACTTCTATATTCAATTATCAAATCCAGAACGATCTTAAGACTGCAAAAGGATAAACTACGCAAGGAATTATAAAAAATCACTAGGGTAAGGATCAGTCAAAGTTTAGTTTCAAACCAAATTGACTAACAAAGCTAGAAAGAGACTACTTTAGACCATAATCTGCACTGTAGTAGGCTACTTGGCATAACACAGATACTTAATCTATACTCCTACAATACCAAAATCACAGAGCAGATCATAAGAATATCAAACAATCAGACTATCCAAATCAAACACCACAGACTTAACCCAAAAATTGAATTTACTACCTGAGCTGTCTTGTACGACAGCATAGTCTCTTCCGCTGCGATTTTCCTTTCCTCTCCGACCTTAAATTCAGCCAAGTATCGATGATAATCCCCCTTCATCTTCATATAAAAAACCTTCGATTCGCTAGCAGTAGCAGACGGGATCAAACTTGTCTCCAGTGACCTAATAATGTTTGCGCAGACCGAAGATAGCTCAGTCTCCAATTTCGATCTATACTCTTTGACCAGCGTGACGTGTTCGTCATTCCGGCGGCTCTCCTCCTTCTGCTCGATCGAGGAGATGATCCGCCAGGCGGCCCGGACGGATCCGATAACGTTCTTGTAGGCGACGGAGAGGAGGTTGCGCTCCTCCACCGTGAGCTCCGACGGAGGAGTGATGACGGAGACGAGTTCCTCCATGAAGTTTACCATCTCTTCGTATCGTTCGGCTTGTTCGGCGAGTTTGGCCTTGTACACATACTGTTCTCTGGTTAAAGTCGCCATAGAAATCGAAAGAGAGAGGAGAGTGTGTGTTGCGAAATAGAGTAGAAAATGAAGAGAAATTTAAGGGCTGGCAGATTTCGACGGACCCATTTAATGGATTTGTCCCATTTAAAAGTAACAAAATCTTATCTCCCATCCCATCTATTCTAACGACTAAGTCAATTAGCAAGAGATACTTTTCTATATTTATCTATTAGTAGATTATCGATCAACCATTAATTACGCTTATTTTTTTTGAAATATTCCAAATATTGATATATATTTAAAGAGTTATAAATTTTAATTTTAGATTAAAGGAAATTGCTAAAAAAAGGTCAAAACTATTCTGCGATTTTTAATATTTACAAACATATCACTTAAAAAAAATTCAAAAAATTTTTAGAAGTCAAATTAATTACAAGTCATGCTATTGAAGAGTCCAAATTATTCTATGAAGTTGCAAACATAATTTCAAACATCAATCTTTATTCATCTTCTTCAAACTACTAAAAATAGAAACTTAACAACCAACAAAACTCATTTTCTCAAAAACTTCAAAACATTTATAACATGGTCGGAAAAGAGTCGGAAGCACTTCCCACGTAGAGCAACATGGTCGTCGAGGAGGTATATTGCATTTCGCTCACTCATTTTCGTAAAAAAACAGATTTTTGTAAAAAAAAATTCGTTTTTGCTGTTCTTCGTCACCATCTAGCGTGAACGACACTGCATACGCCAATGGAAAGGCGTAGAACAGCATTGTCACGCCGTCTATTGGTATAAAAACCTTGCATACGCCACGCGTGTGGCGTATGATGGGTGCTCTACGCCAACAAGTGGCGTGGTGATGTTGTTTTACGCCTTCTCATTGGCAAAATGGGCTTAACTTATTTGGAATGCCTGTTTAATTGGTTCTTACATATTGCAGGAGTTGACTTACCACTTATCGTCTCATTTTATCGGATTGCCTACCAAATGAAAAAGGTAATTTATTTTTTCTATGGGTAGCCTTACGCTTATGGTCGGACTCTTTAACGGTCGACTTAAAAATTCAGGATCGCTCGCATCGATAATCTACTCTCGGTGTACTCCATCTTTTCCCTGCCTCATTGGATGCTATATTTATCGAAAAACCCAACGACTTCCCCTTAATTTTTACTCACTCGGTCATCGAGTCTAATCTATACTCATCGTGAGTGGTGAAATGGTGAGCCTAGTCTGAAACAAGCGAAATATCGCATTGGGTAACCTCCTACAATATGTAAGAAGTAGAAAAAACCAATTAAACCAGCATTCCAGATTAGTTAAGCCAATTTTGCCAATGAGAATGTGTAGAACAACATCACCACGCCGTCTGCTGGCGTAGAGCACCCACCATACGCCACACGTGTGGCGTATGCAAGGTTGTCACGCCAATATACGGCGTGGTGATGCTGTTCTACACCTTCCCATTGGCGTACGCAGTGTCGTCCACGACAGAGGGTGGCGAAGAACAGCAAAAACGGGTTTTTTACAAAAGTCTGTTTTTTCGCAAAAATAAGTGAAGGAAATGCAATGTACCTCCTCGGCGACCATGCTGCTCTACGTAGGAAGTGCTTCCGACTCTTTTCCGGCCATGTTATAAAGGTTTTGAAGTTTTTGAGAAAATAAGTTTTTTTGGTTGTTATGTTTCTATTTTTAGTAGTTTGAAGAAGATGAATTAAAGTTGATTTTTGAAATTATATTTGTAACTTCATGGAGTAGTTTGGACTCTTTAATGACATGACTTGTAGTTAATTTGACTTCTAAGGGTTTTTTGGTGAGTGACATTTTTGTAAATATTGAAAATCAGAAACACACGACTTCGCGGGGTAGTTTTGACCTTTTTTTTAGCAATTCCCAGAGAAAATGTTTTCAAAAACCGAAATTATGGTAACTTTACGGAGTAAGTTTTTCTATTTAAAGTTTTCGTAAATGGCAAAATTGTCAAAAATAATAACTTCACGGAGTAATTTTAATTTTAATTTCGTGCGACTTTGGGGAGTAATTTTGACTTTTTTTTAGTAATATGCTAGATTTAATTCATGATTATTCGACCTTTTACTCGTCTTATGTTTTCTTTTGATAAATTTCATGTACTCGTTTTTTTAATTTTATACAATTAAAAAAAGCAGCCTACATATTAAGGGCAAAAAAATATAAAAAGAATAGTAAAACCACAAAAAATTAAAACATAATAAACAAGATTAAAAAATTTAATATAAAATATAAAAGTAATTGTTAAATATAAAATTGTGAATCTAAAAAAAATTGTCATTTTATATCTATAAATATAACTTACATGTGCTTATTTGATTCATAATTCATAATTCAATTTATTTTATTAAAATTTAACCATTCAAAACTAATATAATTTTTTTGATTTTTCATGGTTTTTAAGCTTCTCATTTTCATTTATTTCAAAAAATAATCTGTTTTTCACTTTCTTATTAAACAAGTTATATTACAATTTTTTCACACACTTGAATTTTTAAAATCTAAAAGCTTTTTTTATTATTTGATAGTTTTATATATTTTTTATCGATTTATAACAAGGGAATCTAAATTCAAAATTGGCTATATTGAGTTTTAGTTTACTTACAGTTCGGTAAGTAAGTTCATTTTTAATATTAAGAGATGTCAAATGACAGTTGTTACTAATTCAAATATGATTGGTTAGTTTTAGGACATGAGTTTTACATATTTTAGGTTTCACGGTGAAATAACATAACTTTTAAGGTTTTCGGAACAACTTATTGATAGGAAGACTTGAAATTGGGAACATGTTGATTGGGATGTTGTTTTTAACGAACTTTTGGGATTTCATATATATTGGTTATAAATTGGATTGTTCATAAGGTTCGCATTTCATCTATAAGGATAGTTCGCAATTCGTGTTGCAATTTTAAACTATATTTTTTATTCTCATAGAAGTTCCTACTATATGTTTGAAAACGATATGGGATTCAAAATTACATGTTTCTAATTTAGCAAATGTACATGATTCACGCTTTATATATTATATATATTTTAAATGATTATATGTTTTAGTTGTAGTTCATGATTTGAGCTTTATACTTAATCTATCGTTCGCGCTTCGTGTTTTAAAATTTTAAATAATTCGTGTTTCAGTTTGTTGTATGAAGTATGGGCAAAACAATGTTTTTCATATCAGGTCTATTTTCATTAAATTAAAAAATACAGGAGAAAAAAAACATCATATTGAAACCACAAAAAATATTTATTTTATTATGTTATAAAAGGCATACACATTATCATAACAACCAAAAATGATAAAATTTATATTATAAAGGATTGAGACATTATAGTTGAAATAATAAAGACCTACGACAATGGAAAACAAGATTTCAATCAGGGTTCCAAATTCGTAAATCTATTAGACAATAATTTAAAGATTATATTTGAGTTGAGACACATTAACGAGAAAATGGTATTAAATGCTTAATGAACATTACAACACAACAAAGAATAACAACCAAACATTACAAATTTGAAGATATATGTATGAAAAAACATTTTATATTTAAAAATATTCACATTATCTACCTGTATACATACGTACTTTGCGACTTGAAATTATGGATGCTTATTAGTCCATGATTCACGTCTATATTATCATCTTAGTTAGGCAATCACGTTTATACTATAATTTTTGTTTGCAATTCGACCTATATTTTACTCTTTGTTCGTGATTCATGTTTATATTCTATTTTCGTTCGTGTTTCAATATTTAACCATTAAATTAATATTTCAATTTGTTTTTGTATGTCTTATAATGGAATAACAAAAACAATAAAAATACAATAAGAATAAAGAGCAACAAATATATATAATCATGATATTGTTAGTTTATTCAACATTATTTTTCTTAACGTCTAGTGATTTCTTGGATGTGATGTTGGTCAACTACGTCGAAGACATAAACAACTCTAATTAGGCATAAAAATAGGGAGAAATTTATGCATTCAATATACAACAATTTTGACATTAAACCTAATAGAGTTGTAAGATGTGTTGATATATTGGTGGTTAGTATATTAATAAAGTTTGTTAAATTGGAGTATAATTATATACATATTCGATCTTATACATATGTACAAGCAGTAATTCCTTTGGAACACACAAAAATTAGAAAAGGAGCTGCAAGCAAATCCTCAGTATCAAGATGTTTAAAATGAGTCGTAATGCAGACATAATGATAAGATGGTTTGGCAAAAGCACTTGAAAATTTTGACGATGACGAGGTGTTTAGTTTGAACTTTACATTTATCTAATTCACGATTCATGTATAATAGGTATTTGTGATTTGCATCTAGTAAGCATTCATGTCTTGTTATTCATATACATTTAAAAGTTAACCATATGCAATATGTATTTAATAAGCATTCACGCCTTATTAATTATTTACATTTAAAAGTTAACCATGCGTGCTTCGTGTCTAGTAAGCATTCACAATTCGCGTTTAATATGCATGATTTTTGTATAGTCTTACATATTTACATTGTTAACCATTTGTGATTCATAATTATTCTTCATTCATGATTAATACAAACCACATTCTTACAGGTTTTGGCTGAAGGATTGGCTTTAATAGATGTTGAAAGAGAAGTATTTAGAGGTGAGGAATTAGAAGAGAAAGAGAGTTCATAATAATAAGTGAAAAATAGAAATATACAAATAAGTAGAAGAATAAAATGATATCATCGATACGTAATTCGGCTAGTTTAGAGGAAAACGAAGATGATCCAACATATTATGTGCAAGAAGATGCTTCCTCAAGTGGATATGAAATGATAAATAATTTTAGGTTTATTCCACGATGAAAAAATATTTATTGCACCTCCACGGAAGGTAATTCAAATAAATACCGTTGTATATCTTGATGCATCCAGATTCAATAATAACACTCCTCGTGTAAACCCAGAGAATTTTATATTGAAACAAAAAAATACTAAGCACGAAGCTGTTTAGACTTAATCACATGGAGTTGTCTCTAAAACTAACAGACGTGTAGCAAGAAATACTTCACATATACTAAATTTTCTTCAGAAATCAGTAAATTGATCTTAATAGAATGTGAAGCTTGTGGATAAGGTCTATCACCCCACATTAGCAAACAAACATATGGAAAGATCATTGAACAAAGTTAAGGTAAATCTCAACTTATGATTTGTGTATGTTTCATATATGTGTTCGTGATTTGTATTTTGTTCTATGTATATATTTACAATTCACATTCCTTATTGGTTTTATTGTTCACAATTTCTGTTACTAGTTAACGTTTGTGATTTGTAATGCTTATAAACCTTTGTTCACAATTCACCTTACTAGTTAGTTTTTTTAATTTATGATTGCCATAACCCTTTGTTTGTGATTTTTAAAACTAATATTTTTTTGTTGATAGCTTGTAGACCAATAAAAAGAAGTTGGAAAAAATAATAGGTGAGCGAAAAACTCGGAGTATGAGATTAATCATCTTGCAACCTTAAATGATGAGCAATAACAGTCAAATCTGGAGAAATATTTACTGATTGTAATAATAAGAGAATAGTTTGAGCAATATAGGTTTAACCAAACTCTTAGGTTGTGATGTAGCGAAGACCGCGAACAGACTGGTTTCTTTCCTAGGTATCGGAATTGGGTCAAACAGGTACTCAAATCGAAGATTTTGACGAGCCCATCAGATTTTAAAAATGTGACTTGTCACAAAGTTTGATACCCAGATTCGACCTGTAGAGCCTTCGAAAACCAGTTTTAATATTTTAGCGTTATTTTATTTATTTATTTATTTTAAAACATTTATGTAATTTTCCTTATTTGGAATTAGGGTTTTGGGTCATGCTATATAAAGCATCGTATACCCTATTTTACCGTCAGACTTTGATTAATTGAATTTTGAGAATTATTATTCTGAGTCTCTTTATTTCTCTAACCTAGGGTTAGGGTTTTATCGTTGTCTGTTTCTTCTATTTCCGCTTCGCTACATATTGGTATCAGAGCCCAACAATTCCTTCTACGCAGATACAGGAATCATGTTCCGGGTACCTCTTGATTTGAAGGCTAGAATAGAGAACGACATCTTCCAGTCTACCTGCACAATTGGAGGAAGAATTTGCAAATTTGTAATTGATTCAGATATCTATGGGAATCTGATTTCAGAGGAGGCTGTTCAGAAACTGGCGTTGAAGACTGAAGCTCTTCCATACCCGTACATACTGTCGGGACTGATAGAGTACACCGAGGTAACAGTTTCTAAACGGTGTCAAATTGCATTTTTTGTTGGAAATTACAAAGATACAGCATGGTGTGACGTAGTTCCTATGGACGTGTGTCATCTAGTTTTAGGACGTCCATGGAAATTTAAGAGAAATTCTACTTATGATAGTAGAACAAATCGATACAGTTTTGTGAAAGATGGTATTAAGTTTATATTAGTGTCATCTAGAGTAATGTCTCCAAAACCACCACCAGTTAAGGAGTTTCATGCTCAAATTGCACCAGTTTCCGATCTTAGTTGTGATGCTAAAACTGTGTCTGACTCCGTGTTTGACAAGCCAGTCTATGATACACATATTTTTGAAGATGTATCTGGGTTGGTATTTGACAAACCAGTCTACGATGAGTATGATGATGATTGCGATGATGAAGATCTAATTGATATTAAGGAGAAACTTGTAGATCGCGATATTGTCTCAGGCTTCAATACACCAGACTACATCGCTTCAGACCTTCTATTGAAGAAGCACTGCAAACTAGGAGATTTTATTATGGAGATGCATGTTCCAGGTATTTTATGTTATCCTAGAATCAAACCTTTGATTCGGTTTTCAGTGGATACATGTTGTCGTATTGGAAAAATGGAAGATTATATTTTTGTGTTTGAGATTATGAGTAAATTAATAAAAGAAAAGAATAGTGTTTTAATGGATAAAAGATTAGGTTTTGTAATAGAACCTGGAGGAGTTTTGTGTGATTGTTAGGAAAATAAAAGAAAGAGTAACAAGTTAAAAGTAGAAGATTGCAGTGTTTTGAATCTGCTGGCAGAAATATACTCTGAAGAACTTGAGAAGTCATCTAATATTCAACAAAGAGGAATTGTTACTTTCTGCAAAGGTCTTGGTGTGATACAACAAGCACAGTCTGGAACTGGAAAAACAACTTTTTACACGCGCAAGGGTGTTGTGCTTAGTAAATGGGTTTATAAAACAGACATACAACAAGTGGGTGAAGTATATCTTGTTACTGCTGATCACAGTAATGTCGAGGACATAGTAAAGAGGGACAAAGCTGAGAAACCACTTCTTGAAAAGAGTTGCAGCATTCTGATTCTCACCTATCACACCCTTATGCTGGTATCAATTGAAATTGGCGGTGAATACGCTAATATTTTTTCAGTTCTTTCAATGTTTCAACGTTTCGAATTCGAGGTCAAATTCTTCCCAACAGGGGAAGGATGATGTAGCGAAGACTGCGAACAGACTGGTTTCTTTCCTAGGTATCGGAATTGGGTCAAACGGGTACTCAAATCGAAGATTTCGACGAGCCCATTAAAAATGTGACTTTGTCACAAAGTTTGATACCCAGATTCGACCTGTAGAGCCTTCGAAAACCAGTTTTAATATTTTAGTGTTATTTTATTTATTTATTTTATTTTAAAACATTTATGTAATTTTCCTTATTTGGAATTAGGGTTTTGGGTCATGCTATATAAAGCATCCTATACCCTATTTTACCATCAGACTTTGATTAATTGAATTTTGAGAATTATTATTCTGAGTCTCTTTATTTCTCTAACCTAGGGTTAGGGTTTTATCGTTGTCTGTTTCTTCTATTTCCGCTTCGCTACCAGGTTGTTTATATTACAAATAATAATTATTGATCAATCACCTTCCAACAAAAGAAACGCATTGTTACTGCAACAAAAATTGTAGATCAACCACCTTACGAAATATAGTTTATTGAATAAGCTGTTGATGAAATAATCCACGTTGAGAATGAACCACTCCAAGTATATTACATTTTTCCGCAATTCAAAATTTTATAATTCTTTTATTTGTGATTCCCGAATATATATTAACTTTGTTTAAAATTTATATTTCACTATTGACTTTAACTTCATTCACACTTCTAGTTTGTTTACTTTGTTATTTTAAGATGATTTAATACAAGAAGTAAAATATTATATGGTTCACGTTTAAGAAATTAAAGATAAGTTACAGGGTTAAAATAAGAATAAGGTGCATGATCAAGAAAATATGGTCAAAGTAAAGTTTAATGTGGTAAAAAAAAGGTCAAGTTCAAAACCAAGTTGAGAATGAACCAATCCAGATTCAAGAAGCACAAGTTTAGGTTGAGTATGCACTAGTCCAAGTTAATTATGCACCAGTCTAAGTTGAAGAATATAAATGTTAAAATAAGATGCATAAATTTAGGTAAAATGATGCATATGTTCAAGTAATTAACACGTGCTTTAGATTTTGACTTCATTCATGATCCACGATTATATCTTGCATTTGTTCATGATTCACAATAATATGATGCCTTTGTTCGTAATTCGTGACCATATATTACCTTTGTTCACGATAAAATTCATGAACCAGAATATGAGGTGGTCCATGTTGAAAAATCTTAGAAGATAAAAAAGATGTGCTCCAACAAGAGTTAAAGTGCATGTTCAAAATCGGGACCGACATAATAAATTCGAGGATGCACCACATGTTGTAAACTATGGGGGGAACTAAAAGTGAATGACACAAAAAAATTATAAAAAATATTTGTTTTTGTTAGAAAGTTAACTGTGTACTTTTGCGATGTTGTAAAAACCTTTTATTTAATTTATGTCTTTTTTTCATTTACAATTACTTCTCTTCTTTATTCGCAATTATACTTTCCTCTCCTGTTCAATAACTTGTTTCGCAAATCGCACATCATTTTTTGCTTTATTCGCGATTTATGTTTCGTTAAAATTTACACGCTATTCATTATTCCCTCGTGTCTTTACATAATTAGCGTTTAATTTTCTTATCCATTCATGATTTGTATTTAACTATCATATTCATTCGCAACTCTCACTTCTAATTACTTTTTCTTGTTATATTTCTTACAGAAGCTGGCAAAATATATAGATTTGAGAACTTTTGACGAGAGCACATTTGAGTAGTGTCTTAGTGTGAGAAAATATATGACAAAAGAATAAATTGAGGTAAAAAAAACTACCACAAACTAGCCAAGATTCGAAGGAGTACAAAATAAGATGATTCAGTGGTATGGTCATTTCCTAATTCTCCGTTATAATTTTTAATGAGTGATTTGGTGGACGTAGTAATGAAAAACATTTTGAATACAAGGTAGGAAATATTATTTTCATTCATGTTTGGAATATTGATTCCCGTTTATGTCATATTTTGGTCCGCGACTCACGTTTTTTATATACAAGTATTCATGATTCATATTTGGTATATGAAAGTGTTCGCGATTCATGTTTATTATATGTGAGGCAATTCGTGTTATCTAATATGTATTTTTTTTATAATTTGTTGATTTCAATTCATAAACATGTTTCACAGGATGTTGATGGTTATATGCACTTGACATTTTCATAAAAATAATTTATTATACTTTCACCAAAGCTTGATGGTACACTAACAAGACCTTACAAATCAATAGCTATTTCAAGACATACAGTGGTAAAAATTTATATACTTTTTCAATATTTATTGATAATTAAAACACACACACACACAAAATCACATAACCATAATGCATAGATTGATACAAAAAGTGAGATAATATAGGTATGCTTGACGATATTTGTACAAATTTCTTGAGGATTATAGTTATATTCTTCTTCTAGTCTTCGTATTAGCAACACGAGGTGGAATAGAACATAAATTGTTATAGATAATAAACCTGGATGATGGATAATCAACAAATTATAGCTTTATGATGACAAAATCAAAAAACACACGAGATAAAACAAAAAAATACATTATTAATTTCTATAAATTATCTAATACACACAATTGTATTATATCTACATACACACTTGTATAATGGTTGTTTTGATCCTCATGATTCACATTTCATATTACATAATAATTCGTGATTCACAACTTATTATTTATGTACAACATGGTTTGCGTTTAGTTTTACCTTTTGTTTTGTGTTTAGTATTAATTCGTGACTCGTGTTACATATTAAATTACGATTTGTAATTTGCAATATAGTGTTCATATGCATATCATGTTTAGTATTATTAATTGATTCACGTTTCATATTCATTCATAATTCACATTTTCTAACAATTTTGACACAAATATTTACAAGATAAGTACCTTTACATACAAGAAATTATTCCTAAAAATCATGTAATAAATTTAAAATTTCTAAAAACAAATATTCTACAACAAAAATTATGAACATTTGATATTCTTCTAAATTATACAAAAACAAACATGTATTGGCCATAATTGATGTAGTTCAAACATTAATGTTTTTTTTGTAATATTAATGTTTTTTTAACATGTAATTAACATTTAAAAACTATATTATTCGTGTTTATTTAAAGTGTTTATATATCATGATTCACGTTTAGCATAACATAATGATTTACGTTTGTGGTTACATAAGGATTCACAATTCAACACTTAGTAAATTATATATATCATAATTCACGATTATAGTTATTTAGTATATGTGATTCGCAATTATGGTTATCAAAGGATTAGCAATTCAACACATAATAATTGTAGATCTTCATTTGTGATTATGGTTACTTAATATTTGAGATTCGTGTTTATGGTTATATAAGGATTTGCAAGTAAATTATATGAATCGTGATTCATGATTATGGTTACTTAGTATTCGTGATTCGCAATTATATTTATAAAAATATTCACAATTCAACACAATGGATCATGATTTGTGATTATATATACTTAGTATATGCAACTCATAATTATGATTATATAAGAATTCACAAGTAATCACTTAGTAAATTGTATGGATCATTATTCGTAATTATGGTTACTTAGTTTTAGTGATTCACAATTACCTCAACACGTGTTTATTAAAAATCACATAATTCATGATTCTCATATGATATTTTAGTTGTAGTTCACGATTCACCTTTACAAAAAAACAATTAAAAAGAAAATCAGGATACGAACAGAAGAAAAATCGGAAGCTAAAATATTTTCAATTTCATAAATCTTATAAAATTTCTTCACATGAACGTCTATTATTACTCAATATCGATCAACAGATACACTTTATTTTTCAGGCTATTACTTCTCCTCTAGATGAAATACACTTCTTCCTAGGTCTGGTAGTTCTTATTTTTAAGTTTGGAGGAATTTATTTTTAAGAAACACTAAAAGTATATGCTTCAGCAAAAGTAGTCTAAGCTAGAAGGCTTTATGAGTAAGTTTTCGTATAAGAGTTTGTATGATATAATGGATCGACATATTTCTTAAGATTTCCTATGATGGCTAGTATGGATGCCAAGATATGTGAGCATATAAAATAATCGATTTTCCACATACCCCGGGACTACTTGAAACCCAAAAGATCAACAACGTTGATAGGTTGTGAAAAGACTTCATGTGAAACACGTGAAGACGAATGAAGTAGCCATATACGATAGTCCCAAATTGAACTTAAGAGTTTCCTTAAATTCATGGCATAGTTTAGTAATCCAGCATAGACCATGTACATAACATCTTGATATTTGACACATAAGTAAAAATATAATATTGTCAATTAATTTTAATATAGGAAGACTACACAAGCCTTTGATTTGATTATTAAAAGACTTAACGAGATTAGAATCCATGCAACTATATTGTTTGACTTTGAAAATGCACATGACTATTAATATGGAAGATTATTAATAAAAAATAAGATTTTTTACCTCAATCATCGATAAGATCTTCCATATATCTAGTGTCCATGTTCTTATTAAGGGCATAAACACAATTTTAAAACTTGTAAACCATCATTACTTTAAAGTTTGTAAGTGTACTCCTCAATGCATACTTTTTAAATTACCGATTAGATGGAAAATATAGTATGCATGCTAACAATACATAAACAACATTAACTATACCTAAGTGACGATCTGATATAAATATGATTTGGCGATCCATCAAGTGAGCTTTCAACATCTTAATAAATCATAACTATTTATCCCCATATTTTGATCTAACAAATACCAAATGTAACCGAAAAATACATACATAGTTGGGAAAGAATTATGTGTAATAATAAATCAATTTGTGATTCAAATTTAGAAAGTAATTCGTGATTCACACATTTTTCATTTTTACATTGTTTACGGTTTGCATCATGAGTAACACATGATTTACGATTTTCATTTTATATTTCACTCATGACTCAAATTTGTATTTAATATAATCAATAGTTCATGATTTCCATTTTTATACTACATTAGATTCACGGTTCACGCTTAATATAACTAGTAGTACATGATTCACATTTTACATTTTACATTAGATTCGTGTTTCATGTTTAACATGGTCAGTATTTTGCGATTCATATTTTGTATTCTATATCAGTTTCGTGTTTCGTGTTTAATAACCAGTAGTTTTTTATGAGGAAGAATAAAAGACAAGGGCCAAATTGTAAAGAAGAAACTTGATAGGAGAAAATAGCAAGGGAAAAGTATGATAGGAGGAAAATGTATAGAAATAAATGTATAAGGGCTAAAATGTATAGATTGTAAAGACATAGCCAAAATAGGAAGAAAGCAAAAAGCATGGACCAAAAGATGTAATTAGACCAAATTAAAGCGTGTGGGGTCCGCAATTGTACTATAAAAGGACCACACACGCTTCACAAATCCCGAGATGAATAGTATGAGACTTTCTCTCTCTACATTGTTTAGCAAGTAACACTTTCTCTCTCTAGATCTGACACTGAAACATTTCTCTATCACAAAATCCTTATCAACAAATCTTCGCATAACAAAATCACCCTTGGACCCCCTTTTAACTCTTCAGTGGCGCCGTCTGTGGGAAACACAAATCGCTTCGTCGATAATCGCTTCCTGGAAATAATTCCTGTTCCGAGGAGGACCATGGAAGGCCAAGGGGACGATTTAATTGATCACTGCGAGGAAAACATGGAGGCGGATGACTTTCAGAACGATTTGGAATCCGAAGGAGAAGGAGGTCGACGAGTCGAGAACATTTTCGATGACTCCGCCCTCTTGGCTCAGAGGAATGAACTGCTGTTGGAAATCGAAAGGTTGAAGGCGGAGAAGGAAGCCGTACAGAAAAATGTTCGATCCGAGATAAGGAGAGAACCCGTCGATGAAAGGGAGGAGCGCGGCGTTGAAATCCGCCCCAAAAAGAAAGATGACAGATATCGGAGGCGTGAGCGACGGTCTCCGAGGAGGAGAGAGAAATACCGTTCGAACTCGGCTACTTCAATCGACTACTCGCGGTATAGCACTTCTGAATCATCTCCTCGGAGATACCACAAGAGGAAAAAGCGTGATCAGAGGCGAACTGGTTTCCGAAGGGGAAGAAGTTCGGAGAGGAAATCCTCGCGGGAAAAGAGTCGCCACGAACGAGTTGGTGATCGCTCTCATAAGCAGGCTAAGTGCCTTGGTAAGGATGACATGGGCCCTCGAAATTCAGAGTGGCAGCAGCAATACACTTTTCCCTCCGAGGAGGGGTTGTACTTTTCGAATAACGATAATCTGAGGTCCAACATTTATCGTACGGGACATAATTGGAGAGCCTCTCCCCTGTCCTCGGAGATCTTAGTGGGGAACCTCCCAAAGCACTTTGACATTTCGAAGTTAGAAACGTTCGATGGGACTCAGGATCCGGACAATCACATCGAGCAGTTTAAGAACTTTATGATCAATTTCGACGATGATGATAAGCTTATATGCAGAGCATTCTCTCAAACTTTCAAGGGAGTGGCATCTAAATGGTACAACATGCTACCTCAGGGCTCTATTAAAAACTTTAACATGTTCTGGAACATCTTCAGACAACACTTCGTGGGGAGCAAGAAGTTCCGGGCCAACGGAGACACCATAATCTACTGTCGACAAAAAGTGGGGGAGAGCCTCAAAAATTATACCAATCGCTTTGTCAAGACCAAAACGGATATGGAGTACTGTAAGGACTCGGTGGCGCTTGCAGCGTTCAGGATGGGTTTGCTCCCCGAGTTGTTAAAAGACACAGTGGCAGAAAGTCAGGCGATGACCTTCGGAGCATTGCTAGATCAAGTTGAGAAGAGAATCTTGGTGGAAGAAACCCAAGCTTCGGAGAAAGGGTCCGGAGAGCAGTTAGACCATAATCAATTCCAAAGGACAGAGCCAAGCGCCCAGGGCCCTCGATCAAACGTTCAGGCTAAGAGCACGGGTCAGTATCCTCCGAGGCAAAAATCAAACCCGCAATACTATGGCAATCAACCAAACCACAATCAAGGGGGAAGATTCATGTCTAACAAATGGGTTCGACCCGATTATTTTGCGGAGTTGACAGAAAACGTGGCTGCGATATTTGATAAGGCTAAATCTTCGGTCACATTCAAGAAGCCTTTTCCCATACAAACACCGAGGGAAAGCAGGAGCGTCAACAAATATTGCAAGTATCATGAGGATGTGGGGCATGACACCAAAGATTGCATAGCTTTGAAGAAGGAGGTGCAAGCCCTGTTTGAGAATGGAATGCTGTTGGAGTACGTCAAGAAACACTCCCATAAAAGTGTCGTGGTAAAAGCTGTCTCGAAGAATACTGACACAGCCATGGTAATTTCCGAGGGGGTTGACGATTTTGACATCGAACAAGAGTATCTGGACCCCAAAGTGGGGAGGAACAACGTAAACCTGGTAGAGGAAGAAATTCCGAGGGGGAAGGTGGACAGTCTTTGTGCATTTTTCGATTTCCTGGCAATTTTCGGAGGAGACACGATCGCAGGAAATTCTAACAGCTCTCGCAAAAGACACATGGTTAATCTAACCACCTAGATCGAAGCTGGAGTCTCCGTACAAATGCACCGCTCGCTTTCTCCCATTATTTGTTTTGATGATGACGATATGCGTAATGTTGCAGGCCCTCATGAGGACGCTGTAGTGATCGCGGCGGGCATTGCTGGGGATCAGATTCAGAAAATACTCATCGACACAGGGAGCTCTGCGAATATCTTGTTTATGAGTACTTACCGCCGCATTTCTGACCCATCGGTCATTCGAAGATCCGACAGGACGATAGTGGGTTTTACTGGTGCCACAACGGTTGTCGTGGGAGAATTTCAGTGTATGGTAGAGCTGGGTCATGGACCATTTAAAAAAGAGGTGGATGTACTTTTTATTGTAGTTGACGCACCAACCTCCTATAATGCTACTCTGGGTCGCTCTTGGTTATCTCGGATGCACGACGTCATCTCTACGGTGCATCAATGCCTAAAGTATGTGATCGGAAACAATATTGGGACAGTCCGAAGTAGCCAGAAGATGGCACAAGAATGCTACCAGATAGCCCTGTCCTCCAAAGGGGTTCGAGGGGGACCCTCTGACCCAGCATAACAATTAAAGGGGCCAACCCCCGAGGTCATCCCTTGTGATGATCCGAGGGAGGCCCCCGGATTTCAAGTCCCAGAGGAAGATTCTGCGACACACGAGTTTGCGACTGGCAAAATTCTGAAGATAGGGGTCCACCTCTCCCCAGAATTTAGAGGGAAGTTAATTGCTTTCTTATCCGATAAGCTTGATATGTTTGCTTGGTGTGCACAGGACGTCACTGGTGTGCCGACGGAAATTATATGTCACAAACTCGCAATACGATTGGATGTCCGACCCATAGTCCAGAAAAGAAGGCCTGTCTCCCCGGAAAAGGTCTCAGCGATTTTGTCGGAGGTCGAAAGGCTGCTAAGCATAGGTCATATTCGCGAGTCACATTATCCTATATGGGCGTCGAATCCGGTGTTGGTGAGAAATAAAAATGGCAAGTGGAGAATGTGTATTGACTTCACGGACTTGAACTGAGCTTGTCCTAAGGATCCTTTTCCTGTGCCTCGCATTGATCAATTAGTGGACTCAACCTCCGGAAATTGACTCTTATCTTTTATGGACGCTTACTCGGGATACAACCAAATTCGGCTGGCTGCTAACGATGAGGAAAGCACTTCTTTTATTACTGGGCGAGGTTTATATTGCTATAAGGTAATGCCGTTCAGATTAAAAAACGCGGGGGAAACTTATCAGCGCCTGGTCAATAAAACTTTCGAGGAGCAGATTGGGCAAAATATGGAAGCTTATATCGACGATATGTTAGTTAAAAGTGAGCGAGACGAAGACCACTTTGCTGATCTCGCAGAGACATTCCACAACTTGAGTAGAGTCAATCTCAAACTCAACCCGGAGAAGTGCATTTTTGGGGTACGGTCCGGTAAATTCCTTGGTTACATGATCAGCGAAAAAGGCATCGAGGCTGACCCCGAGCAGCTAAAAGCTCTGATCGCTATGACTCCCCCTCGAAATATAAAAGAGGTGCAAATTCTGACAGGACGATTGGCTGCTCTGAATCGATTCATTTCTCGCTCGTCGGATAAGTGTGCTCCGTTCTTTAAAATATTGCGGAATGCGAAGCAATTCTGTTGGACAGAAGAATGTTCGACCGCTTTTCATCGAATTCAAGAGTATTTGACCTCTACGTAGCAGTATCCAAATGTGTTGTCAGTGTCGTTCTCCTCCGAGAAGATGATTCTCTTCTAAGGCCAATTTATTATGTCAGTAAGAGTTTGTTGGACGCCGAGAAGCGATATCTTACTTTGGAGAAGGTAGCTTTAGCATTGGTGACGGCGGCACGGAAGATGAGACCTTACTTCCAAGCCCATCCGATTATTGTTCGAACGACGTTTCCTCTGAAGAGTCTATTATAAAGACCAGACATCTCTGGCAGGATGACTAAGTGGTCCGTATAGCTGGGAGACTTCGACATAACGTTTGAGCCTCGAACGGCGATAAAAGCACAAGTTTTAGCAGATTTTTTGGTTGAGTTCCATTCAGACAGGGAAGAGCAGGAGGCACATGATATGGTTGACGAAGAAGAATGGGTGATACGGACGGATGGTGGGTCGAACATTTCAGGAAGTGGGGCAGGTGTCCAGTTGACATCCCCGCAAGGGGTAGCTATGTTACAAGCCATTCGTTTCGGTTTCAAAGCTACTAATAATGAGGCTGAGTATGAAGCCGCTCTAGCAGGTCTACGTTTAGCTCAAATATGCGGGGCTCGACGGATAAAATTGATCAGTGATTCTCAGCTAGTGATAAACCAGGCTTCGGGGGAGTCCGAGGCAAGGAAGGAAACACTGATACAATATTTGAAGCTGATGAAAGATTTGGCATTTGGATTTGAGGGAGTCAAGTTCGAGTATGTTCGAATAGAGTTAAATACCGTCCCGGATTCTCTTGCCTCTGCTTCACGCACAGAGGGTTATCCGTGGGTGTTGATCCAGACATGCCCGTCGATCTCAATTGGTAAAGAGCACGCGATGAACATCTCGGAGGAAAGCTACGTGATTACGCCTAATTGGAGAACGGTCCTCATTGATTTTTTAGCTCATGACGTTTTGCCTGTCGACAAATATGAAGCCAGAAAAGTTAGATTCAAGTCCCACGGTTACATTTTGCTGGGAGGATTGCTGTATAAAAAATCTTTGAGTCGGCCATTGCTAAGGTGTTTGAGTGGGCCCGAGTCACAAATTATCCTCTCCGAGTTACACGACGGTGAAGAATCCGCTCATTGTGGATATAAGGCTTTGATCCGAAGGGTATTCTTGGCAGGCTATTATTGGCCAACTATCTCGGCTGACGCAAAAGATTTGGTCAAACGCTGTGACACGTGCCAGCGCTATGCTAATGTAATTCACAAACTTGGGGTATTGATGGAAAGCATTTCGGAGGCAGTTCATTTTGACAGGTGGGGCATTGATCTGGTTGGACCTCTACCCATGTCCTTTGGGGGCAGACAGACGATAATTGTGGCCGTCGATTATTTTTCTAAGTGGGTGGAAGCTGAGCCGCTCGCGGGAACAAAGCCAAAGACGTGATCAAATTTGTTTTATCTAATATTTGTTGTCGTTTTGGTGTACCATTGCAGATTACCACGGACAATGGGCCTCAATTTGATAACAAGGAATTCCAGAGCTTATGTGTATCAAGGGGCATACGACAATGTTTTTCGGCACCATTCCACCCTCAGGAAAATGGGCAGGTGGAAGTAACTAATCATATTATCCTCGACGGTTTGAAAAAGAATTTGGAAGGCAAAGCGGGGAAGTGGCCCGACTATTTACAGGAGGTGTTGTGGGCATACCGAACGGCCACCGCTGTGTCTCCATTTGCCTTAGTCTATGGGATGGATGTCGTGGTCCCTCCGGAGATCCTTTTCCCTTCACATCGAATAGCGACTTATGATTCAGACACAAATGACCAGAGTAGAGCATTGGCTTTAGATTTGGTGGAGGAAAAGAGACAGCGGGCACAGCTGACTTCCCTTCACTATCAAACTCTTATGAGGAGTCGATATGCATCCAAAGTAAAACATAGAGACTTTCAGGTGGGAGACAAGGTCCTACGGAAAGTTTTCCTGCACACTAAAGACAAGAGTTTGGGGAAGTTGGGACCTAACTGGGAAGGCCCTTATGAGGTCACCGAAAGGATAAAACCAGACACATATCGGTTGAAAGATAAAGACGGGCAATATCTCCGCTTACCTTGGAATATTGAGCATTTAAAGTTGTACCTTGATTAGTAGAGCCAGATGACATTGTATTTCTTTTCACTTTTTATGTATCCCTTGGAACAAATTTTGGTGAGGACACACTCTTTCCTACCCTGTTAGGCACAGGAAGGTTTTAATGAGGTGTTTCAGTGATCCCCTTAAATACAAAGTTTCTTTGCCTTAACTATTTTTTGAGTCACAGTAACATGTGCCTCGAATTATTGTCCCTCGAACTATTTTTTGAGTCACAGTAACATGTGCCTCGAATTATTGTCCCTCGAACTATTTTTTGAGTCACAGTAATATCCTCGCACTATTTTTTATTATTATTACTTTATTCTTCGGGTCACATTAAGGTGTGCCTCGATGTTTTGGGACCTTCGAATTATTCTTCGGGTCACATTAAGGTGTGCCTCGATGTTTTGGGACCTTCGAACTATTCTTCGGGTCACATTAAGGTGTGCCTCGATGTTTTGGGACCTTCAAACTATCCTTCAGATCATATGATAGTGTGCCTCGAATCCACTCTCAGTTGTGAATCAAAATATAATCTTTTTAAATTTGTTTTCGGAGACCCTAAAATTGTTCGAAGGCCAAGTAAATTGGAATTCGAAGGCCCCATTGCAAGCATAACACTTGCTGAATTTATCTAAGTAAAAATTGTTCGAAGGCCAAGTAAATTGGAATTCAAAGGCCCAATTGCAAGCATAAAACTTGCTGAATCTATCTAAGTAGAAATTGTTCGAAGGCCAATGCCATTGGAGTTCGAAGGCCTTATTTCGTAATATGTGTGAATTTAATTATCTAATAATCTTTCGAAGGCCAACATAGTGGGATGTTGGCAGAACCTATTCCAAACATAATATATATAAGTGATGAATATTCATTGTTATTACAAAACTTACCCTATCTCACACAATTGGAACAATACGAGTTCAAGTCATTACAAAAAGAGGCCCTCTTAGGCCATACAAAAAATTGACTCCTTCAGCACTTTTATTCAATCTGCATTTTTCGAGGCATCACTCCCCTCACCTTCTGAGTCTTCACTCTCACTTACGACTATTTGGGGAGGGCGAAGTTCCGAGGGGACAAGCTTCCAAAAAGGCCCCAGGTCATACTCAGGATGCTCAGCATATATTTTGGTCAGCAAACCAGCTCGAGTAGAAGCATCTCGGGCCTTCAATTTCTTCGTACATGTTGCTGTATAAGCATCCACAGCCTTATCCTTCGCCTCCTCGACCTCTACACGGAAGCCTTCGATCCGTCTCTGCATCTGATCACGCTCTGCAACCACTTTTTGAAGAGCCTCAGTACATTGGTTGAATCCATCGCAAGCCAAGCGATGCCCCTTCTTATATTCAGTTATCATCAACTCTTGAGAATCAGTCTTCTCCTTGTACAAATCCCTCTCCTTTTGACAACAGCTCTCCGGCATTATCACATAACTCTCAGAGGCCGAAAGACGCTCGTACAAGGCGTCAGCTTGGCCCTCGAGCACTGCATATTCCTTCTTGGCCTCCTCAAGCTGAGAGGCAGCTAGTGATGCCTTGAACTTGTAATAATTTTTGCGTTTTTCAAAATGACGTATCTTCTTTCCTCTGTTCAAGTATGTAGCAGTCTCCGAAGACTCATTGAGAACTCATCATCCAAGGGGACCTCGAAGGAGCTCGAAGGGGACCCCAACGCTGTAGAATCAAATTCGGAAAAATTACCACAAACAACGTCTGGATGAATGAGTAGTGGAGGGTTGGTTCGAGGAGCAGGGACAAGAGCTAGTCTTGGGCTGTCTTGGAGGGAAGCTGGGTGAGAAGCCTCAGTGAGAGGAGAGTGCAAGGATTGATAGGAAGTTTCCCTGGGCGACTGACCACCCCTATTTTCAGCATCATTTGCACTCCCATGGGCTTCTCTTTCAAGATTAGTCTCTTCATTGTTGTCAGGGGTTTCTCCTCCCTCGGATTATTCTTCGATGGGCTCAAGAAGAATACCCTTCCCCTTCAAATCTTTTTTCTTGCCATCTTTCCTTGGAGGGAGGATGGGAGCAGGGGGAAGAGGAATGGGATTTCTTTGAGCAACAACACTTGGTGGAGGGGCTTCAGAGTTCGACGTCCCCGCATTGTCCGAGGAGTGAGGCCCTTGAGTGTTAGTGGGCATTTTGGGATTCAGTGGTTGGGTTGGTACTACTTCATCTTCTGGAGGTTCCCCCAGGTGACTCTGCGAACGGGAGCATTTGGGCAGATAGTTTGTGACATCCTTTTGGGTACACCGCTCCAACACTTCCCGTTCCGAAGGCGGAGTCATTAATCCTCTCATGCTAATACGATCGAGGGGATTCAGCCTCCATAGTCGACTCCTCGCCAGATTATCATCGGTAAAGCAGAGACGAAATCGGTTATCCCACTGCTCCTTTGCCCACAGGCGAAGATTGGTGAACACAGTCGTAGCTCCCTCGACATAATCAGTATAAGGTTTGGATATGCCGGTCATAGCTGCAACAAATAACTAAGTTTTAGCATGTTTACAGAGAGCATGTTATTCGAAGACGAGTTTGTTTCAGGGAAGAATATTATTCGAAGACAAGTGTGTATTTGAGGGCGCACATTGTTCGAAGACAATTATGTTTTCGAAGAAGCAATCTACTTGGAGAAATATAAATTTTCAAGCAGGTTTAAAATTCGAAGGAGCATATTGTTCGAAGACAATTATGTTTTCGAAGAAGCAATCTACTTAGAGAAATATAAATTTTCAAGCAAATTTAAAATTCGAGGGAGTATATTGTTCGGGGACTATACAATTCGCGGAGTAAAAAGTAGAGCCAGCACTTACATTTCATGGTCCACTTCAAAGAAAGTTTGTGAGGATTTGAAGGAGTGGCTTCTGATCCGGTCTCCCAGCAACCAGAGAATAAGAGAAACTGCTGCCTCCATTTTTTATCAGCTTCAAGTAAATCTTTCAATACCTTTTGCCCTCAATTGAATGTCAGCGAGTAAAAGGGAAAGTATGGATTTCGGGCCAAACCAGCAAGACCAATGAGTTGCTCTAGCAAGAACTCTTGACCTGAGAGCCTCGAGGCCATTATGCAGGCCATTAATGTAAACCACATATTGGGCCCAACCTGTGAGGGGCAAAGATCTATCTTCGAGAAATATTCAATAAAGAAGGGGTCTAAGGGATACCTTAACCCCCAATTCATGATTTCTGTGTAAACCACCACCTCGTTGTCCCTCACAGATAAGGGTGTCTCTCCCTCGGCAGGAAATCTGATATTGATATAAGTGGGGATGCCCCATCGAGCCCTCAGCATCGTCTCCTCCTCCCTCGAAAAGTACTTATACTTAATATTGGCAAGGGCCACCATGTGTTTATTTTCAATGCCCCGAATATTATTACCGGAAATGTTGTCTAACTCCAAGGGCAGCACAATATCCCCCTTAGATTTTGGAGCAATCCAGCGAGCTTGCTTCTCGGATATTGTCGTGGAAGAAGATGTTGCAACGTCCGCAGGGCCCGAGGAAGGGGTGATTGTATACTAGATTCACCATTCAAATTCTATACTAGATTCACGGGTCACTATTAATATAACCAGTAGTTTGTGATTCACAATTTTTTTCTATATTAGATTTACATTAAAAAAAACCTACCATTGTTACCATATCTAGCTATAACATGCAACAATGCTCATTTGTGTTTCCTCGTTAAAAAAATTCTTTCAATGAATAAAAGCGGACAACAAGATCGGAAACCTTGGATACAAGACCTAAATTCAACGAAACTGTTTGAAAAAGTTAGTTTCGGGAATATATGTGAGTGAGTAATCACTCGTTATATCAAGACTCTTCAGATATTTTTAAGTAACTTTTGACTGTATTAAAAGACGTATAAGTATGTTTTTTTCTTCTAAAAACAGAGTATCACAAATTTAAGATACTCTGTTTTTAGAAGAAATATATATATATATATATATATATATATATATATATATATATATATATATATATATATTAAATTTAAATGGTAAAATAGATTATAGTCTAATGACTATTTGTGCAACGCTTTTCAAATTGCTTTGGCGACATGTGGTTGCATCTGAGAAGAGACCATACGTCATTGACTAAATTTATAGATTTTGCCAAGTCGAGTGACCTAGAAATGACATTTTGAAATGAAGAGACTAAATTAAAAAAAATATGATAGCCGAGAGACTACTCATCGATTTAAGCGTAGTAAATTATTTAGTTTAAAAATGATTATTTTAATTATCCATTTAAATTTCCAAACATATTTCAATATTAAATCATGTTCAAAATTGTACTTTCACAAACTTAATTTCTAATTACAAACCAATGAAATACATAAATTGATACACGAATGCAAAATAAACCAAGCGATACTATCAAATGGAATAACCATATATTACTAATTTTAGCAGAAAACTTAAAAAGGGACGTCCAATTTTCAACTCCAAAACTACTAAAATGAAAATTAGATATTTTATAATCTAAAGCAAAATGCTAAAAAAACACAATTGATTAGTATAGTTTAATTTTTGTATTTTTTAATATTTTTAAAAAATTCACTAATGGAAATATCCTTAAAATCCTAAGTTTTATATTTATTTAGAATATATGTCATTAATTACTTAATGTAGTTGCATGACGATTTTTTTTTATTAAAACTCATAACTAAAAGTTCCTAAAAATAATTATTTCCAACTTTTAAAAGCCTAAATAATGTACTGAATACATGAAGAATTTGTTCATCTATAAATCAATATTGATATGAAAAAGTACACATCTTTTTTTCCGAAAAAAAATTATTTTATAAATCCAAAATTTGGGCATATAGGTAGTGTTATCCGCCAACATCGGGGCGGAAAAAACAATATTTTTCGCCAATGGCACAGTGGAAAATATGGTAGTTTCCACCAGCCGTTGTCCGGAAAATTACGGTTTCGTCAGTCGTTGGTACAAAATATTATAATTCCGTCAATGACATGACATAATGTATTAAATTTTAGCCATAAACGTTGCGAAAATGGTCTTTTGAAAGCTGGATTTCGGTTTCGATTGATTCATTTACTTTATATGCATTTCATAAGGTTATATAAGTAAAAATATTAGCTGTTATGGACTATGCTCACTATTTTGTAACTTACGACGAGTATAACTATGACTCGATGACCAAATGTGTCAAAGACATTGGCAATACACTTGGGTTCTCGCTTATAATAGGATCGAGAGAAAAGTTTAAAGAGGAAGGATACCGAGAGTATAACACATATGCAAGATATCTGCTATCTATATATCAAATGCCAAAACGTTTGATCATAAGTAGAAGGGATGTGTTAGAAAAAAAGTCAATTGTATTTTTCATTTGGTTGGTAATCCGGTTAAAGATGATGATAAGTGGATGTTAGGTGTGAGTCGTGACTTGTAACAAACATAACTATGCCAATTGTGTATTTATAAAAATATATGGATTTCGGGAAGTTAAAACAAAATGAAAAAAAAACTTTTCGAAGATTTGATGGTAAACAGAACAACTTCGCCTCATATATTATGTGGCTTAAAAAAGGTCGATAAGGGGAATGCGTCCAACATCCGTCACGTATACAACTACCGTAAAAAAATAAGGTTGTTTGAGAAAGATAGCTAGTCGCAAATTCAAGGCTTGTTAGTAAAATTACAAATGCATACATACATTCAATAGCATTGGACGACCAATGAATGATCTACTATCGTAACCAATTTAGTTTTTACACATCTAGTTACCATTGATTTACTATGGACCTTCCCGTGTTTGTAAATCATGGATAACAATTACAAAACGATTAGATATGGGATGACGTTGTTGGAAGTAGTCGGGGTTACATCGCCGAATAAAACATTTTTTTATTTTATTCTCATTCATGGTGAAAAAGAAACAAAACAACTATGCATTGGCTTTAGGATTTTTTAAAACGGTTATTGAAGAAAATGATTGTACATTTCCATGTGTTATTAATCACGAATCGTAAACTTGATTTGATGAATAACATAGAAAACCTATTTCTGACCGCGAGTCACATACTATGGGAATGACATATCAACAATAACATATTTGGGAAAGTAATTTATTTAAATGGTAAAAACTTTAACAATTTTTTGGGTGCTTGGAATGACGTATTGAAATCGTCCATTGTTGATCAAATTAAAATGAGGTTAAATAAAATACGTGAGATGTTGAAAAATAAAGTAAACGTGACCGGTTACGTCCTTGACTCATCGATTATATTATATAAAAATATTTTTTCTCATGCATACACTAACAATATCATATATTTTGACAATATGTGTCTAATATGGTTGAAACTTTGCATTCTAGTCTGGAAAAAAAATCATTGGGATAAACCAATTAAATTTCAACAGATTTTAGAAGAATGTGCATGTTTTGCTTGTGATGCAAAATCCAACCATAAAAGAATATGTAGAGTTAAGCAAGTGTCATCTTATTTATAAACTCCAAGATTTTAAATCTTTTAAATTATAACGGGGGTACTTATCTCCAACCGCTTTGACGATATTATACAATAATTATGAAAATACAGAAAAATCTAGAGGTGAATAATCCACATGTGATTGTATCATTTGAACGATATATGGGTTACCATTTACTGCTCATCTAAACACTGATGGGTATGTTCCTACCCGTATTATAAACGAGCATTGAATAAGACTAGAAATGGTCACTCGAGTTAAGTTAATCGGAGAAAAAACGGTCAACGCAAACTTTGCATTTTTAAATGCAAAACTATAAAAGTTTAATGTTTATGAAAAAAGTCATTGAGTTAACTTATTTTGTTTGTAAACCTACGCTCTGATACCATGTAGAAAAATAAAGATAAAAAAAGACAACTAGGATATTGTTATTTAGAAAGATAAGTATAATAGGTAGAAAAATCTCTATATATAGATTGAGACATCACTAGTAAAATAAGAGAATAACAATGTAGAATACAAACATAATATAAAAAAGACTATGTATGCTAATATATATATATATATATATATATATGTATATGTATATCAAGTATTGAAGAAATATAAGTACAATAAAACTTATCCTCCCCGTTAAAATGTTGTACGCCTCGTGGTTCTTATAGTGAAAAAATAGTCCAATGTCGTTTGAATCTAAAAAAACATACATTTTTTGCTCTTGTTTTCTTTTTACTAAATAAGACACACCTCTTTCCAACTTCTGCATGAATCTCTTTCAGATGCACGACGACTATGAGATCCACCACCTTTTTCTTGTGACATATTCCACAACAGTTTACCTCAACCTTTTTGTGATTTGGCATAAAAATTGTTATATGTATTCATGCTATGTTTTTGTCTAGAGTGGCTTATACTAAGTTAAAATTACGGTAACAGCTGGAGAAAACTTTGTTTGAGAAACTAACATTTTCTCATGAACTATACTCGTGACTGCAACGTCGTAAATAGTTTGCGTGAACGTAAACTTTCTTGAGGTGCGTTTGATAGCTTAAATCCAAATAAAATAATCAAAAATAAATAAAATACATGATGAAGTGAACACAAACCTAAAAGAACAAAATTTATATGGGTTACACATCGAGTGCATGAGCATCATTTCAAAAATCTTAATCCTTGTAATTTGGTCTAAAAACTAAATTAATTATGTAATTAAACTTCCAACAACACCACTAAACTAAATACTAATATATATATATATATATTTATTGTTAAAAAATATACACGTAGGTTAAGTTAACAATTTTTTTAAAATTTATCAAAAACAGTTTTTTAAACAAAAATTCAAATATATATATATATATATATATATATATATATATATATATATAAATAAAAGAATCACCTTTAGCAACTTTAATTTGGACCATCCCAATAAAAAAGGAAAGTTTGTAAAAATAAATATATTTTTCTATAGTCGGAAACTATTATTAAAAATAAGGCAGATATTAAAAAAAGGCTCAAAATAGGCTTAAACTAATATAAGGATCCAACGGTGAGATCCAACTGGTTCCCAACCTGGATCACTAAGAGAGACCCAAAATTAATTAGGAACCCTAGCTCTTTTCAATATAAAAAAGAGATAGACAAAATAACGCCTCCATTCGATAAATCATACACCTTAGCCCCATCATCAACGTTCAAGCATATAGACTTCAACAAAATCAAGATTCGAAGCAAAGCCATACGTAGATCTAAGATTACATTTCGAAGGATACCAAAATCAATAAGAACAAGCAGAACAAGGTCCAGGATTTAGGCAAATCATCCATGAATACCTTATCTTGCACAGCCTAATACTTTGATTGATTTGAAGGAGGCAGCAAACCAAGGTAGGTTTGGAAAATGGAGTGAGATCTCAAATTGTTGCGAACTCACTACAGAACCTATTTTGGATTTTTCAAGTTAAGAGCAACCAGAAGAATTGCTAGAAGCTTTGACCAATTAGGGATTAAAGGATCAGCAAACAATCAGGACTCCAACTTCGCGTAGCTCAAGGAAATCAGTAGTCATTCTAATTCACCACAGCCTCACAAAATCTGAAAACAAACGATGAAAGGAATCAGCAACGAGCAGGTCACTAATGTCTAAGAATGGAAATAGACTTTGATGAAATTAGGAACTTTAACAAAATTTTACTCAGCTTCAAGATTGCAGCTTTGAAGGGACTCAGAATCAAGCAATATTAGAGCTCAAAGACCATGGTTTAGGTGAATCATCCCAAAGTACCTTATCTTGCGCAACCTAATCCTTTGATCAACTCAAATGAGGAAACTAATCAAGGTAGGTATGGAAATGAGAGTGAGATCCCAAATTACTAAGAACTTGATTACATGAGAAAAAATTGGGATTAAGCACAAAATGAGCAAAGAGAAGAGAAATTTTGATTATCTTTAATCAATTAGGCTTTAGGGAACAACAAAAATGAAGGCACTAATAACGAAATAACAACCATCCTTTGAGATAATCCAAACATCTTCAGTAAACCAGGAAAACTATATATGAACATTCAGCTTCTTGTGAGAAACCTTCGACCAAAATTGCTTTATAGACCAACAACCAGCAAGATTCTAACATCAAAGAAAAGTTGAGACACATTATATAAAATCCAATGAGTATCAATGCTTTGTTTAAAGTAGTTCTAATGTAACCATTGCAAGCTTTCTCTAGGAGAGCAATGGATTTTAATATAGATGAGGGCTGAAAGTTTAAATAATCAATTTTTATTTTGCAGCGCAAAGTCCATCTAGCAAGCCAATCGACTGCTAGATTTTTATCACGGAAAATGTGATTGAGGCTCATAGAAGGTAAGATAAGATTCCTAATACTAGTATGAATATGATCAAGGGATAAAGGGTACTTTCCTGATTTTAAGAACTTTATTAGCAACTCAGAATCAGATTCTACATCGATATTTACTAATTCATTGATTTTGTAGATCTGGAGGTCCTCAAGAAGGGCTTTTGCTTCTACTTTGATGGCAGGTAACTTGCCATAGATGTTATTGTAACCATGAATAATGTTTCCAGAGCAATCTCAAACATCCACACCTCTACTAGATTTACCTGAAGGAAGACTACATGCGTCGGTATTAAGTTTAAAGCGATCAAATTGGAGAGGGGTCCAATAAAGCACACAAACTTTTATGGGTTTCCTAAGATGATTATAGCAATTTAAGGTATGAGCTGGAAACTCGACATTTATCCAGTGTTTTGGTTGAAATAAATTAGAATGATCTAAGGCAGATAGAATCTGAATTATGTATTTAATAGCCTAGTTATAAAATTGAGAACTTCCCCGATGCTTCATGTTATTTATGTTTTTCCAGATATCCTAGGAGAATATAACTGGCAGAATAGTGATAATGCGGACCTTGGAAGGAGAATTCCAGAACCAGCTTCTAATCAGGTGAGTCATAGTCATGTGATTACTAATTTTAACCTTAAGCGCATTAGTAAAATATTTCCAGATTTTCCAAGCATGCTCACAAAACACGAAAAGATGACTAGTAGTTTCGACCTTTAGGAAAAATTGACACTTAGATACAGTGGTCATATATCTAGCTTGAAGAATGAAGTTAATATGGAGTCTATTAGTTAAGGCTCTCTAAAGAAGGAAACAATATATCCTATGAGTAACATGGTTCCTCACCTTGTCAAATAAAGATAAAGTGTTATACTTAGTTCTAATGCCATAATAAGTTTCTTTATAGTTGAAAAAACCATCTCTAGAAGGTATCCATAGATTTAAGTCTTCCACATTAGGATTGATCGAGACTCTATAAACTCTCTTATTAAAATAATCAGGAATCAATAGACTTATCTTGTTCACAAATAAACCAGTTATTGTATGTGTTTGAGTCTAGCATGATCATAGGCTTGTTGTTAAGCCAAAAGTCCAGCCAAAAGTCAATGTGACCCTGCTCCAATTTCCATTTGATAAAGCTTTCAGCTAGATCTTTAAGATTAGCCAATATTTTCCACGCAGTAAAGCCAAGTCTAGAATAGTTGATCTGTAAATGATGTAGATTTTTGAAGTAGATGTTATGCATATAACGAGCCCATGGACACTTATTATCCTTGAACCTGTACTAAAGTTTACAAGACATAGTAACTTGAATTTCATTTAGATTCCTAAGGTTAAGACCCCATTCACCAAAGGTTTTACTGTTAGTATCCCAATTAGACCAGTGTCTATTATTAAAATCAAGAGAGATGCTCCAAAGAAATTTGTTCAACATTTTCTCTATCTTGCTAATAATAATTTTAGGGATTCAAAAACTCTGAGCCCAATAGATATGAATATAAATTAAGAAAAAATTAATAAGAGTCATTCTACCACAAAATGAGAGACTTTTTCCTTCTCATTCCATAATTCTACCTTTGATTTTATCCAGCAGAGGTATGAAGTTGATCGATTTATTGTTTGAATTAAGAGTAATCCCAAGATATTTAGTGCAAAGAAAACTAGTGCTAAATTGAGTATTAATAACAAGAGAATTGATCTTACTATGATCCAGATTTTTGGCAATGATCAGCTTATTTTCATCCTTGTTGATAGATTGACCTGAAATAGTTTCGTAAGACTAAAGAAAACTGCCAATAGCATTGATAGAAGAATTCTTTCAATTAGTAAATATCAAGATATCGTCAACAAAAGCTAGGCTATAAATAATTATATCGCTTATAGTGTGAAATCTTAAAGATTTATTAGAATCATATAAATTTTGAAGACCTTTGATCAGAGTTTATTCACCGAGAATAAATAGACTATAGAACAGAGGGCCCCCTTGTCTAATATCTTGACTAGTTTTAAAGAAGCCTCTACATCCATTGATAATAATAGATACGTAAACATATTTTATAAAACTGCAAATAATATTGATAAATCTGACAGAGAAACGAAAGCATTTAAGCACTTTAAGGATAAAAGTGTGAGATAAGTTTTCAAAGGCCTTAGACATATCTAGTTTGATAACTATGTTACCAGATTTAGATTTCTTACTCAAATCATGTATGATTTATTTTGCTATGAGTATGTTGTCATCTACTAGTCCACCTTTCACACATCCACATTGCATTTCAGAGTTAAGTTTAGGAAGCAAATTAGATAATCTAGAATTTAATATATTTGACATAATTCTATTCATGATTATGCAAAGACTAATGAGATGAAAGTCTTTCCAATGGACAAGATTTCTAGTTTTAAGGACAAGACAAATGTCGATAACCATAAATCTTTTGGGGATCTGTTGCCCATGCAGAAAAGATGACATAGCTTGGCATAAGTCACTATTGATGATTATCTAACAGGTAATAAAAAACATTTGTTAAAACCGTCTAATCCAACAACACTAGTATGCTTAAGTTTATATATGACGTTAATAATTTCTGTTTCTGTTGGGTCTTCAAGAAGATAAGAATTATTTTCATTTTCAATCAACTTAGGAATATAATAAAAAATATTATCATTAGAATTAAAATCAATATCATTATAATTAGAGTAGGATAAAATATTTTTAAAGTAACTTTTCGGCTGAGTTGTTGATAAGGTTGTCCTCAGTGAGCCAATTATCGTTCTTTTTTATGCTTGAAATTTTATTTTTCCTCATTCTTTTCTTAACAAAGCTATGGTAAACTTTAGAGTTACGGTCTCCATCTTTCATCCAATTAGCATAGTATTTTTGAAACCATAACTTTTCCATTATTGCAAGAGCTAGTAAGTGGTCAGTTATAGCTTTAGGTAAATTATTTTTATTCTCATTGGTGTTTGAAATGAGCAAATTATCTTCATAAAATTTCACAATGTCCTCTGTATAGGTCAATCTGTCAAATATATTGCCAAAGTGATGCTTATTCTAGTCTTTAAGGGCTTTCTTTAATCTTTTAACCTTATTCTAGAACTTGTATATAAGTTGTACACACATAGGGATAATCCACTTAGTCTCCACCATATGTTTTGAAACTTGAAACTACTTTGAAATTTGTCACCCTCTTTAGTAATAGAGATGCATAAAGGAGTATGGTCCGAACAAGTCTTAGCTAAGTGAGTAACTTTGGTGTTATTAAATAACTTAGTCCAAGGATGATTTATCATATCATTGTCAAACCTCCTATACTTTCTTTTGTTAGTACATGAATATTTGGTACCTGCAAAGCCTGCATCTCTAAGAAAATTATCATAGATTATATATTTAAATTCATCAACACTTTGATTACAATAAGTTGTACAACCTAGCTGTTGAGTGGGAGAGCAAATAGTGTTGAAGTCTTCTATCACCAACCAAGCCTTAACATTAATATAGATTAGTTTAAAAGTATTCCATAAATCAACTCTATTTTCCCTCAGACACTTAGCGTAAAATACAGTGAGAAAAATAGGAACTGAGAGAAGATAATGATTAATTTATAGGTAAATGCATTAAATATGATTAACATAAAACTTAACTACAAGATTAGTATCCCAAAATATCCAAATTTTATTAAAAAATATTAGGAGTAAAATGATTAAATTTGAGTTTAGTAGCTATAACCTCTTATCGACCACAACCAATTAGGGGTCCTGAATTATATGGAGCTCGATGTTTTCTTTAGACATAATAGATTTGAGCCTTCCGAGGGAGGATTTATTACCAAGACCACGAATGTTCCAATTGAGCATTTTTTTTTATCATTTATGACTACTTAAAGTAGCTTTTTTTGTCTATGATAATTGCAGAGATTTGATGACAAGGCTGCGCTTCTTTTTTTTATAGCTTATTTGATTTTTTTGCTGAGAAGGGATTGAAAAACTAGTATCAATTTCTTTTTGTTTGAATACAGGGGTATGAGGTAAGTTACCAACATTGGTTTGATTAGGGGAATGATTTTTAGTCGGAATGTAAGTTTCCAATAGTTGGAGATAGGTAAGAATCATCATCCAAAGAATTGTTAGCACTGCTTATGCCATCTTCATCTTTTTCAGTGTCCTTTATTATCACCTGAGACTTAGTAAGAACATTATTGTTGTTGTGATGATTTCTCTTAAGTGTATAATGATTTGGTATATCTGTTTGTTTGGTGATGTTATGATTGCTAGGATTGACCACTATGGATTTGATTTTAGGTAAATCAATTTGAGTAGATTCTTGAACTTTACCTTTGGTAGAATTCTGTTTTTTGGCTTTTTTTGAACCAGGATGTTGGAGGTAGAAGTTATTTTGCATTATGTAGCATCATGACCGATGTGTTTACAGCGGTTACAATAATGGGGTAAATTTTTATAACTAACCTCCAGCCAGTGACCATCATTCACACCAAATCCTACCCAAACGTGATGATGTATAGGTTTGGAAAGATCAATTTCAACCCAAACAAAACACGCATTAAAGAGGGTTATGCTATGGTCAGGTATCCAAGTTTTGATTGTGTTACCTAGAGAAGCGACAATACTTTGAATCATCGACTCATTGAACATAAATTCAGGGATTTTAGAGAACTTGACCCATATAGGAGTGATGGGGCATTCGATCTTAGGATTGAGTCCACTTTAGTATCCTCATCACTGATGTACCTATAGTCCAAACACAGCGACTCTAAAGTTGTCCATGCCTTCTTTTGAGGAGAGCTCAATCTGAAAATATAGTAGGAGTCCCAGTTTGAGACGCAATTTGCGTTCAGAGAGAAAAGATGTTAACAAATTCTTTTGAGGTATATCGGTCAAAAACTTACCAACGATTGTGTATTTTGTTTGAGATATAAGAATGTCTTCGTCTTATTTAGAAAAATTTAATGAAATATGATCACATTTGTGATAAACAGATTCAAGCATAAAACCTTTGGTTTCTGTTTTTGATATGAATAAATCCACGATAAGTTTAGCATGATAGATGTTTGAAACAAAATTTGAACTCTATTTTTGATATGGATGTTGTAGATCTGAAAACTCTTTGATATTCTGTAATTAATTCTCCATTCCAACAAGAAGAAGAGAAATAGATATAAAGAGATTGATAGAATCGATCAAAGAAGAAGAAAAGCTAGAAAAAGACCACAAGAGAAAAAGAAGAATTTTTTTAAAGATCAAAGAAAATCTTCTAAAGAGTTTTAGATCTTCACTATTCCAAAATATATATTTTCGTAAAAATGAATAAAAATTACAAAATTGGATGACAAAAAAAAATGAGAAATACAATAACGAAATCTAAAAATATATATCGATATGGAGATAATTGAGTAAAATCTGAAGACTCTTTGCTAGGATTTCGTTGAAATTAAATTTGGAGTTTTTTTAAAAGAGACGTTGGTTTGAAGGAAAAAAGGCAATTTTTTTAGAATTGAATAAATTTCATGATCTTGCTGTTGATGGACTGGTTGAAGAAGAAGAGAATTAAAGCTGGAAATGGAGTTCATTCTCGAGCTATAGCTGATGGAATTCTCTATCAGTATTATTGATCGAAGTATTATAGATTAATTTCGATTAGTCCTTCATTTTGTACTAATCTTTTTTTGGCTCATCAAATTTTGTATTCTTTTAATTCAATAATAAAAGCTGTTTTTGCAAAAAAAAAATAAAAAAAAATATATATTGATATAGTCTAATTAAAAAGAAATGCATTTATCTAATAACTAAAAAAAAATCAGCGTAAAAATTGAAGAAAATAAATCATGAATTTTGGATCCAAATATCTCTCGACAACTTATACCGTCACACAGCCCAAGAAATTAGATCTTGCCAAAGTCTTCAGCCCTAAATCTAATAAACCAAACCTTATTCGAAACGGTTCATTCCTTAACTCTTTAAAGACCATCGTTGGTTCACATCTCACATAAACCTCATTTCTCTCTTCACTCGAGATGGAGCTCTGCACCGCCCAAGCCGTCTCTAATCTTCCTCAAACCCCTAAGCACCATATTTTCCCAACCCTAAACCCTACTAACGTTCAACAACCCTCATACTCTCTTCCTCTTAGACGAGCTTCAGTCGCTCTCCGCTTACACTCTCGTACGTACTAAGGAACTCTACCATCTTTCGTTACATTTTTCTCTTTTAATCTGCGTTTATCTTATGTGTTTTCGCGATTGTATCGTCGTTATAATAATCTATAGACGGCGGTGCTATGTCTTTTTTTGCTTTTTGCTTTTTGCTTTTTGTTATCGTTTAGCTTTCTTATTTTTAAATGACAATTCGTAATTTTACTTGTTTGATCTGACTTTATAGATGGCTATACGTTGTTTGGCATTGTACAGCAGATTCGTAAGAAGTAATTAGTGTTAGGATTATATTGGCTACTGATGTCTCACCCGATAGTATGTTCATAAAGATTATTTTTGTATCAGGTGTCCTGTTTCTAGAACCAAAATTGGATCTTTGCAGTGTTTGTATGAAGCCACCCTTTTCTTTGTTGCAACCGATGTGAATATATGTTTTTGCTTGTTCTCAGGTATCCTGTGCTCTTCAGAGTCGTTTCCAAGAGCTACTATTTCTAAAGAGACCTCTGACCGACCCAATTCAAACCTTGGTGAGACACCTGAAGTACCAATTATTGTGCAAGATCTTTCACCAGCTGAGAAAAATGTAGATGGTGCTGAAAGTGAAAGTAAAGAAGAATCTGGTGATGAGCAAACTCAGACATTGGACCTTAATCTAGAGGTTTGCTAAAGATCCTCAATTATATATCATAAAGTTTTAACTAGAGGTAGTGCCTGCATATTTAAGTGAGAATTATCATCGTCTTTACGCGTCCTGGCAGTAGTACTACAGTTGTGTTTAAATTGTAGAACGTCTTTAATCACGGCAATTGTTTGCTGTCTGGGAAGCCAGCTACCCATGTACAGCCAAGAGTATATTTGAGTGAATATTAGTGTGTATGGTTAAATTTATTTCCTTCAATATTGTTTGCAAGGATGAGTCTCTAAACTTGATAGCTTTGATAAAAAGCTTAGTGAAACATCGACTATGTCGATCTGAGCGGTTACCTGAGCAAATACTATATCTTCTTTGCATTTTTTACAAGTTGCAAATTTGATGACTGAGAAGAATGAAGCTTTGACAAGTTGTGAACTATTCCAAACAAAAATTGGCTAAGGTTCTCAATGCTGCAACTAACTTTTATGAATGAAATGTCTATGTGCTTTATTTGTTGTTTAACTTCTATTTCTTTGTCATAAATTGGTGGCAATGATGAGTCTCTAACATTGAAAGCTTTAATAACAAAGGCTTGGTGAATTATCGGCTACAGTGTCGATCTGAGCGGTTACCTGAGCAACCATTTTCTCATTTTCATTGTTGTAAACACTGAACTAACTTTGACTTAAAGCCTTCATTCAGCCTATTTTATATAGGTTTCAGGTTGGTTATATGTTTCGGACTACAAATTCATCGGAAACAATACTTATGCTAGTTGCTAAAAACTTAATAGATGTTTTCTGTATATGATATAAGTTATTATTATTTGTTACTTGTTATGGCTCTAAGCTTCTCCTTTTGGGTCTCAAACTGGTTGCAATGATGAGTCTCTAGAATTGAAAGCTGTAAAAAGCTTGTTGAAACATCGGCTGTCTTGTCGATCTGAGCGGTTACCTGAGCAACACATTTCTCTCCGGTCTATCACTTTTTACTTGCGCATACTAACTTTATGGCTGAAGTTGTTGATTTAATTTAAAGATTACGTTTTCACTTTTGTAATTTGATTGCTTATGCTAGGCTATTTAATTTATTCACATAGTCTCATATCACATGGAAAGTTTAGGCCATATGCACTTGATGATTTTATCTTTGGGGTATGTTGTCTGTGATAGCCCTTTAATGTTGGGTGCTTGTTGCAATGGTGAGTTTCTTGAATTAAAGGCTTTAAATAGAAAGCTTAGTGAAACATAGCTCAGTGGGCAACCGATTAGTCAAAATTTCTAACTAGCTTTAACGATTGGAGCTGTCAGTTAGCTTACTCGATTAAGTATTAGATTTGGTTATGTGATTAGTACTATAAATTTATCTGAAAAAACCACCAAGGATCTTAAATTTATTTAACATAAGGTTTTGCATTGTGTCATTATCCCTGAAACTATTGTTTTATGCAGACGGATTCTGGAGGCTTGTTGTCAGTTCTATTCCTTGGGGGTGGTGCTTTGCTTACTCTTTGGTTAGCATCAGCTTTTGTTGGTGCCATTGATGCTATACCATTGGTTTGTTATTTCTCACTTTATCTTCTCTTTAAACAATGGTCATATGTTTTCGTAGTTGTTAATTTCTTGATACTGTTTTAATCCTACTTCAGTTTCCCAAAGTGATGGAAATTGTGGGTATCGGCTACTCAGTCTGGTTCACGACACGTTACCTGTTATTCAAGGTAAGAATCTATGAGTCAGCCTTCATTTGCATTGGTTTGTTAGTTATACCGGTAGATCAGTTATCGATAAGGTTCTCTTTGTTTATAGAAAAACCGGGAAGAACTGGCGTTGAAGGTTGAAGAGCTTAAGCAACAAGTTCTAGGTTCAGATGATGATGTGCGGGAATAGTTTTTTGTTTTCCTTAGAGCTTTGTTTAATGCTTTAAATGTTAAACAAAGATATACCCCCGTCGGCCAATACTAATTTAATTTATTGCATTTTTTTGAGCTCTTCATGAAAAAAACTTGTGATTGCTTGTTTTTTTATTTTTTCTTTGCATTTTTACAGCTAGCTGAGACACTACGGTATCCACGTGATATTAAAAATAAGCCAGTGATACAGGCGTCACCTAGAATATATATGTTTGAGGCCTATGACCCAATTTTTGTATAAACAAATTAAACGAATTTGGTTAATCTGATTCAAACTTGTTTCATATTTTGAAATATTCTATCATTATTAACTACCTTTCTGTTGTTTAGATGAAAGAAATTTATGGTTTATATTTCTCTTTTCTCAGCTGAATAATGTTTAGTTTTACCTTACAAAGTATTTAGAAAAAAATGTTTTCATAAATTTTTGGTCTTGCTTTTATCCAGATTCCAATCCACCACACAAACTCTTCTCACAATCGCCTTGCAACACATGCCAGTGGGCTAGTATAGTTCTCGAGGATTGGGTCGGAGTAAAAGGGTGTATGTACACAAACACGCTGTATTTGTTGAAGGAGAAGTAGTAGAAACGGGCACTGGATAGTTGGAAGCAATAACTCAAATCGAACTACACTTGGAAGAACAACAAAATAAATTTGTTTTGGAAGATCATATAAATCAATTATTGGAACATATTGTTGTGTTAAATGATTAGTTTGCTTAGAAAGAACAATATATTGTGGTTCAAGCGTGGAAGGTTCAACCATGGAAGGTTCAATCTGAAGTTCAAAGGTTAAGTAGTTGTAGAAATCCAGTCGAAGGAAATGATGATCCCATATTTGAAAGTTTACTAAATAAGGAGAATTACCATGAAGTTCAATTCCAAACGGATCACCTATTTCAGGGTCAAAATCTATTCCTAGCCGTCTGAACGAGTTCATAATCCCAAAAAAGGAATTCTTATGATAGGCGTTATTCGAGGAAGCATGTTGGTCGTGGTAAAAGCTGCCGAAGGGAGAATAAGTACAAGAAACCATACGAGTTAAATGAACATGAACCAATATCAGGTGAGAAAGGTCAGAATGTTCCCATGGTGCTCCAAACAAAGGTTTTGGCTCCTCAGAATATTGTTGGGAACCCAAACCTCGAATAGAAGGTTAATATCCAATTTATGAACCCTTATGAAGGACTTTATGCTATAGCAAATGATGGCATATGTAGGAATTAGCACAGACTATGAATGGGTTGAAAGACATCTCCTTTGTCTGCCGAAGTCCGTCATGTTGTGCTTCCAAAGCGTTTTGACATTCCGAAGGTTAAGAAGTTTGATGGTGATGATAACCTGTTATGTTAAGCTTTTTCAAAAACGTTTTAGGGAACCGCTTTAAAGTGGTATAGTCAGATTTCACAGGATGCTATCATAAATTTTGGGATGTTTTATTTGGATTTGAGGAGATAATTTGTAGGTAGTAAAAATATGCGGTCGAATGAAGAAACTATAATTCAACACATATAGATAAATTTTGGGATGTTTTATTTGGATTTGAGGAGACAATTTGTAGGTAGTAAAAATATGCGGTCGAATGAAGAAACTATAATTCAACACATATAGATAATTGAGGAAATCTTGAAGGATTATATGAAACACTTTGAATTCACTCAGACTAGGTTGGATGATTGTGATGAACATGTGCATGTGCTACTTACAAACATGAGCTACATCTTCGGGATTTATCTAACAAAACAAAAAAGAGGAAAACACTCACTTCAAGGCTTTGATGAGTGAAAGCGAGTAAGGTTTATTCCAAGAGTCTACGCAAAAGCAGATCCATTAAGGGGTTGCCTCAAATAATCAAGGTTATCAATCGCAGACTTCTCTTTGACTTAGAGCTCAATGTAGTATGCCTCCGCAGCCAAGATGAGCTCCACAAATAACGGCTTTGGTTTATCAACAACCACAAATTCCAAACTATCAACAAAAAGATTCGCAAGCTACAACATATACCAAGGTTAAACCAGTGGGTTCTTCCAGAACATTATACTGAATTAACAGAGAAAAAAATCAGTACAAGGTTTTGTAAATACAACAACGACATTGGGCACGATATGACAATTTGTATAACTTTGTATAAATAAATTCACACATTGATTGAGAATGATAAATTGACAACCTTCGTTAAAAGGTAGATGTGCCTCAAATAGGTCCGAATATAAATCAACAAGCGGGGCAGACAACCAATTTGGCTTCCAAGCTAGAAAACACGATAGTAATAACTGAGCCTATTGATGGTTTGATATATCTACTGAGTATCTTGATATAGTAAATGAACCAAATTCGTCGAGTAAGGTTAGAATCTTGTGTAGATACTTTGAATTATTATTAATTTTTGGAGGGGACACAATAACTAGGAACATTAGTTCTTCTTGGAAAATGCATATTGTGAGTTTAAGGACGCAATTGGTTGGTGGAGTATCAAATCATCTCTATAGAAAAAAATCCTATACCTTTTTTTTACGATGATGATCTTAGGGAGGTAACTGCTTCTCATGACAATACAATAATAATTGGAGCAGATATTGTTAGAAGTGAAATTCGATGAATACTTATCAATATGGTTAGTTTGTCTAATGTCATGTTTATACCAATAAATGAAAAAAATGAAAGATCCCCTAGTTATTCTTCGATCAAAAGGAGCGATATTAGGTTTTACGGGCAACAACTAACGTTATCGGAGAATTCGAGCAAGATGTGTTGCTGGGCCGAGGACCATTCAGGAAGAAGGTCAAGGTATCATTTGTGATAGTGGATGATCCATCAATGTTTGAAGTATATGATTGGGGTTCGGGTGGGAACGGTTCAGAATAGCCAACATGTAGCCATATAATGTTACTCCACTACTCTACACTGAAAATAAATCAGATATGATGAAGAAAAGAAGGAATAATAATTTAAGGGACTGTTTCGAAGTCAAAGGGAGTGAAAGATCCGTAGGACACCCTCTGGTCATTAATAACTGATGAAAATATAAAAGTTTATGTTTTTCCTGATGGGAAACGTTTGAAGATATAAAATTTGCTATCACAAGGGATGAGATAAAGCGTGTTACGCTTTTTATCGAGAAATTTACACATGTTTTCTTGGAGTAATGAGGATGTAGTTGGGTGTCATCGATTATAATTCATCATAGTTTCACTGTAAAACCAAACGTACGACTAATTATTCAAAATGTGAGAGCTTTTTCTGCTAAAAAATCCGAGGCACTCATGGTAGAGATGGATCAATTATCAAATGTTAGCCATATTCGGTAAAAATATGGAGGTATACATTAATGATATGTTCGTCAAAAGTGCTAAAGATGAAGATCATTTTTATGATTTAGAAGAAACTTTTCACAATTTTTGAAGCTATCCATTTGAAGTTAAAACCTGAGAAGTGTACCTCTGGTGTGTGTTCAGGGAAATAATTAGGATATATGGTGAGTGAGAATGGGATTGAAGTTGATCCAGAACAGTTGAGCGCTTTAATAACCACGGACCCTTCTAGGTTGGTAAATGAGATACAAATTTTAACTGGCAGGCTGGCAGCTTTGAACAGGTTTATCTCTAGATTTTCGGATAAGTGTGCCCTGTTTCAAGTCTCAAGGTAGGCTAATCGCTTTTGCTGGACCGTAGAATGTGATGAAGTATTTGTTAAGATAAATAACATTTATACTCTCATGAGGTCTTAACCAAGCCACTTTTGGGTGAAAAATTGTTTATGTATATTGCGATTTCAGATTTTTTGGTAAGCGCAATTTTGGTAAAGGAAGTTGATGGCTATTCACGATCGGTGGGTTATGTGAGTAATATATTTCTAAATGTTGGAAAAAGGTATTTGAAGTTAGAAAAATTGGCATTGGTTTTAGTTACAACTACTCAGAAAATATGCCCTTATTTTCAAGCACACTCAATTATAGTTCAAACTTCATTTCCTTAGTAGTAATTTTCAAAGTGGCTGAGTATCTTGGATTGTAGGTTCAGAGTTCTAAGGAAAATTACTACTAATAATGGTCCACAATTCTATTACAAAGATATGAAGGCTTTATGTTCTTCGAGATGAATTAACCATTTTTGATGCCTTTCCATCCTCAAGAAAATGGGAAAGTAGAGGTGACTAATAGAATTCTTCTCGATGGTCTTAAGTAGTATTTAGAAGGAGTTGTTGAAAAATAGCCATATTACCTTCATACGATATTGTGGGCATACAAAACGATACCTCGTGCAACAACACATGAATCACCTTTTACTTTGTTGTACAAGATGGATGCAGTGACTCCTGCAGAATCCACTCGTCCATCTTATAAGGTACTTAGTTACTCGGAGGCTAAAAATTATGAAGAAATAAGGGTAGAGCTTGACTTGAAGAGGATAAAAAAATAATTGCACAATTAAATTCACTCAATTATCAATATTTGATGAGAATAAGATATGCAACTAAAGTCCAACGCAAAGGATTTAAAGTGGATGATAAGGTTTTTCTTTTGCATACCAAAGAAAAGAGGCTTGGAAAGTTGGGACCGAAATGGAAAAGACCATATTCAGTAGTTGAAAAGGTAAAGCAAAGGACGTATTGTTTTGAGGACCACGAAAGAAGACCTATTCAACATCTTTGTAATATTGAATACTTTTATCTATATTTGGAGTAACTTTGTATGTGGTGGATTGAGAATTATCTTGGTTATCAGTGCAATGGTCGGTGACACACTCTTTCTTCTTTTAGTGGCGTAGAAAGGTTTTAATGAGGTGTCTACATAACTGACTAGTAAATATAATTAATTCTTCATATATATCATTTTTCTTCAAGGTTGTGAAATTCTGAACATGTTGTATTATATAATTTAAGTATTGAAAACTAAGTTTTAGAAGAATATATAAAAAAACAGAACAAAAATTAAACGGGGATTGAGCACCCCCAATTTGATAAAACTGAAGGTGAGCAATTTTAACTTGGTAACTAAAATAAATTTATATGGTGACTAACTAAAGTGGCTGACAATTTATATGGCGACTAGTGTTTTTTGTGGTGACTGATTCTAAAGGGGTAACAAAATCATGTGATGACCAATTTCAAGTGATAGTAAATTCATATGATAAAAAAGTATTGAGTAATGAAAGTTCAAGGATAATCAAAGTGGTGCTTAAATATCTGATTCAAAATGTGAAATGCTTCGGTTACACATAAAACATGAAATTCAAAAAACAAGGGTAACATAATATAAACCACAGACAATATTTTTTTCATTCTTGATTGCCATTGTCATATTAAGAAGAACTTTCCACGTCTCTTTTCGATGAGATTTCATTCTCCATGTTCTCATATTTCGAAGAGTCATAACCTTCATTTTCAGACTCTTCAGATTCAAAATTTCTGGATTCATCCGCGTGGCTTTGAGGATATCTAAAGGACATTGGTCTCCAAGTACGATATCTTTGTAATACTTTAAATTAAGCTTTGAAAAATTAAGAATTAAAGATATTTTGGCATATTTTTCACGTTGTTTCAAAGTCTTGAGACAAACACTAGCACATTCCTTAACTGTGGCAACCACTTCAGTTGACTTATTCTTTCGAGCATCAACCTTAAATATCTTTAATTCCTCGATAGATTTGGTTTTGGATTATTTACTTTCTCTATAGAAAGCATCGAGCGCATCGTATTGTGTTTGCTCATCTTTAATCTCCGCTTTGTGTTTTGCAGTCATTTATTTTTGTGCTTGGTTCATGACATTGTGGAACTTGACTATTTCTTCTTGAAAGATATGAAATTGTCTAACAAGCTCAGTTTAAGCAAACTCAACCCATCGTTTGTTAGCAACAAATTCCATGTGAAGTTGACTGACCTTCTTACTCATGTCTTTTACTTCTCAAGACAAATTTAGCCTTATTAGAAACATTATTAGCATCCAATTGAAATTATATTGCGTTTCTTTTGAGCTCATCCAGAGGTCGAACCATGTTGTGAAGAGTTAACGAGAATTCATACGAAGGGTATAATAAGAATGTTGGTTCTTGAGAAGCAGACTGCTGGGGATCATTAACAGATAAAAGTAGTGAGTGATTTTCCGCATGAGGGTTGCTTGCTTGATCATGATTTTTTGCATGATTTCTTTTTCTTGAAAGGGTGAGATAGGTTTAGAGAGATGGATGTTTTTTTTTTCATTCTCTTTGAAAAATACTGTAGTAGGATGAGGGGATAAAATAGTTATAATTTGTTAAGGAAGAAAATTTGTGGGTATATGAGCATCACATGGCTTCTTCTTCTTTTAGGAAACCTTTTTCTCCCACTTAACAATTTCAGGGTTTGTGGACTCGACTTGAGGAGTGGTTGCTTCATTAACGTTTTTCTTACCTTTTTTGTTTATTTTTGGACTAAATTTTTTCTTTTTTTGTTGCCTTTGGATGATTCAACTTGAGATTTACTCTTAACCTTATGACTATGAGCTATGTTTCTAGCTGGTAGGACAAGTCAAGCATCTAGAGCAGCCAGTCGCTTTACAACATTTGAAGGACCCATTAGCTTTTCTGGTAACAGAGCAGTTTCAGGGTAAACTCTCTATAAGTTACTTTAGACCAGGTTTTGTGGGTCAAAGAATTGATGTAACTCATTCAAACATTATTTCTTATCCTATCGATTTAGTTGTGAAAAAGTCTCATTGACAGATGACAAATTTATTTGAAAACACTTGCTAATTTATGCATAAAATAATTGAACTAATTGGGTAATATAACTTTAACAAAAACTAAGCTTACTTGTAATCTTCCATTTCATGAAGAGCTTTCGGGGGTTCTATGTGGAAATATTATTCATATTTTCTAATTTTCCCAGCACCCGATGCACCCACACTTCAAAAGAAATGAGAGAAGGGTAACAACTTTTAGTTGTGAAAAAGTCTCATTGCCTTTGCAGCTACCTCAGAGGGAAGGGTAACAACTTTTTTATATTTTTTCTTTTTAGGCTTCAATTTTTTCTTTGAAGCTTTTCCATGATAGTCTACCTTAGTCGTATCATTGATAATCTACACCTATTCAACTTTATCATCTGCTTCAGTAAAATCACCAACTATTGACTCATGAATTTCAACATCTTCGGAATATTCGTCAACTAGTTAGGGTGCATTTTTGTGAAGGTTTATTTATGTGCCCTTCGGGGTTAAAAGACTCCGCTGGAGGGATTTATTTTTTCAAAGGGACCATATGTGAATACTTGTTGATTCCCTTTGAGGGAGGATCAACCCTAACTTTCTTATTCTTTTTTTATTTCGATCCAGAGGAGTGATGTCTCTTATTGAAGGAAGGTTTGGGGAGAGGGTTGTCATTAGTATCACCCAACGTAAATAACTGGGATCGTAAGATATGTTTTTAGGAACAAACTTTTGGATTTAGGGTAGATAAACTGTGAGAGAAAGGTTTGGAGGAAGATTTACGATTAAGTGGTTCAGTTTGCTTCTTTGTTAGAGGCCAATAACCGTAGGTAAAGGTTTGAAAAATTTGTATGAGCTGCTCGGATACTATCCCAATAGTTTCTTTCTCTTCAGCCTTTTGAGCAGTCGTCAACCAATCCCAAGTGTTTTAATCCCGAACATATACAGAGGGTAGTAATAAAAAATGAAGTTATCTCGAAATAGATTCGAATAAATATGAAAATACTGTGATTATTAATCATAAACGAAATAAGAACAAAACCTAGGCCAATATGGTGTTTATTGTGATTTGTGACTGTAAACTAGGTTTCACGGTGGATGAACTATCTCTCCATATCTCGAGAATTAACAAGCACTGATTTATGAGAGAAAAATGATGGATTTATAAAATAAGGATCAGGAGCCCAACAATTACTTGATGGGAAGTGTAGGGGACTCAACAACTCTCGAAACACGTCCGGAAAGTGACACCACATCGTGCACATTTACAAGGTCATAAATATACCACACAATTAAAACTGAAGACACATTTATACTCGTCTTTCGCCTCATAGCTAAATCTTAAGACACATTTAATATAGTCTTCATTGAGATCTCTTTGCAAGGACTATGGGGGCTACTGATAAAGGTAAGATTTATCCGATCCAAATATTGGTCTAATGTAATAAAATGACTTATACTATATGTGTAAGGCTGATTGTAGTATAAGAGAAACACAGAGGATGTATAATGTAAGAATGCATAAATATGTTTATACTTAGTAGAATTTTTGGGTAAAGTATCCAATAGAGCCATCCATGTGGGCCTAATGGGTAACCACTTCTACTATTTCTTGGGAATGATAACACAATAAATATCTTGATTTTTACTTTTCACACCTTCTCACTCTAGAATACTTGAGTTGTTTTCTCTCCCTAGAAATCTAATATCACTCTCAAAAAATATCTTAGACCGATTACCAAATATATCCCTCAAATATTTCTAGAAGTGATGGGAGGTAAATATGATTTGTTATTTATCATTTCTCATTTCTATTTTTCTCACTTGATAAACCCCTCACACCATGATGTGGCCTTAATACTATTGAGAAATTAACACAGTAGTTGTTTTATACCGTTGTTATATGTATTTGATCATTATTGTTTGAGTTCCGACATGTGTTATCGGTTTTGATATTACATCCAAATTTTATTCCCTATTTTTCATATTGCACCCTCGTCAGTATAACTTACTCTTCGTTTGGTAAAATATATCTCGTAAATCAGATTGTTTCTTTCGTCTTATTAATTGATAGCTTCCAATTATTTCAATCATCATATTTTCATGAATAAGTTGTCAGATGTAAGTACAACTAGGAATTTAGGTAATTGCATGTATGAAAACAATCTAAAGAAATTACCAACTAATCTAAACACGATGAATTTGCTTCATACAATGATAGGTCGTTGTTTATTCTTATTATCAATCTGTTAAAACAAAGAGAGAAGTAGCCGCATGAAGCGGCTAGGGTTTTGTGTTTATTAGGGAATGTTCCTTTTTGTATTGAACTGTTTTTTTATAATGCAAACCCAAGTAAGGCTCTCAATATATAGAGAACTTAGAGGCCTATACAAGGAAACTTAATACACTGAATATTCTAACACTCCCCCTCAAGTTGTGTAGTGGGATCACCAATACTAAACTTTGATAAAACTGATTCGAATGTTCTTGCAGCAACCGCTTTTGCTAGGATGTTTGCCAGTTGGTCTTCGGATCTAACAAACGGAAGTTCGACTGTCCCATCTTCAATCTTTTCTTTTATAAAGTACCTATCTATTTTAACGTGATTTGTTCTATCGTGCTGTACCGGGTTCTCTGAAATCTTAATCGCAGCTTTATTATCGCACATTAATTGAGTTGGACACTTTAGAGGGGATCCAATTTCTTTCATTATCTTCTTTAACCAAAGTATATCGATAATCCCCTTAACGATTCCTCTAAATTCTGATTCAGCACTTGACAGTGATACTACTTTCTGTTTCTTACTCCTCCAAGTCACCAAGTTACCTCTAAGAACAGTAAAGTAGCCAGCAGTTGATCGCTTGTCGTTAGGATTCCCTCCCCAATCAGCATTTGTGAATACTTCAACATCAAGGTGTCCATTTTTCTTAAATATTATACCTCTTCCTGGTGTGCTTTTGAGATATCGAATAATCCTCATTACTGCCTCCATATGGTGTTCTTGAGGATGATGCATGAACTGGCTAACTACTCCCATCGCGTATGCAATGTTGGGTTGAGTGTAAGCCTGGTAAATTAATTTTCCCACCAACCTTTGGTACCTTTCTTTACTCGCTGGTCTGGCCCCTTCAATTATCTTTAGCTTGTGATTCACAACCATAGGAGTGTCATTTGGTTTGCAATCCGCCATGCCAACTTCAGCTAATAAATCCAATATATATTTCCGTTGGGAGATATAAATCCCTCCTCTTGACCTAAGAACCTCGATTCCTAGGAAATACTTCAATCCCCCAAGGTCTTTCATTTCGAACTCCTTGAAGAGGTTTTTCCTAAGAGAGCTATTTTCTTCTTCGTCATTCCCCGTTATAATCCTATCGTCGACATATATTATAAGACAAGTGACTAATTCTTCTCTCTTTTAGTAAAACAAGGTATGATCCCCATTACTCTGTTTGTAGCTATACTGCTTCATTGCCATTGTAAATCTCTCAAACCAAGCATGAGGAGACTGTTTGAGACCATATAATGCCTTTTTCAGTTCACATACCTCATTTTCTTGAAAACCATCAGAGAACCCTGGTGGGGGTTCCATATATACCTCTTCTTCTAAGTCTCCATGTAAGAAAGCATTCTTTACATCAAATTGATGAAGAGGCCAATCTTTATTCGCGACTATTGAAAGTAAAACTATGATAGTGTCAATCTGTGCAACCAGAGAGAACGTTTCAGAGTAGTCTATACCATATGTTTGTGTATATCCTTTGGCAACCAATCTTGCCTTGTGTCGCTCAATGGTGCCATCAGATTTATATTTTATATTAAACACCCATCTACACCTGACTGCTTTCTTCCCTTGTGGTAACACATAATTCTCCCATGTACCATTCCTTTTTAGAGCTTCCATTTCGGTATTCATTGCCTCATGCCATTCAGTCATCTTCTTAGCTTCTTGAGCTGTTTTAGGGATTTGTTCAGAGAGAATAGTAGCTGAAAACGCCTTTGCAATCTTCGTCATTCCTTTCATGTCTGTTTTTACCGGATATGTAGAAGCACGAGGAACGTGTTCTGGTGAATACCGGTCAGGAGGAACCCCTCTATTTTTTCTTGGGGGAGGAACCAGAGTTTGAGTTTCAACAAATGAACTTCCTGAAATGTCATGGTCAGTAGCACTTTGTGAATTACGCCATTGTAAATTGTTTACCTCTTGATGGATATTTTCTTCGGCTGATTCGCTGGTAGTATCCATGATATTTATTTCTTGTTGGACATTGTCTTCGGGAGAATCATTGGTGGTAAGAACTGCCTCGTCAGTCTCCTTTATGTTGGAAGAGGCGTGTTCGGTGGCACCATTTACCGACTCTGTCGGCACATCCTCAAAGTAACTTTCATATAGCAACCAGTCGAGTGATTCATTTACTTTCTCCCCCTGAGCATAATATGGGTGGTCCAAAAAATAATCGGATTCTAAGAAGTCACAGTCCATGGTGACATGGATTCGACGAGTAACCGGATTGTAACACCGATAGCCCATTTGATGGACACCATACCCAACGAATACACACTTTTCAGCACACGGATTAAGTTTGTTTCGACTAGTTTTAGGGATATGAACAAACACCGAACAACCAAAGACACGAGGTGGTAAGGTCATAACAGATGGAATTGTAACTTGGGTGGCAAACACTTGTAATGGAGTTTTATTTCCTAGACATCGGGTTGGTAGACGATTTGCAAGATACATGGCTGTAGCAAGAGCTTCTGGCCAAAGAGATTGAGGAACTCTAGATTCAATCATAATAGCACGAGTTTTTTCAAGTAAAGTACGATTTTTTCGTTCTGAAGTACCGTTTTGTTGAAGTATGTTTGGACAAGTGGTTCGATGGATAAGACCATTTGTTTTGAAAAAATTATGCATTGTTTGGTTGACAAACTCTGTTCCATTATTAGAACGGAGAATCTGTATTTGTTTTTCAAATTGAGTCAAAATTATTTTTTAAAAACAAAGAAATATTTCTGGTACTTCCGATTTATGTTTCATGAAGTATATCCAAGTTATTCTTGAGAAATCATCTACAAATAAAACAATGTATCTGATTTGATTGTTAGTGGAATTTGGTGCTGGACCCCAAACAACAGAATGGATTAGCAAAAAAGCATAATCAACTCTAGTATTACTTTGATTAAATGAGACCCGGCGATTTTTTGCAAGAATGCAGGTTTCGCATTTCTCATGAATGGAATTATTCAAAAAAAGACTAGGAAACAAACTTTTAAGATAGCTAAAAGAAGGATGACCAAGTCGCCGGTGCCATAACCAAAGTTTCCTTTCGGTTGTTCCTTGAGCAAACATGGCATGTTCCTTATGAACTATCTCATCAACATAATATAGACCTCCTTGTTCAGTACCACGCCTAATGATCTCCTTCGTACGAATGTCGTGTAAAATGCAAAAAAAATGGATACATAAGAAACACACAGTTGAGTTGTTTTGTCACTTGACTAACATATAATAACTTTAAGGATAGTGAAAGAATGTATAGGCAGTTTTTAATTTCCATTTTTTCCGAAAAAATAATTGAACCTCCCCCTTTGACTTCACAAATTTCTCCACTAGCAGTCTCAATATGGGACTTCTTTGGAGATGACATGTCACCAAAGTCTTTAAGATCACAAGACATAGTGTCCGTAGCCCGACAATCAAAGATCCAATTCATTGATTTCTCAAACCCTTTACCTCCAAGTTTTTCATAGGAGTTCGCCGCCATTCCTCCAAAACCAGTGCCACTTCCTTGCTCATTTTCAGTCGGATCTTCACCGCCACTTATAGACAAATCCCGTTTGACATTAGATCTGAAACGCTGGTTATTTTTCTCCTTATGACCGTCTTGCCACCATTTTGGATAACCAACCACCTAGAAACATGTCTCTTTAGTGTGTTTCTTCATCCCACAATGAGTGCAATAGAACTTGGATTTATCTTCTTTCTCTTTGGATAAGAATTTAAACCTTTGTGCAAAATCTTTAGCAGCCAAACCCATTCCAATTTCAATCGAGTCACTATCAGAAGAACTTGATTTTAGTATATTAAGCCTGGCCACTTCCCTTCGTTTTGTAGCACATGTTGTTTCCACGGAAGGAAGATGATCCTTTTTCAGGATATCTCTCTTGATTGGTTCCAGCTTGTCATTAATCGCCATTAGCAATTGATAGAGTCTTTGTTCTTGAGTCTTCTTATTGTAGATCTGAATGTCTTCTGGGTCTTTCATAGAGTTTGTATCTCGCCTATCTATAGACATCCAAATGTTCTGCAGTTTGTTCCACAAGTCTTCTAGTGTATCGGACCCTTGCCTTAATGAATTAACCCTCTTATGAAGGTCAAACACCTGTAACGAATCTGTACCAGAACTGTATGTGGTGGCTAACCCATCCTAGAGGGCTTTTGCAGTGGGATATTGCGAGATATTATTCACCAAGCTGGATTCAAGATTCTGGATAATCCATGTGAAAACACATTGATCATCTTGTTCCCACCTTGTATATGTGTTGTCAGTTTTGGATGGAGGTTTCGGCTCCCCTGTAATGTGAGAACCTCTCCCCCTTCCCCCAATTGCTTTCTTCATCAGGTTTTCCCATAGGGCATAGTTGCCACCACCGACTTTAATCCCTAGGGATAAATTCTCGGGGTTAGTTGTTTGTTGTTGTGTTCCGAGACCATTTCTCAGAATGGTAGCAATCTGCATTGTTAATTCATCAGGGATTTGACTGACCACGACTTCATTGCCAGCCATCTTTGTTGAGGATGTTAAGAATTCCCAGAATCACACGTGCTCTGATACCATGTTAAAACAAAGAGAGAAGTAGCCGGAGGAAGCGGCCAGGGTTTTGTGTTTATTAGGGAATGTTCCTTTTTGTATTGAACATGTTTTTTATAATGCAAACCCAAGTAAGGCTCTCAATATATAGAGAACTTAGGGGCCTATACAAGGAAACTTAATACATTGAATATTCTAACACAATCAAAACTACTTAGTCGACAAGATTATTAACTGTTTCATACTAGGCCTCACCAATATATTGTTGGGAGCCAAAATTAATAGTCTTTACAAAAAGTTGGAAGTTTTTTTGAATGTAATCCTCTTAATACAAGATGATTTTTGAGAGATAGATATTTGTCGGAATAAAATTTAACTTACTATTTAAAGGTCAATGTCAAGTTTTTTTATACTTTTTGTTACATGAAATCAATTCATAATTCCATAACAACAACAAAACAACACAAAATCTTTTGGTTCTTAATGGTTTTCTAATTCTCTTTAAGCTTCTTCTTTCTTCAACCACCTCAAACTTTTTTTTTCTTTCTCTCATACATATTGCTTTGTAATATTGTAGAATTTCCTTTTTATCATTATTTAAACCACATCTCTTTCTCACTAATTCTCAATTGCTAGATCCAAGAATCTTTATATCTTTATGTTGCGTTGATTAATACTTTGAAATCCGTCAATTTTATCATATGTTTCTTGTTTGTTTTCGGTCTTTTATTGTTGCAAAGCTTGTAAAGTTGGGTATCTACACGGTCAAAGTTAAATGGGGTTTCTGTTACTGTCATGATTAAGTACATGAATCACGAATTTTAGGATCTATGAGAGGTCATATGAGCAAAACAGTTGCAAAACTATGGGTTTCCGTTACTGTATTGATTATGTTTTTTCTTGGGTTTTTAATCTTCTCAACCCCACATCGGTTAAAACTATATGTTTTGATGATATATATATATATATATATATATATATATGAATACAATACTAACAACAACAACACAAGCTCAATAAAGGATGATTTCAACTCATTTAAATTGATTTTTTTTAATTAAAATGGATTGAGTTATTAGGCGGACCGAATCTAGTTATTAGGTAAGTTGAATCGAGCTATTGAGGTTGCTAGATTATTAAGTGGATCGATTAAATAAATCTATTTAAATAATAAATATCAATTTTTTAATTAGTCACCTCGTCCATGTCAGCATCTTACATGAAAGCTGGAATGGAAGGGTAAAAACGGACAAAAAAGGTTGAGATAAAAAATGCATGAATTTTTGTTTTTTTATAACACCGGGGACCCATTTATTACGCAAGTGAAGAAGGGGGACCAACGTGAGATAAGTCGCAAACAAAAAGGACTTGCCATATTTTTTAGTCCTCAAACTACTCTGGCTCACTAGATTGGTATGAAATGTTTAGATGCATGATTATAAACTTAAACTTTAAAGTCAAGATACTTGGACAACTTTGCTATCCAAATGTTTTTTACCAATTTACTTTTAATGTAAATTTTTACTTCACTTAATTTACATTTATGGTAAATGTAATTAGAGAAAACTAACCGCATTTTAATTCTTTTTATATATATATATATATATAATATAGGTTTAACAAATTTGATAATCAAATCAAAATTTTAAAAACATATCTAAAAACGGGAAAACAAAAAATAAAATGATTTAGGATTTTTTTCATCATTATTAAAAATGATTTTTTTATTTTTTATTATAAAGTTTACATGACCATATAATTCTTCGTTACAACATATTAGAAACTTGTTAGATTTTGTCATACAACTATCAACGTTTGACATAAATTAAACCAAAAACTCAGAGTGCATTGTATAGTACTGTTAGTAGTGGCTTAAATGACCGACAATTATAAGTTTAAATTATATCGGTATTGACTAGAAATACAGGTTGTACCTAGTAAATTTTATGACAGTAGAATTTTTAGTATACTTAGCATAACCGTCAATATTTCACTCGTTATGTGTTTTTTAGCCAATATCCAAAATTATTATTTTTGCTTTCATATTTTGAGTTACATTATATCGTATTGTACGAAGATGATGATATGGATTAAGTTACATTCGATTGGGTTCATGATTTAGTTATTTTTTTTCACAACATCCTATTCTACGAGAGATGAATTTGTGTGGATTTATTATACTTAAACATAGCGACAATGAGCATTGGGGAATGAATTCTTCACTAAAATTCGAATACGAGAGATCTTGAATTTACAAAACTGACTGTTGATAAAAAAAAGATCTTAGAAAAAATTGACCCGAACGAAAAAAAGGATGTGTTCAAGTTAAAAGAAAATTTGATATGTCCAGATCAATGATCCTTAGAGGTTATAAGCGGGTCACACAACCATCCAATAATGAAATACTTCAAAGCCATTGTGACACAAATAAAGTATCGAAATATAATTTGAAATTCGTATTTAACACTGAAAATGGGTTGGGCATGCACACGATATAAACACCCGACTTTAACACTAGTTTGTGAGAAAGTCGATCGACAACAGTTGTAGTTTTTGTTGTTTGAATTGATTTTTTAATGACACAAATACTTTAAATACAAAAATAACATTGTTAAAAATATTTTCTTTTCACATCCGATTAGTGTGGATTTGCTACAGATATTTCTAATAGTGGATAACACAAACAAGATAATAAGGTACGCGATGTTTTTGTTCAAAATCATCGTAGTAACTTCGCTCGGATTTCCTTATAAAACATATTTATAATAAATGATATATTAAAGTTTATTCCTAAACAACCACCATGGTGTAGCCTATAAATAAACATAAATACTTTGGTCGTAGATGGGTCAAACATAAATTATGAGTTTTGTCATTTATTAAACGAGAAAAATTGCATTTTGAAAACGTTCTAGATTTAGAAAAAGTAAAAAAAAATAAGTAAACCTTCATGTGTGCAATGTTTAGAACATCGGTTAACGTGTGAAGAGAAAGTGTAATTTCACCGGTTTGTTTTGAAATGCTAACACAATATATTATAGTTATGTGTCGTAATGAGCCTTCACTGGATGTAAATTTGATAACACTAGTAAAATTGTGGAGAAGAAGTGGAACTCCGTCGGTTCATTATAAATGCTGATACAAGCCAATGGAATGATGAGTCCTAATGGACCTAAAGTAGCTAAAGAAACAAGCCGCAATATTGGTATTGAGTTACATATTTTTTATCCAAGTCATTTATAGAACAGTATTTAATGTACGATCAAACTTTTATAATGGAGTTTAACGAGATACATGATGATGGTCATTACGTATTTCACACAGTTTTGTAGGGTTTATATGACAATAAAAGTGGGTAAAAGCAAGTTAAACAATGTCTTACAATGAGCTTATGGAGAACGTTTCGATGTATGTAAGGTAAATGGTTTATATATATGTTTTAAATTCAAGATAAATAAATATGGAAAATCTATTTAAAAGATTAAATGCGGGGCATAAAATCTAACTGAAACTCAGTCGTTTGGCTGATGCCTTCTTTTCAAACTGAATATAGAAGAACTTGAAATTTTGATCCTGCTTTAAGAAGTGATCTAGATATCTATTGACAATTCATTAAAGAAAACTAGCATAATTACACTGGTATCTGCAAAAAGCATGCATAAAATAAAATACAAGAGATCTCCTCACGTATATACGAGGACCTTAGCTCTCATTCTACTCAGGTTTGAATCATTATACCTAGCAGTAGTAAATGTATCCAATTATTATTTCAAACCAAACTAAAAGGCCTGATTGTGATCAATCTCATCATAGATTGGTCTAATATTTTCTAAGAAAACTAGTATATCTCTTTTTGTTTTGAAACTACATGAACTATAATAAATTACCTTCTAGTGAGAGACATGTGATAATATGAACGTCATTAAACATTATTTTTATCTTCTCAAAAGTGAACTCAAATATGTTAGTATCTTACAATTTCTCGATAAAAACCTCTATCGTTGTTTGGTTCAAACTGAACTTCGAGAGTTGACCAACCAAATGACCAAAAAGAGTCTAAAAAATAACTCATTTATAGGTATCTATCTTAACAGATCTCATAACCTTAAAAGAGTAACGAGTCTTGAGGCAGAAACCAGAATACGATTGTAATAAAGTAAACATAATAAAGTGTAAATACTATGAAGTATATAAAAACAAAGTATGAATATAAGTAATACATTAAATTTAAATATAAATAATACAAAAAAATTTCTTTCCGTGTATATGTGATACGTCTCATACTCCAGGTAAGAAGGAAAAATCAGATGTTTTTGGATTTTATATAATCTCCCAACATAGCTCGAGAGTTCACGTCTTCGTATAAAAACATTTACTCATCAATTGATGAATGTTTGTTACGTCTATATATCTTGAACCACAAGATTCTTTGATATTTCTGTGTGGCACACTACCCCATGTGACATGCCACTCTCAGATGTATCTTCGTTGATCGGGTCTTTCGTTGCTAGGTACAACATGTAGATCATTCAGTAGGAATATATTTCGTTACCGACTCTTTAGGGAGTGATGATATATAAGTTTTTTGTTGTTGTGTCGAAAAAATTTCTTAAGTTGGATGAGAAGTAAACCTAACCCGTCTAATACATCATTCATACCTCGTCATACTAGAAATATTATTTCCCGTACGTGATTTAGAACCGGTTCATACAATATCCTCAAATAAAGATCAATAAATGAAGTAACTTAATAACACAAAAAGAAATTATTGAATAATCCAATTCACAACATAAATTATTAGGAATGTGTTTACTTCTGCGTAAATAGGCTAGAAAGTTGCATATGATAAGATTCAAAACTTCCAAAATATTGTCTTGATGTAGGAGTGTGCTTATCATAACTATTACAACTAAAGAAAGTTACGATAGTTTGGAAAACAACACTTACCTTCGTGAGGTTTGATGTTACTTTTTTATTGATTTTAAAAAGCTATCCTTTTATCTCAAATTTTGAAAATATACGTCTCAAACCTAAATATTAATCCAACTCAATTTATATTTAAATGGAAACAAATTTAGTTTAAATATAATTTGTAAAAACATAATTAAAAAATAAAGAAATCACAAATTTAATATATAACTTTTTCCCATACTATTATCTTTTATTGCAATTTTATCATAATATTTAACAAAATTTTGTGATAAAGTGAAGCAAATTTTGGGTGAAAATTAACTGAGAGAGGTGGAGAGATAACATATCCTTGGATGCCAATGCTTAACTATATACTAATTGTAATAAAAATAGAAATCACATGAACCACATATAGGTAAATAGTTCGATTCAATGTTCTATCCAATCTTATACTAATTATCTATTGCAAAACCTTTGAAATAAAAGTAAAATTTTGCTGCGAATTATAAACTTTTCGGTTGGGAGTATTGACAATCATTAAAAATAAAAATCAAATACTTTCAATAATATTCATGAACACACAACCGTTATTTTTAGTTTTCAAAATTTCATATCTTTCAAATTTTAAGGTAAAAATAATCCAAAAATACATCTTTTAAAACGAACAAGAGATTTTTTATTTTCTTTCGCAACCAAAATACACTTAATTATACAACTGGAACACAATTATTTTTTCTAAACTTATTTCGCAACCAAAGTCCTATGTACGCAACAAGTTTCTTCTTATTTACATATAACATTTGCATATAGTTTTACAACCAACATATAATTTTTTTTATAATTTTTTTTCGCAACCAAATTGTATGTATTTACACAATTAGAACACAATTCGTTTTTTAAAGTTTTTTTTTATCACAATACACATATTTTTCAACTACAAAACATTAGTACATAATTCCGCAGCTGAACATAATGTTCTTTTTAGCAATCAAACTCTAATTCAAGGGTAACATGATGAAACCCTAATCTAAGGGTAACAAAGATTGAAATTTTTATGAGGCTTTATGTAAGAGTTTCTCAAAACCCTAAATTATAATACAAGGAAATAAAATAAATATTTTAAAATAAAATAAAAGCAAATCAAATCAAATCTTAATATAATTAAATTTGATTTAAATACATAAGATATTTCAATAAAATAAAATAAAATTAAAAAGGATTTTGTTTGGACTTTCTGGGCTACATTGACAAGAATTCGTCCTCGAATTCACAGCACAATCACCATCAAGAACCCAAATTATTTATTTTATTTTATTCAATCGTTACATTGGGAATTATAGTTGTTGACCTTATGAGAATAAGATAAATTCTTCTCGAGTGTTCCTTATTCGAAGTCACATTGAAGCCATCCGGTTGATGAAAAAAATCGAAAACCTTTTCATAGCCTGAAGACAACATCCCCATGTCCAGTTGATGAAAAAAGATGGTTTTGAATTTTTTTTCATAGCATGAGACTACATCTCGATAAGCAATTTTTACCTTGATTCAACGATTGGTAGCCAATTGAAACTCCTTCAGTAAACGGCCAATACGATTGTCATTGAAACGGTTGGTATGCCCCCTCATACTCAAACGATCTTCTCGATCTTCATGACCATGTGTGTTGTTCTCTTCTTTAAACATTGAATCAGAATAGTCAGGCTTTAGAAACATGTTTCCCCCCATAGCAGTACCAAACTGATGACGCGACGGAAATAGAAAAAGAAACAAAGATATATGAAACCATAATTCAAGGGTAACATGATGAAACCCTAATCTAAGGGTAACAAAGATTGAAATTTTCAGAGATAAAAAATATATTATTCCAAAAACTTAAGGCAGGATTTATATAAGAGTTTCTCAAAACCCTAAATTATAATACAAGGAAATAAAATAAATATTTTAAAATAAAATAAAAGCAAATCAAACTAAATCTTAATATAATTAGATTTGATTTAAATTCATAAGATATTTGAATAAAATAAAATAAAATTAAGAAGACTTTTGTTTGGACTTTCTGGGCTCATCAATAACATTATACAAGTGGAACATAGTCCATTTATATATATATATTTGCAATCAAACTACACGTAATTATACAAGTAAAAAAATATTTTTTTTTCATGATTCTAATTTTGTCCGTCTTAAATACAAAACTAATGTTGTATTCAAATTTTTTGAAACTATAGTTTAAAAAGTTATGATATTTTAACAAAACAAAAAAACAGGAGACAGACAAACGGTTATAAGTATTTGAGACTAACATGTGATTATCAGTTCTTTGAATTCAAAACTAGGTGGTTATCACTTATCCGTATTTTATTGAGTAGTTTTGTGTAACTAAATTTAATGTTAGATGGTTAATAGTAGATTATCCTTTTAAATATATTTGGTCAAGCTAAATTCGATTCGAACCCCCTAGTGCCACTGGTTAGAATGCAATTCGTTTAAGTAGTTGTTGTTTTATGTTTTTAATTTACTTTTGTTTACTTAGTTCGAGTTTTTATGACTTTATAAATTTTTAGAATCCTGGAATATTATATGAATATGAGAGATAAACGACTAATTTAATTCAAATTATTAGTTTTATATTAAATCAAAATCCAATACATTTATTGTATGTATTTATTTAAAGTTTGTGAGGTTTTGTTAATTAAGGTTTAAATTTTATTTTCTTAAAACTATTTAATATTTATTGTGTGTATACATAGAAATGTTATGAGATTTTTAAAAGTTCAAGTTTTTTTTAACTTACACCATATTTATTAATTAATGTTTAAATATATTTATTATTCTTGGATACTATATATAAAAATAGGAAATTTCACCATAGGTATCCAAAACCAAACCTTAATGCCATATAGTACCTCAAGTTTCGATATAATTAGCAAATATCCATTTTATGTAAATAACTCTCATTCAATACATAATTCTCTAAATAATACCTCAAATACCCATGCTTCATCACCATACACCTAACCACTTCTCATTCTTGAACCAAATATTCTCTTTCTTACTTTTTTATTTTTTATTTTATTTTTTAAAGTGTCAGTATCTTTCAAATCAAAGCTAAAAAAACCCGAAATGACCATCGACTTTGTTTTTTAAGACAAACAAAACTAGATCCATTGATGATATTTTTTGAATTTATGTTTGCTGGTAACATACGAGACCAGACATAACCAAACACGCGAGACCATACATAAAAAAACACGAGAGACCAAACATAAATAACTATGTGATATGTTACATAAAAAACTTAAGAGACTATATATAAAAAACACGTGAGATCAGACCTAATTAATCACGCGAGACTAGAAATAAAAAATATAAAAAATGAGGCATAATAAAAAAACATAATAAATCATGCGAGACCAAGTATAATAAATTTGTGAGACCAAAAATTATTAATTCATGTGAGACAAAGGATAAAGTGGAGAGACCAAACTTATATTATAAAATAGGTTCTTTACTAATTATATTAATGGAATTTTGTTAGGTTTTATTAGTTAGTTTAAATTTTAAGTTTTTTAAATCACCACAAAATTTATTTTGCGTATTAATTGATTTTTAATGAGATTTTAAATAATTAAAATTTAGATTAAAAAAAAAACAAGTAACAAGATTTTATTAATTTAAGTTTAAATGTATTTATTATTTTAGATACCAAATATAAAAAATGAAAATTAAAAAATAAAATAAAATTATGTTTTGATATAATTTATATTTTAGATGAATATGTTCTTATTATGTTTAATGTGCAATACAAAAAAATTCCGTAAATTAAAATTCACTAAAAAAATGAAGTCAGATTAAATTAATTTTGAATACATAAAATTGTGAGAAAAAACACATGAATATTGAAAATTTGAAAATGATATTTTAATGAATGTGATGCAAAGATCTTTTGGTGTATCTGAAGACCTTATCAACAAATAATAAAAATTAGATAAAAACACTGAAATAAACAAGAAAAAACAAGTATTAGTAACTAAATTCTACAACAAACAAGTACTAGAAACTGAATAAGAACGAAAAACCAAGTTTAATAGGTAGAATTTTTTTTAGAAATTTCATAAGATTCAACGAGAACTTCTACTCTGAAAACCGGGAAAACATTCGAAAAATTCAAAATATTCAACCATGAACCATAGGTGCATCAACTATACACATCAATGGTGCTGCACCTGTGCACCGATTACGCGCAAGCGCAGCACCACAAGTGGTGTTCATCTACGTCACGATTCCGACGAGGAAGATGAACAATTTACTATACATTTGTATTCCCAAATTCAACCTAAAAATAATCTAAATGCATAAAACCTAACTTAGTCTATAATTTCCACAATAAATTACAGCAACAAACATACAATATATTAACTTATAGCTAAACAATTCAAGACACTAATTTTTTTATTAATAAAATAAAAAAAATAAAATATCGAAGGTTTATTTTGGTGGTGGAGGAGAAATATCAGATTTCTTCAACATGGAGGACGAGGATCTCGCCAGAGGAGAAGGATGACGCCATAAGAGGAGCTAAGTCGTCGGAGGTGGAGGAAGGTGCCCGAAAATTATAAAGAGAGAAAGTTAGAGAAAAAATCGAAAAATGGATGGATGGGTATTAGCATAAAAAACTCCTTATATACTCCTAACGATATTTTTATTAAAACAAAATGGTGTTATATCATTTTTGAAAGAATTTAAATTTGATGTGGTTAAACCATAGTTGTCACGTGGCGGTCCTTGGCGGCCGTGGCGACCATGGCGGTTGTGGCGCTCGCCGTGGCGACCGTGGCAAGGCGCTATGCCTGGTTTATTTTTTGAACTAAATAATAAAAACAAAAAACTAAGTTTTGGAAAAATAAAGATGTTGTGGAAGGAGTTGATTTTGGAGCTGTTGAGGTTGATGAAGTAGACTACAATCTTCAATCTAAGAATCTAGCGTCTTCAACGACTCACATAAGATATTTGAGGCTTGTTGATGAAGACTGTGAAGAAGAAGAAGATACTCTATTATGAAATATAAATAGAGAACATGGTGTAGATGAGAGGTATGAAGATGTTGTCTTGGACGATGATGTATTTTAGTATATGTTTGTCATTTGACTCGGATGTTTTAAGAATTATTTGATTTGATGTTTTATAATTGGATCTTTCACTCTGTATGTTTGTCATTTGACTCGGATATTCTAAGAATTATGTAATTGGATGTTTAAGTTGTTATTGTTAGTTTAAATGTCTAAATAGTACTATTTAAATTACAGTTATGTGCTATAAAAATATTATTCAAGTAATGGATCTCCGCATGTCATGTGGCTATTGCCTCGCCGCTCGCCTCGCCGCTGTGGCTTTTTTAGCCCTCTTCACCACAGACCGCCGCACACCACTTATATTATGGGTTAAACCCCATCTGGACGAAAATAACTTGATCCAAATATTTATACATAAATGACTTTTTTGAAATAACCAATAAATTATTTGTGGATGAGTATATATATATATATACACATATGACTGCAAACAATCGATACTAATGATTCCTCAAAGACCTTCGTTGAACATACAGACGTGTGGTTATTATTTTTAATTATTTTAAATATAAATTAAACTAAATTAAAACATGCGATTTTAAATTTTTTAAATAGAATAATTACATATTTTCTTAACGACTGTCTATAGCCACGATTAGCATTACCATATTATAAATTATTTTTTTATAGTTAAATATAATAAAATAAAAATGAAGATGGGTAACAATTTCAAAAATTATAAAATGAATGTGAAATATATAAAGATGTTTTTGTTTCGTTTAAAAATAATAAATATTTTATTTTTGAAAAAATGATTAGGTTATTTTATTGTTTTAGAAGTAGTGGTTTTAGAAAATTGACAGATTGATATAGAAAACAAAAGAATAAATGCTTTGCCTTAGTATATTTACCATAACAGCTAGTTTTTGGTGGTGATCTTCCATGGTCGGACGACCGCCAGACTGTGGACCAGACCCTCATTGCCTATGGTCCGTGGTCTCCATTAATTTTATTCATCTAAGGAAAGTGTACATCTACTTTTCACATCCTGCAGTCCTCATTGCTTTATGGTTACTTGTCTTCGCAACCAGAGATTTGGATTTTCTTATGGCCTGAATCTGTCTGCCATGCCCTCCACCTATATCCTTCATGCCTGCTCTTCCTGCAACCTCTTTATTTTTCTATCTCAGCACCTCCAACTAATAAATTTGCCAGCCTTTATCATAAGACATGGAAAACCCCTTGACTCATCTCTATTCATGGTAGTAAACCTCTTCCTTTTCATTCTCCCTTCTACCGGTTTTTCCAAAACTAGTACTATCTCCACCCCTTGTATTGCTTAGACAATTTTGTGCCTTCAACTCCTAACCTCACCCTTTGCCAGACTACACGCTCCTCACTCCACTACCTGCCAAAAACCATTGGCTCATGCTTTGGAATATTGTACCTCCATCAACCATGAGGCCTTATTCCCTCAACCTTTACAAATCTCTATTTTTTCACTGCCTTAAATAAGTCTACTACCCTCCCTAAAATCCATAACTATTCAAACCTGCCAAACACTTTCCACAAGTAAAATCCTAGCTCATCTAATTCTAAATTGATTTCTACATCTTTTACCTCTCAAATGGTCTCCTCTGGATCAGACTTTGCCTCTGGAGCCTTCACTTGTGACATCTCCATTCACCATGGCCTCCCCACTTCTCATTGGAGCGTACTTTTGCTTTCTCTTCCGCTCTTGTGCATCTCCCTCAACCCCTTGAATTCTCTCCTTCAAACCACTGTTCATTCCTCTTACCTACTTCCAGGGACCCCAAGTCTTTGAAGCTCAAAACTCTCCCCCTTGGAATCTCCTCTGACCATGAAGAGATGGTAGTGAAAGCCCTCTCAGAGGCCAGAAGTCATATGAAGTCTGGCAGAGGAACTCGTTTCTCCAACATATATAGTGCCCTTCTCTCTATCCACCATGCCGTTCACTACTCCTCTCCAGCTTCCCTCTGCTGTCCCGCGAGCTCTATCATCCCCTCCAAACACATCCTCCTCTCCATCTCGCTCCAACTTCCTTCTCCTTTAAGTGTCACCAGTAACACTCTGCCAAACCCTTGTTACGAAGACGTTGTGACCACAATTTTTGGCATTCCATTACCGTCACATCCGTCCCTCGCCGCTGATATCTTCTCGACAACCCTTTTCACAGTCTTAGATATCACAATATCCTCTCGAATCGATCATATTTTCTCTTTGAACCCTGACCTTGACCATCACCATGCAACCCAAGCTTTCCTTGCCACTTCTCTCCCTTCGTCGCTGACAACCTCCACTGCCCATGACTCCTTCTACCTCTGATGAGTCCGAATACTGCTTCCTCTCCGGAGAGGGACAGATCGGACCAAGACCACCAGACCGGACATGCCACTTCGAACACTTAGCCCATAGGACTGTTCGAACTATGACAAAAGTACTAAAAAACCTAAACACTTCTTGACTAAGCTGCTTGATCTCCTATTAAGAGCTCATGGGTCTATAAACGTGACCCGGGTCCATTAAACATGACCCGAAAACCCATAAAGCCCAGATGTTAGGGTATAAATACCCAACCACCTGCATTAAATATGGGTAATGAAAATTAACTACAACCAGGCTGCTTAATTCTCCCTCTACTCTCTACTAAAAAATATTAAACACCCATAAACTTCCACAAAACTCTGAACAAATTACCCAATTACCCTCAGACATAAATTAACCACACCAAATTGGCGAGCACAGTGGGAGCACGAAGGTGCCTGAATCGAGCATTCGAAATTAACAAGAAAAGTCAGTCCGAATGAATCCGGACGCCCCGGAAGTGCCACCAGCTTTGCTCGAAGTGGTGGGTGAAAACGATGAATACACTATCGAGGAGCGCGATAGGCTAAAAGGCGAGATAGAAGCTCTGAGGGCAGAAAAGGCTAAGATGGGCATGAAAGAAAAATCGAAAGCGTCAGTTTCTCATCACACCGATAACCCCAGAGAGCATGAGCCTTCAAGGACTCATGTGAGTACCAAAAAGACTCATGCTAGATCCAAAAAGTCTCACCGATCTAAGCCAGTAGAGAGTTCTGACTCAGGCTCAGAGTCTTCTGATAGCTCTTCGGATGATGAGGGAGTTGAAGAATCCTTATCCTCTAGCAGTGATGAGGGTCGAACTAAAAAGAAGCAGAAGCAGATAAAAAAATACTCAAGGAAAATGGATAGATATGGAAAGTTGAAGAAGAATATCGGCAAAGGGTCATCTCACAGCCGGAGGCATGTAGACCGGATGCTGATGGATCCTTTTGCTTTCCATGATGAACCAGGTATTTTTGCAACTCCGAATGAAGATACTGTGTTCAGTCGTGGCCGAAATTGGAGGCAATCTCCATTGTCTTCCAAAATTCTGTCTGAAAACCTCCCTAAGAGGTTTGATAGCACCAAAAAGGAAAAGTACGATGGCAGTACTAATCCAGACAATCATTTGGAACAATTTAAAAACTTTATGATGAACTTTGATGATGATGACAAGCTACTTTGTAGAGCATTCTCCCAATCGTTTACGGGGAGTGCTCTAAAATGGTATAACAGCCTACCACAAGGCTGTATCAAGAATTTTGATACTTTTTGGGTGGCCTTTCGAAGGCAGTTTGTTGGGAGTAAAGAGTTAAAGGGCAACGGGGACACAATAATCCATTGTGCCCAGGAACCGAACGAATCCTTAAAAGAATATATAAGTCGTTTTGTGAACACCGAGAATGAGTTGGCTGATTGCTTCGAGCAAATTGCAATAGCATCTTTGAGGCAGGGCTTGAACCCTGGAAATTTGGCTGATTTGGTGACCAGAAAGAAGGCTATGACTTGGGGAGGGTTGCTGAATCAGGTTGGAAAACAAATTAACGTTGATGAAACAAAGAAAACGAGGGTGCACAGGCAGGTGAGGTCTACCTCGATGACACCAAACCCCAATCAGAATCAGTCCGGGAACAAGGCGAAGGAGACCGGACAGGGGCATGGCAGGGCTAAAGCTCAATCTCAGCCAGCTGCACCTGCTCAGAGTCAGCAATCCAGAAATAAGAGAGGGCATTGGGTTCAACCGGAGTGGTTCGCAGAATTGAAAGAAAGTGTGGTCACCATTTATGATAAAACAAAGGAAGAGGTGCACTATAGAAGACCGGACACACTGCAATCCCCTAGAGAACACCGCAATAACTCTTTCTGCCAGTATCACAATGATACTGGCCATACCACCGATGATTGTATAACTTTAAAACAAGAAGTTCAGAACTTGATTGAGAAGGGAAAGCTGAGGGCTTATGTTAAAAGAAGAGGAGGTAATAGGCCTGACAATACTCACCGGGTTGGTCCAAGTAATGCTGCTCCGGAGGGAGCCATGGTTATAATCGAAAGGTTTGATGTGAAATCTGAATACTTGGATCCTGATCCAACTCGAAATAGAGTGGGTACCATTGAGGAATGTTCTAAGACAGTCTCCGGGCTCATTAAGTTTTTTGAGTCACTTACAATTTTTGGAGGGGATACTATGACAGCTTCTACGGCTTCTTCAAGGAAGAGGCACGTTCATACTTTAGCTACCCAGCTAGAAGGAGGTATGACTTCTTATCAATCACAAATTCCATTCCCCTTCATTGTTTTTGATGAAGATGATTTAAGAGATATAGCTGGCCCTCATGAAGATGCTGTTGTCATTGGAGCATCCATTGGGGGCAATGACATAAGACGAATTTTGGTGGATACTGGAAGCTCAGCCAATATCCTTTTCTTAACCACTTACAAGAGAATGAAAAATCCAGTTGTAATTCAGAGTTCAGACAGATCAATTGTGGGCTTTACTGGCAGCTCAACGGAGGTGATCGGGGAGTTCGAAGAGGAAGTCCTGTTGGGCAGGGGCCCCTTCAAGAAGATGGTCAGGATACTTTTTATTGTGGTAGATTTTCCCACTTGCTATAATGCTATTTTGGGGAGGTCTTGGCTCTCTAGAATGCATGCAGTGGCCTCAACAGTCCACTAGTGTTTGAAATATGCTGTTCAAGGACATGTGGGAGTTGTCCGAAGCAGTCAGAAGGTTGCAAGGGAATGTTATGCTACAGCCTTGGCGCCCCGGACATTGGGGGCAGTTCGTATCAACGAGCAATAGCAATTTGAGGGGCTTTCTAGGGGTGAGGGTGAAATTGATGACCCCAGAGAGGCCTCTGAAGTATTAATACCAGTCAAAGAGGTAGAAACACATTGTTTAGAAGAAGGGAAGAGTGTCAAAATAGGGTCCAGAATGCCAGCCGATCTGAAAAGAGACATGCTAAAGTTTTTGAAAAGCCATCAGCATGTTTTTGCTTGGTGCAATGCTGATGTTACCGGGGTTCCAGCAGATGTGATATCACACCACCTATCTGCCCGGAAAGATGTAGCACCAGTGGTTCAAAAGAGAAGGGTTTTTTCCAAGGAAAAAGCTGATGTTATTGTACAAGAGGTTGAAAGACTCACAAAGATGAGGCATATCAAGGAGTCTCAATATCCTTTGTGGACTGCCAATCCGGTCCTGGTGAAAAAGAAAAATGGCAAGTGGCGTATGTGCATTGACTTCACAGACCTCAATAGGGCTTGCCAAAAGATCTGTATCCAGTTCCCCGGATTGACCAGCTAGTAGACTCCACCTCTGGGAATAAGTTGCTATCCTTTATGGATGCTTTCTCCGGATACAATCAGATCCAAGTAGATCCGAAGGATCAAGAGCATACCACATTTGTCACTGATAGGGGTCTTCATTGCTACAAGGTGATGCCGTTTGGATTGAAAAATGCTGGGGCTACTTATCAGAGATCGGTAAACAAAGCCTTTGTTGATCAGATTGGAAGGAATATGGAAGTATACATCGATGACATGATGGTGAAAAGTGTGGATGAGCAATTGCACTTGGCAGACCTCCAAGAAACTTTTACCAACTTGGTAAATATGAATTTGAAGTTAAATCCAGAAAAATGTGTGTTCGGAGTGAAATCCAGGAAGTTCCTAGGTTATATAATAAGTGAGCAAGGGATACAGCCCGATCCGTACCAGCTTAATGCTCTATTTCAAATGGAGCCTCCTCGGAATATTAAAGAAGTACAGCGATTAACGGGGAGGTTAGCTGCTTTAAACAGATTTATCTCAAGGTCTTCGGACAGATGCGCCCCGTTTTTTCAAACCTTGAAGGGTGCAAAGGGATTTGACTGGACCTCACAGTGTGATGAGGCTTTCAATGAAATCAAGAAGCATTTTTCCTCTCTCAAAACCTTATTTAAACCAGTTGATGGAGAGACACTCTTCGTATATTTGGCAGTTTCAAGTTGTGCCATCAGTGCTGTGTTAGTGAGAGAAGTAGATAATTACCCCCATCCAGTGTACTACATCAGCAAAAGCTTGATAGATGCAGAAAGGCATTATTTGAAACTTGAAAAATTGGCATTGGCCCTGGTGATAGCTGCAAGAAAGATGAGGTCTTATTTCCAGGCTCATCCTATTATCGTCCGAACGTCTTTTCCTTTGAAGCATGTTCTCCAAAAGGCATACATTTCAAGTAGGATGACTAAGTGGTCGGTAGAATTGGGGGATTTCGATATAGATTTTGCTCCCCAAACAGCAGTCAAAGCCCAAGCTATGGCTGATTTTTTAGTTGAATTCCACTCTGATAGAGATTCGGAGCAGACTACTGAGATGAAAGACAAAAAGGTCTGGGTCGTCAGGACGGATGGTGGATCCAGCACTATGGGATGTGGTGCAGGGGTGTGCTTGGCTTCTCCATATGGTGACAAAATGTACCAGGTTATATGCTTTGCTTTCAGGGCTTCCAATAATGAGTCCGAGTACGAGGCAGCTATAGCTGGTTTGAAGCTAGCTTTTATTTGTGGGGCTAAGAGGGTCAAGCTGTTGAGTGACTCCCAGCTTCTTATCCACCATGCCCAAGGTCAATCTGAGGCTAAAAAGGAGCAGCTAGTGAAGTATTTACTTCTTCTTAAAAATGAAGCACTCAAGTTTAAAAGCATTATTTATGAACATATACCCCGGAGAGAAAATGAGTTGGCAGATTCATTGGCAACCATAGCGTACACAGAGTCGTATCCATGGATCCATGTGTTGGAGAGCCCCTCCATTCAACTTAATATGGAAAAAGAAGAAGAAATTTTTGAAATACAGGTGAAACAACTTCAGGATTGGAGATTTCCTCTCCTGCAATACCTCTCTGATGGCATCGTGCCTCCGGATAAATCACTGGCAAGAAAACTGAAACACAAGGCTCGTGGTTTTATCATACTGAGAGACATTCTGTATAAAAAATCTTACAGTAAACCTCTTCTGTGCTGTTTGGGGGATGATGAATCTCAAGTAGTCCTCTCCGAGTTGCATGATGGCGAGGGATCAGCTCATTGTGGATTCAGGGCTCTAACAAGGAGAGTTTTACTGGCTGGCTACTATTGGCCATCTATCATGCAGGATGCTAAAGAACTGGTGAGAAGGTGTGACCCATGCCAGAGATACAACAATGAAATTCATGTCCCAGCCATTCTTTTAGAGTCAATCTCTGAGCCTATACCTTTTGCTCGTTGGGGGTTGGATTTAGTGGGGCCTCTCCCTATGGCGTCCGGAGGGCGCAAAACTATAATTGTTGCAATCGATTACTTTTCGAAGTGGATTGAAGCAGCCCCTCTGGCAGGAACAACATCAAAAGTCGTTATAAAATTCATTCTATCCAACATTTGTTGCAGATTTGGTGTTCCACAAAAGATAACGACTGATAATGGGCCACAGTTCGACAATAGGGAAATGGAGAGTTTCTGTGCCTCAATGGGTATACAACATTGTTTCTCTTCACCTTTCTACCCACAAGAAAATGGTTAGGTTGAAGTGGCTAACAGAACTATACTATCCGGTTTAAAGAAGGATTTGGAAGGGGCTGCTGGGAAGTGGCCTAGCTATTTACAAGAAGTTTTATGGGCCTACCGGACAACACCTGGGGCTGCAACACAGGAGTCACCCTTTGCTTTGGTCTATGGGATGTATGCAATAGCTCCCATAGAAGCAACTCTCCCATCATTTCGTGTTCACAACTTCTCCAAATGCGCTAACGAAGTGGCAATCAGAAGTCAGCTCGACCTAATAGAAGAAAGACGAGTTAAAGCTCACCTTAGAGCTGCACACTATCAGGGTTTAATGAGGAGCAGATTTGCTTCTAGAGTTAAAAGAAGAGATTTCCAACCGGAGGACAAGTTATTGAGAAAAGTCTTCTTACACACTAAAGAGAAGCTGCTCGGCAAATTGGCCCCGACTTGGGAAAGACCTTATATGGTTGTTGAAAGGCTTAAACCTGAAACATATTGGCTAGAAGACAAGGATGTAAGAGTTCTGACCCACCCTTGGAATATCGAACATCTCTGGATGTACTTGGAGTAACATTTGTGTAAATATTTACTTGTTTAAACATCCATGTAAATATTTGGGGGCATACTCTTTCCTACCCTGGTGGCGTGGGGAGGTTTTAATGAGGTGTCCGGGTTTTAAATAAAATTTGATGCATTCTTAATTTTTTTTTGAAGTGTTCTTATTTTGTCTTTTGTCACACCATCCTGATTGAAATAAAAGAGTGATGACCACTTAAACATTCGTCATCGGAGAATTTAAACACTTTCACTATGAAATAACTAAGGGCTATTTAAACACTAGCCATCAAAATTGGAACAGACTATGAAAGAATGTGAGAATTGTGTAAAACAAGGATATTCATTAAAATAACTTAAGTGCCTTGTCCTTCCAAGGACTTTCAAATTGTCAAAACAGAGTAAAGGATCTATCCGGTCAAATACCGGACACATTAACAAAAAGAGTGCCTTGGCCTTCCAAGGACTTTAGTTCGGATAATATGAAAAGTGAAAAATAGTTCGTAATTTAAGACTGAGCCTTTAAAGATGGCTCAGCTTCATCTATCTTCTTCTTCCCCTTGGGATAATCTTTCTCTTCATTTGGGCTCTTTCCGGTGTGCTCTTCGTCATCAGATGAGGATGCACTGGAGAAGCCAAACCTATCGCCTTCGGCCATTGTGTGATATGAGAGGTCTTCAGGCTCTACGTAAAGCCACAAATCCCCCAGGTTCCTCTTCGGGAACTTCTCATGAAAGATCAGGACCATGTCCGATCTCACCTTGGCATACATTTGCTCTTGAGTGTCTATCACGTTGTTGGCATAAACATCGATCTTGGCCTGGATTTTGGCCTCCTGCTCCCTTAGCAGATCAGCTTTCTCCCCTGCAGCTTGGGACACTGCGTTTTCAAGAGCAATCTTGTCGCTGGTCAAGTTGGTGATAATTTGGTCCTTGGCCTTGGTCTCCTCTTTTGAAGAGGAAAGATATTTCTCCAATCCGGACAGCTTCTCCCGGAGCTCTGTGATAGTGTTCTCTAGAGTGGAAACTTTTTTGGTACTCACCTCTTGGCTTTTCTTCAGCTCTTCGTTTTCCCCCTTTAGAATGGCAGCGTTTGAAGTGGCAGTAAGAAGGTCATCGGACAACCTCTCTTTGTCAGACTTGAGGTCTTTGATAATGTCTGCCTGATTTCGAACTTGCTTCTCCAACGCGAGCACCGGCTGAACATTGCTTAATAAAGAGTGAGCTATAACATCCCTTTCACTTGAAACAGTAAATGTCTTACCATTAAAAGTGACTGTGTTTGAAGTGCTCGGAGGGAGATAAGGCCCAGCAAAATCATCTATGGGGAGATTGATAAAGTACTCACCAAGCCCACCAAGACCAGTGATGTCTACCCCATCAATTCTAAGACCTCCCCCTTCGACCTCATCGGTTTGGAAGTCACCAGGTATCTCCTCTGCTTGTGTTGGGTCAGTGGTCCCTCCAGATGCGTTGGAACATCATCCTCCACCTCAGCTGGGTTAGCTCCACCCACCACTTTCTTGCCCTTCTTTTTGCCTTTCATCTTACTCGGGGCCTTGGCCCGGCCTGACAAGTAAAGTGTTCCATCCGGTTCATGCGTCCTTTTGAGCACTACATCCGGAGGAGGCTGGGTGGTGAGCTCTTCCCAAGTTAAGTCTCTCCGACCTGTGGTGTTCCACAGATGAGACCTTTCTAAGTTTCCCCCTGTGAAAGCAGCATGAAACCGGTTCCCCCACTTCTCAGCAGCCCAAGCGTTGATCTTGGTGCAAGTGGTCTGCCCGGTTTTCAAGTGGTCACTGAAGTCCTTGGGCAGTTCTGCTAAGGCAAAGATAAGACCAATTAGTTTAAACAAACTTGATTTAAAAAAAAAAAGACAAGAATATAAAATAGGAGACTTACGGTCACTCCTCCATCTCCTTGTGTGAAGACTTGGGTTGACTCCGAACTTGATTTTCTTCCCATTCTCCCAAGCACCACTTAGAAACAAGAACTGGGTCCTCCAATTCCTCTCCGACTCTAGCAAGTCATCCACAACTTTGAAGTTATCCCCCATGTTGAAATGGTAGAAGGGGATGTGGTGGTTTCTACAGAGACTGGCCACAACAGCAAATTCCTCCATTGGTAGAGGAATCCCGGAGAGCCTGGAAGCCATAATGCAGGACATGAGGGTGTACCAAGCATTGGGGCTCAGCTGTCTCGGACAGAGCTTTATTAGATGAAAGTATCTGACAATTTCTGGGTCCACGGGGAATCTGAGCCCCCAATTAAACAGCTCCGTGAAGATGACTATCTCGCTCAATTTGCAGTCCATGGGCGTTTCGGGGTTGATAGGGATTCTTATCTTCACGTTCTCCGGAATTCCCCACTTCGTACGCATCCGGCCCAACTCAGCTGTGTGGATGAATGCGTAGTTGATCTTTTGCAGGGAAATGAGGTACTTGACATTGACCTTGTGAAAACAAGGCCCCACCCTTCCTTCAAGACACTCCGGTAGATCCGGATGCCTCAAGCACAACTTTTCCTTGCCTTTATCTTTTTTGGCAGCAACAGCACTACTAGTCTGCCCGGAAGGCTCAGACTCGAATGGAGCCTCTTCGATGGAGTCCTCCATTACTTCCTCCATGATTGATGAGGGGTTTTCAGTAGCAGTGGTAAGGGGAAGGTTTAGATTTGGCTCAGCCTGGCTTCCGGACTGCTGATTTTCAGTGTTTTCTTGGTTCCTGGCCTCCGGTTGGGGCTCTGGTGCAGATGTTTCCTTCCGGGGACTTGAGCTAGTGCCCTCTGGACCGGACAGCCTGTCCTTGGGAGCTCTAATGGGCACTTCTGACCCCGCACTACTGTTTTTGGCACCCGATTTCGAAGGGGTGCCCTTGGAAGCTTGACCCTTGACCAGTCGGCCTTTTCTTCGGTCAACTAAATTTTTAGGAGAGTTTTCAGCGTCTGAACCCATAGCTAAGAAGGGGGAGGGTTTTTTAAAACTGGTAACAGTTACACCTGGCTCAACAACAGGTTCCGATTCTTGAACCGAAAAGGTTATTTCAAACCAATCTCTCACCCATTATCTCCGATTCTTGAACCGAAGAACCGAAGATAATGGGTGAGAGATTGGTTTGAAATAACCTTTTCGGTTTGATGCATTTTGAAGAAGAAGAACCCTGGTCTGACTCTGTGACTGCAGTCACTGGTTTGTCAATAGGGGAGGTGGGTAAGCCTGCTGCAATGCGCCTTTCCCTTTCGACCTTTTGCGCCTTTTCTAGTTCAGAGAGGTTGAGCCACCCGCCTTTGACCAAAGCGTTCCGAGCCGTGAACATAAACAAACTGGGTAAAAATTTGTTTTGGAGAGAAATAAGCTTTGAGGATTTGCAGAGTAAAAATGAAAGTGATGGTGAAACAGTATAAAGTATTTCAATTTATAGTAAATCTGAAAAAGGAGTTTGATTCCTAGGAGAATTCGAAAAGATTGATAATGATTAAAAGACGGCGCTGATGTCACCCTCTTTAATGAAGAGGTTGCTTTTCAAAGAAGGTGGGTGCGAGATTCAAGGTGAAAAAACGGTTGAAAAAACCAACCAAAAAGTGACACGTGTCCCATAAACTCTGGCAAAAAACCGTTTGGATTTTCAAAGCTTTATCAGTCCGGATAAGCCACAACACAAACAGACCTGTCCCGATTAAAACTGCCCCTATACATCGGACTATTTTTCAGGTTTTTGGCAAAGGCATTTGAACAAACACCTAAAAAAGGGGCTCCTGATGAGTCAGAATACTGCTTCCTCTCCGGACAGGGACAGATCGGACCAAGACCACAAGACCGGACAGGCCACTTTGAACACTTAGCCCATATGACTGTTCGAACTATGACAACAGTACTAAAAAACCTAAACACTTCTTGACTAAGCTGCTTGCTCTCCTACTAAGAGCTCATGGGTCTATAAACGTAACCCGGGTCCATTAAACATGACCCGAAAACCCATAAAGCCCAGATGTAAGGGTATATATACCCAACCACCTGCATTAAATGTGGGTAATGAAAATTAACTGCAACCAGGCTGCTTAATTCTCCCTCTACTCTCAACTCAAAAATATTAAACACCTATAAACTTCCATAAAACTATGAACAAATTACCCAATTACCCTCAGACATAAATTAACCACACCAACCTCAACGTCTTCTCCAACATCAGGTCATGTGACCTTTCTCTTGAGATAGGCCACGAATTCCTCAAATCCCATATCCATTTGTCAAACTCTTTTGGGCCTTCTTCGCAAGCCCATTGCTCAAATCCTCTTAGCCCTACCTATAGCGCCTCCTTGGGCCAGTCTATTTCTGGTGGGCTTAGCGCTCCAAGTCCAAACAATAACCTTGTTGTTGGGCTTGGAGGATATTTTTCTTCCTAACCCATTACCAGTCCAACTCAATCTCTCCACAAACTCCTTAATATTCCAAAAATGACCTCCATATCCTCGTCTTTTCCTTCTTCCCACAACTTCTCCTCCAACCCCGCTCCCTCAATCCCGTCCTCCACCTATAACCTTTCGACCCATAAACTAGGTTTCTCTTTCCCCCTCTCGATTTCCTCTCACCATACCCCCTCCCTCTCTCTCTCTCTCCCAGTAAGATTAATGGTAATTGACTCGATAGTAGAAAATTCAAAGGCAATCTATTCTCCCAACAATTTAGTAACCATAAATTTTATAATCCCCATCCAATAGCTCCCATTACCTTTCCCTTAGACACCCCAAACTCTAAAAAATCCCCCCCACACACTAGATCTTCCAACTCCCACACCTCTTTCCAAAGATCCAACTTTTCCATTAACATGTCCTCCTCCTTTTTACCTTCATCTGGGGTGAATGCCGTTTCAGGTTATCTAAGCCTCTAACCCCTCTTATCCTCGAAATCCAAATTGATTTCAAAGGTAACACTTTGATTATGGATGATGTAGCCGTTCTTGGATCACCGAAGTCTTGGAGATCTAGTTTATCCATATATTTTCTTGGGGAATCCCCCAATATCTCTCAACTCAAGGAAAACGTTATTGTCTTTTGGGGAAAACTTGGTCTCGAAGAATTTAAATGTATCCCCAACGGATATTTTTCTTCAAATTTAACTCGGAAGAAAAAGCTAATTATATCATAGAAAAGGCTCGTTGGCACTTTTACGGACTCCTTTTAGTCATTAAGAAATGAGAACCTTTAACCACCCTCTCCAATGACCCGCTTCAAGAGATTCCTATATGGGTCAAAATCTACAAGCTCCCATGGAATTATGGACTTCTAAAGCCCTTAGTCGTATTGGTTCGGTCATTGGTACCCCTCTCTAGGGTGACAACCAGACCAAGCGTAGAGACAAGCTAAAATACGCTCGCATTAGTGATTCAATCAAAAGTAGTACCCATTTTCCCACCTCTATTGATCTTAAGTGCTTGGGTAAATCTGCCATGATCAGATTGGAGTATCAGGGTCTTCCATCATATTGCCATAGATGCAAGGTTTTTGGCTACAATATTGGAGCATGTTCGTCTACTATCCATGACTCTCTTCCTCATGGTGTCCCCCATTACCCTTCTCGAATCGCACATTCCCTAGTGACCTCCCTTAAGTCTGATCTTTCAGAAGATAAGATCCCTCAGGATATTATGGTTGAAAATGGTGATGAGGTGGACTCCCCGACTGGTAAACCCATCATTCATGGGAAGCAACTGATGGCCCATCTTCTTTGCCCAACGATACGGCAACCTCACCCGCTGTAAGTATTTATGTTTATTGCTTCTTAGAATGTGCGTGGGTTCAATGACCATATCAAGCAAAAGGATGTCAACGAATTTATAATGAGTAATAGTATTTTGATCATAATCCTTGTGAAAACCAAAGTTTGTTCCCATAATGTCGTCTCTATAATTAATAACATGGTCTCTTACTGGCATTACCTTACCAACCATGACCATCACCCCTTGGTAGAATCTTGATTATCTGGAACCCTAGTATTATCTCCATTTCTACTACTTCCTCTTCCTCCCAGCATATCCATTGTTATGCAAAGCACCTTAATTCCCCTTCTTACTTTCGTTTCACTGCTATATACGCTTTCAACGAAAGTTCTGAAAGACTTCCCCTTTGGGACACCCTCCAATCCATATCCTCTTAGGATCATGGAATCCCTTGGGAAACTCTAGGGGAATTTTATGTCATTCGTTATCCTGAGGAGTGTTACGGTTCCTCTGGACTATGGTCCTCTACTATTGATGATTTTAATAAATGTTTCTTCAATTGTGAGCTTAGTGATCTTCGTTCTACTGGATATTTCTTCACCTGGCATAACGGATGCCCTTCCAACCCTATTTACTCCAAAATTAACCGTATCCTTTTCAAACAATGATGGGGACATGGGCTTCTCGAATTCTGCTACCCACTTTGGTTTCCCCCGCACCTCTGACCACACCACTGTTACGCTTAATCTTGGTAACTTCTGCAAGCGTAAGAAGAAGCCCTTTAAATTCTTCAATCTATAGAAATCCCACCCTTATTACAAATACATTATCGTCAACAGTTGGAACTCCCCTTGTCCTTTCCAGGGTATGAATTTGGTCACCTTTAAGCTCAAAAGACTTCAAAACTCTCTTAGGAACCTTAATCGAATCGCGTATAATGAAATTAGCTTAAGAGTTTCCAATGCTCATAATGACCTTTTTTATGCCCAAAACCTTCAAGCCCAAGACCCTTCAAACTTTATCTTTATCATTAGAGAGATTAAGGTTTCCTCGAACTTTATCTTCCTCAGTAGAGCGACAGAATCTTTCCTTAAGCAGAAATCCAGAGAAATATGGCTCAAACTTGGTGATGGAAACACCAAATTCTTCCACAACAGTATAAAAAACCGTCTCCTTCAGAACAAAATCACTTCAATTGTAAATTTTGAAGGTAACTTAACCACTAATCCTTCCAGCATCTCCAGTGTCCTTGTCAGGCAGTTTAACTTCATTTTGGGAACCATGCACCCTTTAGGGTACCCTGACCTTCCCAGGGTCTCTTCCTTAATAATCTCTCGGACAGGACCTCTATGATCCGTCCTATCACCAATAATGAAATTAAAGACGCTATCTTTAGCATTGATAGTAATAAATCTCATGGCTGAAGGTTTTAGCTCCAGTTTTTTCAAAAACTCTTTTAGAACCGTAGGCCATGACGTTTGTAAGAGGGTCGAAAACTTCTTCAGATCTAACAAAACAGACCCTTTATCGGAACTCTACTTCCATTGCTCTTATCCCTAAATCCATCTCCCCTACTTATGCTTCTGACTACCGCCCCATTGTATTTTACAATGTCATCTACAAAATCACCTCTAAGATTCTAGCCAATAGAATCAAAGATTCCCTCCCCTACCTGATTGAAAACTCCCAATCGACCTTTGTAGTTGATAGGAACATCTCTGACAACATCTTCATCTCTCAAGAATTACTTAAAGCGTATCACCTTAAATTTAAAGGCAAACATGTTGCCCTTAAAATTGATTTAATGAAATCCTTCGACAATATTAATTGACACCTTATTCTTGATATTTAGGTGTCCATGGATTTTCCAAATCAAATGATCACCTGGATTATTAGTGTATTGTTCCCCCTTATTACAACATTAACGTCAACGGTGATAATTCAGAGTCTTTTCATGGTAGGAAATGACTCAGACAATGAGATTCTCTTTTCATGCAAGTTATTTATGATATTCTCAAAGAAAAAAGCAAATACCGTAAATTCAAATATCAGCGGAAGTGTAATAAGCTGAATATTGTCAATCTGTGCTTTGCAGATGACCTTATGATCTTCTGCCACAGTGATAATAACCCTCATTCTTATCAAGGAGGGCCTTAACGACTTCTTCTGGAGCGAAGGTGGCTTGGTCCTTTGTTATATTGCCCTTGTCTGAAGGCGGTCTTGGAATCCTCAATTTTAAAAATATGGGATCACAAAGCTGTCCTTAAGCATCTTTGGTCTATCATTAACAATTCCTCTAAATCTATTTGGATTTATTGGATTAGATCTGAAAAAATTAATAACAATAGCTTATGGAACAACACCCTGGCTCCTCTCCCTCCTGAACTTGGAGGAAACTTTTATCTCTTAGGCCTCTGGCATGCAATCTTTTCAGGATGTCTATTGGTAATGGTATGAATATGTCATTCTGGTATATATCCTGGCTTCTTCCTACCTCTCTGGCGTCTCATTATGGTCACTCCATCATCCGTGCGTCCAGATTGGGCAAGAATATCATTGTCTCAAATTTTATCAGAGGGTCATTGGATTTGGAATTCTAACAGAAGATCCGCCACAACTGACATTAAGAACAACCTCATGGAAATCCGCAACACTATCCTCTCTCTCCCTCCTCCAAGCGTCCACCTTGAATATATCCATTTCTGAATGGCTAAAGATGCGGTCCCCCTCTTCACTATCAAAAACACTTAAAATGCTATTCACACGCCTTCTCCCCGAGTCAGATGAGTGAGGCTTGTCTGGCACAAGTTCAAATTCCCTCACCACTCATTCATTCTCTGGATTTCCATTCATAGCAAGCTCACCACCCGCGATAAACTTTTGTCTTGAGGGATTGCTACACCCATCTTGTGTCCTCTGCAACTCTGCAGATGAAATATCAGTCATATCCTCGATAATTGTAGTTTCACTCAGAGCATTTGGGCTCACGATAAACTTGTGATCCCATTCTATAATATCACCAATTGGAACTCTTGGCTCCTCGAAGCCTCCAATCGCCCCCTCAAAACTTCGCTCTCTATGACGTGCTTGCTTTAGCACCACCATTTACCACATTCGGAGAGAAATAAACAACAAAATCTTTGGCTCCACCTTGCCTCTGATGTCTGTTTTTGTTCGCTTGTTGATCTTCGTTTCCACTTTCAGGGAACTAAGATTGGTAGGCCTCTACATCACCCGCAATCACTAGCTTAATTTTGTTTGTCTCATTGTTTTTCAAATTGTTGATCCTTACTGGGCTCCTCCCTCGTCCGTCTCATATTCTCACTCCTTAGTATTGCTGTTTTCTCTTTAGCATCACCTATTCACTAAATCATGATCTTATATTTTCTATTTGCTGTCTTGCTTCTACTATTATTTATTTTCTGCCCTTGTTCGGTCATTTTTGCATTTCCTTACTTGCAGGTTGTTCAACTTCCTTTCGGGATATGCCCCAAATATCCGTATGAGCATCTTAATTTTTATTTAATGCATTTATTGACTAATAAAAAATTGACAAATCAAAACTTAAAAAGAATCCAAAAATAAATAAAATGTGATTAACGGTAGATACAAAACTGATTATTTTAAATCTATATATTCTAATACATAAGTGAATATTTATTTAGTAAAATTCATTATTTGCATCTTTTTATTATACACTCTTTTTATTAATTCATTTATGAATTTTAATCATTATAACACAATGAGTTTGTATCTCCAACGCGTCACGATTTTATTTGACACATACAGTCCAATAACTATTCTAAACATACATTTGCTACATTTGCTGAATATGTATTGACATTATAATATCCACGATTTTGTTGTTAATCTAATTTCAATTTTTAACTAATTATATTTTTGAATAATTAGACTACAATTATAATTAAAGATGAAATTCTACCCATTATATACTAAAGTTTTGGTTGGATATAGTAATTTTCAATTATTGTACCAATTTTTTAAGTAAAATATTTGTATGTAATATCCATCGCACTTAATATGGTATTCTACCAATTTTTTAAGTAAACTATATAATTTATATTTATTAATTATAAAACTATTGTTTAAAAATAAGTTTATATAATAATCGTATATATACACGTTAGTTTTATAGTTAACTATAAAAAAATATAGGAGACTTTTATATATATATATATATATATATATATATATATATATATATATAAATAAAGGCTCGTTACACAAAACTATTACGATAAAGGTTTAGGATTTTTAAGCGATTTTATATTTTAATTATTTTTTTATATAAATTTAGTAACATTTTTTTTAATTTTAATTTTTAAAGATCCGTATTTTTTAAACCGTAACTCGGAAAAAGAATCCGAGAATACCATTGGTTTTATTTTTTTAAGACGAACAAAACTAGTACCATTCATGATATGTTTTGATTTTTTTTAAAAAATATTTTACACACGTTTCTCAGTTATATGGTTTCGCATCTAGTGACTGGTTTCACATCTACCAAAATAAAGAAGGTTTCGCATCTAACAAAATAAAGAAGGTTTCGCATCTATCAAAACAAAGAGGTTTATCATCTAGCAAAATAAAGAATGTTTCGCATCTATCAAAATAAAGAAGGTTTAACATTAATTAAAATAAAGAAGGTTTCGCATCTATCAAAATAAAAAAGGTTTCACATCTATCAAATAAAGAAGATTTAGCACCTATCAAAATAAAAAAGGTTGAACATCTATCAAAATAAATAAAGAAGGTTTAGCATCTATCTAAATAAATAAAGAAGGTTTAGCATCTATCAAAATAAATAAAGAAGGTTTCGCATCTATCAAAATAAAGAAGGTTCAGTATCTTCTTCGTTTACCCTTTAATTTTTTTAAAAGTCTGTATCTTTTAAACCGTAACTCGAAAAATAATAATCTGATAAATACCGTTGGTTTTGCTTTGTTAAGACGAACAAAACTAGTACCACTCATGATATGTTTTGATTTTTTTTGTTTTTTTTAAGAACAAATTTTTTTCAAGTCACCTTAATTGTTGACTATAATTTGCAAAATTCTATCATATATAATTCAGATTTGTATCGACTCAATTCCAGCTCAAACATTCTGGGCTTAAAAACAGCTACAAAGTTCAAGATGATAAAAAGAAACTTACATTGAGAGAGAGAAAGTTCTCGGATTTGTGTTCACCGAGTTTCAAGTCAATAGGAACCAGCTCGAAGTCGAGCTCTTTCTCGTAAGCGGCATAGTCGTGGTGAAGAAAGAATTTCCATAGATTTTGGCAGCCATGATTGTAGCTAGTAGATGTGAATAAGATTACCTATAATGCTTAAATCACTGTCTATTCACGAAGCAGAAAAAATGGAAAAAGATAAAAATATAGTGTTAAAAGCTTTTATATAAGTGAGTAGGGGTATAAAAGGTATCAGTAGTTCTTAAATGGCAAATATTTGACTAAATGGGTCTTTCTCGGAAAAACATGAAAATATGGGTCTTAAATAGATAATAGTTAGGGTTTTGGGTCTTAAATGGTACTTTACCCTAAAACAAATGCCGTTTATTATTATTGTTTGATTAAAAATAAAGTTAGCGTAGGTTATTCGTTATCCTTTCATGTATAATTTTATTAAAATTTTTATTAAAATTTTTTATTTTTTATTTTTTTATTTAAAATTAATTTTTATAGTTAAATTATCTTAAAAAATAATGCACCATTCATGCATTCTGTTTCCACGAACAATTTAATTGTATTTAAGGCTTGTTCTTTCTTATTTAAAACCTCTATATTCGGTTTCCAAATGGTAGACTATTCTGAAAACTTTGTAAGTCTTGTCATTCTCTTGATAGTGTGTAATATCCACAAGAAAATTCGTTCTTCTTTAGGTGCGTCATATCAAAAGAAAGATCAGTAGAAATATAAAAGACCATTCCACAACCTATGTGTGATCTATTGATCCACATCCTTTAGTCCTTGAATCATTTTGGGTTCCTGATTGCAAAGTTATCCCATCCCATTTATGAATATCGATTCTATGAGGATCATATCAAGTGGTATCATAACAACATTCTGAAAGTTGGGTATTATATTTTTCTCTAATGTTTCATCATCTATTTGATTTTCTTACTATAATTGTGACGATTTGAGTTTTTAGTGTGTAAATTTCTATTTGAATCACGAAATTCTGATATGTTTCACCATAGTTATAGCTGTTTGAATTTTAAGGTATAGATCATTTTTAGACACTGTTGTAAATTTTTCCTTTTCATAAACGAATTCAGATCTCTTCTAGAAAATGATTTGTTTTTGCTTTTGTAGAATGTGATGTATGATCAAGAGGATGCAGAAAACGGAACTTTATTAAAAACACGCTTTTGATTGAAGCTATAAGAAGGTTAATAGACGCCAAAGTATATGCATTACATTAGAGCTTCAATCGACTGATGGTCAATAGTATAATCGTTCACGACGAGGAATCAATCCAAAAAGAAACCGCAAAAAACCTAAACTATTCGAAAATGAAACAACTAATTACTATTATGAACACATGAGAAATTCATCTCGAAATAGTCAAAGAAGACACCATAAAAGTGCAAGAGAAGGTAGCACATGTATGCAATAAAATCTTGGAGGTCTCAAACTTAAGATTCCACCATTCCATGGGAAAAATGATCCACATACATATTTGGAACGATAAAAGAAGATTGAACTTGTTTTCAGTATACAACACTACATAGAGATCTATCGAGTAAGTGTCGCTACTACAAAGTTTTATGATTATGCTTTTAGTTGGTGGGATCAACTAGTTACTTCAAAAAGGCGTAATAGAGAACATTTTGGGGAGTCATGGACCAAAATAAAAGCCATTATGCAGAAGAGATTTGTTCATAGTCATTATCATTGTGAGTTACATCTGAAGCTGAGGAGATTAACACAAGAAAGCTGATATGCTGAAAAGTATTATCAGGAAACATATATTTTAATATTGCAAGCTCATATTCCTAGGAAAACGAATACAAATCTCTTCTAGGGTTTTGAATAAATTTAGGAACTTTCCAAGGGCTTCTTATTGGTGATTTGTTTTTGCTTTTGTAGAATGTGATGTATGATCCAGAGGATGCAGAAAACGGTAACTTTAATAAAAACACGCTTTTGATTGAAGTTATAACAAAGTTAATAGACGCCAAAGTATATGCATTACATTAGAGCTTCAATCAACTGATGGTCAATAGTATAATCGTTCACGACGAGTAATCAATCCAAAAAGAAACCGCAAAAAACCTAAACTATTCGAAAATGAAACAACTAATTACTATTATGAACACATGAGAAATTCACTCGAAATAGTCAAAGAAGACACCATAAAAGTGCAAGAGAAGGTAACACATGTATGCAAGACAATCTTGGAGGTCTCAAGCTTAAGATTCCACCATTCCATGGGAAAAATGATCCACATACATATTTAGAACGAGAAAAGAAGATTGAACTTGTTTTCAGTATACAACACTACATAGAGATCAATCGAGTAAGTGTCGCTACTACAAAGTTTTATGATTATGCTTTTAGTTGGTGGGATCAACTAGTTACTTCAAAAAGGCGTAATAGAGAACATTTGGGGAGTCATGGACCAAAATAAAAGCCATTATGCAGAAGAGATTTGTTCATAGTCATTATCATTGTGAGTTACATTTGAAGCTGATGAGATTAGCACAAGAGAGCTTTGAAAAGTATTATCATGAAATATAGACTTTAATATTGCAAGCTTATATTTCAGAATATAGAGAGACAACAATGTCAAGGTTTCTTAGGGGTTTGAATAGAAAAATTCAAGACATATTGGAAACTGTGCATTATGTCAAACCAGAAGAGATGTTACATAAAGCATTGTTATTCAAGGAACAAGTTAAAATAAAGAACTCTTCAAGATCAATTTATGGTTTAGGGGTAGTAATTAATAAGCCAAGTTATCCGAAAAAGTAGAAGACCAATTATAAAAGAGGAAACTATCGAGAAGTGAACCAAAAATCTTGAACATCATTGTCTATTGATAAAAAAGACAAAACTAAAGAGGCTGCAACTAATAAGGGTAGGAAATACCTGATCCACTTTTCTAACCGGTTAATTAGTGGGCCGATATTTATTTTGTGATGTTAGTACAACAAATGTGTAACATTAACGATATCTTATGTAATAAAAGACAACAATGTGTTACTCAGTAGAATGATGAGATGGAATAGCCATATATGGGCCAACCATGTTTTCTTTAGGCCTATCACCATTACTATATGAATAAATCTATCTTCTTTTGGAAACGATGAACACTTATTACTTTAGAAGTACTTTTGGCAGCTTCTTTCTCTAGAATTCTCATATTTCTCTTTCTAGAATATGACTCTCTCAATATCTTCTAATAAATAACCTCTCAAATATATTTGGAACTATCATTAGCGACCATAGTGAGAGAAATTTGATACCCAGATTCGATTTCTAAAACGACACAAAAAATTAAGCATGTTTAAGAATTATTTAAGAGAGATAAACACCGAAATGCAAGAAAAGGCCGCATCTATAGTTGAGATTTGGTGGTCGGAGTTGTATCTAAAGAATATCAGTTTAAAAAGCAGTAGTATGATGATCAATTTTCCGAAGAGCAATATGAGTAGTCTGCTTTGGTGGCACAACGAAAAAAACTATTAAATGATATTACAAAACTTAATGCTGAAAAGATGCAATGGTGGCTGCTAAGAAGGTCCGATCAGATGTCAAAGGGGATCACTCTTATGAGGGTAATGAAACTGAGTACGGTCATCAATAAAAGGATATGTGTAGGAAGGAAAGACATCGAAGTTGTTATACTTCGAGAAAAGAGAGAAAGACAAAGCGTCAATATGATTCTTCAAAATCGAGTGATTATTCTCTTCATGACTCAGATGAATCTTCTTCTCCGAAGATAAATCCTTGTCATAGGAGAAGCTGTAAGAGATGGAACTTGAAGAGGAATTCTGACTATCACCGGATGTCCCGATGGATAAGGGACCTGAGGAAGGTATGTGGTAATACATATAAACAAACACCCATGTCCAAAGAAAAGGATAATGCGATGACTATATGCGTAGGAGAGAAACAACAAAAAATATCCCAGGTTCAATTTCCCTCGGCCAACTAGAGTTTTTATTACATCGTAAGTGGTAAATTCTTGAATCCGTCCAAGGATGATATTTATATGTTGGTAAATGAAGGCCCAGTGGATAATCAATATAAGCAAGTCCATAATTGATGACCAACTTATTTATTTGTGGAAAATCTAGTAGGGTGTTTGCCATAATGGTTTGATATTTCAAAGCTGGAAAAGTTCAATGGGAGTTCAGACCCGCATAACCATATTGAGCAGTTTAAAAAATTTATGATGAATTTTAAGGATGATGACAAGTTGTTGTGTCGTGCTTTCTCTTAAACTTTCAAGGATGGTGCATCAAAGTTGTATAACTGGTTACCGGAGGGCTCCATAGAAAACTTTGACATGTTCTGGACTTCGTTTAAATAACAGTTTGTGGATAACAAGAAGTTTCGAGGGAATTGAGACCTAATCATTAATTGCCGAAAATAGGTTAGAGAGAGCCCGGTTGAGTATACTAGATGTTTTTTTTCAAATAAACCAATCTAGATGAGTGCAAGGAGAAGGTCACTTGCGTTGAGTACAAGCAAGGGTTTCCAACCAAAATTTTAAAAGACATCGTTGCTAAGAAACATGCCTTAACCTTTGACGCTTTGTTAGTACAAGTTTGGAAGCAAATAATCGTCGAAGAGACTCAAGCGGTGGAACTTGTCTCAATACCCAACAAAGAAAGCAAAATTTGCAATCACCCATATTAATCTATCAAAAATTACCAGCTCGGTTTATGGGCCTCAACCTTAGCCGATCTAAAATTTTCACCTTTTGACTATGTTTCTACCAAAGGGTTTGACTCAAGCACCATCGTAACGAGGTCTAATCAATAGGTTATTAATTTTCAGCAGCCAATTAGGCCAATGTCAAACAAGTGGATCCAACATACTCATCATGTGGGATTAACAAAGTGTGTGGCAATAATGTTTGATAAAGCTCGAAATCACATACATTTTAAAAAGAATTTTTCGATTTATAATTCGGGAGAGGGGGTGGATAACAAATACCGCAAGTTCACAAAGATGTCGCGCATGAAATGAAGGACTGCATAGCTTTGAAAAAAAGATATTCAAGTGTTAATTGAGAATGATAAATTAATAATTTTTGTTAAAAGAAATTCCGGGGTTTAGCAAACAAAATCCAACAGGAAAGGAGGTAGTTGTCATGGCTCTGAAGCAGGCAAATATGTTTTAATGATCATACAGCTTGTTGACTCGTTTAAAGTATCTTCGAAATATTTGAATCCAGACCTTGACTGAAGGATTGTTATAATGGTTAAGGAACCAAAATTTCAAGGGGAAGGTTAGTGAGTTATGTAATTTTTTTGAATCTCTAACTATTTTTGTTGGAGATATTGTTTCAATGATTACTAACCTCTCTCGGAAAAGACACATAGTGATTTTTGAAACCCAATTGGAGGTAGGAGCTTCGACCCATTTATACATAAACTTATCGCCCTTGCTTTGTTTTGATGATGGTGATATGAGAGATGTGGATGGGCCACATGAAGAGGCGATGATGATTGCAACTTCCATTGTGGGGAGAAAAATCCAAAAGATTTTAATTGATACCCATAATTCTTCCAATATCTTATTTATGACCATGTACGAACTGATGAATAACCCTCCAAGCATTCTTCGATCATACCAAACTATTGTGGGCTTTACGGGGGTTACCGATGAGGTTGTTGGAGAGTTTGAATGAATGTTGGAGCTAGGTTGCAGGTTATTTATGAAAGAGGTAACGATTTTGTTCATAGTTGTGGGTGCACCAACGTCATATAATCCAATCTTTGGTAGACCTTATCGAGGATGCACGTTGTCACCTTAAAAGGTCATAAATTCTTGAAGTATGTGGTTGGAAGTAATGTGGGGATAGTCCGAACCAGCGGCTACAGAATATTATAAAACAAGTTTGTCCCTAAAGCAAATGAGGATTATTAAGGCTAAAAAGGAATAGTCGTTACCAGGGTCAAAATCGGAGTTAGATGTTATGAATTGAAGACCCCCGGGTTAAATAATGTTGGAGCCACTTATCAACGATTGGTGAGCAAGGCATTTGCGAGTCAGATCGAACGAAACTTCAAAGTGTATATTGACGATATGTTTGGGAAGAGTACCTAAAACGAGGACCATTTCTCCAATCTGGAAGAAATCTTTTGCAACTTTAAGACCATAAACTTGAAGTGAAATCGAGAAAAATGTTTCTGGGATACGATCCGGAAAGTTTTTTGGGGTATATAGTTAGCGAGAAAGGGATCAGAGCTGACCCTACACAATTAGCTTTCAACATTATGGATCACCTCATATCCGTTAAAGAGGTTCAAATATTGTCTGGAAGGTTGGTTTCCCTCGATATAGATTCATCTCGAGGTCTTCAGATAAATGTGCTCATTTCTTTGAAGTATTGAGACAAACAAATTGTTTTAATTGGACTCCAAAATGCAATGAAGATTTTATTAGAATTGGAAAAATACTTATCCTCTCTCTGGTTACCTTAACAAATCCAAATACAGGAGAGAAATTGTTCATTTACGTAACGGTGTTAAATTATTCTGTGACTGCAGTATTAGAACGAAAAGTTGATAACTGTTCTCGGTCCGTATACTATGTGTGTAAGAGTTTGTTATATGCTAAAAAAGATACTTGAAACTAGAAAAACTTGTTCTCACCCCAGTAACAACAACTCAGAAAATAAAACCCTACTTTCCAGCACACTCGATTGTGGTCCAAATTTTTTTCTTTTGAAATATATATTGCAAAGTTCGATATACCATGACGAATGACGAAGTAGTTTGCGAAATTGAAGAATTATTATATTACAACAATTAAAGCTCAAACTTTGACCGATATTTTGGTTGAGCTTCATTCCGAACGAATCAAAGACGAAAACATAAATATATTAGAAATACAATACAAAAATTATAAATTTAATAATACATTTAAAATATGCAATAAAATATTATTGTTTAATAATTATACAGAATTACAATATAAAAAATTTAAGGGAAGCAAATCATGAATTTTGGATCCAAGCATCTTTAGCTTGCCCAAGAAATCATACCTTTCCAAATTCTTCAGCGCTGCTAAACCAAACCTAATTGGAAATCGAAACGGTTCATTCATTCTTAACTCTTTAAATACCATCGTTGGTTGAAGGCTGCAACTGCAATTCAAATTTTCGAATTTCAGTTATGGATCCTCTCTCTGGGGATTCGCCTGTGCCTTCTTCTCCCTCGATCTTGAAAAAGCAGAAGGTCGACTTTGATGTATCGTACGAGACGAAGGTTGAGATTTCAGAGGAGAGCGACGGCGAGAGCGGCGGCGAGAGCGGCTGTGAGAGCGGCTCCGGGAGCGACGGCGAGAGCGACGTACCCGATTTCGCGCGAGAGTTTATGGATACACATTATAGCGCAGAGGAAAGGGCTGCGTGCAAGGAAGCTTGCAAGAGATACAGAGCCCAGGTCAAAGCAAGCGATGGTTTTGATGTTGACCACGACCCGAACATTAATTTATTCGGCCAAATCACTCCCATTCTTTCTGACGAAATCAGTGGTTCTGGCGATTACGCTTCCTACATAAAAAATCTCGCCATTTTGGCTCTTGAGGAGTACAACAAAGACAAGGAAGAGCACTTGATATTTGACAGGATTCAGAAGGGTACTTATCAGCTGGAGATTGGTTCTGTGTATCGCATAACCTTCTTGGTTAAAGATGCATCTTTGCAGTCCAAAGTCTTCCAGGCGAAAGTAGGTGTTATGGGTCCAACGAAGAAGGTTGATGTTAAATTCTGCAGGCCTAAGCCTTAAAACTCAGAATATTGCCGCCAGCATCATCGGTTTATTTCTTACAATGTAGCATTAAGACCAGCATCATCGGTTTCGGATCGTAAAGGTTAGAAATATTACTGACCATTTTAGGACCAGCATTCACAACTCTTTTTCACTTATGCAGGGGCAGGAAAGCAGTCTATATTCTACGGAGGAGTTGATTCAATGGCGATTAGGCAAGAATTAGGTTATTCAGTAGGTTTTGTTGCTTGTTGATTTGCATTTGATATAAATTTCCGTTGATTGTTGCGGTTTAAATAAGTATATCTCATTTGAGAAAGTGAAGATTGATGCAAGATTTAGGTAACAAAGATAAGTATATCTCATTTGAGAAAGTGAAGATTGATGCAAGATTTAGGTAACAAAGATTTATTGATTAAGTGTTTATGTTTTCTTTCGTAGGAATAATTTGATTGGATGTGTTCCTGATTCAAAAAAAAAATACCATCGTTGGTTTACGTATATCACATAAACCTCATTTCTCTTTTCACCCGAGATGGAGCTCTGCATGACCCAAACCGTCTCTAATCTTCCTAAAACCCCTAAGCACCATATTTTCTCAACCCTAAACCCTATTAATCTCCGAAAACCCACATACTCTCTCCCTCGTTGACGAGCTCCAATCGCTCTTCGCTTACACTCTCGTACGTACTAAGGAACTCTACCATCTTTTGTTACATTTTTCTCTTATAATCTGCGTTATAAAAATCTGTGTTTAATTTGATTGTATCGTTATAAAAATCTGTAGACGTTTGTGCTATTGTTTTTGCTTGTTATTATCGTTTAGCTATCTTAATTCTAAATGACAATTCTTAATTTTACTTGTTTGATCTGACTTTATAGATTGTTATACGTTGTTTTACCCTTTAGTGTGCTCATAAAGATTATTGTTGTATCAGGTGTCCTGTTTCTAGAACCAAAATTGAATTTTTGCGGTGGACTATAATGGTTCTTATAGTTTGCTTATTATTAGCAATTGAGTGTCGTTTTTCTCTTCACTCAAGTCACCCTTTTCTTTGTTGCAACTGATGTGAACGTATTTGTTTAGCTTGCTGTCAGGTATCCTGCGCTCTTCAGTGTCATTTCCAAGAGCTATTTTTTCACACGTATCCTACTAATGTAGAGAAAAGTTCTCCGGTGATAAGAAGAATCACATAGAGCTACAAAGAAGAGGTTTGCTAAAGATCCTCGTGTCTAGCATATTTTAAGTAAGAATTATCATCTTTGCTAATGATCTTCTATTTTGGACCCGAAAAGCTTGCTCGAGTTTGTTCTTGGTCCACTTACAAAAGACCTCGTACTAGTTGAGATATGTTCTTACTTATATACCAGTGATCATTCCTATGTTTAACCGATGTGAGATGTGAGACTTTGGTCACCACACTAACAAATCCTCCTCTCGAACTTTGTACCATTTTAGCCTCTTCTCAATTGACTTCCATCCGCTCATTCTAATCAGGTTAGGGTCTACCTGAACCATAAAGGCACTACGGATGTAACTGCTCACACCTCCTATTAGACCACACTATCTTGTTCCTTAGCGTCACTCCAATCAAGTATCACCTGTCTTGATACACTCCAATCTAGTCACGCCGATTGATGAGCCATGGGCACTCTGAAGTACGTTATCTAGAGTAGATCATTCACATTGAGCGTAACTGCTGGTTTATCATGCTCGACTTCCGAGAATTTCATCCATGTCGAGTTTTGTCTGGGCCTAGAGCTCTGATACCATTTGTTAGGAATATGTGTATAGCATATTTTAGTCTCCGTATATATGTAAGAACAATCCGATCTCAACACTAGTATGATATTGTCCGCTTTGGTATCCGAAGGCCGGCACAACTTTGATTTTGGTCCACTTCCAAAAGGCCTCATACTAGTTGAGATATATTCTTACTTATATACCAATGATCATTCTCATGTTTAATCGATGTGGGATGTGAGACTTTAGTCACCACACTAACAAATGTTTGGGCTACTTGACCTCTAGAGCCTTTACAGCGGATCTATCTGCTCACTCGACCACCCTGCCTATTCCTTAGCTAAAATCAGAACAAGGTCTTACCATTGATCACACCGCCTGTTCGTTAGCGCCACTCCATTCAAGTCAGTCACGAGCACTCTGAACTAGGTTGTAAAGAGGCCTTTTGGAATGGACCAAAAGCAAAGCCGTGCGGCCTTTCGAATCCAAAACGGACAATATCATACTAGTGTTGCGTTCTTACTTATATACGGAGACGGAATATGCGGTAAATCTTCTCCTTGAGGCGAATATCCTTTCTTCATTGTCAACAAAGAAACTTCTATTCTTCTGACTCACCAAATGCCCCTAAGGCATTCACTCTATATTGCGAACACCAATCCAGTTTAGACACTCCCTAAACTTTCAAACTCATACTGCCTTGGCCATTATATCTGCTCGATTATCGTGTGTAGACATTTTTTCACATCAACAATTCCATTTGATATTATATCACAAACAAAATGATACCTGACATCTATGTGCTTGGTACGCTCGTGGTGCATCTGGTTCCCTGTAAGGTGTATGGCGCTTTGACTATCACAAAACACTTTTGTAGTAGTCCTATCAAAGCCCAAATCTGCCACCAAACCTTGCAACCAAATTGCCTCTTTAACTGTTTTTGTTACCGCCATGTACTTTGCCTATGTTGTAGAAAAAGCTACAGTAGCTTGCAACTGTGCTTTCCAACTTATCACACTCCCACCTAGAGTAAATACATATCCTTTCAGAGATCATATTTTATCCATATCACTTGCAAAATTAGAATCAACAAAACCAATCACTGATCCTGCAATATCATTCACTGATCCCCCAATATCAGTCTTGTTAAAAGTTAAGCCAACGTTCGCAATATTCTTAAGATATCGAAGTATTCATTTCACTTCATGTCAATATTCTTTCCCAGGATATCCCATGTACCTGCTAACTACACTAACCGTATGTGAAATATCAGGACGTGTGCATACCATAACATACATTATACTACCAACTGCACTTGCATATGAAACCTTCGACATTTTTTCCAACTCAGCATCGACCTTCGCCGCTCCTGTTGCATACAACTTGAAATGGGTAGCAAATGGAATGCTAACTGCTTTAGCATCAAACATGTTGAATCGTTGTAACACCTTCTCAATATAGCTTTGTTGAGACAAGTATAATGATCTTACACTTCTATTCCTGATAATCTCCATACAAATAATCTTCTTTGCTCTGACCAGATCTTTCATCTCAAACTCGACACTAAGCTGCTTCTTTATCTGCACAATGTGGGACATACTACAAGCAGAAATAAGCATATCATCCATATATAAAAACAAGTAAACATAAGAATCATCTGACATCTTTTGATGATACACACAACTATCATATGGACTCCTCGTTAACCCTTTTGACACCATGAATGTATCAAAACGTTTGTACCATTGCGTAGGTGACTGTTCCAAACTACATAGTGACTTTTTTAGCAGACAAACTTTATCCTCCATAGTAGGTTCGATAAATCCCTCTGGTTATATCATGTGGATTCGCTCCTCCAACTGCTCAAGCTCTAAATCTTACAAAACTACCATGGCTAACAAAACTCAAATCGAACTATGCTTCACCACTGGAGAAAACACTTCATTCAAGTCGATTCCTTCCCTTTGAGTAAAACCCTTGGCGAACAGTCTTGCCTTGAATCAAGATGCCTCAACCCATGGATTACCTTTCTTTTTCTTAAACACCCATTTACTGCCTACTACCTTCTGTCCTTTAGGAAAGTCAACAAGCTTCCACGTTTGATTCTTATAAAGAGATTCAATCTCTTCCCCCATAACACCAATCCATCGATATGCCTCTGAACTCGCTATAGCTTCTCTGTAGCTACTAGGTTCCTGCATCTCAACTTCTTCTGCAACTGACTGAACATATGCAACTAGATTAACATATCTTTTTATTTTGGGCGCATCATCGTCAATATTATTCGGTGCTGACGCTTTACTACTTATTCCGGATCCACCTCAGAACCATTCGAATTATTGGACCTACTAGGAATTGATTCCACTTCAAGGTCCATTTATTTACTCACAATCGATCATGATTCGACCATTTCTCCTACTTTCTTTTGTCTGTCTATCGAAGCAAACTCGTTAAAAGTAACGTCCCTAGTGATGAGAAAAACTGGAATACGCAGGAAAACCGAACACCCTCAGCTCAAAATGAGTATATCCTAGAAATATGCACTTATTTTCCCTCGGCTCAAGCTTACTATCTCTCACATGAGCATACGCAGGAAAACCAAACACTCTCAACTGTCCGTAATCAGCCGACGATCTAGACCAAATCTCAAAATGAGTTTTACAGTTAATAGCCGTTGATGAAGACCGATTCACCAAGTAATGTGCTGTATTGATAGCTTCAGCCCAAAAATCCTTTCCCACACCGGAATGCGAGAGCATGCTTCGTGCCTTGTCACAAAACATTATGTTCATTCTTTCTGCGACCCCATTCTGTTGTAGCGTTCTAGAACAAGTGCGATGACGCACTATTCTCTTAGCTTTGCAGGACTTGTTGAACTCACGACTGAAATATTCTAACCCATTATATGTCCTAAGACGTTTGATTTTTCTTGATGTTTACTTCTCAATCATCGTCTTCCACTTGAAAAAATTGAATATGCCTCATCTTTCATTTTTAGAAAGTAAACCCACACCATCCTTGAATACATATCAATCAAACTCATGTAATATCTGGCTCCGCTCTTCGATGAAACTCTGTTTGGACCCCGAAGATCTAAGTGAATGTAACCCATTGTCCCTTTAGTCTTTCTTATAGCCGATTTGCTGAATTTGACTCTAGTTTATTTACCAAACACACATTGTTCACAAAATTCCAATGATTATGCTTTATACCCTTTCAACAAATCTCTCTTTCCTAAAACAGCTAATCCTCTATCATTTATATGACCAAGACGCCAATGCCACAACTTATTTTGATCCTGCCTACTTTGGTTATTACTCCATGATGATGCTACTGCATCATCTCCCATAACAACACTCCTCTGGAGTATGTAAAGACCCTTCTGCAAACTGTATTCCATGCACACCATTGAGCATTTTGTCACTTTGATTACACCGTCTTCTGCACGATACTTGTTGGTGTGGATTATTTTGGACTGGGGGTAATTTTGTTAGATGTTTTGGGGAATTTTAAGGGTATTAAATGTTTGGGTGTTTTGTAGTGAGAGATTTGAGCTGCCTGGTTGTATTAAATGTTCATTACCCTCATTAATGAAAGTGGTTGGGTATTTATACTTGATGAGTCCGGATTTTGTCACCACTCTTTATGAGAACCGGACAGGGACAATTTGGATAACATCCACCTACTGAACTGTCAAGACTGAACTAAAGTATTAAAAACTTAATCACTTCATGACTAAGCTAATTACTTGCTTACTTAAACTAATGGGTCTTTAAATTCGACCCGAATCCATCAGCACAAACCGTAAGCCCATGTGGCCCAAGGATAAGGGTATAAATATCCAACCACCTTCATTAAATGAGGGTAATGAAAATTAAATACAACCAGGCAGCTCAATTCTCCCTCTACATTCTATCCAAACATTAAATACCTTCAAAATTCCACAAAACTCTAGACAAAGTTACCCTCAAACGAAAAGAAACCACATCAAATTGGCAACCATAGTAGGAGGACGACGGTGCCTGAATCTAGCATTCAAAACCATCAGAAAAAACCAGTCGGGATGAATCCGGACGTACATGAAGTACCACCAGCTTTGGCCGAAGTGATGGGAGATAATGATAAATATACCATTGAGGAGCGAGATAGGTTAAAAGTTGAAATAGAAGCTCTGAGGGATGCCAAGAGGGCAGAGATGGGCACAAAAGAGAAGTCTAAGGCGTCAGTTCAGCATACTGACAATCCAAGGGAGCATGAGCCCTCAAAAACACATATGAGCGCGAAAAAGACTCATGCTAGCTAGAAAAAGTCTCACCGGTCTAAACCGGTGGAGAGCTCTGATTCAGACTCAGAATCTTCCAGCAGCTCCTCAGGCGAAGATGGAGTAGAAGAATCCTTGTCATCCAACAGTGATGAAGGCCGTTCGAAAAAGAAGCAAAAGTTAGTAAAAAATACTCAAGAAAAAAGGATAGGCATGGAAAGTTAAAGAGGCATATAGGCAAAGGATCGTGTCATAGCCGGAGACATGTAGATCGGATGGTGATGGATACTTTTTCCTTCCATGATGAGCCATGTATCTTTGCAACTCCTAACGAGGATACTGTTTTCAGTCGTGGCCGGAATTGGAGACAATCTCCATTGTCATCCAAGATCCTGTCCGGAAGCCTCCCTAAGAGGTTTGACAGTATAAAAATGGAAAAATACGATGGCAGTAAAGACCCGGACAACCACTTGGAACAGTTCAAAATTTTTATGATGAATTTTGATGATGACGACAAGTTGCTTTGTAGAGAATTCTCCCAATCATTTACGGGAGTGCCCTGAAGTGGTACAACAGTTTGCCACAAGGATGCATCAGAAATTTCGATACTTTTTGGGTGGCTTTTCGAAGACAGTTTGTTGGAAGTAAGAACGTAAAGGGCAATGGAGACACAATCATCCACTGTGCCCAAGAACCGAACGAATCTCTAAAAGAATACATAAGTTGCTTTGTAAACACCAAAAACGGGTTGGCTGATTGCTTTGAACAAGTAGCAATAGCTTCTCTGAGGCAGGGCTTAAACCCTGGAAACCTGGATGATTCCGTAACCATAAAAAAGGCCATGACATGAGGAGGTTTGCTGAATCAGGTCGGAAAGCAGATCAATGTAGATGAAACAAAGAAAACTAGGGTGCACAGGCAGGTGAGGTCTACTCCGGTTGCACCAAATCCAAACCAAAACCAGTCCGGGAACAAGGTTAGGGAGGCCGGGCAGAGTCATAACAGAGCCAAGGCTCAATCTCAGCTAGCTGCTCCAGCACAGAGTCAACAATCTAGAAATAAACGAGGACCTTGGGTTCAACCGGAGTGGTTTGCAGAATTAAAAGAAAACGTAGCCACCATTTATGACAAAACAAAAGACGAAGTACATTATAGAAGGCCGGGTGCGTTACAATCTCCTAGGGAGAGCCGTAACAATTGTTTCTGTCAGTATCATAATGATACTGGCCATACCACCAAGGATTGTATTGCTTTGAAGCAAGAAGTCCAGAATTTGATTGAAAGAGGAAAGTTGGGAGCATATGTTAAAAGAAGAGGAGGAAATAGGCCTGATAACGCTCATCGGGCTGGTCCAAACAATGCAAGCACATCGGCTCCGGAAAGGGCTATGGTGATAATCGAGATGTTTGATGTAGAGTCAGAATACTTGGACCCTGATCCGACCCAGAATAGAGTGGGTGCTATCGCAGAACATTGCAAGTCGGTGTCCGGACTTATCAACTTTTATGAGTCACTCACAATTTTCGGAGGAGATACCATGACAGCACCAACTGCTTCCTCAAGAAAGAGGCATGTTCATACTTTAGCTACCCAACTTGAAGGAGGCATGACTTCCTATCAATCGCAGATTCCATTTCCTTTCATTGTTTTCGATGAGGATGACTTGAAGGATATAGCTGGTCCTCATGAAGATGCTGTTGTCATAGGAGCATCCACCGGGGGCAATGACATAAGGCGAATTTTGGTGGACACCGAAAGTTCTGTAAATATTCTCTTTTTAACTTCCTACAAAAAGATGAAAAATCCAGCAGTAATTCAGCGTTCGAACATGTCAATTGTGGGTTTAACTGGAAGCTCAACAGATGTGATCGGGGAGTTCGAGGAGGAGGTTGTGTTGGGCAAAGGCCCTTTTAAGAAGATGGTTAGAATACTGTTCGTCGTGGTGGATTGTCCCACTTGTTATAATGCTATTCTGGGGGGGGGGGGTCTTGGGTCTCTAGGATTCATGCAGTGGCCTCAGCAGTCCACCAATGTTTAAAATATGCTGTGCAAGGACAAGTGGGAGTTGTTCGGAGCAGCCAAAAGGTAGCAAGAGAGTGTTATGCAACAGCGCTGGCCCCCCGGACGTTGGGGGCAGTTCGGATTAACGAGGAATAGCAGTTTGAGGGGATTTCTGGGGGAGAGGGTGAGATTGATGACCCTAGAAAGACCCATAAAGTCTTAATACCGATTGGAGAAGTTGAAACACATTCATTGGCTGAAGGAAAAAATGTCAAGATAGGGTCCAAGATGACATTGGAATTAAAGGGTAAGATGCTAAAGTTCCTGAAAGACCATCATCATGTTTTTGCTTGGTGCAATGCTGATGTTACCAGAGTACCAGCATATATTATATCACACCAACTGTCCATCCGAAGGGACATAACACTTGTGATACAAAAAAGAAGAGCTTTTTCTAAGGAAAAGGCTGATGTCATAGTTCAAGAGGTCGACCAGCTTACTAAAATGGGGCACATAAAGGAGTATCGGTACCCTTTATGGATAGCCAATCCAGTATTGGTAAAAAAAGAAAAATGGCAAATGGCGTATGTGCATCGATTTTACGGATCTCAACAGGGCTTGCCCAAAGGATTTATACCCAGTTCCCTGGATTGATCAGTTGGTGGATTCCACATCTGGGAACAAGCTACTATCTTTTATGGATGCTTTCTCCGGGTATAATCAGATTCAAGTGGATCCGAAGGATCAGGAGCATACTACGTTTGTTACCGATATGGGCCTTCATTGTTACAAGGTGATGCCATTTGGTTTAAAAAATTGCTGGGGCTACTTATCAGAGATTGGTAAACAAGGCTTTTGCTGATCAAATTGGAAGAAACATGGAAGTATACATCAATGATATGATGGTGAAAAGTATGGATGAAGAGCTACACTTGGCAGATCTTCAAGAAACTTTTGCTAACTTAGTGAAAGTGAATTTGAAATTAAACCTAAAAAAGTGTGTCTTTGGAGTGCAGTTCGGAAAATTCTTAAGGTATGTGATAAGTGAGCAAGGGATACAGCCTGATCCGCACCAACTTAATGCTTTACTGCAGATGGAGCCTCCTCGGTATATTAAAGAAGTACAACGAGTGACTGGGAGGCTGGCTGCACTAAACCGTTTTATTCCAAGGTCTTCGGACAAGTGCGCCCCATTTTTTCAAACTTTGAAAGGTGCAAAAGATTTCAATTGGTCCCCACAGTGTGATGAGGCCTTCGATGAGATTAAAAAGCATTTGTCTTCCCACAAGACTTTGTCTAAACCCGTTGATGGAGAAACTCTCTTCATATATTTGGCAGTCTCTGATTGTGCCAAAAGTTCAGTATTGGTAAGAGAAGTAGATAATTATCCTCGTCTGATGTATTATATCAGCAAGAGCTTGATAGATGCAGAAAAACGCTATCTGAAGCTTGAAAAATTAGCATTAGCCCTGGTGATTGCAGCGAGGAAGATGAGACCTTATTTTCAGGATCACCCTATCATTGTCCGGACGTATTTTCCTTTGAAAAACGTTCTCCAAAAGGCCGACATTTCAAATAGAATGACTAAGTGGTCAGTGGAATTGGGGGACTTCGATATTGATTTTGCCCCCCGGACAGCAATCAAAGCCCAATCGGTGGCAGATTTCTTAGTTGAATTTCACTCAGCTAGGAATACGAAGTAAACAACTGGTATGAAAGATAAAAAAGTCTGGATCATCCAGACTGATGGTGGATCGAGTACCATGAGATGTGGTGCTGGGGTATGTTTAACCTCTCCGTACGGTGACAGAATGTACCAAGCTATATGTTTTTCTTTCAGGGCTTCAAATAATGAGTCTGAATATGAAGCTGCTATAGCTGGTTTGAAATTAGCTATTATTTGTGGGTCCAAAAGGGTCAAGCTGATGAGCGATTCTCAGCTTCTTATCCATCATGCACAAGGTCAATCCAAAGCCAAAAAGGAGAAGCTGGTTAAATACTTACTTCTTCTTAAAGAAGTAGCACTCAATTTCAAGAGCATCATTTATGAGCACATACCCCAAACAGAAAATATAGTGGCAGACTCCTTGGCAACCATACCATATACTGAGTCCTACCCTTGGATTCATATGCTGGAGTGTCCATCCATTCAAATCAATCCGGATAAGGAAGAAGAAAGTTTCAATATACAGATAAAACAGCCTCAAGATTGGAGATTTCCTCTCCTTCAATATCTCTCAGATGACATCTTACCTCCGGAAAAATCAGTATCAAGAAAAGTAAAATACAAGGCTCGTGGCTTTGTCATCCTAAGAGATATTCTTTATAAAAAGTCTTATAGTAAATCCCTTCTACGATGTTTAGGGGTCAACGAGTCTCAAATAGTGCTCTCCGAGTTACATGATGGTGAGGGATCAGCTCACTGTGGATTCATGGCTCTAACAAGAAGAGTTTTATTAGTTGGGTACTATTGGCCCTCCATAATGCAAGATGCTAAGGAGTTGGTAAGAAAGTGTGACCCATTCCAGAGTTATAGCAATGAGATTCATATCTCAACCATCCCTTTAGAGTCAATTTCTAAGCCAATACCTTTTGCTCGATGGGGGTTGGATTTAGTGGGACCTCTACCCATGGCATCCGGGGGGCGCAGAACAATAATCGTTGCTATTGATTACTTTTCGAAGTGGATCGAAGCAGCTCCATTGGCAGGTACAACATCAAAAGTTGTTATAAAATTCATTTTATCCAATATTTGTTGCAGATTTGGAATTCCACAAAAGATAACAACAGACAATGGGCCACAGTTCGACAACAAAGAAATGGAGAGTTTCTGTGCCTCTAGAGGCATACAACATTGCTTCTCTTCCCCTCTCCACCCACAAGAAAATGGTCAGGTCAAAGTGGCCAACAGGACAATACTGTCCGGTCTGAAGAAGAATTTGGAAGGGGCTGCTGGAAAATGGCCTAGTTATTTGTAAGAAGTTTTGTGGGCTTACCAGACCACTCCCGGGGTTGCAACACAAGAGTCTCCCTTTTCCTTAGTATATGGGATGGATGCCATTTCTCCCATAGAAGCTACTCTCCCTTCATTGCGAATTCATAACTTTTCTAAACACACAAACGAAGTGGCAATTAGAGGACATCTTGATTTAATAGAGGAAAGAAGAGTTAAGGCTCACCTTAGAGCTGTACACTATCAAGGTTTGATGAGAAGCAGGTTCGCTTCTAAAATTAAGAGAAGGGATTTTCAACCGGGGGATAAGGTGTTGAGAAAAGTTTTCCTACACACTAAAGAGAAGCAGTTCGGTAAGTTGGCTCCAACTTGGGAAGGACCCTATGTGGTTATTGAAAAGCTTAAGCCTGGGACATACCGGCTCCGAGACAAAGATGTGAGGATTTTGAATCACCCCTGGAACATTGAACACCTCCGGTTGTACTTGGAATAGGAACTATGTAAATATTTATTTGTTTAAAAGTTCATGTAAACATTTAGGGGCATACTCTTTCCTACCCTGGTGGCGCGGGGAGGTTTTAATGAGGTGTCCGGGCTTTTTTATATAATTTGATACCTTCTTAAAAATCTGGAGTGTTTTCACTTAATAGTTTCTTGTGAAAATTTTATTCGAACAGACCGGATTAAATTGGAGGATTGATGACTACTTAAACATTTGTCATCGAAGAATTTAAACACTCTCACTTTAGAATACTTATGAAATAACTAAGGGCCGTTTAAACATTAGCCACCAAAATTGAAAAACTATGAAAGAATATAAGAGTTGTGCAAAATAAAGCTACCTATTCAAACATACAAAGTGCCTTGTCCACCCAAGGACTTTGAGTTTTCAAACGAAATGGTTTATCCAAACAGGAGCCGGACACAATTACAAAAAATGCTGTCATCCAAGGACTTTGGTTCGATTGCACAATTTTTTTTTTAAAAAAGATAGTTAATACTTCAAGGCTGAGCTTTCTTAGATGGCCTAGCCTCACTAGTTTTCTTCTTGAGGTCGTCATTTTCCTCATCCAGACTCTCCCCGGTGTTCTCTTCTTCATCGGTTGTGTCATCACTGGAATAGTCATACTTATCACCATCAGCCATTATGTGGAAGGGGATGTCTTCATACTCTACAAAAGTCCATAAGTCTCCCAGATTCCTCTTCGGAAATTTCTCATGAAAGAGCAAGACCATGTACGACTTCACTTTGGAAAACTTTTCTTCCTGAGTGTCTATCACTTGGTTGGTATAAGCATCAATCCTAGCTTGGATTTTTGCCTCTTGCTCCCTTATCAAATCAGCTTTTTCTTGTGCAGCCTTGGACACCGAGTCCTCGAGCGAGATCTTGTCATTTGTTAAAGTATGAATGACCCTGTCCCTAGCCTTCACCTCTTCTCTGGAGGAAAATAGATCTCTCTCCAACTCGGATTGCTTTGTTCGAAGTTCTTTGATGGCATCTTCCAAAGTGGCTACCTTTGTGGCCAAATCCTCCTGGTTTTTATTCAACTCCACATTTTCCCTCTTCAAAACATCACCATTCTGATTGGCAGTGAGGAGGTCGACATACAATTTCTCTTTGTCAGAATTAAGGGCATTAATGATGGCTGACTGACCTCGTACTTGCTTCTTCAAATTAAGCACTAGCTGAATATTGCTTAATATAAAGTGAGTTATGACATCTCTTTCACTTGAGACAGAGAAAGACTTACCATTGAAGGTAACAATGTTCGAAGAACTCGGGGGGAGGTAAGGCCCAACAAAATCATCCTTAGGGAGGTTTTCAAAGTAAAGACCAATCTCTTCAAGACCACTAATATCAACACCATCAATGCTGATATCCCCTCCTGCACCCCCTCCGGTTTGAAAGTCACCAGGGATGCCTTCTGCTTGAGTAGGGTCAGTAGGGTCAACAGGAGGAAGAGGCTCCGGAGGCCAGAGGGAAATTTCATCACCCTTGGAGGTTTTCTTCTTCTTGGCCTCCCTGTCTTTTCCTTCTGCTCCTCGTTTCCTATATTTCTTAGGAGTCTTTGAGGATTTTGGAGATCCTACCACTTCCCTAGTACTTTCATACTCCACTACTTGTAGAAGAGCGGCCTCAATCTGCCCTTGATCTGGCCCCTCTTAGTTTGTTGGGGCAGATTCCTCCACTTCGGTGGGATTGGCTTCAACCGTACTCTGCTTGCCTTTACCTTTCTTGCCATTCATCTTGCTTGGGGATTTGGCTCTACCAGGCAGATACAACGACCCATCCGGTGCATCTGTTCTCCTGAGGGTTACTTCCGGAGGGGGTGGGGTGGTCAACTCCTCCCAGGACAAGTCCCTCCGGTCAGTTGTATTCCAAAGGTAGGACTTTGTTAGATTGCCTCCGGTAAAGGCATTGTGGAAGCGATTCCCCCACTTCTCAGCAGCCCAAGCATTTAGCTTGGTGCAAGTGGTCTGCCCAGCCTTCAAGTAGTCACTGAAGTCCTTAGGCAGCACTACCAAGGAACAAAAAAAAGAGACAAGTCAGATAATTTTTTTTTTGATAAATAAATATGGGAATGTGAGATGGGATTCTTACCATCGCTTCGCCATCTGCTGGTAAGGAGGCTCGGGTTGACATCGGTTTTAATCTTCCTCCTATTCTCCCAAGCGCCACTCACAAACAAGAATTGAGTCTTCCAATTCCTTTTCGACTCGAGCAGGCCATCCACTACTTTGTAATTATCACCATGTTGAAGTGATAGAAGGGAATAAGGTGGTTTCTGTAGAGGCTGGCCACAGCTGCAAACTGCTCCATTGGAAGAGGAATTCCGGAGAGCCTGGAGGCCATAATACAGGCCATGAGAGTGTACCATGCATTGGGGCTCAGTTGGCTTGGGCAAAGTTTGATGAGGTGAAAGTATTTGACTATCTCCGGGTCTAAGGGAAACCTTAGTCCCCAGTTGAAGAGCTCGGTGAAGAAAACTATTTCACTGAGCTTGCAGACCATCGGTGTCTCCGGATCCATCGGAATCCTTATTTTGACATTCTCCGGGATCCCCCATTTTGTTCGCATCCGACCCAGTTCGGCTGTGTGGATGAAAGTATAATTAAGTTTTTGCAAAACTAGAATGGATTTGACACTTACCTTGTGGAAACAAGGTCCCACTTTTCCCACAAGACACTCCGACAAATCCGGATGCCTTAAGCATAGTTTCTCCTTGCCTTTGTCCTTCTTGGCAGCAACAACATCACTTGTTTACCCGGAAACTTCGGACTTAAAGCGAGCTTCTTCAATAGAATCCTCCATCATTTCTTTCATTATCATGGAAGGGTTATCAGTTGTTTTTGGGTGAGGGGAGCTAGAGGTTGGCTCAGCAGGCCCTCCGGATTGTTGGGCATCACTGGCTTCTTGTAGTCTGGACTCCGGTTGGGGCTCAGATGCAGTGGTTTCTTTTTGGAGACTTGAACTAGATGCCTCCGGGCCGGACAGCTTGTCCTTAGGAATCTTAATGGGTGCTTCTGACCCTGTATTTCTATCTTTAGCCCTCAATTTGGAAGGAAAACCTTTTGGAGCTTGCCCTTTCACCAAGCGACTTCTTCTCCGATCTACTAACTTCTCTAGAGAGGCGTCAGCATCCGATCCCATGGCAATGAATGGGGAAGGTTTCTTAAAACTGGTGACTACCTGTCCTGGTTCAACAGTAGGCTCTGATTCCTGAACTGATGAGCCCGAAACAATTGGTGAAAGGTTGGGTTGGAACAACCTCCTAGGTTTAACGCTCTTAGTTGAAGAAGAACCCCGGTCAGGCTCTGAGCTTGGTGTTTCTGATTTATCAACAGGTGAAACAGGGAGGCCTGCAGCAAGGCGCCTTTCTCGTTCAACCTTTTGAGCTTTTTATAACTCTGACAAATTGAGCCACCCACCTTTTATTAAAGCGTTTCTTGCTGTGAACATAAACTCACACCGAAAGAAAGTGTTTGTTTTTGAGAGAGAAAGCTTTGAAGTTTAGCAGAACAAGGATGATGAAGATGCTAAAACAGTAGAAAAGGGACTAATTTATAGTAAAGATACAAAAGATGCTTTGATACCTAGGAGAATTCGAAAGGGTTTAAAAACGGCGTTGATGTCATCCTCATTAAATGAAGAGGTTGCTTTTTGAAGTAAGTGGGAGGTCCGTTCTAGGGAAAAAAGCGGCTGATGTGGCGAATCAGAGAGATACACGTGTCCCACGATCTCTGGCAAAAAACCGTTTAGTTTCTGAGAACTTTTTCAGTTCGGATAAAGCTATTACACAGTTTGAAAATCTGTCCAGACATGGCTGTGACCAGCTACAGGCTATTTTGTAGGTCTTGCCAAAGGCCTTTGAACACCACCTAAAAAAGGGCCTACTGATGAGTCCGGATTTTGTCACCACTCTTTATGAGAACCGGACAGGGGCAATTCGGATAACATCCACCTAATCGGACAGGGACAATTCGGACAACTTCCACTTACGGAACTTTCCCGACTGAACTAAAGTATTAAAAACTTAATCACTTCATGACTAAGCTAATTACTTTCTTACTTAAACTAATGGGTCTTTAAATTAGACCCGAATCTATTAGCACAACCCAAAAGCCCATGTGGCCCAAGGATAAGGGTATAAATACCCAACCACCTTCATTAAATGAGGGTAATGAAAATTAAATACAACAAGGCAGCTCAATTCTCCCTCTAGATTCTATCCAAACATTAAATACCTTTAAAATTCCACAAAAATCTAGACAAAATTACCCTCAAACGAAAATAAACCACTTTCTCAGTGGTCAATAATTCCGGACTCATTGTCCGAATTACCCCTGTCCAGATTTCTCAGTGAGCAGTGGTCAATAATTCCGGACTCATTAGTAGCCCCTTTTTAAAGTTTTGTCAAAGATCTTTGGCAGGACTAATAAACTCAGTTAGCTAATAACAATATTCTCCGGATCGCTTATGTATTCAGTTCAGGGTTTATCCAGACTGAATAGTTCTCAGAATTTCAAGAGTTTTGCTCTGGATCGTGGGACACGTGTCACGTTTTGATTCGTTCTACCAGCCGTTTTCTTCCTAGAACGGCACTCCCACTAAGCCTAAAAAGAAACTCATACATTTAATGTTTCTTACGTCAGCGCCACCTTCAATCATTACCTTAGTCTCTTTGTTTTCTCATAGGTATCAGTAACTTTTGCCTCACTAGTATATATCATTTTCCTTTACTGTTTCACCATCTTCATCACTTTTGAAATTTTTTATTCTCAGAGCTTTTTACCTCTTCTCTCAAAACCTTTCTTGGGTATTTTATGTGCACATCGAGAAACGCTCTCGTGAAAGGTGGTTGGCTAAATCTTTCTGAACTAGAAAAAGCACAAAAAGTTGAACGTGAGAGACATATCGCTGTTGGTCTTCCAGTCTCTCCAATCAGTAAACCTGACACACCATCTTCAGAAGCTGATCGAGGATCATCCTCTGCCAAAAGTACACAACCTAGGCGTTTATTCCAACCCAAACTCTCGCCAATCCCTTCAGGCTCCTTGGTTTAGGAGTCTCAGCCTTCTACTGTGCAAGAGAAAGCAGTATCGAGTGCTAGAAATCCCTCCCCGTTCATTGTTATGGGGTCAGACTTTGAGAAATCTCCAGAAAAAACTAATCCGGACAACGCGTTTAGTAAAGGGTCAAGTAACCGGCTCTCAAACCAATTCTTCCAAAACAGGGCCCTCCAAGTCTGGCGCCAAAGATAAAGCTTCAGGATCTGAGGCATTTATTAGAGCCTCAAGTGACAAACCCTTCGGACCCGAGGCCACCAGAACCAGCTCTCATACTAAGTCATCCGGAGCTGAGCCCCAGCCGGACACCAGACCCTTAAGAGAGGCTGATGCTCAACCGTCCGGACAACCTGCTGAGCCACCAAACTAGCACTCTCCCATCAACAACGGCTGATAAACCTTCCACAGTGATGGAAGAGGTGATGGAGGATAATGTTGAAGAGGCTCGATTCGAAACTGAAGCTTCCGAGAAAACTGGAGATGCTGCCTCCGATAAAAAGGGAAAAGGCAAGAGAAAAGTCTGCATGATCCATCCGGATCTGCCAGAGAGTCTGGAAGACAATGTGGGACCTTGTTTTCATACGGTTAATGTGAAGTATCTGCTAGCCATGTAGAATATTAATTATGTCTATACCCTCACTGCCGAGTTAGGCCGGATCCGGACCAAGTGAGGGATCCCTGAATCTGTTAAGGTGGGGATACCAGTCACACCGGAGACTCCGATGGACTGCAAGCTTAGCAAAATCGTCATCTATACTGAGCTGTTCAATTGGGGGCTCAGATTCCCCTTGGATCCAGAAATTGTCAGGTATTTCCACTTGATAAAACTCTGTCCAAGCCTCTTGAGTCCTAATGGTTGGTATACTCTCATCGCCAGCATTATGGCGTCAAAGCTGTCCGGTATTCCTCTTCCAATGGAGCAGTTTGCTGCATGGCCAGCCTTTGTAAGAACCACCATATCCCATTCTACCACTTCAATATGAGAGATGACTTTAAAGTGGTGGATGACCTGCTTGAGTCAGAGAAAAACTGGAAGACCCAGTTCTTATTCATTAGCGGGGCGTGGGAGAATGAGAGGAAAATCAAAGCTAGTGTCAATCCTAGCATGCTCACCCGCAGGTGGAAAAGCTCAGGTAAGTATTTTACTTTGTTTGTCTTCTCATTTTGCAACAAAAACTTATCACTGAATTGTCTTTTCTTATATGTTAGTATTGCCGAAGGAGTTCTCCGATTATTTAGAGGAAGGGCAGACCACGTGTGCCAAATTAAATGCTTGGTTTGCTGAGCGTTGGGGGAATTCCTTCCACAACTGCTTTACCTCAGGAAACTTGGTGAGGTCCCGCCTATGGAGCACAATGGGCCGGAAAGACCTCACTTGGGAGGAGTTGACTACACTACCTCCTCCGATCGTTATTCTTACAGGAACGGAAGCGAAAGATGGTAAATTGGCCTTGCCCTCCAGAGCCAAAGCCCCAAGTAAAATGAAAGGGAAGAAAGGCAAGAAAAAGAAGTTTGCAGTAGAGGCCGTTCGGGGTGCTGCAGAAGAGGTTGCTCCGGAGAGTCAATGAGAACAGGTCCAGAGAGAGATTGATGCTGCTTTACTTAAAGTACCTGAGGATGAGTCTATTAAGGAGGCAGGTGAACCCCAAAGCCAACCAAGGCCTCCTAAGAAGGCCGAAAAAGGGAGTTAGCAGCGATAAGAAGGCAACTAAGAAGAAGAGGGTCTCCTTAGGAGATGAAATAGTCCTCTACCCTTCGGAGTCTTTACCTCTAGTAAATCCAACTGACCCACTTTGGCAGAACAAATCCCCACTGATCTACATACCGGAGAGGGTACCGGAGGGGATATTAATATTGATGGGGTAGACATCAGTGGTATTCAGAACATTGGTCTCTATTTTGGAGAGTTTGAGAAAGACGACTTTGCTGGCCCCTACCTTCCTCCAAGCTCCTCCAACATGGTAACTTTCAATGGTAAGTCACCCACTCTCTCCTGGCCCAGATTCAGCCACTACTCAACTTGGAAAAGCAAGTAAAAAATCAATCTTCCCTCACCGACACTCTCAAAGCAGACAAGGAAACATTATCAACTGACCTCTTTAACGTCAACCAAAGTGTTGAGGCATTGAAGAAGGAGCTTGATGAATTGAGAAAGAAGAAAGAAGATCTGGCAATTAAGGTGGTCACTTCGGAGACTGCTAACACAGAGCTCCAAACCAAATGCTCTGGACTGGAAAGGGATCTTTCCAACTTGAAGGGAGACATGAAGATCAAGGATGATACCATCAAAACCTTGTCCACTGTCAAGACTTCTCTCGAAGAAGCTGTGTCCAAGGTCATCAAGAAGAAAGCGGATCTAGTGAAAGATCAGGAAACAACCATCCAGGCTAAGATCGATGCGTATACCAATAAGGTGATAGACTCCTTGGAGGTAAGAGATGCAGAGGTCAAATCTGACATGATACTTCTTGTCCACCAGATGTTTCCGAAGCGAACCCTTGGAGATTTATAGAGATATGTGGAGTTTGGGGACCTCCCTTTCATACTATGACGGAAGGTGATCGACATGGCTATAGTAGTGGAATAGATTCCACTACTGATGAGGAGGAAGGAACCGGGGAGAGATCCAGTGACGAATCCAAAGATCCCAAGAAGAAAGACGATGTAGGAACATCGAAGGAGAATTTGCCCTGATACTTTAAATATTTTTTGTTTTTCTTATCCTCATGAAATACTAAAGTCCTTGGAAGGCCAAAGAATTTTTGTAACTGTGTCCGGTTTGAGTCCTGTTTAAGAATTTCTTTAAACTCTAAGTCCTTGGATGGCCAAGACATATTTTATGTTTCATTATTATCATCCGGTTTTAGCCGGATAGGTTTACTTTGCTAAATGTTTGCTTTGTTTCATATTTGTTAAATTTCAGTGGCTGATGTTTAAATAGCCCTTATTTGTTTTACAAGTATTTAAGATAAGAGTGTTAAAATCTCCGATGACAAATATTAAATGCTCATCATTCCACCAGATCAATCCGATCTGCAAAAAATATTTAGAGGAATTTAAAGAAACTATAAATCAAAACACTCCGAATGTTTTAAAAAGGCATCAAATTTTATTGAAAAACCCGGACACCTCATTAAAACCTCCCCGCGCAACCAGGGTAGGAAAGAGTATGCCTCCTAATATTTACATGGATATTAAACAAGTAAATATTTACACAACTTTTATTCCAGATACAACCAGAGGTGTTCAATATTCCAGGGGTGGTTTAAGATTCTCCCATCTTTGTCTTGAAGCCTATATGTCCCAGGCTTATTTTTTTCGGAGACCTCATAGGGCCCTTCCCAGTTTGGAGCTAGCTTGCCGAACTGCTTCTCCTTAGTATGTAAGAAGAATTTTCTCAATACTTTATCCCCCGGTCGTAAATCCCTTCTCTTGATTTTGGAAGCAAACCTGCTTCTCAACAAGCCTTGATAATGGGTGGCTCTAAGATGAGCCTTAACCCTTTTTTCTTCTATTAAGTCCAATTGACTTCTGACTGCCACTTCATTAGCCTGTTCGGAAAAATTGTGGACTCTGTATGATGGAAGAGTTGCTTCCACATGAGTAATTGCATCCATCCCATATACCAAGGCAAAAGGAGATTCTTCCACAGATAGGTCTACTAAATGACTTCTTGTAAAGGATGTCTCTTATGATTAAAAAACCACGAGCCTTATGCTTCATTTTCCTTGCCACTGCTTTATCCAAGGGAAAAATGCCATCCGAAATGTATTGAAGAAGAGGATACCTCCAGTATTTAGGTTGAACCACTTGTATACTTAAACTTTCCTCCTCTTTCTTGCCCTGATTGGGTTGAATGGATGGGAATTCTTGCACATGAATCCATGGGTAGGACTCAAAGTATGCTATGGTTGCCAATGAGTCTGCTAGTGTGTTCTCCGATCTGGGTATGTGCTCATAGCTAACATTTTTGAAGTTGGATGCTACTTCTTTAAGGATGAACAAGTACTTAATCAATTGCTCCTTCTTTACCTCAGATTGACCTTGAGTACGATGGACAAGTAGCTAAGAATCACTCATTCACCTGACTCTTTTAGCCCCACACATAAAGGCTAATTTTAAACCAGCTATAGCAGCTTCATACTCGGACTCATTGGTATAAATATAGCAGCTTCATACGCGGACTTATTGTTTGAATGCTAGATTCAGGCACCTTCTCCTCCCATTGTGTTCGCCAATTTGGTGTGGATTATTTTGGACTCAGGGTAATTTTGTCAGATGTTTTGGGGAATTTTAAGGGTATTAAATGTTTGGGTGTTTTGTAGTGAGAGATTTGAGCTGCCTGGTTGTATTAAATGTTCATTACCCTCATTAATGAAAGTGGTTGGGTATTTATACCCTTAATAATTGACCCATGGGCTTTTGGGTCAAGTTGCAAAACCGGGTCGTGTTTAAAGACCCATTAGTTTTTTAAGTAGATTAGCACCTATCTTAGTCAAAACCGGGTCATGTTTAAATGTTTAGGTGTTTTGTAGTGAGAGATTTGAGCTGCCTGGTTATATTAAATGTTCATTACCATCATTAATGAAAGTGGTTGGGTATTTATACCCTTAATTATGGACCCATGGGCTTTTCGGGTCGAGTTGCAAAACCGAGTCATGTTTAAAGACCCATTAGTTTTTAAGTAGATTATCACCTAGCTTAGTCAAAAGGTGTTTAGTGTTTTAGTACTTTTGTCCTGTCCGGATAGTTCAGTGGGCACCTATTGTCCGAATTACCCCTGTCCGGATTTCTCAGTGAGCAGTGGTGAATAATTCCGGACTCATCACTTGTAACCCCGAGATTCTAGTGTCCTAAGATAAATAACATTTCTCTTTAACCCAGGAACATGCCAGCACGTCAAGATTCTAACAACCCCGTCAAACATTCTGATTCCAACGTTACCGATACCACCAAGAGTCAACGAATGATTGTTCCCTAAATAGATAGTTTCATGCACTGGCTTGTAAGTATTGAACCGCTGCTTGAACTGAAAAATATGATATGTAACGCCAGTATCGAGTACCCAATTTGTTTTACCACAGTCTGAACTCCCGGACAATACATCTCCTCTACCACTGTTTTTACTATCGTCGGAATCGTTTACACCTTTAACAATGTTTGCTACATTTTCCATTTGATTTCCCTTCTTACCATTCAGTTCAGAAAACATCTCCTATAATGACCCTGCTCACCACAGACATAACAGTTTGAGTTCTTTACCTTTGATTTGGACCTCCAGTTCTTCCTTCTTAAAGAAATCGCTTTGCTTCTAGATCTTCCCCTAATCATAAGACCTTTCCCTTCAGCCTGATTGTCTGGCTGCAACTGTCTCAACACCTTTGATCTCAGTGCCCCTTTGACATCTGCTAGCGATAACATATCCTTACTATACATTATTGTATGTACAAAATTTTCATAGGGAGCTGGTAACGATCTCAAGACAAACAAAGCTTGATCCTCATCCTCAATGTTGATATCTATGTTCTCCAAGTCCATTATAATTAATTTATATTATCTAAGTTCTCAGTTATGGACATACCTTCTTTCAATCTGAAATTGTACAAACACTTCTTTAAGTATAATCGGTTATTACTGATTTCTCTGAGTAAAGATCTCATAGTTTCTTTCGTGTGCAAGCAACAATCTTCTCACCACTAATCTCGTAAAAAACATTGTCTTTCACACTCATTAAAATCCAACACAAAGTCCATTCTTGAAAATCTGGCTTCTCCTCTTCTTTCATCTCTTCTGGTAACTTATTCTCCACAACCTTCCATAACCCTTGCAGTACCAATGAAGATTTCAGTTTAATCTTCCATAATGCAAAGCTGGATCCCCCATCAAATTTTTCAATCATGTATTTTGTTGCTGTAGACGGCATTGTGAAACCCTAATTTCAAAAGCCTTAATTTCACCACGTGGCTCTGATACCAATTTTGTTATAAATCACTATGCAATTTATCAAAAATGGCTCAAGCACACAAGCGATACCATAGAAAAGTGTTTCACTATGATAGAAGAGGATTACATATTTCAGATTGTGTTTTTGTGTAGTCCTAGTAATCTATTTATAAGGTATATATAGACTTAATTGTACTGCCGAACACAGTACTGTGTAAAGGTACAGTGATACTATCACAGACACAAAACTATACTGCCGAACACAGTTGACTGTCAAGGTATTATTCAACTTATTCACAATAGTTCTTTTGGTGTTGCACATTTTTTTTCTCGCCTTTAATATTGCTTGCAACAATGATTCTCTAGAGTTGAAATCGTTAATAAAAAACTTACTAAAACATCCACTATATCGATCTGAGCGATTACCTGAGCAAATAATATATCTTCTTTGTGTTTTTTTATGAGTTGCAAATTTGATGACTGCAAAAAAGTAAGTTAAAACTAAGATTCGGACATTTGTTCCAATTGTGAGTCTTTTGAATTAAAGGCTTTTAATAGAAAGCTTTGTGAAACATAGCTCGTTGAGCAACAGATTTGTTAAAATTTCTAACTAGAATTGACGAATGAAACTATCAGTTAGCTTACTTGATTAAGTTTTAGATTTGGTTATGTGATTAATACTATAAATTTAAGGTTTTTTTTGCATTGTGTCATTATCCCTGAAACTACTGTTTTATGCAGATGAATTATGCAACCATGTTGTTACTTGTATTCCTTCGGGGTGGTTGTTTGCTGGTACCAGCTTTGCTTACTATTTGGTTAGCAAGAGATTTTGTTGGTGTCATTTATGCTACATCATTGGTTTGTTATTTTCGACTTTATCTTCTTTTATAAAACAACTGTGATCGTTTTTATAGTTGTTAATTTGTTGAGAATCTTTTTATCCTACTTCAGTTTTCAAAAGTGATGGAAATCGTAGGTATCGGCTATTCAGTCTGGTTCATGACACGTTACCTGATATCCAAGGTAAGAATATGCGAGTCAACCTTCATTTGCTTTGATTTGCTAGTGTTGGGTATATGGATACCGTATATTGGTGACAACTGGTTTCGAAACACAACAATAGATATATACATAATCTTAGGTTAGAATATAAGAGACTCGGAAATTAAGAGAAAATTACAATTTTTATTCATCAAGGCAAAATAATGTATAAGATGCTTTATATATCACTATCCAAAATCTTAATTCTAAATAAGATAAATTACATAAATATCTTAAAATAAAATAAATAAATAAAATTAACGCAAAAATATTAAAACTGGTTTTCGAAAGTTTTACCGGTCGAATCTGGGTATCAAACTTAATGACAGCGTCACAGTTTAAAATCGAATCATGTCACAGAAATCGTAAACTTTTGGTCTTGCTCTCTACCAATTTTCCAATCCATCCGGCAAACTCTTGTCACAGCACGAACAGGTGTTTCCATCGGCATGAGCTAGCAGTGGGTTAAAATAGTTCTCGAGGATTGGGTGGGAGGAGGATAATTTTTGTGCACCCATCTATATGATTAGTTGGCAAGCTTTCTGATAGTTAGGTGCCGATTCTGCCACCTTAATCTCCTATGTGGACTAGGAGCCAAACGCATCGGTTGTTGACGGCAGCCTACAAATACTTCGGCATTTACGTTGTTCTATTACTATGTGTACTTAAGAAAAAAGTGTTAGAATAAACGATCTTACTAAAGTAAAGCGGACAAAGATCACAACTACTATTATGAATCTTGCTAAAAAGAACACGGTAAGTCTCCTATATGTAGGAATTGTTTTAAGTTAATAACCATCCTTCACTTATATAATAAATAGGTTTCCAACATCGTGAAAACCGCAACAAATCATTCTTTTTTTTTCATTTTTATTTTTCTATCCAGTTTTTACCTTTTGACCTTCCACGTGAGTTACAATCACCCATTATTGAGCTTGTGCTATTGTTGGTAGGGACATACTATATCACAGATTGTTTTTGTTGAATCTCACATCGCAGGATCTTAGACAACTTTTGTTAGATCTCTCGCCAAACTTTGCACCATTTTACCATTTTCAGAAAAACAACTTGTAAATACAATTTGATAGATCTCTCACAATTGTTTTTCTTTCTCTCAAAACCTCTCTTGAAATCTAATTTTCAAAGACCTAGTTTTTTGAATCGGACCTCACAACAAAGTTAAGGTATGTTTTACAAGCTTAATAGTGTAGTTTTTAGTAATTTCATTATTTAGTTCGGTAGATATTTAGGTTTGAAATTCTGTTTTTCAAAAATTCATTTTTCTTAAGGTTTAATTTGTTGTTTTGTTGATTTGGTAGGTTATTATTTTTTGTGAGTTGAAGATCTATGTTTAGCATACAACTATTGAGTTGAATGTTGCATGATTTAGGTAGTTAGGATTTCTGATTTGGGGATTTCTGGTTTGTGTTCGTCGCACGACATGCGCGACCAGGCCCAATGATTTTGCGCATGTCGTGCGAAGAAGATGATGGTCTGTCACAAACATTCATGCGACAAACAACCCAAAAACGCACGTTTCATGCGATGTTTTGATATTTTTCACACAATTTATGTGAATTCCATGGTGTTATACGTTTGTTTCATTACATGATTTGCCGATTGGATTTGTGGTTTATTCTATGCTTACATGATGTGTATATAGTTTAAGGTTTATTATTTGTGTATTTATTCAAAAATATGTGTTTCATACTAGTTTATTAGTTTGTAAACCGATTATATTTTTTCTTTGTAAACATGGTCAAAACAAAGTCGACATCGAGTAGACAATGGGGTCAGGATTCATCCCCCATTGCACCGGAGGCCCGATAGATGGTCCCTACTGGCCGAGATCACGCACTAGACGATGTATGCGTCATGTTAATGCAGCTAATGATACGAGTCATCATACGGGGTGGCCTACGACTGATAGCAGTGCTGCTGGGTCGTCTCCACAACCAACGCCTGAGGACGACTTTGAGAGAGCCATGGCTTACATCCCTTGACTTATCCTAGTTACGCCTTTTACGAGACATACAACGTTTTTCATGCCGATTTAAGTTTTTTTTACAATTTTAGTATTTAAAACCACATTTTTTCATTCTAGTGTCAACTTAAATATAATTTATAATTTTATTATTTACAGTTTTTTTGTTACATTTTGTAGAAGAGAGTAAGCCTACGATGTTTCTTGATGTACGATAGTCTGCGTAAGTGGGACTTTAGTCGTGATCAGTCTAGAACACGAGAGAAAGTGATGGCTACTATTATAGGACCGCTGATCGACGCTCTGTCTCGTTGACATACCAGGTGTTCCTTAAGCGTTGGCATGATGAGACATCTTCATTCCAATTCTCTTTCGACGAGATGGACATCACTCTTCATGATGTCCATGTCATTACGAGCTTCGCAGTTAGAGGTAATGCTTTCAGTGTTCTTCCTTTTACGGATGATGTGGAGAAGTTGGGGATGTATGGTAGGATGCTTGGTATTTGGCCACCTGACATAGGTAGCAACCTAAGGAACGAGAATAGTTTGAATTGCATTGGTTGCAGTATACAGTTTCATATGGGCGATATGATGATAGTAGAGCCACCAATGCCATGTGCGATTATGCTACCCGAGCGTATATATTATCCGTTTTAGGGGCTACTATATGGGCCAATAAAACTGGCAATGGAATTAACTCGATTAACTACAGTTTATAAACCATTACAAGGTGATGAATATGTATAACTGAGGTCAGTTGATTTTGGTACAACTTTATCACGCTCTTGGACAAAGTTCTATGCATGCTACTAGTGGTATATACAAATTTACTTGGCAGCTCAAGGCATAGATTCTTGATCATTTTAGGTCTTTTAGTTCTCTCTTGTACAATGCATTTGCTATATCCACACTGCATATCTGCCGATACTCTCTACACAAAGTTAGCTCCTCTTAGATTGTTCACACGGATATCATACACACCATAGTTATGTGTAACGTACTCGATGTAAGTTTTATTATTTTTCATTAATGCATACTCACTTTCATTCACTTTAATAAATACTAACTTTTTAATGTCTTTCAGGTCATGTTTCTTCGGTATGTTTTCTTTCGGAGTGTGCGAGAGTTAAGAAAAGATGTAAAATATCTAGCCAGAAGTTCCATGGGATCTTTTGATTTAGGAAAATTGGTAGCATAATATTCTCATGATTTTAGATGATCAATTCGAGGGTGGTTTTGATGGTACAGACCCGATCTACCCTAAATTGGTTAGGACTAACCTATAGTATACAGTGGCAAATCTGGCCTCGGTAGGTGCTGATATATATGTTGGAAGAAACCCTCCAGTACACACCCACGACACCAATACAGAGGATATGATCGAATATGCGTGTATTGGCCATGTATAGCCACGATAACACCGAGAAATGTTTTGATACGTTAGAGGAGATTGTCGGTATCTCCGAGCGATATCGTGATAAGGTCGTGCAGATTTAAGTTGCCCGGCTAATTTAGAACCAATTTCTTTGTAAACAATCAGCTAAGGCAGCTAAAGATTCCTCAGATTTTTGGTCTTTTATAGAAAAGAAGAATAAAGAAGACAAACTTTTTTCCACTAAGTGTGAAAAACTTATGAAGCAAGAGCTTGTCCATGATAAAGCTTCTTATGTACTGTTCTTCCATAGCCAGTACCCTCAACTGCCATTAGGATCGACGTGGAAAGACGTTCCAGAAGAGGATTGCCCCGACGGGTTCATTAGTGAGGATGAAATTGTTGTAAAAAATTTGTCCAAAAATCTGTCACATAGTTAGACTAATGATGTTTGTAATCTTCCCCTTTGTAGCGTGTTATATTTTTTGTTGTATCCTGAACTTGGTTGGTGTTTTTTGTAAACCATCTTGAAGCGTGCTCGCATCTGTTCCTCAAAGAACTTAAACTATTGTATTTTTTATATATTCCAAAGGTTATCATCATGGTCCCTAGTTAAAAAACTTGTTGTTCGTTCCATTCTTTAGATACCAAAAGTGATCAATTTTGGATACTAAAAAATAAAACTATCAATCATTATTATGTAGATGAACTTAATAGTTAAAAAACCTTTTAGGTTCGAATATGCAGATCAACCAGGTCAATTTCCCACCTGTCAAATGGTAATCCCTCTAAAATGGACTCTAACGGGGTGGCTGGGATGTAAACTGAATTTGCAAATCTTTGACAAGTCTCACATCTCTTTACTAGTTCTTTGATGTAAGTTGCTATCATAGGCCAGTAAAAACCTGACAACTAAATTCTCCTGATTAATGCTTTGAAACCACAATAGGTTGACCCTTCGCCATCATTAAGTTCGGACATAATCATATGTGACTCAACGTGTTCCAATCATCTTAATAATGGTCTTCTTATAGACTTCTTGTAAATTAAGTCCCATATTATCGTGAATCCTCGAGCCTTATTTCTTACTTTCTTTGCTAGTGCTTTATCCTCGGGTAAAACACCATTTGTAAAAAAAAAATCGAATGTTATTACTCTAATCATTGCCATGTTTTTTGAAATTTGGCAAGCCGTTTCAGACCGGTTTTCCATCTCTAATTGTTTGATGATCGACATACATTCTTGCATTAAGACCCATGTGTATTCCCCGGCATATGCCATGGTTGCCAACAAATCGGCCACTGCATTTTCTAGCTCGATGCACGTGCTCATATGTGATCTTTTCAAAAACAGACGCTAAAACTCTCAGTGCAGTCAAATATTGGATCAATTTCTCCTTTCGTGTTCCGGACTTCCCGGTGGCGTGATTAACAAGTAACTAGATATCGCTTATTAATCGGACATTCCTTGCGCCACATACTTGTGCCAATCTCAACCCTCCCAATGCTGCTCATATTCAGCTTCATTCGATGCCCTAAAACTGAAACATATTGCTTGGTGCATTGCTATTCTCAATGGTGTAGTGATTTGAACCCCTGTTTTACACCAAATATTACTGTCCGTCTATCCGCCTCCTTCTTTTTTCAACCTCCATGTTTTCTGGTCAGCCGGAATGGAAATCAACCAGAAAATCTGCCAAAGCTTGGCCCTTAATTCCCATTCTTGGTTCGAAATTGATGTCAAAATCGTCCAGCTCAACCGACCATTTAGACATGTATCTTGAAACGTTTGGCCTTTGTAATATATTTTTTAATGGAAAAGCAGTTCTGACCATAATCGAATGACCCTGAAAGTATGGTCGCATCTTTCTGCACATCGTTACCAACACCAAAGGTAGTTTTTTCTAGTTTCAAATACCCCTTTTCAGCATCTACTAAGCTTTTACTGACATGGTAGACTGGTTTGGGTATTCGATCCGCTTCTCGTACCAATGATGCACTAACCGCATGATCGGAGACTGTAATATACAAAAATAAAGTTTCTCCAGGATTAGGTTTTGTGAGTAATGTTGGAGAATAAATTTATTTTTTTATGCAGAGAAAGGCCTCAGTACTAGCAAATGTCCAACTGAATGCTTTAGCATATCTCAAAACTTGGACAACCAGTGCGCACTTGTCAGAAGACCTGGATATAAACCTGTTTAGTGTTTCCAGATGCCCCATCAAAATCTGGATTTCTTTCACATTCCTCGGTGGTGCAATGCTGCACAATGCATTCAATTGCACTATATCTGCTTTGATCCCTTTTTTCGCTGATCATAAACCCTAAAAACTTTCGAGATCGGACACCAAATGAGCATTCTTCTGAATTCAATTTAAGATTTATTTTTTTTAAATTGTCAAACGTCTCCTCCAGGTAAGCGAAATGATCTTCGTCAGATGTATTTTTTAGAACCATATCATCTAAGACCGGGTTTGCTATCCATTGCGGATACTGGGATTCCCTGATGTGACCACCTTCGTTAACCTTTCTACCTCCAAAATGATGGCCTATGTCTTTTCTTGAGAAAAGCTCGTCCCCTTTGAGTTATAGGTCGGAAATTTGAGCGCATAGATAAACTCTGGTAGATTACGTTATCAGGAACTCCTGTCACATCCTCCGAACACCAAGAATACAAATGCAATCTAACTTTGAGGAGATCACCAGAAACATTTTTCCAGATCTTTATAAAATTTCCAATAGCAAATTTGTAGCTTTCATAATTTTCATCGGTCAAAAGCAACCCGGGGGTCTCCCTAGGAACATCTATTGGTTCCAATCCTGAGGTGGACCCTACTAATTGCTAATCTTTGACTTGAACCATTCCCTTATCAGATTTTGTTACCAAGACTGCTCAATAGCATCCTCTTAACGTTTTCTAGCTGCTTCAGAAAACGTTGATGTTATTACCTATCATATATTTCACATACCGATACACTGTGGAAGTTACCGCATGCATCCAAGATAACCAAGATCGACCAAGAATTATGTTTTGAGAGATTGGTGAATCTAAAACCACAAATATTACTGTTACTTCTTTTTTGAAAGGGCCTCGACCTAACTATACCAACCTTTCAAATTCTTCGACCACCACAACTGTAGCTCATGTAAACCCACTATTGTCCGTTTTGACTTTAAAGTAACTTATGGTTGTTTAAACTTTGAATAAATTGATAAGAAAATAATGTTGGCTGAACTCTCGGTGTTAATCAGTACTCTTCGTACTTCTTCTCCAACAATTTCATCTACGGTTAAAATTGCATCCTCATGCGGCCCATCAATATCTTTCATGTCATCATAGATGAGTTCAAAGTTTTCAATCACTATTCCACAATTAAATCTGAAGGACAATTCGGACTAAACTACTACACCAAATATCCGAACATGACAAATGTATTAACTTTTGACTAAGTTAGTTGTTAATCAACTTAAAATTATATCACTAAGGGGTCCTTAAACTCGACCCAGTTTCACAACCCGACCCAATAAGCCCATGGGTAAATAATTAAGTATAAATACTCCAACTACTTTCATTAATAAGAGTGATCATAATTTAATACTGCTAGGCAGCTTAATTATCTCTCTACCTTACACACTAAACACAAAACACCACAAAATTACCAAAACATTTTTTAAACACTTTTCCAGATTACCCTCAACACGAAATAAACCACACCAATCATCATCAAAACATAGCAAGGGAGATGGGCTTCGATAGATGTATGGCGACGTTATTGCCTCTAAGTGGGTGGTGAGACTTACCACATGCCTTTTCCGAGAAGAAATAGTAACCCCGCCATCAAATCTCCTCCGAAAATAGTCAATGATTCAAAAAATTTACAAAGATTACTAACCTTTCCATTTACTTCAAAAGTTATTTCTTCAATCATCCCAATTATATTTCGATCTTTATCAAGATCTAGATACTCAGTAGATATATCAAACGGATTAGCTACCTCAGAAATAACCAACATTGTTCCTGGCTCTGATATTACCACAATTGCCTTGGAAGCTGTATTTTGCTAAACTTGCTTCTTTATGTACGCTGTCAGTTTTCCGTTGTCGATTAGAGCTTGTGTTTTCTTTTTAACGTTATACAATCCTTCGTCTCATGCCCCACGTTTTCATGGTACTTACAATATCGGTTGTTTCGGATTTCCCGAGGGGTTTGAATTGGGAAAGGTTTGCGAAAAAGAATACTTTTATTTGATTTCTCAAAAATGGTTGATACGCATTTAGTTAGGTCTGCAAAATGTATTGGTCGGATCCATTTATTTGAAAAAGTCCTAGCTCCAGACTGGATATTATACCCGACTCGCTGAGGTTGTGAGGCAAGTGCCTTTACTTGTATCTATTACACAATGGGTGGTACAACACTTATCAATTGAGGTTGTTGGATAGGGGTCGTTTTCTGTACACCCTTCTGGCATGTCGTTATTGCCACTTGTGAATTCTGTTGAATCTGCGCCGCTACTTCAAATGCTTCATTTTCTTCAATCAATTTTTTTTTGTACTTGAGCTAGCAAGGCGGAAAATGTGAATACTTGTTTCTTTGTAACTTCCTGCTTTATGGGATCAGGTAACAATCCCAATTTATACCCTGTCAAAGCTATACTTTCCTCACAATAGTCAAGATCGATTTTAACTTCTACAAAGCGTCGAATATAATCCCTTAAGCTTTCACCCACCTTCTGTCGATAATTAATGATCGTATCCCCATTGGCTCGAAAACTTTTGCTACCCATGAATTATTGTCTGAACATTACCCAGAACATATTGAAATTCTTTATGCAGCTTTGGGGTAATCGATTGTACCACTTTGAAGCCAAATTTTTAAAGGTCATTGAAAAATCTCGAAAGATTAGCTTATCATCATTATCGAAACTCAACATAAAATTCTTAAAGGCTTCTAATTGATTGTCAGGGTCCTTTTTCCCATAATATTTCTCCAACTTAGAAATGTCAAAACACTTTGGGAGGTGTCCTGAAATCTCATCTGAAAGCGGGGACGATTTCCAGTTATGTCCTAATATGAAAACTCCACTTCCTAGACCTTCTGTGTGGGTTGCATATAACCCTTCTTCACTCAAGTTGGCAAACTGACTCCCGACCCTGTACCCATAAGTCTGACTTCCTAATGGGAATTGTAACCGAGGGGTGTTAGCTTGCTCTTCTTTGCTGATCGTGATAACCCACTCTTTCTCGATAGAGTTTGGAGATTTTTTGTCAACACTGTTTTCACGATGCTTTGACATTTTTTCCCGACGAGTCTGGCGGCGTCACATTTGTCGTTCTCTTATGATCCTTTTATCTTTTCTAAAACGTTGGCTTTCTCGCTTTAACGATGATGAATCATCTCAATCATCCTAAGAAGAATCATTATAATCTCGTCTGACGCGATGCTCGGGTTTTTTTCGACCCATTATTTTGCACCCGATCGAGGGATCAACATCTATGGTACCTCTTCTTTATCTTCATCAAGCATTTTATCTCTTTGGTCTACCGACCTATTCCACTTTTCACCTAGAGTTATCTTTTTTCTGCATTTAGCTTTGCAATATCGTTTAACAATTTTTGCCTCGTCATGATGAGGGTCGATCGTTTACATCTCCCCCGATCATTTTGGTCATGAGTGTCGTATTGCTTCTCATAATTTTGGTCCTCGGAGTCTCATACAATTATGTTAGCATCTTTACCTAACGTTTTCTCTCTACAGCTTCAGTATTCATCTCTTTGTGTGTTGTGATTTAGGAAAAATAGTTTCCCCGGTATCACTTCGGATTCCCATAGACGATGCAAATGATAGTTCTAGAAATATCTAGAGCTCTAATTTGCTGGCTTGTTCACAAGAACAAATGAATCGCTACTTAGAGAGAGAAATGAGAGATTTGTAGAGAGAGAAATATGTGAGAGTAATATTATATATTAAAAACGTACTTGCCCCAAAAAATTGTACTTTTCTTATATAGTGACAGTAGTGGGGCCCATTTAAATACAAATGGTCCCTCTAGACTATCTTTCTCATATTTACACCCATACTTCTCATATTACACATTAAGTCTTTATTATTTCTAATTTTATTAATACGAATACATATAATTATATTACGCCGGTCGAAGATAACCTAGATATTTTCCATCCTTATCAATTGATAAATAAGTTTGATATTGGGTGGTTATTAGTGGATGAGTCTTTTAAATATTTATGGTCAAGCTAAATTTATCCAAATCTTATCGAACCCTATCCAAAATTTCCATTTGACTCATCTTTGACTTTTTCATAACGAAATTTACTCCTAGTTTAATTTATTTATGAAAGTGTCACTAATGAAACAACACAAACCAAGTGTATTTTAACCTCATCCAACATCAAATACAACATACCTCAGCTAAAATATTTCAATATCTTCTTCAACATTTCAATATTTTCTTCAACTTTCTCTTCAACATTAAACTTATTCTTTAACTTGTTCTTTAACATTAAACTTGATACTCAACTTAACTTTTCAAAAAAACCAAGTAAAAATCACTAAACTCACTACATGTCAACCACATTTTAAAAAACACAACAAAAAATATGAATAAATTGGAGCACGAAATTTTATAGAGAAACCAAACTCGTCGGAGAAGGAGCTAGACTCGCCAGAGAAGGTAAAACAAATTGATTTTTGTTGAGGACTTGGTGCACAAACTCACCACCGCTTTAGTGGGGTTGAATCGGTCGTGCGTACGTGAACTGATCACTGTTCTACCCACTTGCACCATAGGTTCAACACCCCTAAATATATGGTGCAAGGCTTTAGCACCACCGCTCCTAATCGGTGGAACCATCGGTTCGAACCCATAGTGTCACCAGTTATAATGCAGTTCGTTTTAATAGTTGTTGTTTTATGTATTTGAGATATGTTTCGTTTACTTAGTTTTATTTTTTATGAATTTGTAAATTTTAAGGACGAAGATGCTACAACTAGATATGCATATTATTTCAAAGAATCCTAGCATATTTTTTGAATATTAGAGATAAAAGACTAATTTAATTCAAATTATCAGTTTTAAATTTATATCAAAATCATATACACTTACTATATGTATTTATTGAGAGTTTATGAGCTTTATTAATTAAGTTTAGTTTTTTAACTCTTCAATGTTTATTGTGTGTATTCATTAAAATGTTGTGAGATTTTAAAAAGTTCAAGTTTAGATTTAAAACATTTGTAATTTACACCAATTTTTGTATTAATTAAAGTTTAAATATAATTATTATTTTAGGTACTCTATATAAAAAATTGAAATGTCACTAAACGTACCAAAACAAAATCTTACTGTCATCTAGTACTCAAGTTTCACTATTGATTATCTAATTTCTATTTTTTTAAATAAATCACATAAAATATTAAATTCCGTAAATAATACATCAAATACCTATGCTCTATCACCAGCAACCTAACCACTTCTCATTCTTGAACCAACATTTTTATTTTTTATTTTTTTAAAAGGTCTGTATCTTTCAAACCGAAGCTCGGAAAAAAATTCTAAAAGTATCATCGGTTTTATTTTTTTAAGACGGACAAAATTATATTTATTGATGATATTTTTTAAATTTTGTTTTTTGCTAACAACATGCGAGACCAAACATAACCAAACATGTGAGACCAAACATTAAAAACAAACGATACCAGAGATAAATAAACATGTGAGACCATACATAAAAAGCAATTCGAGACCCTACATAATCGATCATTCAAGACCAACAATAAAAAACATGCAATATAAGGCATAATAAATCATACGAGACCAAAGATTATTAAATCATATGAGACGAAGCATAAAAGTGAGAGACCAAACTTATAAAAAATTGGTCCGTTACTATATATATTTATTAAAAATTTTAAGGGTTTATTGATTAAGGTTTAAATTTTAATGTTTTTTAGCTAACTCCAACATATACTCTGTGTATTCATTGATTTTCATGAGATTTTAAATAACTAAAATTTAGATTTAAAAAAATTATACCTAACAATATTCTATTAATGTAAGTTTAAATATAATTATTATTTTAGATACAATCTTTCGATGGATGCAACATACAGATCTTTCGGGGTATCAAAAAACTTTATCGACAAATAATAAAAGTTAGATAAAAAACTGAAATAAACATGAAAAACATGTATTAGTAACTAAGTTATACACCATACAAATATTAAGACTAAATACAAATATTAAGACTAAATAAGCACGAAAAAACAAGTTTAATAAATTAAAAGAATTTGAAAAACCCAATTTTTTTAAAAAGCATCTCCTTGGATAATTGGAATATTTAAAAAAAAAATCAAAATATTCAACTGTACACAATAAATGCACCATGTATGCACATCGTTGATGTTGCACATGTGTACTGATTGTGTGCACGATTAATATTATCATATTACAAATCTAAATTTTAATAGTTAAATATAATATAATAAAAAATGATTAGTAATTTTTTTTAAAAAAAAAATAGATGCAAAATATATAGATATTTTTTCGCGCTTAAAGATGATAAATATTTTCTTTAAACGAATAGGTCTTTTTAACCGTATGAAAAAATAATAGTCAAAACATTTGACCGATTGAAATTTAAAATAAAATTCACAAACAAGTATATTTTATAAAAACCGAGATTAGCTGCAGAAAATAAAATAATTTTTTTAATATATTCTAATACTATATATTCAAAAATAATTTATTTATTTATGTCTTCTTATTATATACTCTCTTTTAAAAAAAATTATTTATAATTTTTAATTGCTATAACCCAATGAATTCGTAATTTTTTTTGGTAAATAAAACATTAAATATATGAAAATAAATGTGTGTAAATATACACAACGACATTCCTTTGTTTACATATGGAATACAGTGTTTGCTCAGCTAGATTGACTTTTTCTTCTGACAAGGTTGGTTAGGTCTTTGAGAACCCTTGCAAGGAAGATGGAAATTGACTTCTGAATATGACATATTTGATTAGTTGAAGTCTTCATGCATATGACATGTACTTGGCCGTCAAGGAGCTGATTATGTTCGTGACTTTCTGAAAAATGGGTCTACATTCATTATAGCTTTTCCTCGAAGAGATAAGAGGAACTCCAAGGTATCTAATTGAGAGAGTTCCCTCAGAGAAGCCAAGTTTGGCTCTGATTTCCTTTTTGATCTCGTTAAAAGTGTTTGAAAGGAAAATCTGGCTCTTAAGAGGATTAAAATTTAATCCAGAGATACCAAAAAATTCATCAAGACCCTTCTTGATGATATCAACAGAATGCTTGTTAGCTATGCAAAATATCATGATGTCATCCGCGAAGAAAAGTTTTATAATATTTTGATTTTGGCATTTCAATTCGTAGCCAAACTTCTTATCTTTTCCTTTTTCTTTAAGGATATTTGAGAGAACATGCATTACAATCACAAACAAGTAAGGATAGAGGGGTCGCCTTGGCGAAACCTTTTTTACCTTTGAAAGAAGAGTTACAACTCCCATTGATGCAGATTGAGAATAAGGGGGTCGAGATACATTTGGTGATCCAACCAATCATTTTGGTAGGAAAATTCGTTGAGTAAAGGACATCTAGTAGAAGTCTCAATCTGATGTTGTCAAAATTCTTCATCGGGTCAATCTTTAGAGCGCATCTTGGGCCTTTTTTATTCATGTTGTAACCATGAAGAAGCTATTGAGAAATAAGAATATTATCTGTGATCTTTCGACCAAAGACGAAAGCAGTTTGGGTGGATTTGATCAAAGAAGCGAGAGTTTATTTGATTCTGTTAGCAAGTATCTTGGATATCATTTTATAAATCACATTACAACAAGCAATAGAAAGAAAGTCAGTCGTAGAGGTAGGAGACGAGGACTTAGAGATAAGAGAGATGATCGTCTTATTCCAATACGGATCCATCTTTTTATAAGAAAATAAGTGGTGAATAGCTTTGCAGAAATCTGAATTGATGATAGGCTAACTATTTTTAAAAAAGCTAGCATTATAGCCATCAGGGTTTGGGGGCCTTGTTATTATCAATAAAAAACAAGGCTCTTTTAATCTCCTCATCAGAAATCGGTTTTAATAAATCATATTGGGCTTCATGAGAGAGTTTGGAAGAGATTAAACTTCTGACTTTATCAAGGCCTGCATAGTTTGGCAGGCTTGAGGAGCCTAGGGAGTTGGCAAAATTGGATTTGAAGATGAGGGTGATTTCATTCGGTTAGGAGACAAGATTGCTCGTTCAGTCATTAATTGAGACGATCTTATTTCTGGCTCTTTGGGCTCTAATACTAGTGTGAAATAATTTAGAGTCACAGTCTTTTAACTTAAGCCAAATTACCCTAGACTTTTTTTTGAGCAAGGATTCATCAGCTCTACTTAGCGAGATGAAGTTTTTGGAGGCAGAGATCGCATCCTCAATCAAGTTAGGGTCGGAGGGTTTGGCTGCTAAACGATGCTGAACTTGATGAAGGTCAAATTTTTCTTTGTTCACCTTGTCACTAATGTTATTGTAGACTGTTTTGTTCAGGTTAGAAAGAGGACCTTGAAGCATGATGAGTCCAAATTCTGCACGCTCCCCGGACAAGGACAGATCAGTCCAAGGCCTCCGGACCGGACAGGTCACATGAACCGGACATATCACTTTAAACACTATGACCATAGGACTGTTCGAACTATGACAAAAGTACTAAAAAACCTAAACACTTCTTGACTAAGCTACCCGCTCTCCTACTTAGAGCTCATGGGTCTTTGAACATGACCCGGGTCCATTAAACATGACCCGAAAGCCCATAAGGGCCCAAACATCAGGGTATAAATACCCAACCACCTGCATTAAGTATGGGTAATGAGAATTAACTGCTACCAAGCTGCTTAATTATCTCTTTACTCTCTATTCTAAACACTTAACACCCACACACTTCCTTAAAACACCAACTGAAATTACTAGCCTACCCTCAGGCGATTATTATCCACACCAAATTGGCGACCATAGTGGGAGCAGAGGGTGCCTGAATCAAGCATTCAAAACCAGCTAAGAAAATCTGTCCGAATGAATCTGGACAATCCAGAACTACCACCAGCTTTGCTCGAAGTGGTGGGAGAGAACGATGAATACACTGTCGAAGAGCGTGATAGGCTAAAGGGTGAAATAGAAGCTCTGAGGGCAGAGAAGGCCAAGATGGGCGTGAAAGAAAAATCCAAAGCATCGGTTGCTCATCACACCGATAACCCCAGAGAGCATGAGTCTTCAAAAACTCATGTGAGCACAAAAAAGACTCATGCCAGTTCTAAAAAGTCTCACCGGTCCAAGCCTGTGGAGAGTTCTGACTCAAGCTCAGAGTCTTCTGATAGCTCTTCGGACGATGAAGGAGTTGAAAAATATTTATCCTCAAGCAACGATGAGGGTCGAACTAGAAAGAAACAAAGGCAGATTAAAAAGTATTCAAGGAAAAGGGATAGACATGGAAGAATGAAGAAGAATATTGGAAAAGGGTCATCACACAACCGGAGGCATGTGGACAAGATGCTGATGGATCCCTTTGCTTTCCACGATGAACCAGGTATCTTTGCAACTCCCAATGAGGATACTGTGTTCAGTCGTGGAAGGAATTGGAGGCAATCTCCATTGTCTTCTAAAATTCTGTCCGGAAACCTCCCCAAGAGGTTTGACAGCACCAAAATAGAGAAGTACGATGGCAGTACTGATCCAGACAACAATCTGGAGCAATTGACAAACTTCATGATGAACTTCGACGACGATGATAAACTACTTTGTAGGGCATTCTCCCAATCATTCACGGGGAGTGCTCTGAAATGGTACAACAGCCTGCCTCAGGGTTGTATTAAAGATTTTGATACTTTTTGGGTAGCCTTTCGAAGGCAGTTCGTAGGGAGTAAAGAGCTAAAGGGCAATGGAGACACAATAATCCATTGTGCCCAGGAACCAAATGGGTCCTTGAAAGAGTATATAAGTCGTTTTGTGAACACCAAGAATGGGTTGGCTGATTGCTTCGAACAAGTGGCAATAGCATCCCTCAGGCAAGGTTTGAACCCGGGTAATCTAGCTGATTCAGTGACCAGAAAGAAGGCCATGACATGGGGAGGGCTGCTGAATCAGGTTGGCAAACAGATAAATGTTGATGAAACAAAGAAAACCAGGGTGCCAAGGCAGGTGAGGTCTACCCCAGTGGCACCAAATCCCAATCAAAATCAGTCCGGGAACAAAGCAAGAGAGGCCAGACAAGGGCATGGTAGGGCAAAAGCTCAGTCTCAGCCAGCTGCTCCTGCTCAGAGTCAGCAATCCAGAAACAAAAGAGGGCCATGGGTCCAACCGGAGTGGTTCGCAGAGTTAAAAGAAAGTGTGGCCACCATTTTTGATAAAACAAAGGATGAGGTGCATTACCGGAGACCGGCAACACTGCAGTCTCCCAGAGAGCATCGTAACAACTCTTTTTGCCAATATCACAATGATATTGGCCATACCACTGATGACTGCATAGCATTAAAACAAGAAGTTCAGAACTTGATTGAGAGGGGAAAGCTGGGAGCTTACGTTAAAAGAAGAGGAGGCAACAGGCCTGACAACACTCAACGGGTTGGTCCAAGTAATGCTGCTCCGGAGGGAGCCATGGTTATAGTTGAAAGGTTTGACGTGGAATCTGAATACTTGGATCCTATTCCAACTCGAAACAGAGTGGGTGCTATAGAGGAATGTTCTAGATCAGTCTCCGGGCTCATTAAGTTTTTCGAGTCGCTTACAATTTTCAGAGGGGACACTATGACAGCTCCTACTGCTTCTTCGAGGAAGAGGCATGTTCATAATTTAGCCTCCCAGCTAGAAGGAGGCATGACATCCTATCAGTCACCAAACTCATTCCCCTTCATTCTTTTTGATGAAGATGATTTGAGAGACATTGCTGGCCCTCATGAGGATGCTGTTGTCATAGGAGCATCTATAGGGGGCAATGACATAAGACGAATCCTGGTGGATACTGGAAGCTCAGCCAATATCATTTTCCTAACCACTTACAAGAAAATGAAAAACCCAGCTGTAATTCAGAATTCGGACAGGTCAATCGTGGGCTTCACAGGTAGCTCAGCAGATGTGATCAGAGAGTTCGAAGAAGAGGTGTTATTGGGCAAGGGCCCTTTCAAGAAAATGGTCAGAATACTCTTTATTGTGGTGGATTGTCCCACTTGCTATAATGCTATTCTAGGGAGGTCTTGTCTCTCTAGGATGCATGCAGTGGCTTCAACAGTCCACCAGTGCTTGAAGTATGTTGTTCAGGGATAGGTTGGAGTCGTCCGGAGCAGCCAAAAGATTGCAAGAGAATGTTATGCCATTGCCCTGGCTCCTCGAACGCTGGGGGCAGTCCGTATTAATGAACAATAGCAATTTGAGGGCCTTTCTGGGGGTGAGGGTGAAATTGATGACCCCAGAGAGACCCCTGGAGTACTGATACCGATCGAGGAGGTAGAAACACACTCTTTGGAAGATGGGAAAAGTGTCAAGATAGGGTCTAAGATGCCAGCTATGTTGAAAAATGAAATGTTGAAATTTTTGAAGAACCATCAGCATGTTTTTGCTTGGTGCAATGCTGATGTTACTGGGGTTCCATCAGAAGTGATATCACATCACCTATCCGTCCGGAGAGATGTAGCTCCAGTGGTTAAAAAAAGAAGAGTTTTTTCCAAAGAAAAGGCTGATGTCATTGTGCAAGAGGTTGACAGACTCACAAAGATGGGGCACATCAAGGAATCTCAATACCCTTTGTGGACTGCCAATCCTGTCTTGGTAAAAAAGAAGAATGGCAAGTGGCGCATGTGCATTGACTTCACCGATCTCAATAGAGCTTGCCCAAAAGATTTGTATCCGGTTCCCCGGATTGATCAGTTAGTAGACTCTACCTCTGGGAACAAGCTGCTTTCCTTTATGGATGCCTTCTCCGGATACAATCAAATTCAAGTGGATCCGAAGGATCAAGAGCATACCACATTTGTTACTGACAGAGGACTTCATTGCTACAAGGTGATGCCATTTGGTTTGAAAAATGCTGGGGCTACTTATCAGAGGTTAGTCAACAAGGCATTTGCTGATCAAATTGGAAGAAATATGGAAGTATACATTGACGATATGATGGTAAAGAGTGTAGATGAGCAGTTGCACTTGTCCGATCTCCAAGAAACTTTTACCAACTTGGAGAAAGTAAATTTGAAGTTAAACCCTGAAAAGTGTGTGTTCGGAGTGCACTCCAGGAAGTTTCTAGGCTATATCATAAGTGAGCATGGAATACAGCCCGATCCGGACCAGCTCAATGCTCTATTCCAGATGGAGCCTCCTCGAAACATTAAAGAAGTACAACGATTAACGGGGAGATTAGCTGCCTTAAACAGATTTATCTCAAGGTCTTCGGATAAGTGTGCTCCTTTTTTTCAAATTTAAAGGGTGCAAAGGGATTCGATTGGACCCCACAATGTGATGAGGCTTTCAATGAAATCAAGAAACACCTGTCTTCCCCCAAAACTTTGTTCAAGCCAGTTGATGGGGAGACTCTCTTTGTATATTTGGTAGTTTCAAGTTGTGCCATCAGTGCTGTGCTGGTAAGAGAGGTCGATGGTCATCCCCATCTAGTGTACTACATCAGAAAAAGCTTGATAGATGCAGAAAGGCGTTACTTGAAACTTGAAAGATTGGCATTAGCCCTGGTGATAGCTGCAAGGAAGATGAGGCCTTATTTTCAGGCTCATCCTATCATCGTCTGGACCTTTTTTCCTCTGAAGAATGTCCTTCAAAAAGCAGACATTTCAAGCAGGATGACTAAGTGCTCAGTAGAGTTGGGGGACTTCGACATAGACTTTGCTCCCCGAACGGCAGTCAAAGCCCAAGTTGTGGCTGATTTTCTGGTCGAACTCCACTCCGACAGGGATTCAGAGCAAGCTACTGATATAAAAGATAAAAAAGTATGGGTCGTCCGAACATATGGTGGATCTAGCACTATGGGATGTGGTGCAGGAGTATGTTTAACTTCCCCATATGGAGACAAGATGTACCATGCTATTTGTTTTGCTTTCAGGGCATCTAATAACGAGTCTGAATACAAAACAGCTATAGCTGGGTTAAAGTTAGCCCACATTTGTGGGGCTAAGAGGGTCAAGCTGTTAAGTGACTCCCAACTACTTATCCACTATGCCCAAGGCCAATCTGAGGCTAAGAAGGAGCAACTTGTGAAGTATTTACTCCTCCTAAAAAATGAAGCACTTAAGTTTAAAGATGTTATCTATGAGCACATTCCCCGGACAGAGAATGAGCTAGCAGACTCATTGGCAACCATAGCATATACGGAGTCATATCCATGGATCCATGTGCTCGAAAGCCCCTCTATTCAACTTAGTAAGGGTAAAAAAGAGGAAATTTTTGAAATACAAGTGAAACAGCCTCAAGACTGGAGGTTTCCTCTCCTGCAATATCTCTCCGATGGTATCGTGCCTCCAGATAAGTCACTAGCCAGAACATTGAAACAAAAGGCTCGTGGTTTCATCATATTGAGAGAAGTGTTGTACAAAAAGTCCTACAGTAAACCTCTCCTGCGTTGTTTGGGGGATGAGGAGTCACAAGTAGTCCTCTCCGAATTGCATGATGGTGAGGGGTCAGCCCATTGTGGGTTTAAAGCTTTAACAAGAAGAGTTTTACTCTCCGGTTACTATTGGCCATCAATCATGAAAGATGTTAAGGAATTGGTGAGAAGGTGTGACCCATGCCAGAGGTACAGCAATGAAATTCATGTACCAGCCATTCCTTTAGAGTCAATTTCTGAGCCCATTCCCTTTGCTCGATGGGGATTGGATTTAGTAGGGCCTCTCCCTGTGGCGTCCGGAGGGCGCAAAATTATAATTATGGCCATAGACTACTTCTCGAAGTGGATAGAAGCAGCCCCTCTAGCAGGGACAACATCAAAAGCTGTCATAAATTCATTCTATCCAACATATGTTGCAGATTTGGTGTCGCACAGAAAATAACAACAGACAATGGGCCACAGTTCGACAATAGAGAAATGGAGAGCTTCTGTGCCTCAAGGGGTATACAACATTGTTATTCTTCACCTTTCCACCCACAAGCAAATGGGCAAGTTGAAGTGGCTAATAGAACTATACTGTCCGGTTTAAAGAAGAATTTGGAAGGGGCTGCTGGGAAGTGGCCTAGTTATCTACAAGAGGTCTTGTGGGCCTACCGGACAACACCTGGGGCTGCAACACAAGAATCAACCTTTGCCTTGGTCTATGGGATGGATGCAGTAGCCTCCATAGAGAAGACCCTCCCCTCCTTTCGTGTTCACAACTTCTCCGAACACGCTAACGACGACGAGTTAAAGCTCCCCTAAGGGTTGCATACTATCAGGGCTTGATGAGAAGCAGGTTTGCTTCCAAAGTTAAAAGAAGAGATTTCCAACCAGGGGACAAAGTATTAAGGAAGGTCTTCTTACACACTAAAGAAAAGCTCTTCGGAAAGCTGGCCCCAACTTGGGAGGGTCCGTATATGGTTGTTGAAAGAATTAAGCCTGGAACTTATTGGTTGGAAGACAAATATGGCAGAGTTCTAACTCATCCTTGGAATATCGAGCATCTCCGGATGTACTTGGAATAGCACTTGTGTAAATATTTACTTGTTTAAACATCCATGTAAATATTGGGGGCATACTCTTTCCTCCGTGGTGGCACGGGGAGGTTTTAATGAGGTGTCCGGGCGGTTGAATGAAATTTGATGCCTTCTTAAAAAATTTCTAAGTGTTTTTAAAGTTTTGTCCTTTATCATACTATCCGGATTGAAATAACTAAGGGCTATTTAAACTCTAGCCGGAGAACTTAAACACTCTCACTATGAAACAACTAAAGGCTACTTAGACTATGGCTGTCAAAATTAAAACAAAACAATGAAAGAAGATGATGGTTGCACAGAATAGAGATATTCATTGAAATAAATAACTTAAAATTTCCTTGGCCTTCCAAGGACTTTTAAATGGTCAAAGTACAACACAAAAAACCTGTCCGGTCGAACACCGGACACCATTACAAAAAGAGTGCCTTGGCCTTCCAAGGACTTTAGTCTGAATAAAAAATAAACAAAGTAGATCGTAAGTTAAGGTTGAGCCTTTGAAGATGGCTCACCTTCATCTACCTTCTTGCCCTTAAAGTCGCTTTTCCCTTCGTCTACCTTCTTGCCTTTGAGATCGTCTTTCTCTTCGTCTGGGCTCTCCCCAGTATGTTCTTCATCACCCGAGGAGTCACTAGAGTAGCCATACCTGTCGCCTTTGGCCATCGTGTGGTATGGGAGGTCTTCATGCTCAACATAAAGCCATAAATCCCCTAGGTTCCTCTGTGGAAACTTTTCATGGAAGAGTAGAACCATGTCAGACCTCACCTTCTCAAGCAGTAGCTCTTCGCTCTTGATCATCTGGTTGGCATAAGCATTGACCTTGGCTTGGATCTTGGCCTCCTGCTCCTTTAACAAAGTATTTTTCTCCTCGGCAGCCTTGGACACTGCATTCTCAAGGGCAATCTTATCAGTAGTTAAGTTGGTGATGACTTTGTCTTTAGCCTTGGTTTCTTCCTTTGAGGTAGCAAGGTCCTTCTCCGCGCCGGACAGCTTCTCCCTGAGGGCTTTAATGGTTTCCTCTAGTGTGGTGATTTTTGTGCTGCTTTCCTGTTGATTTCTCTTCAACTCCTCATTTGCTTCCTTTAGCATGTCAGTGTTGGAGGTGGCAGTACGAAGGTCTTCGGACAGCTTCTCCTTCTCAGACTTAAGGTCTTTGATGATGTCTGCTTGACCCCGAACTTGTCTCTCCAACGTAAGTACCGGCTGCACATTGCTTAGCAAGGAGTGGGCTATGGTATTATTTTCACTAGAGACAATGAAAGTCTTACCATTGAAGTTGACTGTGTTAGAGCTGCTCGGAGGAATGTAAGGCCCTACGAAGTCGTCTCTGGGGAGGTTGAGGAAGTATTCGCCAAGCTCACCAAGACCGGTGATGGAAACTCCATCAATGTTGAGATCTCATCCCTCAACCTCATCGGTATGAAAGTCCCTTGGGATCTCTTCGGCATGCGTTGGATCTGAAGGGTCAGCCTGGAAAGAAGGCTCCGGATCCCGGAGAGCAAGCTCATCTCCCTTAGAAGTCTTTTTCTTCTTGGCTACCCGGTCTGCGCCTTCGCTCCCCTGTTTGCGATTCCTCTTGGAAGCCCTTGGAGGTTTTGGGAGGTCTGCTTCCTGGCTTTCGGTCTCTTGCTCCACCACTTGCAAGAGAGCAGCATCGATTTGGCTCTGGGCCGGCCCCTCCGGGACTGTTGGAGCATCCTTCTCAGCATCAGCAGGGTTGGCATCACCCACTACCCTTTTTCCCTTCTTCTTCTTGCCTTTCATCTTGCTCGGGGCTTTGGCCCGGCCTGGTAGGACGAGTGTCCCATCTGGTTCATGGGTCCTCATGAGCACAACATCTGGAGAAGGTTGGGTGGTGAGCTCCTCACAGGTCAAGTCTCTCCGACCTGTGGTGTTCCACAGGTGAGACCTTGCCAAATTTCCACTGGTGAAAACATCGTGGAATCGATTCCCACAGTTCTCAGCAGCCCAGGCATTAATTTTGCCACAAGTGACCTGCCCGACTTTCAAGTGGTCAATAAACTCCTTGGGCAGTTCCGCTAAGACAAAAGTAAGACAAATTAGTATAAACTAAGTCCAAAAAGAAAAGACAAGAAAGACAAAAAGATAAAGGCAAGATGCTTACGGTCACTCCTCCAGCTGCTTCTAAGGAGGCTTGGATTCTCTCCGGCTTTTATCTTCTTGCCATTCTCCCAAGCGCCACTGACGAACATGAATTGGGTCCTCCAATTCCTCTCAGCCTCCAGCAAATCGTCCACCGCCTTGAATTTATCCCCCATGTTAAAGTGGTAGAAGGGGATGTGGTGGTTTCTACACAGGCTGGCCACTGCAGCAAACTCCTCCATGGGCAGAGGGATCCCGGACAGCCTTGATGCCATGATGCTTGACATAAGGGTATACCAAACGTTGGGGCTCAGCTGACTCGGACAGAGTTTGATCAGATGGAAATATCTGACAATCTCTGGGTCTAGTGGGAGCCTGAGCCCCCAGTTGAACAGCTCCGTGAACATAACCACCTCACTTAACTTGCAATCCATGGGGGTCTCCGGATGAATAGGGATCCTGATCTTTACATTTTCTGGAATACTTCATTTTGAACACATCCTGCCCAACTCAGTAGTGTGGATGAATGCATAATTGATTTTTTGTAGGGAGAGAAGATAGTTAATGCTGACCTTGTGAAAACAAGGCCCTACTCTTCCCTCTAGGCTCTCCGGCAGATCCGAATGCCTCAAGTATAACTTTTCTTTGCCCTTGTCCTTCTTGGCAACTATCTCTTTGCTAGTCTGACCGGAGGGCTCAGACTCGAACGGGGTCTCTTCAATAGAGTCCTCCATCACTTCCTCCATGATCGTTGAAAGAATTTCAGCAGCTGTAGTAGGGGGAGGATTTAAACTAGATTCAGCCTTATCTCCGGAGTGATGGGCCTCAGTGCCCCTTTGACTTCTGATCTCCGGTAAAGTGTTTGGAGCAGAAGTTTCTGGTTGAAGGTTTGGATTGGACCCCTCCGGTCCGGACAGCCTGTCCTTAGGAGCTTTTATTGGCACCTTTGATCCGGTGCTGCTATCCTTTGCCCCCGATTTTGAGGGAGTGTTTTTAGCCCCCTGGCCTTTAACCAGCCGGCTTGTCCTCTTAACAAACAGCTTCTCAGGAGAGTGCTCTGTGTCTGATCCCATTGCAAGAAAGGGAGAAGGTTTTCTAAAACTGGTGGCTGTAACTCCTGGCTCGACAGTAGGCACTGATTCCTGAACTGAGGAACCAGAGATTATGGGGGAGAGGGTGGATTGAAATAGTTTTTTGGGCTTAGTACCTTTAGAATAGGACGAGCCTCGATCTGACTCAGATGCGGAGGAGATAGGTCTGTCAACAGGCGAGGCAGGTAACCCTGCAGCATTCCGTCTTTCTCTTTCGACTTTTTGAGCCTTCTCTAACTCAGAAAGGTTGAGCCACCCGCCTTTGACAAGTGCGTTCCTCGCTGTAAACATAAACTGTTGAACTAAGTTTTTTTCTTTAGAGAGAGAAATCTTTGAGAGTTTTTACAGAGATAAGTTTGAAGAGATGGTAAAACAGTAGAAATGATTCTGTATTTATAGTAAATCTGAAAAAACAGTTGATTCCTAGGATAATTCGAAACGTTTGGCAATGATTAAAAAAGACGGCGCTGATGTCACCACCTGTAATCAAAGAGGTTGCTTTTCGAAGAAGGTGGGTTCGAAATTCAAGGTGAAAAAAACAGCTGAAGCAACCAATCAGAGAGTGACACGTATCCCACGAACTCTGGCAAAAACCGTTTTGAATTCGGGAAGCTTTATCTGTCCGGATAAACCCATAGACCTTTCCGGATTAAGACTACCCCTGACGTCGGACTGTTTTTCAGGTCTTTGGAAAGAATATTAGCACAAACACCTAAAAAAGGGGCTCCTGATGAGTCTGAATTCTGCACGCTCCCGGGACAAGGACAGATCAGTCCAAGGCCTCCGGACCGGACAGGTCACATGAACCGGACAGATCACTTTGATCACTATGACCATAGGACTGTTCTAACTATGACAAAAGTACTAAAAAACCTAAACACATCTTGACTAAGCTACGTGCTCTCCTACTTAGAGCTCATGGGTCTTTGAACATGACCCGGGTCCATTAAACATGACCCGAAAGCCCATAAGGGCCCAAACATCAGGGTATAAATACCCAACCACCTGCATTAAGTATGGGTAATGAGAATTAACTACTACCAAGCTGCTTAATTATCTCTGTACTCTCTATTCTAAACACTTAACACCCACACACTTCCTTAAAACACCAACTGAAATTACTAGCCTACCCTCAGGCGATTATTATCCACACCAAAGCATAATGAGCTTATGATTAAGAGTGCTCATAGGGTCACTATCAAAATGAATACTCCAGCTATAGGTAATAATATATTAATAATTAGGGTAGAACTCCCATATATTAAAGAACTTGAAAGGTCTGGTGGCAGTAGTAATCGGGGACATTAGGTGGAGAGAAATAGGGGTATGGTTTGATGTACGAGGAATGTCGAAATAGGCAAAAGATTTGGGAAAATAATCATCTCAAGGGTTTTTTTCTAGAGCCCTATCGATTTTCGAGGATAATTAGGTTTATCACTTTGCTTGTTAGTCTAGGTATATTGGAACCTTGAACTACAAAGATCAACAAGACCACTAAAATCGCAGCAATTATTAAAGTCTCCCATAGAGGAGGTCCAAAGATTGGTTTGACGTATCTTCTCATTAGGTTTGTGAATGGCATTAAAGTCTCCCATGGAAACCCAAAGGTTATTAGGTCTACTGGAAGCTAGGTTAACAATGCCATCCCATAATGGGAGGTGCTAAGAAGTGTCGTTGAAGCCGTAAATAACCGTGAGATAAAAGTATTTGTTTTTAGTGGTGTACTTAATTTTTCTATCGATTAATTAGGACGTAACTTTAAGAGTATCGAGCTTGAAAACAGTAAGGTTCCAAGCTATTCATATTCTCTCGTAGGGATGGGCCTCATGATTAGTTATGAAATGCCAATAAAAGAACATTGATCTCATAATGCTATCTACATTGACGAGGCTAACCTTTATCTCAAGTACACGTATAATAGTAATATTATTCGATAAAACATAATCTTTAATATCTGATTGTCTAATGGGGTCACTGAGGCCCGGAACATTCCAAGTCACAATTATCATAATCGAGTTATAAAAACAATAATAGAAAACATAATTTTAACCATAGATCCCCATATTACTAGCATGTGTGGTCCTTGCATTGATACTAGTGGATGATGGTGCTCTAAGGTGCACTGTAGGCGAGGTGACTTCAAAAGCAGAGTGGCCAATTACAAGGGCGTCGGGGTTAATTTTTCCAACCACCGTGCTGCCACCATCATGCTCTTGTTCTACCCTAGTGTTCATGCCTTCCTCCTCCATGTATCTCCTTAGGTTGTCGTAGCTTGCTGGGATCAAGTTATCACTGTCTCCCGAGGACACCAAGGTGATCAAGTTGTTGATCTGGATGTAAGCAGCTCCCAATCCCATTGGGACAGAAGTGGAGGCAGAGTTCTCATCTAAGTCTTGGCAGTTGGCAGTTATGTGGCCAAAGTTTTGACACTTTATGTACGATGGAGGCATACCTTGGTATTCGATTTGAAGGTTATATATTTTTCCAATTCAGTTGATGCTTATACTTCGAGGGAACATATCAGTAGCTCGCATGATAATTCATATTCTGGCGAAATACAGGCTAGTTTTGCTTGCAGTGTGAGTGTCTACGTATGTTGGGGTTCCTAAGAAGTTTCTTAATATACTGAGCCCTCTTTCACTTCATTCTATGTGATCACCCTCTAAGGCCTCCGGTAGGAATATAACGACTCCATTAAAAAATTTCAGGGTGGGGATCTTTTTAATTCTCATATTTAAGCGAATGTATTGCTGAGGAGGAACCATCTAGGCCGGGTGTTTACGAGAGATACAAGGGTACTACTCACCATGCCCGCCGAGATGGTAGAGGAGGGGTGGGTATAAGGCGCTCTAGGCCTCGATGCTTTGGCCTGACTAGCTGAGTAGCCCATAGCACGACTTCCTGAGATAGTCTCATCTCTACTATTTATTTCTAGGAAACGTTCAGGATACATTGAAGGATACATTCTTGAGGGAGGCATAAGACTTCAGAGAATGGTGGGTTTTGTTAAGGATGAAGGGGAGCATGTTGGATGTTGTGAGATGGGGTTGGGATTGTGTTTGAGGAAGTTTGGATTATAATGGAAAAGTTATGTAGGGGTGCGAAGGTAGAATTATGGAGATGAACAGCTTGTTAAGGATAGAGAGTTTTCGGACGTATTAGGGTTTTTAACCAGGGTTGAGTATTTGGGATGGAAAAAGTACGTATCCATAATAATTTTATAGTGGGCCAAAGATGATGAGATGGGCCTTGAGTCGGGTTGGGTGAGATAATTTGGCTGATTGATTGCAAGGCTTGAGGAGGGGTTATCTGAGGAATAGGGTTTGCATGCAAGCTTGAGATCGGACTACTGGACGATAGAGGGAAGATCTCAAGTGGCTCAACTTGGGATACACTGGTAGCTTTAGTAGTAGTGAGAGATGAAAGGCCAGGAATATTCGAAGTACCTGAGGCTTGCATGGATATACCATCAGAGGAACAAGGTGAGATCATGCAGCTGGTAAAGGCATATGTGAAAGACTTCTTGTAAGAGTTGTGGTCACCTCCCAAGAGGATGGCATTGAATGCATAAATTTCCTTCCGACAAGTGACTTTAGATGTCGATAGACTTTAGAATGGCTCAAGAGACGATGAGTTACTTTGGGGGGAGAGCCATTCAATGAAGGAAGAAAGAAATCAGCCGTGAGTATTAGGTGCTACAGTAACTCTTGGACTTTATTTTCACGCGTGAGGCCATGGGAAGAGTTCTTGAAAGGACTTGTATCTAATCGTTGGAAGGTGAAGGATTGGTCGTGAGTCACGCTCTAAAAAAAGAGTGTGAGTCATTTAGTTGTGCTACCTATCACTATAAGGGGTAGCCTCTGGCTGTCGAGGAACCATTTGGTTGGACTTAAAGAAGCTGAAAAGGTAAATGGGCATGGTTGAAGGAATGGAGAATTCAGTGACGATAAAGATCGGCAACAAGCCTCAACAGACGCTTTATTCTCAAGAACATAGTCTATTTTGGAGAAGCATGACTGGTTTTGAGATCCTTAGCGTTTTCCAGGTAGGAAATGCATCTGGGGAACAAGGCATCCGCCACATTAAAAAATCCTTCATAAGTCTTAGAGGGAAAATAAGTACTAAGATAGATTTTAGGGCGAGTTCTAGTTTTTAAAAACAGAGTACCAATAAAGGATGATATACTAGCATGAGAAACAATAGAATTTATATAATAATATGAACTTATTCTCGTCTTAGAGATTACAAAATCCATAGAAACATGGCTATTCAATTTGATTTCATATTGAATGATATGTTTACATAGAATTTGGATGATAACTCTTTCTTTTTTTACATTTTTACCGGAAAGAAGAAGACAGTGGGTACAAATGAATATGCTAAGGTGATACAGAGCCTTCTCGTGATAGATACTCAAGAGCCGCATGGGATTCAAGATTGTTTCTCCTACCTCTTGTAGAGAACGTTGTATTTCTTGCAATCGTCCATGTGGCCATGAACTGTGCACTTTTCAATCTTGTTCTGACCTGAGTCGAGTTAAGAGCAAGTTTTTTGGCAAAAGCTGGGCTTTTGGCCGATTCACGTCGTCGAACTTCTACAAGTTGGGTGGTGATGATTACTTGTTAATCTTAGTCTCCATATGGCTAGAACAGCTAGACCACCATGTGATACTGCGATTCATCCTTAATGAGATTAATATGGTTCTGGCAGAGATTTCAACTCGGCAATCTGCTTTCATTTTGAGAATAAAGGATTTTGCAGGCCTTTGAGGATGTTTTAGAGCAGCTCCAACCTTAAATTTGAAAACTGAGTGAAGTAGAGGCTCCTCATCAACAATGATTAAATCTTGTGACGAGGGTTTTTTAAAATTGGTCGATAAAATTAAATTTTTCAATTTGAAATCAAATTTTTTTTCAAAAGTTATGAGAATTTCTAGGGTGAGTTTATCTATCTAAAAACTAACCGTTTGTTACTTATAAATTCTTATTTATAATAGATCGCGATTGTATTTGATAAATACACTCCACTAATTGTACTTCCAAACTAAAGGGAAAACATAAATTATCTGAATATGGATTGACATTGTAATATCCATGATATTCTATCATTAGTTTGATTTAATTTTTTATTAATTATATTTAAATAATTAGACTATTATTACTGCTAAGGAAATTATTTGTTCTATTATTCAACTACACTAATGTAGAACGTAATTCCACCGTTTATTTCCAAATTTTTGGTACGTAAGTTTATATTATTGTACCGTTTTTTAGTAAAAAAATTGTTATGCAATAAGAATAGCACTATAGTATGGTACCATACAATTTTAAATAAACTATATATTTAAATTTATTAATTTATCTTTTAAAACCAAGTTTAATATAATAATCTTATATATACGTTAGTTTATACTTGGCAATGAAAAATTCGTTGTTTATTTTTATTATTTACTAAAATTAATAATGTTATAGTAGGATATTCGTTACGTTGTCATATATGATTTTATTTAAAAAAATATTAATATTTTTTATTTTTAAACTTTTGATATATCTTAAATTGATTTTAAAATCAATTTTATATGTTTTGATCCAATTAAATTTTTATTAAAAGGTAAGATATTTATTTCAATCATATTTTATAATTTTCTAACTACTTCAAACCTACATCCAAAATGTATTTTTTTAATTTATTATTTACATATTTAGTTGTGTTATATTTTCATTTTACAATAATAAATTCTACCAAACCCTATTATATCGCGTATTTTGGTCTACTAAAAAGTAGTATACTAAAATTTTGGTAATGCATCCATACTCAATTTTACAATGGTCAAAACTATTTTCTCCATGTTATTTTTTATTTCCTCCATTTTTTAAACTTTCAAAAACACTAGTGACTTGCATTTACCAAATTACCCTTATTTTTATTTCAAATTTATTACTAGATGCCATTTATCTAATTAAAAGTCTTATATGAAAAAACACAACATTAACCTAACTTTAATCCAAGATATATGATTCTACCTCGAAAATTAACCCTAAAACAAAGAACTTCAATTTTATTGAAGATTAATCATGGAAAATGAAGAAACCCAAACAAAGCCGGAGAACAGCACTCAATCGACAAACAATGTAATTTAAACTTGTTTTTACGTTTTACAACTTCGTAGCTTGAAAATACCTATTTCGAAACTTATTTTTTTCAGCTAAACCCGTTTTTACAGTTCTGAAATAAAAAACAACTATTTCCGAGCCGGGAATTAGGAATCAGGTGTAATTTTTTTAAAAAAATGTGCATCTGATTCTGAGAGGGCCACTCGGAATCAGTTGCAATTTAAAAAAAAAATATGTGCAACTGATTCCGAGAGGGCCACTCGGAATCAATTGCAAACCCTCTGTCTCGTTAGATTATGTGATAATTTGTTTACTGGGACATTACACTTGATTCCGAGTGGCCCTCTCGGAATCAAGTGTAAAACACCAGTGTAAGAAAAGCATGGTGCTCGCTATTAAATATAATCAACCTATTGCCGTCTTCAATTCTGTGATAAATAAGATACGAAAAAAGTAGGCAACATAATTTATTTGTATACATGTCTACACCTAAACCTGTTTGCTACCAAGTGTTAACGATCTTTTAGCATTTACCGTATTCAATAGTTCAACCAAAGGTGCACTTACGGAGACGTAGTACAGACTTCTAATCCCGGTTTTATAACCACCTAAAAGGTTCTTCTTTTTTCTACCATTCATCTACAATATCAATCACACACTATTCTGAATTTTTTTTGCCCACCGAGCATGTGATTCCGAGTGCCCTACTCGGAATCAATGTTTTTTTTTAAACCGAGCAGCAACTGATTCCGAGAGTGCCACTCGGAATCAGCTACTGCTCGGTTTTAAAAAAAACATGTGAATCCGAGTAGGGCACTCGGAATCACATGCTCAGTGGGCAAAAAAAAATCAGAACAGTAGGATATCCTAAGGCGAACCCAAGATCAAACCCTAATCGATTCTAACAATGAAATCAAACCCCAAATGAAACCCTAATCGAATCTAACATAGAAATCTAACTTCAAACCCTAATCGAAATCGAACAACAAAATCTAACTACAAACCCTAAATTTGATAATGGGGAAGAACCTAGAATTTCTTTCTCCAAGCTTTCTCTATCTTCGAATCAGCTGTTGTAAGGTAGTGATAAGTGAAAAATGGTTTTCTTCTTTGTAAGGTAATTCTCTAGGGTGAACAATGAGTTTTGTTTTACTAAATTGGATGGGCATGTTAGGGTAGTAGTTTTGTGAAGAAAAAATGGATAAAAAGGCAATTTTGTAACTTCCTTTATGGAGGAAATAACATCATGGAGGATTTTTTAAATGATGGAGGAAATAAAAATTAATATAGAGGAAATAGCTTTGGCCTTTTATAATTTCTAATAGTTAGTGACAATAATGATTTAATTGGTTTAGTAGGGCAATCTAAAAAAAACACCCATAATTACAACCACTTGAATGTTATAAATTTAAGTGAATTTACAATCTTCAACTCGGTTCTATCCATACACTAAATATTAAATATGGTTTATGATTAATTGATTTGATATAAAGGAAATGACTTGACTTCAAACCTATAAAAAAATATTAAATATGGTTTATGATTAATTGATTTGATATAAAGGAAATGACTTGAACTTCAAACCTAATCTAACCATAACATAGTATATGAGTATTGCTGGACCACATAAGAATAGTATGTGCAAAATATTCATATCTAGTCAAATATATTATTTAAGATTGATTAATTGTATAAAAATGATTTAAACTACTTACAGTTAATCAAATATATTATTAAGAATTAAGATGGAATAATTTTATATTTATATTTAATCAAAGATATCATTTACATTGATTAGTGGTATAAATATCATTTAAGATATTTATATTTAGTCAAATATACTATTTATTTCATACTCGTTAAGCCCAATATATACCTATGATACTTATGTATTAACATAACATAAAAAATTATTTAATTTTCCAAAATTGTCATGGTATGTGAGCATATATGATCCTTGAGAATTAATTTTACTAATTTCTATAAAAATACAATACAGAGATAATAATCTTTAGTATTCCCGAATATATTAGTATAGACCAATCTATGTAACCATAAATACAATATAAGAGCATTGTTTAGTCTGTAAGAATATTACTACGAGTATTTTCCAATTTATTTAAGTATAAATATAATATATTAAATATAGTCTTTAATAATCCTCCAGACAATTTGATCGGGCGTTCAACAAACACTCAAACTAAACAAGAATGACTGAAAATGTTTTTGAGATAATATTATAGTGAAGATGTTGACATAATGGGTTGAGGATGTCACATGAAGAATTCAGACTTGATGATGTAATCGTAGATGACACAAGGACCTTAGAATGTGAGAATGAGCAAGAACCAGAGAAGGAGCTTGAACCAGAGGATGATCTTGAAGCTATAGGATGGTTCAATAACTCGATCAAGATCTAAACAGTTTAAAAAGATGTTGGTAGATTGATTAATCAGAAGAGCAAGTTGAACCAAATGATGAGCTTTCAGTATTCAAGGAGTATGTCCAAAAACTCCCTTAATTGTGTTCAAGGTTTGTTCTGTCTCTTTTAAAAACCTTGTACTCAGTTTCCAAACGGCAGAATTTCTTTTATTCTGAAAACTTCTTAAGTTTTGTCCTTCTCTCGCTGGTGTATCATATCGACAAGAAAATATGTTCTTCCTTTGGTCCATCATATCAAAAGAAAGATCAGTATGAATATCAGAGGCTTTTCCGCAACCTCTGTGTGATCTATTGATCTACATCCGTTGATCCTTTTGGGTTCCTCGTTGTAAAATTATCCTCATTCCATTTAAGAGTACTAGTTTTAGGAGGATCATATCAAGTGGTATCAGAGCAACATATCATTATGTTTGTGATGATTTGAGTGTTTTGTGTGATAAATTGTAATATGGATAATAAAATATTCATATGTTTCACCATAATTTGAATAATGAAATATTCATATGTACAAAATCATTTTTAGGTACTGTTACAAAATTTTCCTCTTCATATTCCTAAGAAAGCGAATTTAGATATATTATACTGTTTTAGAGAAATTTAGGAACTTTCCAAGGGCTTGTTACTGGTGATTTGTTTTTCTTTTGTAGAAAATAATTTATGTTCCAAAGGATAAAAAAAACAACAACTTCAATAAAAACAAGGTTTTGATTGAAATTATATCAAAGTTAATAGACACCAAGTTAAATATCTTTCGTTAAGAGCTCCAATCAACCACTTATCAAAGGTACAACCATTCACGACAAGGAACAGTCAAAGAAGACATCATAGATGTGCAAGAGAAGGTAACGAACGCATGCAAGACAATCTTGGAGGTCTCAAGCTTAAGCTTTCACCATTCCATAGGAAAAATGATCTAAGTATATATTTGGAATGAGAAAAGAATATTGAACTCGTTTTCAATATATAGCACTACACATAGATAAATCGAGTAAGTGTTCATGTTACAGACTTTTATGATTATGCTCTGAGTTGGTGGGATCAACTAGTTACTTCAAAAAGGAGTAATGAATAACATTTTATGGAGTCATGGATCTAAATGAAATCCAATATGCGGAAGATATATATTCATAGTCATGATGACTGTGAGATGCATTTGAAGTTGAGGAGACTAACACAAGAAAACTGATATGTTAGAGATAATTATCACGAAATAGAGATCTTAATGTTAGAGAGACAGCAATGTTAAGGTTTCTTAAAGGTGTAAATATAGAATTTCAAGACATATTGGAAACTCAGCATTATACTGAACTAGAAGAGACGTTACACAAAGCTTTACTATTCGAGCAATAAGTTAAAATAAAGAACTCTTCAAGACCAAGTTATGGTTTAGATGTAATAATAAATAAGCCAAGTTATCCGTAAGAGCAGAAGACCAGTTATAAAAGAGGAAGCTATCCAGAAGTGAACCAAATAACTGGAACATCATTATCTATTGATAACAAATGAAAAGTTAAAAAAGTTATAACTAATAAGGTATAAAATATCCGACCTACTTGTCTAACCGGTTAATTAATGGGTCGTTACTTATTATATGATATAAGCCCAACATATGTGTAACATTGACGGTATATTATGTAATAAAGAACAATATGTATTACTTAGTAGAATTATGGAATATAATAGCCAGAAATAGACCAGTCATGTGGCATCTGGGCCCACCACCATTACTATACAAAGCAATGCATCCTTTCTAGGGTAAGGTAAACAATTATTACTTTATTACTACTTTTGACAACTTCCCTCTCTCAAATTCTCATGTTTCTATTTCTAGAATCTGACTCCCGCAATATCTTAGACTAAATAACCCGTAGTATATATTTGGAACTAACATTAGCGATCACAGTAATGGAGAAATTTGGTACCTAGATGTGATTTCCAAAAACACACAAACGTTAAACACTTTAAGAATTATTTAGGAGATATGGACACCAAAATACAAGAGGAACCCATAGTTAAAGCTAAGAGTTTGGTGGTCAAAGTTGTATCCGAAGAGCATAAGTTTGAAGAGTAGTAATACGATGATCAAATTTCCGAAGAGTAACTTGGGAAGTATGCTCTGGTGGCACAACGAAAATAACTATTGGAGGATATTGTGAAACTAAATACTCAAAAGGATGCAATGATGGCTTCTAGGAAAGTATGATCAGATGTCACAAGAGAAACGTCTTTGAAAGGTAATGAAATTGAGTATGGTCATCGGTTAAAGGATATGTGTATGTACGAAAGGTATTGAAGTTGTTATACTTCAAGAAAAAAGAGAAAAACAAGGCGTCACTATGATTAATCGGAATCAAGTGGTTATTCTCTTTACGACTCAGAAGAATATTCTTCTCCAGAGAGATATCGTCATCATAGGAGAAGATTAAAGAAATATAACTCGAAGAGGCATTCTAACTATCACTGTACATCCCGATGGTTAAACGATTTGAGAAAGATACAAAACAATACAAATAATCAAACACTCTTTTCTGAAGCAAAGGATGAAGCAGTGATTGTAGGCAGAGGTGAACAACAACAAACAACAACCCACGTTCAATTTTCCTCGACCAACAAGAGTTTTCATTGCAGAGTAAGTGGTAAATTCATAAATATTTTCGAAGAGGATCTTTATACAGTGGTTAGTGAAGCCATAAGGGTATTCAATATAAGCGAGGCCATAATTGGAGCCCATCTTCTTTGTTTGCGGAAATTCTAGCAGGCACTTGTCGAAACAGTTTGATATTTTGAAGTTGGAAAATTTTGATCGGAGCTAAGACCCGAATAATCATATTGAGCAGTTTAAAAAATTATGATAAATTTTGAGCATGATGACAAGTTATTGCGTCATGATTTCTCTTAAATCTTCAAGATGGCGCATCAAATTCGTATAATCGGTTACCAGAGGGTTCCACAAAAAACTTTAATATGTTCTAGACTTTGTTTAGACAATAGTTTGTGAAAATCAAGAAGTTCCGAGGATATTAGGACAAAATTATTATTTGCCGGTAAGAAGTCAGAGAGAGCATTGGGGAGTATACCAGACGTTTTGTTTAAACAAAAAACCAATTGAGACGATTGCAAGAAGAATGTCACTTGCGTTGCGTACAAGCAAGGGTTTCTCGTCAAAATTTTAAGAGACGTCATTATTAAGAAGCATGTATTAACCTTTGGTTATTTGTTATTGAGAAAAATTTAATCATGAAAGAGACTCAAGAAGTATAATTTGCCTCTATGCTAAAAAAAACATCATAATTTGCAAGTAGCCATATTTATCAATCAACAATCACTCACTCTTGTTTATTGGCCTCACCTTAGCCAATCTTAAATTTTCACCTTTTGACTATATTTTATCCAATGGGCCTGACTCAAGCACCATCAATACCAAGGTCTAATCAACAAGTTATTAATTTCTAGCAACCAACTAGGAGAATATCCAACAAGTGGATCCAACATTCTCATTATGCAAAATTAACAAAGTGTGTGGTAATACTTTTTGATAATATATATTAACGACATGTTGGTAAAGAGTGCCAAAGACGAGGACCATTTATGTGATCTTGAAGAAACCTTTTACAACTTAAAGGCCAATTTGAAGTTAAATATAAAAATATATATTTTTGGGGTACGATCCATAAAGTTTTTAGGATATATAGTTAGCAAGAAAGGGTTCGAAGTTGACCCGGTACAGTTAAATGATTTATACATTATGGATCCCCCCATATCCATTAAGGTGGTTCAGATATTGACTGTAAGGTTGGTTGTGCTTAGTAGATTCATATCCATGTCTTCAGAATAAGTGTGCTTTTTTTTTTTTAAGTTTTGAGGCAAGTGAATTGTTTTAATTGGACTTTAGAATGCAATGAAGCTTTTATTATAATAAAAGAGTATTTATCCTCTCTAGAGATCTTAATGAAGCCTAGATGAGTGAAATTGTTCATTTACGTACCGTCGTCAGATTATAAAGTGAGTGCGGTATTAGAACGAGAAGTTGATAACTGTTCTCGGTCCGTATACTATGTGAGTAAGAGTTTGTTAGATGCTGGAAAAATATACTTGAAACTGGAAAAATTTGATTTCGCCCTAATAACAGAAGCCCGAAAAATGAGATCCTACTTTGAAGCACACTGGATTATGGTCTGAACTTTTTTTCCATTAAAAAATATATTGTAAAAGCTCGATTTGTCAGAGTAAATGACAAGACACTCCGTGCAATTGAAAAAATGTTAACAAGTTTGAACATCAAACGACAATCAAAACTCAGACTTTGGCTGAGCTTCATTTCGAACCAAAACCAAAATACATTAAAAAAACACAATAAAAAAATTATAAATTTAAAACTCCATTTATATAGTGTAATGAAAATATTATTGCTTCAAAACAAAAAAAATAAAGTCACAATATGAAAATTAAGATAAAAATTAAGGAAAACAAATCATGAATTTGGATTTAAATATCTTTAGTCAATAATACTGCCCAAGAAATCATATCCTGCCAAATTCTTCAGCCCTAATAAACCATACCTAATTCGAAATTGGAACGGTTCATTCATTCTTACTCTTTAAACACCATTGTTGGGTTACGTATCACATAAACCTCACTTCTCTTTTCAGCCGAGATGGAGCTCTGCATGACCCAAGCCGTCTCTAATCTTCCTCAAACCCCTAAGAGCCATATTTTCTCAACCCTAAACCCTATTAATCTCCATAAACCCACATACTCTCTCCCTCTTAGACGAGCTCCCATTGCTATCCGCTTACACTCTCGTACGTACTAATGAACTCCACCATCTTTGGTTACATTTTTCTCTTTTAATCTTCGTTATAAAAATCTGTGTTGTCTTTGATTGTATAGTTATAAAAATCCCTAGACGGTGGTGCTATTTGTTTGTTTTTTGGTTTTTGGTTTTTGTTATCATTTATCTATCTTATTTTTAAATGACAATTCTTAGCAATCGAGTGTCGTTTTTCTCTTCACCCAAGTGTATGAAGTTACCCTTGTCTTTGTTGCAACTGTTGTCAGGCTTCCTGTGCTCTTCAGAGTCATTTCCAAGAGCTCCTATTCCGAAAGCAACCTCTGACCGTCCCAATTCAAACCTTGACGAGACACTTGACATATCAATTACTGTGCGATATCCTCCACCAGCTGAGAAAAACGTAGATGGTGATGAAAGTGAAAGTAAAGAAGAGTCATCTGGTGATGAGCAAACTCAGACATTGGACCTTAAACTAAAGGTTTGCTAGAGATCCTTCAATTATATATTGTAAAGTTATAAATAGACTTAGTGCCTGCATATTTAAGTGAGAGTTATCGTCTTTACCTATCCTGCCATTGGTACTAGAGTTGTGTTTAAATTGTAGAACCTCTTGAATCATGGCAATTGTTTTTAACTAGCTTTGTCGATTGGAGCATTCAGTTAGCTTACTTGATTAAGTTTTAGATTTGGTTATGTGATTCGTACTATAAATTTAAGGTTTTTTGCATTATGTCATTATCCCTGAAACTACTGTTTCATGCAGGTGAATTATGCAACCATGTTGTTACTTGTATCACTTCTGGGTGGTTGTTTGCTGGGACCAGTTTTGCTTACTATTTGGTTAGCAAAAGCTTTTGTTGGTGCCATTTATGCTACACCATTGGTTTGTTATTTCTGACTTTATCTTCTCTTAAAACCACAGTCATATGTTTTTATAGTTGTTAATTTGTTGATACTCTTTTTATCCTACTTCAGTTTCTCAAAGTGATGGAAATTGTCGGTATCAGCTACTCAGTCTGGTTCACGACACGTTACCTGTTATCCAAGGTAAGAGTCTACGAGTCAGCCTTCATTTGCATTGATTTGTTAGCTATAGTTAAGTTATTGACAAGGTTCTCTTTGTTTATAGAAAAAGCTCAAAGAACTGGTGTTGAAGCTTGAAGAGCTTACAAGTTGAAGGCTGAAGAGGTTAAGCAACAAGTTCTAGGTTCAGATGTTGATGTGCAAGAATAGTTTTTTGTTTTCCCGAGAGCTTTGTCTAATGCTTTAGATGTTAAACAAAGATAAACCCCTCAGGACAATACAAATTTGTTGCTTTTTTTTTGTAGCACTTCATGAAAGAAACTTGTAATTTCTTGTTTTTTATTTTTTCTTTGCATTTTTGTGATTTAAAAATAAAATAGTGATACAGGAGACGCCTAGAGTATGTTATTTTACCTTACAAAAGTGTTAAGATAGAAATGTGATTAAAAGAAATTGATTAATCTGATTCGACTTGTTTCATATTTTGAAATATTCCATCATTATTAACTACTTTCCTGATGTTTTGATGAGAAAAGTTTAAAGTTTATTTTTCTATTTCCCTCAGTTGACTAATGTATTTTTTTTTATCTTACAAAGCGTTAAGAAAAGAAAAACGGAAACTTTCGGTCTTGCTCTCAACGAAGTTTCCAATCCATCCGGGAAACTCTTCTCACAACACGAACAGGTGTGCCATATATACCTCTTCTTCCAAGTCTCCATGTAAGAAAGCATTCTTTACATCAAATTGATGAAGAGGTCAATCTTTATTCGCGGCTATTGAAAGTAAAACTATGATAGTGTCAATCTTTGCAACCGGAGAGAACGTTTCAGAGTAGTCTATACCATATGTTTGTGTATATCCTTTGGCAACCAATCTTGCCTTGTGTCGCTCAATGGTGACATCAGATTTATATTTTATATTAAACACCCATCTACACCCAACTGCTTTCTTCCCTTGTGGTAACACACATTCTCTCATGTACCATTCTTTTTTAGAGCTTCCATTTCGGTATTCATTGCCTCATGTCATTCAGTCATCTTCTTAGCTTCTTGAGTTGTTTTAGGGATTTGTTCAGAGAGAATAGTAGCTGAAAACGCCTTTGAAATCTTCGTCATTCCTTTCCTGTACATTTTTACCGGATATGTACAAGCACGAGGAACGTGTTCCGGTGAATACCGGTCAGGAGGAACCCCTCTATTTTTTTTGGGGGAAGAACGAGAGTTTGTGTTTCAACAAATGAACTTCCTGAAATGTCATTTTCTGTAGCACTTTGTGAATTATGACATTGTAAATTTTTTACTTCTTGATGGACATTTTCTTCGGCTGATTCGCTGGTAGTATCCATGGCATTTATTTCTTATCGGACATTGTCTTCGAGAGAATCATTGGTGGTAAGAACTGCCTCGTCAGTCTCATTTATGTTGGAAGAGGCGTGTTCGGTGGCGCCATCTACCGACTCTGTTGGCACATCATCAAATTAACTTTCATATAGCAACCAGTCGAGTGATTAACTTACTTTCTCCCCCTGAGCACGAGATTGGTGGTCAAACAAATAATCGGATTCTAAGAAGTCATAGTCCATGGTGACATGGATTCGACGAGTAACCGGATTGTAACACCGATAGCCCATTTGATGGACACCATACCCAACGAATACACACTTTTTAGCACACGGATTAAGTTTGTTTCGACTAGTTTTAGGGATATGAACAAGCACCGAACAACCAAAGACACAAGGTGGTAAGGTCATAACAGATGGAATCGTAACTTGGGTGGCAAGCACTTGTAATGGAGTTTTATTTCCTAGACATCGGGTTGGTAGACGATTTGCAAGATACGTGGCTGTAGCAAGAGCTTCTGGCCAAAGAGAATGAGAAACTCTAGATTCAATCATAATAGCACGAGTTTTTTCAAGTAATGTACGATTTTTTCGTTCTGAAGTACCGTTTTGTTGAAGTGTGTTTGGACAAGTGGTTTGATGGATAAGACCATTTGTTTTGAAAAAATTATGCACTCCTTGGTTGACAAACTCTGTTCCATTATCAGAACGTAGAATCAGTATTTTTTTTCCAAATTGAGTCAAAATCATTTTGTAAAAACAAACAAATATTTTTTGTACTTCCAATTTATGTTTCATGAAGTATATCGAAGTCATTCTTGAGAAATCATCCACAAATAAAACAAAGTATCTGATTTGATTGTTAGTGGAATTTGGTGATGGACCCCAAACATTAGAATGGATTAGCAAAAAAGCATAATCAACTCTAGTATTACTTTGATTAAATGAGACCCTACGATTTTTTGCAAGAATGCAGGTTTCACATTTCTCATGAATGGAATTATTCAAAAAAAGACTAGGAAACAAACTTTTAAGATAGCTAAAAGAAGGATGACCAAGTCGCCGGTGCCATAACCAAAGTTTCCTTTCGGTTGTTCCATGAGAAAGCATGGCATGTCCCTTATGAACTACCTTATCAACATAATAGAGACCTCCTTGTTCAGTCCCACGCCCAATGATCTCCTTCGTACGAATGTCCTGTAAAATGAAAAAAATGGATATATAAGAACCACACAGTTGAGTTGTTTTGTCACTTGACTAACAGATAATAACTTTAAGAATAGTGAAGGAATGTAGAGGCAGTTTTTAATTTCCATTTTTTACGAAAAATAATTTAACCTCCCCCTTTGACTTCACAAATTTCTCCACTAGCAGTCTCAATATGAGACTTCTTTGGAGATGACGTGTCACCAAAGTCTTTAGGATCATAAGACATGGTGTCCGTAGCCCCGCAATCAAAGATCCAATTCATTGATTTCTCAAACCCTTTACCTCCAAGTTTTTCATAGGAGTTCGCCGCCATTCCTCCAAAACCAGTGCCACTTCCTTGCTCATTTTTAGTCGGATCTTCACCGCCACTTGTAGACGAAGCCCGTTTGACATTAGATCTGAAACACTGGTTATTTTTCTCCTTATGACTGTCCTCCCACCATTCTGGATAGCCAACCAGGTGGAAACATGTCTCTTTAGTGTGTTTCTTCATCCCACAATGAGTGCAATACAACTTGGATTTATCTTCTTTCTCTTTAAATCGGAATTTAAACCTCTATGCGGAATCTTTAGCAGTCAAACCCATTCCCTTTCAATCGAGTCACTATCAGAAGAACTTGATTTTAGTATATTAAGCCTGGCCACTTCCCTTCGTATTGTAGCATATGCTGTTTCCACGGAAGGAAGAGGATCCTTTTTCAGGATATCTATCTTGACTGGTTCCAGCTTGTCATGAATCGCCATTAGCAATTGATAGAGTCTTTGTTCTTGAGTTTCTTATTATAGATCTGAATGTATTCTGGGTCTTTCATAGGGTTCGGATCTCGCCTATTTATAGACATCCAGATGTTATGCAGTTTGTTCCACAAGTCTTCTAGTGTATCAGACCCTTGCCTTAATGAATTAGCCCTCTTATGAAGGTCAAACACCTGTAACGAATCTGTACCAGAACCGTATGTGGTGGCTAACCCATCCCAGAGGGCTTTTGAAGTGGGATATTGCGAGACATTATTCACCAAGCTGGATTCAAGATTCTGGATACTCCATGCGAAAACACATTGATCATCTTGTTCCCACCTTGTATATGTGTTGTCAGTTTTGGATGGAGGTGTCGGCTACCCTGTAATGTGAGAACCTCTCCCCCTTCCTCCAATTGCTTTATTCATCAGGTTTTCCCATAGGGCATAGTTGTCACCACCGAGTTTAATCCCTAGGGATAAATTCTTCGGGTTAGTTGTTTGTCGTTGTGTTCCGAGACCATTTCTCAGAATGACAACAATCTGCATTGTTAATTCATCAGAGATTTGACTGACCACGACTTCATTGCCAGCCATCCTTTTTGAGGATGTTCAGAATTCCCAGAATCACACGTGCTCTGATATCATGTTAAAAAACAAAGAGAGAAGTAGTCGCACGAAGCGGCTAGGGTTTTGTGCTTATTAGGGAATGTTCCTTTTTGTATTGAACTGTTTTTTTATAATGCAAACTCAAGTAAGACTCTCAATATATAGAGAAGTTAGAGGCCTATACAAAGAAACTTAATACATTGAATATTCTAACAAAGATATTTAAACTTTGAAGATTAATTACTTGATATCGTTATCTTCAATTCTTCTTATATTGCATTATGCCTATGTTGATTTCCGGATTTTCAGAATTGGTTTGGAAAAAACGTGGCTAGCTGTAGAAATTGTTTAATGTCAAGGATCTGGATCATTAGTTCGTCTTCTTTTATTACTAACTAGGCAATACACATGGCTTGACATATGCTAATTTTCCATTTCATTTTGTAGGTTTGAAAAAACCTGGCTAGCTGTAGAATTCATTGAATGTCAAGAATCTGGATCACTGGTTCATCTTCTTTGATTACTAACTAGGCAACACACATGGCTTGACATATGCTAATTTTTAATTTTGAAGACAATAACCTTCGTGAAAAGTCTAAAATTGAGGTACTTAGACTTTGAAGATTAATTACCTGATATCGTTATCTTCAATTCTTCTTATATTGCATTATGCCTCCGTTAATTTCCGGATTTTTGGAATTGGTTTGGAAAAAAACCGGACTAACTGTAGAAATCGTTTAATGTTAAAGATTTGGATCACTGGTTCATCTTCTTTTATTACTAATTAGGCAACACATATGACTTGACATATGCTAATTTTTAATTTCATTTTGCAGGGACTCTGTCGTAGACTGGAGAAAAGGTTGGGTGAGTTAAAGAAGAAAGCTAAAAGTTCATTTACGGTGGTGTCTGCATGTTGAAGACGATGACTGATCGTTCTTTTGTCTTTTGGTTTGAGGAAGTGGAGAGAAGAAATTAGATTTAGAATTAAAATTTTAATTTTGGCGCCTCTTAACATTACTTTTCCTAGGCTAAAAAGTATTGGCCGGGTAATTTTGAAGTAACCCTAATTTTATTGGTCCTTTTCTTATGAAATTTCATTTTATAAAAAAATTATGATAAATAAATAAACTATTAGATACTATTCAAATAAAAAATATAAATATTTATAAAACAAACAATCTAAAACGTGTTTTAAATAATGTGATAAAACATTAAAATAAACATAAATATTTTTGAAAGTTTTTCTAATTTCACATAGTATCATCAATCATCGCCACCATTTAATCACAATATTTTCATCTCCATATTCATCGTAAAAATCATCAAATGTTTTTGAAATGTCGATATTAAATATGAAATTGATTTTGGTGACAAACTTAACACAAATCATGTTAGATTAAATAATTAAGACTATTGATATATTTATATTAAGATAAATTAATAACTATAAGAATTTAGATATAAATTAATTAAGTTTAGTGGCAGAATTTAATTATTAAACATATTATTAAAAATAATATTTAGTGAAAGAATCTAATTAATATTCATTGGAATTACAAATTTTATATATTATTGGTAACAAGTTTTTTTAGTAATTAGTAATTTGTTTAATATATTACTATTATTATTTATATATATATACTTTATATATATAATACTATACCCGGTTCTACACGTATATGGGTCATAATTTTAATTTTCGTACCCGGTCTATTATAAGTTTGGGCCTGACAAAACCAGACCAAGTCAGGTCGGTTCAAGCCGGTTTTGGCCGCCTCTGACCAACATTACCATCCCTAAGCCAAACACATCAGTTGTTGACAGTATCCTAAAAATATTTTGGCATTTATGTTGTTATATTACTATGTGCATTTGAGAAAAAAGTTTTAAAAATCAACAATCTTACAAAAGTAAAGTGGACAGGGATCAGAACTATGAATCATGCTAAAAAAACACGGCAAGTCCCCTATGTGTATGGATTGTTTCAAGTTAATCCTCATCATTCACTTGTATAATAAACTAGTCTCTAACGTTATAAAAAAATGTAACAACTCATTCTTTTTTTATTCTTTCTTCTTTTTCTATCCATTTTTACCTTTTGACCTTTCACATGGTACAATCACCCATGATTGAGCTTGTGTTATTGTTAGCTGGGCCATACTATATATCAGAATTTTTTTGTTGGTTCTTACATCGCTGGATCTCGGACAATTTTGTTAGATCTCAAGCACAATTTTACGATTTTCAGAAAAATAATTTATAAATACAATTTGTTAGATCTCTCAATATTTTTTCCTTTCTCTCTCAAAACCTCTATAGAAATCCAATTTCCAAAGACCTAGTTTTTGGAAACCGACCTCACAACAACGTTAAAGTATGTCATACAAGCTTAATAGTGTCGTTTTTATTAATTTCATTTTTTTGGTTTGGTAGATATTTAGGTTTGAAATTCTGTTTTTTTCAAAAATTCAATTTTCTTAGGGTTTAATTTGTTGTTTTGTTGATTTTGTAGGTTATTATTGTTTGTGAGTTGAAGATCTATATTTAGCATATAATTTTGAGTTGAATATTGCATGAGTTAGGTAGTTATGGCTTCTGATTTAGAGATTTCTGGGTTTGTGTTCGTCGCACGACACGCGCGACCATGCCCAACGATTTCGTGCATGTCGTGTGATGAAGATGATGGGCTATCGCAAACATTTATGCGATAAACCAACCCAAAGATGCATGTTTCATGCGATATTTTGATATTTTTAGATAATTTGTGCGAATTATATGGTGTTATACGTTTGTTTCATTACATGATTTGTCGATTGGATTTTTTGTTTATTCTACGCTTACATGATGCTTATAGAGTTTAAATTTTATTATTTGTGTACTTATTCGAAAATATGTGTTCTGTACTAGTTTATTAGTTCGTAAACCGATTATATTTTTTCTTTTTGCAGACATGGTTAGAACAAAGACAACATCGAGTAGATATTGGGGTCAGGATTCATCTTCCATTGTATTGGAGGCCCGACATATGGTCCCTATTGAGTCGAGATCACGTACGAGACGACGTATGCGTCGTGGTAATGCAGGTGATGGTACGAGTCATCATGTGGGGAAGGCTGCGACTGGAAGAAGTGTTGTTGGGTCGTCTCCACAGCCAGCGCTTGAGGATAAATTTGAGAAAGCCATGTCCCACGTCCCTTGATTGTATCCTGATGACACCCTCCACGAGGCATACAATGTTTTTCATGTCGATTTAAGTTTTTTTTACAACTTTAGTTTTTTAAACCATATTGTTTTAATTTAGCGTTAGCTTAATTATAATTTATAATTTTATTATTCACAATTTTTTATTACATTTTGTAGGAGATAGTAAGCCTACGATGCTTCTCGATATAAGATCATCTCCGTAAGTGGGACTTAATTCGTAATCAGTCTAGAATACGAGATAAAATGATGAGTAGTATTATAGGACCGTTGATCGATGCTCTGTCTCTTTGACATACTAGGTGTTGCTCGAGCGTCAGCATGATGAGACATCTTCATTCCATTTCTCATTCGGCGAGATGACCATCACTTTTGATAACGTCCATGTCATTACGGGCTTTCCGGTTAGAGGTAATGTATTCAGTTTTCTTCCTTTTACTGATAATGCAAAGAAGTTGAGGATGTATGGTATGATGCTTTGGCCATCTGACCTAGGTAGCAGCCTAAGGAACGAGAATAGTTTAAATTTGCATCGGTTGCGCTGTACATTTTCATAGAGGCGATATGATGATAGTAGAGCCACTGATGCCATGCATGATTATGTTACCCGATCGTATATATTATCCGTTTTAGGAGCTACTATATGTGCCAATAAAACTGGAAATGGGATTTCACTTGATTACCTATAGTTTGTAAACCATTACCAAGTGATGGATATGTATAACCTGGGTCAGTTGGTCTTGGTACAACTTTATCATGCGCTTGGCCGAAATTCTATGCATGCTACTAGTGGTATATACAGGTTTACTCGACTTCTCAAGGCATAGATTTTTTTTTATCATTTTAGGTCTTCTAGTTCTCCCTTGTACAACGCATTTGCTATATCCGCACTGCATATCTGCCGATACGATCTACATAATGTTAGATCCTCTCAAATTTTTCACGTGGATATCAGACACAATAGTTATGTGTAACCTAGTCGATGTAAGTTTCATTATGGTTTATTAATGCATACTTCACTTTAATAAATACTAACTAGTTAATGTATTTTAGGTCACATTTCTTCCGAATGATTTCTTACGAGTGTGCAAGAGTTTTAACATATCAGTTGGATTAAGCATATTCTGAAGTCGTTCAACACAGTAATGCCTTACTATTCTGATCGCGTGAGTTCAGATGATACCCTGTAATATACATCCTACCGCGACCAAGAAAAGAGGTAAAATATCTACCCATAAGTTACCATGGGATCTTTTAATTTGAGAGAATTGGACACACCATCTTTTCATGACTTTAGATAATCCATTCGAGGATGGTCTTGATGATACAGACCCGATGTACCCTATTTGGGTTAGGACTAACTGATGGTATATAGTGGCCAATCCGGCCTTGGTAGGTGCTAATACATATGCTGGAGGAAACCCTCTGGTATACACTCACGACACTTATATAGAGTGATATGATTGGATATGCGCGTATTGGCCATGTAGTGGTACGATATAATCAGGAAGTGTGTCGATGCGTTAAATGAGGTTTTTGGTATCGCCGAGCGATATCGAGGTCTTTGATTTGTTTTATTGATTGCATCTTTGTGTTACTTGTTTGAATTTTCTTTTAGAAACCATCATATAATTTGCGTTTATAACTTGGTATTGCCAATTTCTTTTCTATTAGTTTTAGGTATTGGTATCGTCAATGTACTTTGTGTTAATCTTACGATGCTTGTGTATTACGATGTTTGATTATGAATTCTATTATAAAGTTAATGTTTTTTCCTTAAGATTTGTGGTAGAATATCATAATGGAACAAAACAATACAACAACAAATCATAATTGAGTAAAATAATACAACAATAAATCATATAGGAGTAAAATAACACAATATTAGAATACTAACACACATCATAATATGCAATTAAGTTAACACAATATTAGGATAGAATCGCACAACATGTGCGACTATACATCACCTTGTGCGAACTCAACCCTCATGTGAAATTTACAGAGCAAAAAATTATGCTTAACATCGCACGTGAGTCTTATACACATATTGTTGCATAGACCATGTGAAATCAACGCTCCTGTTTATTTTCATAGCCAAAACCTAAGCTTGCGATCGCATATTGTGTGATAATATTTCCAGGTTTCACGTCATTTGTGCAAATATTGCAATCGAATTTTCAATACGAGAAAGCCACCATAGACTAATCATAAATGAATAATGTTACACTTGTAAAAATAATAAAATAAAGTAAACATCAAAACAAGATGAGATTAATAATAGTACATAATACAATAAAACTTATTAGTCGAAATCATATCTTAGGTTAAAATCAACATGTGAGCAATTAGCAATCAAATCCAATTTATCAACAATGCTCTCCTCCAAATAATTTATCATATCTTTTGTAATAAAATCAGTAACTTTCAACCGTCATATGTTAAATGCCTATTTCCTTACCTCGTACAACAAGTCGAACACCCGACGCATTGGCTTGGATTTTAAAATATTATACTTGGCATAGACTTCTTCGTATTTGAGCTAAGTTGAATATTGAGATCCTAGACGTACGTAGTTATAGTATATCTTAAATAGCAATTCATAAAAAAACATCGGTGGTCGTATCAGATATATTTTTATTTAAACACACTTGATGGTTTATATAGCATGTGGTGGTCTTTGTCAACGGTCTATTAAATACATAAGATACTTTGAGACTTTTTATTCTTTAGAAGATTTCGTAGATAGAGTAATACGATATGATTCAATTATTTTTAAAGAGAAATCTAACATGAGCAGGAATCTTAAATTGGCGAGAAATATAACTTGGCAAGAATTCAAAGTTGGCGGGAAATATAAATAGGCAGGAAGACAAATGAATATGATAATAAATATTACGCGGGAATTTAAATATTACACAATCAAGTATAAACATAATTTGTAGCTAAAACAAATAGTTTTGAAAACTTAAAATAGCATGAGATAAATTATGATCTTCGGTGAGATTAGTAAACATTCGCTCTTCGTTAAGATTCACTTTCCTAGACGGTATAATTTAGGTGTATTTATTGACTATATCGTAGTACGGATGCGTTTATTGACTTGCTCTTTTGGTGACGTGGCCCCCCATGCAGAGTATAATGACAATGGCGGCAACGGTCTATCAAGAGAAGTTATAATCTATAAAATTATATGTGCATTAAAGATAATAAAAACCTACATAAGTGATAAAATCATAATGTAATCAAAGTGATATACTCGCATTTACGAAGTGAATTCTATGTACAAAAACTATTCGAATCTCTATAATAGTTGACGAACTAACATGCATACTTCCACAAATTGGTTGAGAAGTTAAAGACCTTATTTTAGAGACATGGTATACCAGAAATTGATATCTTGTGGCTATCACTAATCTGATAACGGGAAATATCATCCAATAACATCTTGACGGATGAAGTTTGAAGTAATCCAACCTGCACTATATCATCCAAAGCATTGGACGAAACGTAAACCTCAAACCATAAAGCACGCTATACATGTAATTACGACAACACATCACGTCTAAAATTTTGCCAACTATCATTGCTACCGTATATTGCAATCAATACAGAGCGATAACCGTATTGTATGTCTAGAATAACATATACCAAATTAGTAATATAAGTACATAAAAACATCGAGATGCGCTTGAGGTTGTTAAATTTTCCTCCTTAGTAAATTTCTTGGGCCAACCTATTTTTTTACGATTAAAAGTTTAGGTACTAAAAATGAAGGAAATTTTGAGGCAGTCGTGCTCCCTAACATGTTCATGGGTGTACTACCTAACGTGTTCGTGAGCGTGCTAGTACTCGTGGTTTTTTCAATTCCATATTCCCACGAACTAGGGTTTCGTTTAGTCAATTTTCCACATCGACTTTTGGTCTACCTTTAGCTCTAATCGGTTATTTAGGCTCTTGGGCGTAGCTGTTTTCGAGCTTTAAGAGTTGCATAATCATATTGAGAATATGATCTTATTGTTCATAGTCATAACTACGAATGGAACTATACATGATGGATAGTGTTATTAGTAAGACATCTTTATACGTAGTGGCATTACTACGAACAATTTCCTATCGTCTCCAAAAATATATCCAATAAGGATATAAACAATTAAGGATTGAAAAATGATTACTAAAATTCTCTTTATTTTGATATATTATAGTTGAAAGAAAGATTTGATGTAATGTGTAAATGTAAATGACTAAACATGTAATTTGTAATGAATATGTTTGTACTAAGTAGTGAAGTGAAGAGAAAGATCAACACCGTTAACTAATTGCGTTACATATAATTACCTTACCTATAAATAGGTGTAGTTGCCTTGGGAATGAGATTGATTAATACTTTGCACACTTGAACTCTTTATTACTTTCTCTTTCTAAGAAGCTTGAGCAATCTTCTCTCTCTAAAAATTCTCCCAAGATTTCTTCTTAGGCTTCAATTTTATCCTCCAAATTTTCAATAATTATAATTGGCGACCACAGTGAGAGATCATTTGGTACCTAGATATAGAATCTAAAACCTTATATATTTGCAACTGAAATACGATGAATCTTGAAATTAGAGCGGATCCAACGGTTTTGGTGGAAAATGAGGTGATTGAGTCAGGTTTAGATAGAAAAGAACATAAAGGTGATATACAAGAAAATGATGAATGCAACCAGTCTAATGTGGAAGATCAGATGAATCTGTTTCCAGAAAGAATAGCTGATTTGAATAATCAGATTAATCAGAGGGAACAATTGCTTCAATCTGATAGGGTGTGATCTGAAGTGCGGCGGATATATAAGAGGGATTTGTAAGTTTCATCTGATGAGTGTCATAACGTTCACAGAGCACAAAATGATTGTTTAACAATATAGTTTCAGTCAGAAAAATACTGACACTCTTATAGAAAGGAGAAGAAAGATAAACATCGATACATCCTAACTATATAAGTGGATCTTATGAGTCAGATTTTGAGGATTTGAGAGACTTTGAGGAATAGTCGACCTCGGAAATCCCGAAAATAGCATAAGTCTAAGAAATATAATAAATCTAAGTGTGTAACGGAGAATCTGCTTTTTGAAGGTAATATGCCTAATCAGTTCGTTAATCCTGCAAAGCAAAGTTTGTATGTAGTTATGGGAAGTGGATTTCGGGCTAGTCAGTATATGGAAGGAGTAAACTGGAGAACTTCTTCGTTGAAGTCTCAAATAAGGTTAGTACATATTGTGAGACACTTTGACACTTTAAAGGTGCAGAATTTTGATGCCACGTAGGATCCGGGTGATCATTTTGAACAATTTAAAAACTATATCATGAATTTTTAGGATGATGACAAGTTGGTATGCATAAGTTTTTCACAAACTTTTAAGGGGATAACTTTAAAATGATACAATAGAATCCCAAATGGATCGATAATCAACTTCAGAACTTTCTACACTACTTTCCAAAGACAGTTTGTTTGGAGAAAAAATATATGAGCTGTCAGTGATACCATAATTCAATGTAAACATGTTATTGGGGAAAATTAAAAGACTATACTAGAAGTTTTGCGTTGATAAAGAAAAAGTTGGAATATTTTAATGAGCATGTATCATGTGCATCTTATAGGAAAATGTTGCTTCCTAGTGGTTTACCAAATGAAACTATAAGGAGAAGGGCATTAACTTTTGGGGCTTTAATGACTCAAGTTGAGGAGAAAATTAAAGTGAACAAATCAACAAGGATTCAGATTGGGCCTAATTCATCTCAAAAGCATTCACACTAAGGCAACATCCCTACTGGACAATGAAGTACTTCGAATCAACTAGGGAATTCACAATCAAATGTGTCAAATAATTTTCGCCTCGGTCAAGAACATCCCAACATTCTAACTATCAGGAGCCTCTGACCAAGTTGAATCAGTGGGTAAGGCTATAATATTTTACAGAATTAACTGAGAATGTGGCAATAATTTTTGAGAGAGCTAGGAACCATGTCAAGTTTTGAAAACCAGCCTTGATAAATAGGACAAAAAAAGAACAGAGCAATAAGTTTTGCAAGTACCACAATGATGTGAGTCATGATACCGCGAAGTGCATATATTTAAAAAAAAGATTTAATTTTTGATAGAATGACAAGCTAAAAACCTTTGTTAAAGGTCAAGGAAGTGGTCGGAATAATCCAAGTGTACCTGCACAACATGTTGTAAATTCGTCTTCAAAATAAGAGAACACGTTAATAATAGTTGAATTGAAAGAAGTCTTTGATGTCTCTTCAGAATACCTAGACCCATATCTGGATTGGAGAACACTGATGGTTGTGAATGAACTAGTGGAACAAGGAAAGGTACGCAGTTTAAGGGAGTACTTTGAGCCATTAACAATTTTTGGAGGAGATACCATGGCTGGAAATACCAACAGCTTTAGATATGTCGTAAGTCTATCAACTCAATGGGAAGGCAGAATGTCTACTCATCTGTACGTGAGGAGTGTCATAACTTTTATTTTTTTATGAGGATAATTTCAGGAGGAAAACTGACCCTCATGAAGATGGAGTGGTAATTGGTGCAGAAATAATAGGAACCGAGATCCGAAGAATACTCATCGATACCGGTAGTTCAACAAACGTGTTCTTCATGTCAATATTTGATAAGATGTGTAATCCATCCCTAATTCTCCGACTCGAGCGTACCATCGTTGATTTTAAGTAGGTAACAACACAGGTCATTGGAGAGTTCGGGGGTGAAGTTTCGTTAGGACGGGGCCCATTCAAGAGGGAGACCCCGGGTGCATTAGTAGCAGATGAAAATGTTGAAGTATACGCTGTTTCCTAATGGGAGAAGTTTGTGAATATGGATTATATTATCTCCTACGTTATGTTACCCGTTGTTAAAATAGTTGTCAAGGAATTTTCCTTGGAATTTATGAAAATATCCCTTAATCATTAAGTCTTATGATAAAAGATAAAAGATGATGATGCAAGTACGTTACAACAACTTAGAGTTGGTAGTTTGAACTCATGAAGGCTCTAGTGCTCTACGTGTCTTCCATAGATGACTTTGGACAAATTCCAGAGGTTCAAAAGTGTTATGAAACTCCTATCAAAATTTTCTTGCCATTTTCCCAACAACCAGAAATGATTAAAGGAAGAGTAAATTAGAGAATTGTGCATCTTGTGATCTTCCACATGAGATACAATCTTGAGGGATTCTCCATCGAAAATTTTGTATAATTTTGCCAACAACAATAAATAAATTAGAATTTCTGCTTCTATGTTTTAGCTGCGTCGAGGAGATCATTGATTATCTTCGACGATTTTTTAAGGGTCAAGTAATAGAATAAAAGAACATAGTTTTTTACAGACCAGTTGTGGTTATGAACTATTCTATGGGTAGGGAAATTTGTCCACGCCTTGATGCCATGATGCTGGACAGTAGGGTAAACCAAAGCTTGGGACTTGCTTGGGTTCGACACATGTCAAATATTTTGAAGTAGTTTACTCGAACTGGGTCCAACAAAAATCGAAGGCCCCAGTTCAGAATTTCGGGGTAAACTACTAGTTTGTTTTCACCAGATGAAAGTGGGGTGTCTCGTACTATTGGTAGTCGAAGGGTATCGTTCTCTGAAATCCCTCATTTCCTCCGAAGAATCTCATCATAGGATTGATTGAAACACTTGTATTGCACATTGTTAAGTGTAATAAGATATTCAGAAAGGATGTATTTGAGATTGATACTCAAATTGGCAGCAATGTCCTCGGGAATTATGACAATTTCCTTGGTTTTTTTGGAATTTTTTTTTGCAGCATCGCAATCGGAATAAAAAAGAGGAGTATTATCGAGGTTTTAGATATCTGAGTTAGCTTTGGTGAGGATATTTCTGATCGAGGGTAATTTTGTAAAGTGTTTTAGGAATTTAATGTTTAAGGTGGGTTGTAGAGAGATAATTAAGGTGTGTGGTAGCAGTAAACTCTGATTATCCTCATTAATGAAAGTAGTTGGAGTAGTTATACTTAATTAATGACCTATGGGCCTTTCTGGTCGGATTATGGGCTTGAGTTACGTTTAAGAACCCAGTAGCCGAAGAGATAAAATGACCAGCACCTCGCTGAGTCATGTTCCACTAATTTATTCTGTTCGGTTGGACATGATACTGGTTATGTCTGAAATTCCCTTTAGAAATATGTAAGGGGTAATGTCAAAATTATCCGACCTTATCAGTAGCCCCTTTTGGGCTTGCAAATAATCTTTAGAAGAGCTAACTCAAAAAAACTAAAACGTAATGTATATTCAAGGTGATCCTCTCATTTGTCGTTCGTATCCGAACTGAAGAGATTCACTTTATTGTTAATAATTCCAAGAGTCAGCCTGATTGGATTTTGAAGAGACTAACTTTACCGTTAAGAATTCCAAAAGCCATTTTTTGACGTGGGATACGTGTCGAGTTTTGGTTCGACATCTCAGCCATGTTTTCTCCTAGATTCCTGCATCTACTTGGCTAAAAAGTTAACTAGGGTGTAACCCCCATACCTCATAGCCCATAATCATTACTTTGATTGGTTTGTCTTCCCATAGGTAATCTCCCACATTTTCATCTTTATATAAATTGGTTCCACTATTCTATTGTCTCTGAGAACATAAACATTTCTAGAGAGAGAAATCTTGATAATCTTCTTAAATTATGTTTAAGGTGGGTTTATGTTCGAAGCCATAAACGCATTGGTAAAAGGAGGTTGGCTGGATTTATCTGATTTGGAGAAAGCAAGAAAAGATGAAAGAGACGCAAGATTTGCAGCTGGTCTCCCTGCCTCTCCTCATGGAGAAATCAATCGACCAAAAATAAACACAGACCAAGGCTCATCATTATCGAAGACATCCAAGGTTAGAAAATTACTTTTTGTTCGAACCCTGTCTCCTCTACAGTCAGGGTCTTCAGTTCAATAGTCCCAAAACCCCCTACCTAAAGAAAAAGGCAGTTTCTAGTGTTCAAAAACCTTTGTATTTCCTGGTAATGGGTTCGGATGCTGAGAAATCCACTGAGAAGATTACCCCTCGCAGAATAACCCGTCAGTCTAAAGCTAAAACTACTCTTACTTTTTTGAAACCAGTTAGTTTGGAGACGATAAAGCCCATAAAAGATACTAAACCATCCCAACAGCAGTCAAGTGTAATAGAGGAGACCATGGAGGACAATGTAGAAGATACTCCCTTTGAGACGTCCAGACAGACAGAGGACACTGCAGTAGATCGGAAAGGCAAAGCTAAAGTGGATCTGCCAAACACTGAGTCACTTCCGAAGTGCATAGAAGGGAAAGTGGGGCCAAACTTTCAAAACATTAATGTGAAGTACTTGATAGCCCTCCAAAATATTGCTTATCAGTATACCCATACTGCTAAGTTGGGTCAGATCTGAACAAAATGGGGCTTCCCTAAATCTGTTAAAGTGAGAATCCTAGTCACTCTAGAGACTCCTATAGACTGCAAGGCCCATGAGCTAGTAGTATATACCGAAGTGCTGAATTGGGGACTCCGATTTCCTTTGGTTCTAGAGATAGTCAGGTAATTTCACTTGATAAAATTATATCCAAGCTAGCTGATCCTAAAATGCATGGTACACTTTATTGACTGGTATAATGGCATCAAGGTTGTCAAATTTCCTACTACCCATGGAGCAATTTGCTACTGTGGCGAGTCTTTGCAAGAATCACCACATCCTCTTTTTCAACTCTAATATAGAGAAAGCTTATAAGGTGGTAAATGACTTGTTGGAGTCCGAAAAGCCATGGAGGATCCAATTTTTGTTTGTCAGTGGAGCATCGGAGAACGGGAAGAAGATAAGAGCTGCCACTAATCCAAGTCAATTGACCAGTAATCTTTATTTATGTTTTCCTTAGTTTCTAAATATTGTGTTGTTATTTCGAACTGACAATTGTGTTTCCTTATAGCTTTTTCGAAGAATATTCCGGAGCATTTAGAGGCAGGCCAATACACCGGTGCCAAGCTAAATGAATGGGCATCAGAGAAGTGGGGGAACGGTTTCCGCAATCGCTTTACTTCTGGAAACTTCGTAAGGTCTCACTTATGGAACACTTTAGGGAATAGAGACCTTACTTGGGAACTGACCACTCTTTCCCTTGTAGATGTCATTTTGAAAAGAATTGAGGTTAAGGATGGAAAAATTTATTTGCCTTCCCGGGTCAAAGCCCCTAGCCACCTGGACAAAATTAAGAAGAAGAAGAAGAAAGCGGACCCATCTCAGCAAGTCACCGAAGGGGTCAGTTTGGAGAACCAAGGGGGAATCAATGCTGCTTTGTTGGAAACAGTTGAAGTTAGAGTCAAAGAAGCCGGTGGATCGTATGATCCATCTCATATCATAAGGAAGGATCACATGAGACGCAAGGAGAGCAGTGAAGAAAAATTTGCAAAGATAGAGAAAGTTAGCTTGGGGGCAGAGATAATTTATGCGTCCTTTTGAACTCCCTCCTCTTATTCCTACTGATCCTACTTTGCAAGAAGAAATTCCACCCAACCTTCATTCTCAAATATATATTTTAGTTATCTGGACAAGGACGACTTTGTGGGGCCTTATCCTCATGCCAATTCGGCCAATGTTGTAACCCATAATGGTGAGATATACGTGATATCAAATGAGCAAGACACTCTGAGTTATGCCCTGTTAGGTTATATTCGTCTGGTAGTTGACCTGGAAAGGCAAGTGAGGGAACAAACAACTACCATAGCCTGTCTGACCACAGAAAACCAAGGCTTGACGAATAGTCTCTCTACCACTCAGCAAAGCATAGAATCCGTAAAGAAGGAAAAAGAGAACTTAGCTGCCGAACTGCGCAAGTCACAAGATCCTCAAACATATCTCTAAACTACGTATTCCGGACTGGAAACTTTTTCTTGTAACAAGATCAAAACTTTGATTGAGCAACTAGATGCTAGTGATAGTACTGTGAAAACTTTATCCAAAAACAAAGTCAACTCTGAGAATCTTTTTAAGAAGAAGATAGAGGAGATTATATCTTTAGTAAACAACCAAGCCAAAGAAAACGTTGTAGGAATACAGAAGTTAACCTCTGGAGTGGTGGACTATTTGGAGAAAAGAGACAATGGGATTAAGTCCGACATAGTTTTACTATTCCACAAGACGTTTCTAAAGAGGACCCTTGGTCTTTTATGGAATTATGTACAGTACGATAATATCCATTTCCACACCCTGGAAGATGGTGATAAGCACAACTACGCAAGCGGAGAAAACTCTAAAGAAGATTAAGGAACTTGTGAGAGTTCGAGTACTCAACTCAAAAGTCGTAAAAAGGGTAAAAAAGATTAAGAAGCCAAAGGGAAAAAACCCTACAGTTTTGTTGTTATTTTGTGTTTAAAACTAAAGTCCTTGGACGACGAAGGCATCTGATGCATTTTTTTGAATTTCTATCTTGTGAAACAAAGTCCTTGAATGGTCAAGTCATTTTCTAAACTATGGATAAGGTCTGTTCCGATCAAGTTTTAATATCATATATTTTTGTATGAATATCGTTTATCTCTTCATAACCAATGTTTAAATAGCTTTCAATATTTCTGATTTCTTAAATAAGTGTTTAATAATCGTTAAATGACTCCAGTCATAAATGTTTAATGAATGTTACCAAGTGTTTAATAAATCCGATCAACTCAAAGATACTGCATTTGGGAGCCGGGGTGTTTAATGTGTATTTAATATCCGGTCACATCATACTAAGGTTAAATCAGTAAGAATTTTACACCAAACTTTTGAATAAGGAATAATATTTTATTGAAAAACTCGGATACCTTGTTAAAATCTCCCCACGCCACCAGGGTAGGAAAGATTACGCCCCCATAATATTTACATTGATGTTCAAAAAAGTAAATATTTACAATAGAATTTTATTCAAAGTATAACTTAAGATGTTCAATGTTCTATGGATGCTTTAGTGTTCAACCCTCTTTGTCCTGAAATTTGTATGTCCATGGTTTGATATTTTACATACCACACAAGGACCTTCCTAGTTTGGAGCCAACTTGCCGAACTGCTTCTCCTTAGTGTACAAAAATACTTTTCTTAAGACTTTGTTCCCTAATTGAAAATATCTTCTTTTAACTTTGGAGGAAAATTTGCTCCTTATCAGACCCTGATAGTGTGTTGTTCTTTAATGCGCTTTAACTCTTCTCTCTTTAATCAAATCCAATTGATTCCTAACGACCATATCATATGCCTATTCGGAATAGTTTTGGATCATGTAAGATGGTAAAGTAGCTTCTATAGGTGTGATTGCATCCATTCCATAAACGAGAGCAAAAATGGATTATTGTGTAGCAATCCGAGGAGTAGTTCGGTAAGCCCACAATACTTCTTGTAGATAACTTGGTCATTTTCCTGTAGCTCCCTCCAGATTTTTCTTCATCTTAGACAGGATTATTCGATTAGCAACTTCAACTTGCCCATTAGCTTGAGGGTGGAATGGAGAAGAGACACAGTGTTGAATTCCTCTGGAGGTGTAACATTTCCATGTCTTTATTATCAAATTGTGGCCCATTTTCTGTGGTAATTTCTCGGGAATCCCAAATCTGCAACATATGTTGGATAAAATAAATTTTATAATTACCTTAGAAGTAGTTCCAGCTATGGGAGCCACTTCTATCCACTTAGAGAAATAGTCAATAGTCATTATGACCGTTCGACATCCACTGGATTCCATGGGAAGAGGCCCAACCAGATCCAACCCTCATCTATCAAAATGTATTGGTTAAAATATGGACTCCATAAGAACTGCTGGCACATCGGTTTCATTCCTATATTTCTGGCAAGGATCACACTTCTTTACCCTATCTATGGCACCTGCCATTATTGTTGGCCAATAGTATCCTTCTAACAAGACTCTTCTGGTTAAGGCCTTATAGCCACAAATGGCAGAACCTTCCCCGTTATGTAGTTCGGATAAAACATTTTGGGATTCTTCAAATCCATGAGCCTTATATTGAATTTTCTTAGGCAGAGGTTTATCCAGAGGCAAAACCCTATCAAAAATAAATTAATATATATCATACCTCCAGTCCTTGGGTTGAATAACAAATATACTCATAATTTGTTCATTCTCTTTACCTTTTGCTTGGCCTGTTTGCATTGAAGGACACTTTAGCATCAGAATCCAAGGGTAAGATTCAGAATAAGCTATGGTTACTAAAGAGTCTGCCACGATATTCACTAACCTAGGGATATGTTCATACTTGCTACTCTTGAAGTTTGCAGCAAATTCTCTCAACACGAGCAAATATATATTAATTGTTCCTTCTTTACCTCAGATTGCCCCTAAGCATGGTGAATAAGTAGGTGGGAGTCACTCATTAATCAGACTCTTTTCATCCCACATATAAGGGCGAGCTTGAGACCAGCTATAGCTGCTTTATATTCAGATTCATTGTTGGAGGCTCTGAAATCAAAACATATAGTCTGGTACATAGTATCACCATATGGAGAAGTTAAACAAGTTCCAACCTCACACACCATAGTACTAGATCCGCCATCAGTCTGGACTACCCATTCTTTCTTAGAGTGTTTTCTTGCATTTGTCTGGGGGACCTATCAGCATAGAATTCTACCAAGAAATCGGCCACTAATTGGTCTTTAATCATCGTTCGGGGTGCAAAATCAATATCATATTCACCCAGCTCAACCGAAAAATATGTCATTCTGCTTGATACATCAGCTTTCTAGATAATATTCTTCAAAAGAAAATATGTTCGGACGACAATGGAATGAGCTCAGAAGTATGGTCTCATTTTTCTTGTCACAATTACCAATGCCAAGGTCAAATTTTCTAACTTCAAATATCTTCTTTCAACATCCAACAAACTTTTGCTAATATAATAAACCGGACGAGGGTAATGATCCACTTCTCTTACTAGTACAACACTTACTGCATATTCTGATACAGCTAAATATATGTAAAAATGTTCCCCTGAACATGTTTAAAGAGAGTTTTGGGTGAAGAAAAATGCTTCTTGATTTCAAGAAAGGCTTGATCACATTATGGAGACTAATTAAAGTCTTTAGCATTCCTTAAAACCTGGAAATAAATTTGTTCAATGCAGACAATTGCCCGGTTAATATTTGAACTTCTTTCATGCTCCAAGGAGGATCCATAGATTATAGAGCATTGAGTTGATCCGGATCAAGTTGAATTCCTTTTTCACTTATTACATAACCGGACCCTAAGAACAAACTTTTCAGGGTTTAGCTTTAGATTCACAGCCTCTAAATTGGAAAACATTTCTTGAAGATCAGATATATGTGTATCTTCTTCAAGGCTCTTCACCATCATGTCATCTATATAAACTTCCATATTTTTGCCAATCTGGCTAGCAAAAGCTTTATTTACTAACCTTTGATAGGTGGCCCCAAATGACATCACTTTATAACAATGAAGGCCTATATCCGTAATAAAAGTGGTGTGATCTTGATCCTTCGAATCTACTTGTATTTGGTTGTACCCTGAAAATGCATCCAGGACAATATCTTGTTTGTTGAGGTGGAATCCACCAATTTATATATCCGAGGAACAGGATAAATATCTTTGGGACATGCTCTATTAAGATCAATGAAGTCAATACACATGCGCCACTTGCCATTCTTTTTCTTGACCAAGACAGGATTGGAAGTCCGTAATAGGTACTAAGATTATTTGGTGTGGCCCATTTTGGTCAAGCGATCAATTTCTTGAACAATTATATCTACTTTTGCTTTAGAGAATGACCTTCGTCTTTGTACAACTGGTCCAACATCAGCTCGTACGGACAACTTATGACAAATTATATCAGTAGGCACTCCGGTAACATCATCATTGCACCATGTAAAAACATGTAGATTATCCATAAAAAAGATAATAACCTGTATTTCAAACCTGGTCCCATCTTGGTACCAATTTTAACACTATTTCCCTCAGCTAGGGAATGAATTTCAAATTCCTCTATATGTATTATGACTCTTGGAGCCTCTCTGGGATCATCAATTTCATTATCATTGGTGGAAGGCTCTAATACATGTTAATCTTTGTTAATATTGACTGTCTCCACAGACTTAGAGGCAAGAGTTATTGCATAACATTCCATGGATATCTTCTGACTGCTTCGGACAACACCTACTTTTTCCTAGACAACATATTTTGAAGCACTGATGGACAGTAGAGGCCACAACATGAATTCTGGAGATCCAAGACCTTCCAAATATTGCATTATAAGATGTTGGGCAATCCACCATCACAAAAAATACCCTCACCAATTTCTTAAAAGTTCTTTTTCCCAACAATACTTCTTCTTCAAATTCTCCAATCACATCTGTCAAACTACATGTGAAGCCCACAATGGTTCTGTTAGAACGTTGAATAACTGAAAGGTTTGTCATCTATTGTAAGAGCTTAAGAACAAGATGTTTGTCGAACTAAATGTGTCAATCAAGATTCGACATATATCATTTCCACCTATCGATGCCCCTATTACCATAGCGTCTTCATGAGGTCCTGCAATATCTCTTAGGTCATCCTCATCAAAACTATGAAAAGACATGGAGTATGATACATGTGCGTGGACACTCTGGTCAAACTGTTGACATACCTCTTCCTTGAAGAATTAGAAGGTGCAATCACATTGTCCCCCCCCCCCCCCCAAAAAAAAGATTAAAGACTCAAAATACTTAATCAAACCATAGACTGTAGTAGTCTCGTCTGTCATTACCCCCACCCGATTCCGAATTGGATCCGGAACAAGATACTGAGAGTCCACGTCAAATATTTCAGTAGTTACCATAGTATCTTCCTGCTTAGACGTTCCAGGAAGGTTTGAAGGAGTAGTTCGGGGAGTGTTGGCATTGGATTGTGTATTTTCGGCCTGCTCCACCCTTGTTTTTGAACATAGGCCCTCCAACTTATCCCTTTCAATGAGGTTCTGCACCTCTTGTTTCAAATCTATACAATCATGGGTAGCATGCCCAATGTCATTATGGTACTTACAGAAGCGGGTACTCCGGTTTTCTCTGGGAGATTGCAATGCTGTTGGCTTTCTAAAGTGTACTTCAATTTTTATTTTGGCATATATTATGGCCATGCTTTCTCCCAATTCAGCAAACCATTTATGTTGAACCCAAGGTCCCCTTTTATTTTTGTTGGTTTTGGTTCTGGTTTGGCTGATTCCGCCTTGATTGATTAGATCCTTGTCCAGTTTCTTTTTATCTATAACCGGACTGATTAGCAGCATGAGGTGTTGATGATGTAGTGGTAGATCTGGCGAGGAACTTTGGATTTATTTGTTTCCTCAACATTAATCTTTTTTCCAACTTGATTTAACAACCCCCCTAGGTCATAGCCTTCTTACGGGTCTAAGTTTCCTAGATTCAAACTATGTATGAGGGATGCAATTGCAACTTATTCAAAGCAGTCTGTTATCCCATTCTTTGTATTCACAAACCGGCTGATGTACTCTTTTAAGGACTTATTTGGCTCCTGGTTCAATGGATGATGGTATCCCCATTGCCCTTAAGCTCCTTACTTCCAACAAACTACCTCTGAAAGGAAACCAAAATTATGTCAAAAATATTTATAGATCCTTGAGGGAGATTATTATACCACTTGAGGGTACTTCCCGTGAAGGTTTGGGAGAAAGCCTTACAGAACAATCTGTCGTCGTCGTCAAATTTTATCATAAAGTTCTTAAACTGCTCAAGATGGTTATATGGATCTTTGCTCTCGTCGTATTTTACCATCTTAGAACTATCAAACCTTTTAAGAAGATATCCGTATAGTATTTTTGCAGATAAAGGTGATTGTCTCTAGTTTTTGCTACGGCTAAACACAGTATCCTTATTTGGAGTAGCAAAAATACATGGTTCGGACTGGAAAGAAAAAGGATTAATCAGCAAACGGTCAATGTGTTGATCAGTTGAACCATTTATCTTCCCATGACGTTTCTTGAGCCTGCCATATTTATCCTTTTTCTTGAATGCGTTTTAGTAAGCCTCATCTTCTTTTTTGATCGTCCTTCATCACTGCTGGATGAGACTGACTCTTCAAGCTCCTCATCATTAGAGGAGCTCCTGGAGGATTCTGAAATGTAGTTCTCCACATGTTCAGATCGATACGGTTTTTTCGAGCTGAGATGAGTATTTAGGGACTGCTCGTTCTCTACAGGATTGTCAATAGGGTGAAACACCGACGCACAAGTTTTTTTAACCCCTTTCTCTGCTTGTTTTAACACTCTTAATGCTTCTATCTCAGCTTTCAACTGATTGCGCTCCTCAACAGTGTACTCATTGTTTTCCTTTGCTATTTCCACCTCAGGAAGTGGAACATTTTGTGCATTCGGATCCATCTAAACTACTTCGTTTACTAGTTTTAAATATGAAATTCAGGCACCGTCGCCTCCCATTGTGGTTGCCAATTTAGTGAGGGTTATTTCTGATCGAGGGTAATTTTGTAAAGTGTTTTAGGAATTTAATGTTTAAGATGGGTTGTAAAGAGATAATTAAGGTGTGTGCTAGCAATAAATTTTGATTACCCTCATTAATGAAAGTAATTGGGGTATTTATACTTAATTAATGACCCATGGGCATTTCAGGCCGGAATATGGGCTTGAGCTAAGTTTAAGAACTCATTAGCCCAAGATATGAAATGACCAACACCTAGTTGAGTCATGTTCCACTAATTTACTCTGTTCGGTTAGAAATGGTACTGGTTATGTTCAACTGCCCTTTGGAAATATGTAAGGGGTAGTGTCAAAATTATGCGACCTTATCAAGCTTTAATTCTGGATTCTGATTTGGCGGCCTCCTCGGATATGAGAGGGTGACTTGAAGTTGTAGGAATATTTTATGAATTGTTTGGTGTGTTTAAAACTTCTTTTTGGTTGTTTTTCGAATGGACCACCTATGACGTTTTGTTTGTCACAGTCGCTCCCTTCGAGTGAGGAGGTCGTGTAGTAGTTTTTGTGTTGGTATTTTTTGAACTATCTAGCTTTTTAGGTCTCACATAGCAATGAACTGGATCTTATGATGAGGTATTTTGTTTTTCGAGGGAGTTGATTTCGCTTAGTACGATAGGTTTTTGCAAACAAGCTTTGGGAGGTAGATCAGAGGGGTTGTTGTGGGAGCTTCTAAGGGCTATATAGGTTGATAACTTTCTTGTATGAGGCCATGAGGCCAGGGACCGTATGTAAAGGTCCGAGTAATTTTCTTTGGTTTATTATCAATAATTTCGGCAGTCTCTCTTTCAGGGGCTCTCTGGGCGATTGTAAACAAATTCCAACAATCGACTAAGATAAACATAAACATAACAAGAGTGGATCGGAAGCAGATTGAGTACTATGACGATGGTAGAGGAGTAAATGAATCAGTAAACTTTCTCTTTATATCTCTAGAATTTAATGGTAATATGAAAAATGAATGATAAGGTATATATATAGGAAGAGTTGTGGAGACGGGTCTGGGATTTTTGAAGTGGAAGTTAAAGGGTTTTGACATACGTTTATTGGGTGGAATTTGATTCGACAGATAACAGGTGCCTAGTTTAAAATAGGTTGATACGTGTAATGTGTCAGAATGAGATGGTACACACACCTAGAAGCTTTTGTTACCTTTCACTTCATTCTAAGAAGTTTATTATTATATTCTCTGCAAATTTTGAGGACTTATTAACTTGAAAAGGTGTATGATTTTTTGAAAAGAAACAATGTATAACTTGAAAAAACTTATGGATTTTCGAAGAGAAACGATGCACAGCTTGAAAAAGCTTATGGTTTTACGAAGAGAAACGATGCATAATTAATATTTTCTAAACAACTTCTTAGAATAATTCCGAGGAGATTCTTGGAGACCTTTTATAATAGGGAGGTAAAGATATATTCATACACAACATTTTTTAGTCATTCCTCAAAACTTAAGATATATTCATACACAACATTTTTTAGTCATTCCTCAAAACTTTTCGCAAGGACTACGGGACTACTGATAAGGATATAGATTCTTGAGGAGTAAAAATAATTACTAAAAATATCTTTATTTGAATATATTATAGTTGAATAAATATTTGGTGAAAAAGTGTAAATGTAAAACACTAAACATATAATTTGTAGTGAATATGTTTGTACTAAGTTTTAAAATGTGGATAAATATCCACACCACTAACTAATTCGGTTACATGTAACCACCCCACCTATAAATAGTTGTACTTGCCTTGGGAATGAGATTAATTGACACTTTACGCACTTTAACTCTTGATTACTTTTACATTTTCAAAGTTTTAGAGTTTTCTTTTGATTTTAAAACACCATACCTCTCGCATCGGTACTGTACCCTAAGAGTTCTTCCCCATCTCCCATTGTTGTATAGCACGATCATATTGAGAATTTTATCTTCATCCCTTCCTCATTTACAAAAACATCAATTTTTATCTTAGTAGAAAACTTATCAATTGTAATTTTTTGTGTAATCAACTATCATATATTGTGAGTAGCATGGTTCCTCCTACAACAATTAACAAAAGTAAAAATTGTAATGCATAATTTCACCCTATATACGAAACTATCACACCAAGTCGCACAAATTTTGTGATGAACATACCACATACCGTTGAAGATTTGCGATTGATTTTACAGGAATCATACGCGTTGTATGATAAACACCATCATTGTCGCATGTTTCGTACGACAACGACGATTATTCACGCAATCTAAAGTAAAACAACAACTAAATGTCTAAAAGTTACCTCCAACATACAGAAGTGCTCATAGTCAATGTATAGAATCTAAAGAGCAATCAAGTTCCTCGTTTTCCATATTATTTTGACGTTTGCTTGGTTTGTGGTAGAAAAATTAGGGTTTAAGGTAGGAGTTTTTTTATATTTTTAGAGTTATGGTATGTAAATATTAGGGTTCTCAGTTAGTTTTCAGGTGGGGGTTTTAGGTTAGGGTTAATTTTTATAAAAATTGATATTTTGTAAATATTTTATAAGTAAATATTATTGTTGGGTTTTCAAATTTGAGTTTGAAAAAAGAGGGGGTAGAGTGAGAGATCCAACAAAAAATGATTTTTTCTAGCCTAGCCCTCGTTAGTATTGTATTTATATATATACTGTTAAAATATTCAATTTTAATCAACATGGGATTAAGAAAAATTAAAAAACCTAAGAAAAAGTTGAAGTAATTCATAGAATTTCTTATACACTTTATTGTCCATAAATAATATTCTAGAAATTAATAAATGTATGATATATCTGACCCAGATACTGGTCTAATGTAATAAAATGACTTATATTAAATATGTAAGATTGATTGTAGTATAAGAGAAATATGGATGGTGTATAATATAATAATGAGTAAATATGTTTGTACTTAGTATAATTTTGGGGTGAAATATCTAATAGAGTCATCCATATGGGGCTAGTGGATAACCACTTCTATAATAAATATGTGTACTATTTATTGAGAATGACAACATAATCATTATCTTAACTTTTACTTTGCATAGGTTCTCTCTCTATAATACTTGACTTATTTTTCTCTCCAGCAATGTGATCTCTCTTTCTCTCTCCAAAAATATCTTAGACCGATTATCGAATAGGTCTCTTACATATTTCAAGGAGCGATTAGAGATAAATATGAGTTGTTATTTATCATTTCTCTTTTCTCACTTGATGAACCCCTCAGACCCTAATGTGGCCTTAATATTGTTGAAAAATTGACACATCAATTGTTTTATACTTTTGTAATATGTAGTTGATCGTTCTTGTTTGAGTTCTAATATGTGTTATCGGTTTTGATATTTTGTGAACATTTAATTCACCATTTTTCATATTACACCCTTTCATTATAACTTACTCTTTGTTTGGTAAAATGTATCTCATAAATAAGATTGTTTACTTTTTCTTATAAATTGATAGCTTTGATTATTTTAATCGTCATATTTTTCAATTAATAAGTTGTCATATATAAGTGCAACTAAGAATTTGGGTAATTTCACTTATGTGATTGATATATTAGAATTGTCAACTAAGGAAATCACCAACTGATCTAAACGCGATGAAGTTGCATCATATATAGATAGGTTGTTGTTTACTCTTATTATCAATCATAATTCCTTAATCGATAAGATTATTTTTTCTTTATACCAGGCTTCACCCAATATATTCGAGAATATGCAATTAATAGTCCCTAAAACAAGTGGTAAGTTTTTATTAATGTAATCATTTTGATGTAAGATGATTTATTGAGATTCACATTTTTCGAAAAATAATAGAATTTATTATCAAAACTGCATGTCAAGTGTGCTTGTTTCTTCCTAATGTGTGCAAACAATTCATGAAACTGAAGTAAAAACAACACAAAATCTTCTCGTCCTTAGCGATTCTAATTCTCTTTAAGCTTCTTATTTCTTCAATAACCTCAAACTTGTTTTCCTTTTACTCATCAACATTGCTTTGTAATATTATAAATTTTCTATTTTACAATTGTTTAAACCCTGTCATTTTCTCATTAAATCTCAATTACTAGATCTATGAACCTTTATATCTCTATGTCGACGTTGATCAACACTTCAAAATATGTTAACTTTATCATATGTTTCATGTTTGATTTTGGTCTTTTATCTTTGCAAATCTTGTGAAGTCTTCAATATCAAAGTTAATTTGAGTTTTTGTTAGTGTCTTGATTTGAGATACAAAAACCACGAATTTTAAGAGCTATGGGAAGTCATATGAGCAAAAACATTGCATAGTTATGGGTTTCTGTTACTGTCTTGATTTACTTTTTTCTTAGGTTTTTTAATTTCTTCAATCTCACATCGGCTAAGGGTAAGTATTTTGACTATATATATATATAATACTAGCAATAGCACAAGATCAATAAATGTGGTTTAAATCATTAAAAAATATTTAAAAATAATAAAACTTAGAATTATTTGTGTATAACCTACTTCGATTTTTGGTCGTCTGAAGCATAAACCACCGGGGCACCGGATTTCGAACCCTTGTCAAAGCACATTCAAGGTTAGTTTGTTTTCCTTTACAGCAGTTTGATGATGTCGATACGTACCGGGTTAGTTTTTCCGGCCGGCGAGTGCCTCCGTTAATCGAAGAAAGAGTGGGAGTCTGCTAACTGTAATCCGGTTGCTGCCTTGCGTGAGGTAGTATATTGGGTGCTGTTGGAGTTGTTTTTCACATAAATGGTGTTGTGTCTCGTGTTGGTTTATTATCGGTTTGGATTAATTTTGGTAGCTTTGATTAGGGGCAGAGTAGTTCGTGGTTTCATTACGTGTATGTTATGTGAATGCTTTGTTTGGGCAGTAAATGGTTTTGACATTCGTATTGATGAAAATGGTTGGTTGTGAAATGCTTTGTTAAATGTGTTTGTACAGGGTTCATCGTATAACCTAATTCGCGTGTGGCAAGTCAGTATTAAGGGTCTCCCTACTATTTGGTTTCTGGTTAGCATGACTCGCGCCTAAGTTGCGCGAGGTAAGGATGACATCGAATTTATGCCTCGCGCGAGTTTAGTTGATGTATCGCGTAAGAAGTAGTTATATGATCATTGGGAATTTCGACCTGGTAATGATACGCGAGTTGTGTATCTATTGTGTCGCTAGATATAGTATAAGTAGGCAGTGCAGTTGGGATTCTTACGTGTGTTTTGTTTTGTTCAAACAGCTTCTGCTATGGGCAAAGGTACTTTTTACAGGTCTAGTCTGGTAAGCATATTGAATTTGTTGTTGAAAGATATAGTCACCGAGGAGCATATTGAGGCTACAAAGAACACGCCATTCTATACTTTGCTTAAAACTTCCTTTGCGACAATGAACTAAGACCTGCCGAAGAAGCGGTTTAACAAGGTTCTAGAGGAGATTATAAAGAGATATTCTGTAAAGAATGGGTGTTTTATAATAGGTTCAAAGCGGGTCAAGCTTACAACGAATGATGTTAAAGAAATTTTCGGTCTTAAACACGGAACAGAGGAAATGCCTATGAGCAGATTAGGGGCTTTCAGTGGAAGATTTGAAGATGGTGCGGGGAACGAGTCTGCACTGATGCAAAAATATTTCTTGCGTCCATGTGCTAGGAAAAGTGGACCGTCAAACCAAAAGGCTATTTCAAATGCGTTGATAAAGGTACAAATAACATATTATTAGATCTACCGATGTTTTGGCATATTAAATGCAATAACTATCGTCTGTTTCGAGACAGGAAGCAATAGAAATAGCGGCAAATGATGATAGTGAGGAATCCGTAACCGACGTTGTGAAGCTTTTGATACTATTCGTTTGTTCAACCCTGATCTATTCTGTGTCTGGAGATAGCATGGGTTGGATGATGGTTTTCTACGTAGAAGACATGCTCAAAATTAATGATTATGATTGGTCCCGAGCCATTGTTGAGAAGCTAACGAAGTTGATGGTAAACTGTTTGGATAAAGGGACACCCGATCACGTCATTGGTTGCGTAGCAGTGTTGTTGGTTTGTATCGAACAATTAGTGTCTTATTTTGTTCTATTATGAAAGTGATACGAGTCTGGCTTTACCTTGCAGCCCTTCATAATGGAGCACACCACGCTAGGTGCAGATCTGGTGAGGCCAAACATGATACCTAGGTGCTACAAATGGTGGGGGCTGGAATGCAAGGAGGCGACTATAGCGGTTGTTAAAAGGGTGAGGAAGATAGCTGATGAGGAGGTAAGTTATCGCTGTTTTTATATGTTATCAACGTATGTCGCGCGATGTATGTGCATCTAGGTTCATAGTGCATCGCGTATATGACGCGCAACATGTGATTTGGGATGGTAAAATAGCAGAACCTAGTTATTAAATGACTGTGTCGCGTTAGAGACCCTTTTAGAGGGGCCTTGTTACATGTGAATCGCGTGACACTGGTGAGATGTAATCCATCGCGCGACATGGGACATAATTAAACACACGATTCGCGTTATGTTGAAATTTCTGTTTAGTGATGCGCGTCATGTACGTGCGTGTGCTGTGTTAGATGAAACATTAACGTTGATTTGCAGGTGTTGGATGGGGAGCTAGTGCTGACGGAAGCTGAAGAACTGGCATTCGGGTCGGGGGAGGCCGAGACATGGTGTGTAATCATGTCAAAGGAAAAAGGAAAAAATCGGTGATTACTAGAGGAGGGAAACGGGCCAAGTATTGTAGAGGAGAGCAAACAAATATGATGGAGATTGGACAGGGCTCTGGTACAGTTGATTACCAGGGAGGGGATGAGGATTACGGGCAGCAGCTGCAGGGGTGGATGGATCATCAAAAAAATACACCCCAGAAAGAGGGCAGCTCAAGTACTCGGACGAGGAGGATGAAAGTTTACAAGGCAAGCGCTTGTAATATTTTATTGAAGAAAATAGAGTCTGTTAAGAAGAGAACCAGTGTCAAATATAGGTACTCCGTAGAAAACAAAAGGCTAAAGATTTCTCTGGCCCGAAAGAATAGACAAGTAAGTCGTTCGATAGGTAATAAATTGTAATATTCCATATTCATTAATTTGCCTAATACTTCTTGAATTTCACCACAGATTGAAGAACTCCAAAGGGAGGTTGCTTTGTTGACTTCGAAGCTTCAAGAACAAGCTTTTAAAGGTGACCAAGAAGATGAAGAAGCTGATGTTAATGAAGCACTAGAGAAGGTTTGTGTGCTACCGTTCTGTTCGGTAGAGAAGGAGTCCCCAACGAAAGGGGTCGATGTATCATAAAAAGTGGACGAGGTTCCTAAAACCATTGTTTATGTCTCAAGAAAACACGGGATGAAAAAGTTAGAAGAAGGAGAGAAAAACTTTATAGAGAAGAAGTAATTGTAGAGGGTTCTACAAGTAATGACAATAAAGAATACAAACACGAGTTGGTAGAGGACGAAGGTGCAACGGTTGAGGAATATAATGCATCTGAATCTCCTGAAGGACTGATTGATGCTAATGAGACATCGGGGGAGGGGCAGGTAAATACAAAAAGTTTGTATATTTTGGGAGTTGACAAATGCAGGCTTATCGGTGCAGTCAAATCCACGGTTGAGGCAGTAGGAGCGGCTGCTGAAGGGGAAGTTGGTATTGTACCCAATGAAGAAGAACCAACTATTCTTGTGGCTCAAACTGCACAAGAGTTTGAAGACCAAGGTGTGCAGCACGAGCCAAAACCCATCGAAGCAGAAGCAATTGATGTAACCTCAGTAACTGCTAAAGGGTTTGAAGAGCAAGCAGTGCAAAATGCTATTGTGGCAGCAGCAACTGAACAAATACCAATAGATGCAGAACCTCTTGAGGTTGCAGCTGAAACGGCACAAGAGTTACAGGTAGATGTTGAGGGGAAGGAGACTGCGGGAGAACATAATCGGGCGGAAGCTGCAGCTGATACAGTTTGTGTTGATGCTGGTTCAAAAGGAACAGAGGTAGATGTGGTAATTCCAAATGTTGGTGAGCAAAATACTGGGACGGAAATGAATAGAAGTGCTCCACATGAAACTCCCACAAGCGCGCCGAAGGCCGGGGAGCAAGGACATGAAGATGTAAGTGGATTTTAAGTTATTAAGATTCAACTTCTTATAGCTATGTTAAAGTACATTTGTTTTTAATTTGGCCACGCTGTTGTTTTCCAAACTTCGAAATTAAATAGTGGGTTTTAAATGTTGTTTAATACGATAGGGAATGTTTTTAAATTTTCATGTTCGGGAAATGTTATGTTATAGTTATTATGTTGTATCTAATGGAGGAGGATGTTGTAAGATCAAAATCCGTGCTCGAACGAAGTTGTCTAGGTAATTTCTGATATATACAGAAACCCTATGGCATACGTAAAGTGCCCCATTGACAATTGTCTAATATGAGTCGCGTTAGTGCATGCAAAGGTTCGCGTTGTGCCTCACGCGATTTATGTATTGCAACTGTACGAGTTGGGAAATGTAACTAGCGTCATATGGGTCCCGTATTGTACCACTCGCGCGAGTTTATGATCATTTGACCTGCATCGCGCGACATTACGAGATGACCATGTTACCATGGATGAGTACCTCGCGCATCATGGAATCCCACAAAGGCATGTGTCAGTTTCGTCATGCGCGATATACAGCATCATGTGATTCATGCCGCGCGAGTTATGAGAGCTGAATCAGGACTCGAGTCCCATTATATAACGTAAACCCACGCCTTTGGTTGCATTTTTTACAGGTCTGTCATGTGAGAAAGAGAAGGCTACAGAAAGAAAATGTCCCTAGCATAGCAAGTGTTACTAGAAAACCCAAAACTGAAACCGGGGTGGAAGTGGGAACTGCTGTAAAATCAAAGAACGAGTTGCAAACGAAGTTGGAAGCGCAACGCAAATCGAAGTTGGAAGTACTAACGCAGCCAGAGACCAGAGAACAAGTACAACCAGCAGTGGAAGTGGAAGCAGATTGTTTTGATATTCCAAACCTCGATGATGCATTCGTATTATGTACACAATCATTTTTTGACGAAATTGATAAGGCGGCGGCCATACACTCGAGTCGAGGAAAGTCGGGGGACATTAGTGCGTCAAAAAGTCTGTTACGAGATGCACCTACAATGGTATGTTCTTAACTATGATAACAGTACTATACTGATTTGTAAGTTGGAGATGGTTATTTAACCAGGTTTATGTTGTTTCACAGTTAGTAGATAATATAAATCCAAATTGGGATTTACTTACACAGGCACAAGAGGCGGGAACTAGTGAACAAACTTGGGAAAAAGAAACAACTAATACGAACTTAATAGATGTTCGTCAATACCGCAAGGTCCTTCGAATACAACAAAAAAAAGATCAACTAAACTCTGAGGTATGGTATTTGGCAGAGCATGAATTTTTATACCGGCTAAGGGTTAGCGTCACAGAACTAATGGCCGTAGCATACGAAGGGGAGCTAGATTTCAAGGTAAAGCTTAGAAACTTGATAGAACACAAATAATTAACAACTACTCTAGATATAACTATGATTTTTACGTCCTGCAGATCATCGATGCCTGGATATATAAGCTGCTTCAAGATTCAAATTGGACCATACCTTTTAAAGGACTGAATGACGAGTACAATTGTAAACAAAATGCTATTCAGATATCAGGAGTGGCAACGATTAGTATCTTATTAATAAATACACATTTGAAGTGATGAGAAGTTTGATATTTTTATGGTGTACAATGTTTCTATTACAGACATTACTAGCCAAAAAAGCAGATGTTACAAACGTTATTGACGCAGTATTTGAGAGCGTAAAAGACACGTTTATCGCATTTGTTCCGCTATGCACCATAAATGAAAACGGTACTAACCACTGGACGTTGTTGGTAATAGACTTGGAGAATGGTTCGGCAAAAAACTACAATTCCCTGGCCCCTCTTAGCAAATTCACTCCAGACAACACTAGGAAAACGGGCGATGCTTTGGTATGTAGTATGAAACATTATTGTGTGACGATGTATGTTCATTGTTTGCAGGCTCATTATACATCTTGCGTCAGTCTGTGTGCGAATCACGTGTAAAAGGATGGATCTCGCGTCCTAATGTAAAGTGATTCGCAGCATTAATAGTACACATTTAACTTCAAAAAACGAAACTAACATTTTTCTTATTTGACAAGCTCAACTATTGTATGAAGAAGAGATACATACCGCATGTGAAGAATGGATACAAAGTTAAAGCAGCTATCGAAATCCCAAAGCAAGAAAAAGATACGCTTGACTGCGGAGTGTTCATCTGTCAGTATGTGAAAGACATTATCCAGCACGGCTTCGTAGGCAAGAAATACAGCAAGTGTATGCCAGCTAGAGCACGCGCAAAAATCTTCAACCACTTCCTGAACGACAAGAACATTAATTTAAGGGCATCCGATTTGTAGCATTGTATTTCCAACGTGACTCGCGCCACATCATAATTTTTTGTAGGACTTGTAACCGCACTTGACTCGCGTATGAGGTGTAACGTAATTAGCGTATAATGGTTTTTGTAACTCGCGCGAAATTTAGGCATAGGAGGTGTTGTTTTGAATTAATACGCGTTGTATGTTGTATGTCATGCGCGATATAACTGTAACGAACCAAATATTTTAAGGATGTTGACAGAGGGATTACCGAGCAACCCATGACTTTGTGTGGTGTGAATATCTTGTAGGGCAAGTGAAGAAAGCATCAACCCTGGCTTTAAATGACTCGTGCAACATGAATGTTTGACACTAGATAACACGCGTTTTACTAATTACCACCACAACGATATATGTTACGTTGCGCGATTTAAGAATGAAATCCCGAAAGTAAATACGCCTGATGGGTGACATATTATACTCCCGCCAAAAGTAATTTTTTCACTTTAATTCTCCCGCCAAACACTAAGCTAGAAAATATTACCCGCCTACTTACAACCCTAATATTTCTCCCTTATATATACCTCCACAAAACTACATATTGTATACTCTTAAACAATTTAAACACTCCAAATAGGAAATAGGTATGAGTTGGTGCATCGATGAAGACCAACACTTGCTCCAAGCGGTGAAGTACGTGAAGAGCACAAGCTCGGATACAAAGGCAGACGATTTTTGGGACCAAGTTTTATACAGGATGTACTTTGACTACGGGAGGCTTGGATTTGTCGGCCCCCACGTTCGAACACGACAAAGCGTCGCTGCGAGGTACAAAGAACTGAAATCAGAACCCTTGCTACGTGTTTCTGATCTTTGTTCAGATTTGCGCTTAGAGGCAGGAAACGTATGGCAGTGGGAAGATAATGATTGGATATCGAGAGATATGATTATCAATCTAAAGGAATCCATCGCACAGAGAGAAGATGCAATTGCTAATTGCTCACCAACTGGTTTATCCGAAGAATAATGTACTTTTTAAATTGGATGTGAAGGAATGTATTTTGTAATGTTTTGAATGTACGACTTTTTTGGGTAGTGAACAACTTCGACTTTATTTGGTAATGTTTTCAATGTTTGGATGTATTAAATATCAAACATATCGGGTCCTATCTACCCATCTCGCGCGTGCTGGGAGGCATGACTAGCACAATTGTTTAACATTGTTAAAATCAACTACCTAGCGTCAAAAGAAACAAATACCTCGCGCAATTGTTTTACTACAACTTCACATCTAGCGTCAAAAGACATTGACATATATTTTTATAAGACATACTTTTCTAGTGTGAGAAGATAATCACAGCTACCGTATGGTCACAGCTAGACGGACTTGAAAAAGTAGGCCTTAGAAGATGTAAGGTGGTATGAAGGTATATTGGATTAACCGATGCGTTAGTAAGTCGCGTCTGAGAAAGTGAACGTCTAGTGTGGTGTCCGACTTGTATTTAGAATCGTAATAAAATCCCTAACGGTGCGTGACACGTACGCGAGACTTTATTTAAACTCACGCGACTTATTTAGATCAAAAGGGTTTGTGAAATGCCGCTTCGCACGTGCGCGAGACACGCTTCCCAAATACCAACTACCAATGGAAACCCAAAAATTAAAACTGCGTTTGTAACTCGCGTCTGAGAAAGTGAACGTCTAGCGTGGTGTCCAACTTGTATTTAGAATCGTAACGGATTTTCTAAAGTCACTTGACACGTACGCGAGACATTATTTAAACTCATGCGACTTATTTAGATCAAAAGGGATTGTGAAATGTCGCTTGGCACGTGCGCGAGATACGCTTCCCAGATACCAACTACCAATGGAAACCCAAAAATTAAAAATGCGTTAGTACCTCGCGTCCGAGGAAGTGAACGTCTAGCGTGGTGTCCGAATTGTATTGAAGATCGTAACGGATTTTCTAAAGTCGCTTGACACGTACGCGAGACATTATTTAAACTCACGCGACTTATTTAGATCAAAATGGATTGTGAAATGTCGCTTGGCACGTGCGCGAGACACGATGTTCTAGGCTAACAACGTGATACGCGACTGGTAATGGGGCAGTACACATAATAATATTTCGTTAATGGTAAAATTAAAAAATCAGGAATTGAAAAAGTTAATAATCAGAATTAATCAATGACAATGGAGAGTTGGTTTTGGTTGTCGTGATTCAAATTTAAATTTAAATCGCGTCGTACTTAATAGCTAGTGAAAAGACAATGGGATGTCTTTTCACTAACTGCATTGGGTTTATTAATGAAGGATGTGACTAGGGTAGATAAAGCACTCATTACATGTACATTAAATGTTACCTAGGGTACGCGTTGTTCTAGAAATTATTTAAATAGGCGTATCGCGTTTGCTTGCATGGTTATCCATTAGACTTTTAAAATTCTTAAAACTCTTTCTCTTCCATAGCAAACCAGAAGACGACGATGAGCAGTGCTGACTCCTACGGCAATGAAGGGTCGGAAGGTTCGTATTCTGATGAGAGTCTAGGCGCTCTTAGTTGAACTACAAGCGGGAGACGACTACGGAGTACTCCTCTGACGCGGAGTCGAATCCTTTCAGTCCGTCTCTTTTGCCGGCTGACTCTGAGTACTCCCTCTCATGGCCGGAAGAAGATTCCGACACCGAGTGGTATCCGCAAAGATGAAGGATAGTCAAGAACCTGAAGAAGAACTGGGGCAGGAGGAAGATAACTCCCCGGAAGTCTTCGAAGGACTCATCGGATGATGATTACTGGGGGTACAAAACAGACGAGGAGGAGGACGAGGACGAGGATGAAGAGGATGAAGATGAAGGGACGGACGAGGACGAGGACGAAGAGGATGACGATGGGAAGGACACATCCGAGGAGGGTAACTCTTCGGATTATTAGAATATGGTTCTGTTGTTTTAAACTGCTGCTGTTTTTTGTTGATGTAATTTGTAAACCCCTTTTCTTTTTCTTGTGTTTTGGTTAGGGTTTAGTATCCGGGCACTTGTAGGCCCTTTGTGATCGAATTGTATTTCACTTCTCTTTTGTACTATATATTTTCTGCACTACTTTTAGAAGTTTTAAATTATCATTGGAACTCAATCTTTGTTTCCATAGTTTGATGGCATTTTTTACACCTCCTAATTGAAGAACAGAATACAGTTTAGATTGATACTAATAATACTTGTCACGCGTAAGATAATAGACATGATTCGCGAGGGGCAATGAAAAACATAGTGTAGAAACTTAAAGTTTAATGTGAAGTGAATCGCTTAAGATATCAAGGATGATTAGCGCGAGGTGATTGTAAAAACATAAAAACAAACACATTGGAGTTTTAACCGCAGTGAATAGCTCGAGATATGAAACAGGACTCGCGCGTGTCGAAGGTTAAACAAACGAGTAAACTCATCAAAGTTTAGTGTGCAGTGAATCGCTTAGTATATCATACATGAGTCGCGCGGGGCCAATGTGAAACAAACGAGTGAAGACGTTAAAGTTTTCACTAAACTGACTCATGTAAGATACCACACATGATTCGCGCAGGGCGAATGTTAAACAAAGTGTATACGCACAACCGTTTAGTGTGCAGTGAATCGCTTAGTATAGCAAGCATGAGTCATGCGCGGTGATTGTAAAAAAATAACCAAACACATTGGAGTTTTCACCGCAGTGAATCGCTTAAGATATGAAACAGGATTCGTGCGTGTCGAAGGCAAAACAAACGAGTAAACTCATCAAATTTTAGTCTTCAATGAATCGTTTAGGATATAGAACATGAGTCGCGCGGGGCTAATGTGAAACAAACAAGTTAAGACGTAGAAGTTTTCACTAAATTGAATAGCGTAAGATACCATACATGATTCGCGCGTGGAGAATGTGAAACAAGCAAGCATACACATTAAAGTTTAGTGTGCAGTGAATCGCTAAGGATATCAAGCATGCGTCGCGCGAGGACTAGTAGTAAAAAATAAAGGAAACACATTGAAGTTTGCAACAAACTGAATCGCGTAAGATATGAAACACCATTCGCGCGTGTCGATTGTAAAACAAAAGAGTAAACTCATCATAGTTTAGTCTGCAATGAATCGCTCAAGATATCATACAAGACTAGCGCGAGGGGAATGTAAAACAAACAAGGAAACACATCGAAGTGTAATCTGCATTGAATCGCGTTAACTATCGTACATGATTCGCGCTGGGGCGAATGTAAAACAAACAAGGAAACACTTAAAGCTTAGTCTGCTGTGAATCGCTTAAGGTATCTAACATGATTCGCGTGTGGTACTTGTAAAACAAACAAACAAACAGTTTAGAGTTTAATATCCAGAGAACAGCGTATCATATAATACTACCAGGGATGCTGGCTGAAACAACTGAATCATACTGTCATATCACATGTTCTTCGGTTGTGCCCAAATTTAAAGCAACGGCCGCAGCGCAAGTGGGTAGATGATACTTCTCCTCTAGATGGAATCCTCTTCTTCCTTGGCCTTCCATCTCGCCTTTTTACGTTCGGAGGTAGAACAGCAGGTCCTTCAGATTCATTAGATGACAAACTTTCACCAAAATCGGTTATGGCAGGTATGCTAAACGAATAGGTGGATCTATAATTACTCACCCTGTAGAATGGTTCTACCAAAGTCATAGGATCTTCGTTCACTGATGATATTGAAGCCAATGAGTGAGCGCATGGAAAACACTCTTGCTGCCATGAACCACAGGAACACTTAAAATCAAGTATATTGACAACCATAACTGGGTTAGAATACACTTCGAATGAACCTGCCGAAGACTTAGATACAACCTAGGTTCGGCCAGTTCGAACATTCTCCTTTAACTGTTTCTCATATTCGGGGCATAAAAAACTGGTCCAGGTTAGTCCTTCTGAATAACGTCTGGAGATCTGAGTCATTAGCATAACTCTAATCTTGTCTATCATTTCAACAATCGGTAGATTGCAAAACTTTTTAATCTGATTGTTAAAGGATTCGGCAGCAGATGATGCCATCGCTCTATAACGTTTGCCAATGACGAATGGTTGAGCGTACTTATCGGGAGGCAGATTATCGATGAACGCCTTTACATTTTTACTAGCTCTACTTAAAAACTTAGAAAGTCTCTCGTTAAAAAGTTCAACTGTTGGAGCGTAAGCACAACCTTTGAATCGCTTCAACATTTTCTTCTTATACTCGCGGTTGGTGTTTTCAAGAGCTGATTTCAAATTATTAACCAAATGATATATACAATAAGCATGAAAGCAGCTTGGAAAAATAACGGAAACAGCATTGATAATACCAGAATGTCTGTCGGAAATAAAAGTGATTTGACTGTTCAACAAATGGGGTTTAAGACATTCCATGAACCACATCCAGTTATCCGAATCTTCTCCACCAACTATACCAAAAGAAACTGGAAAAATGCCTGCAATATAAAAATAGGGTTGGTAAGTGAATTATACATCGATGTATGTAGAGGTTCATGCGACGTTCATCTGATGTATCAACAAGTTACGCGTGGTGTTTTGATACTGTGTCGCGCGATGGTCAGTATAATAGCAATTGCGTATAGCGTTATACGAAATAACTAAGTCGCGCAAAAGGTGAGTTATATCTAGCGTACCATTAAATTTAATAAAGCGCGATGTAATGAAGATCAAATTAAGTATACAGCCTCGTATATAAACACTGTCGCGCGATACGGGAAATAGACTAACTAACTACGTGTCTAAACATTATCTCCACTATCGCGCGTCAGTATATTCTCCAAATATTATTACGCGCGATACAAGCTATATCGAAATTGTATAGGGATAGAGTGTGTCGCGTTATGTTGATTATAATAGGAATAGTATAGATGTACACTAACTCTGGCCGCAGTTAAGTTAAACCTCGCGTAACATTACATGGTATCACGCGCGATGTTTGCAGGTTAAATGGGGTACCTGGATTCGTATATAAACACTCTCTCGCGCTACATAAACCAGACTAACTAACTAGGTGCCTAAACAATATCTCGACGCATGGGTTCTTAAAATATAATGACGCGCGAGACATGTTGTATCTGAATATTATAGATGTACATATAGAAGAAAGTAAAAAACACACCGTTATTGCCGTCCTTGGCCACTGCAGACAACAAGACACCACCATGATTGCTATTTAAATGGGTTTCGTCCACGTACAGCAATGGTCGACATGAGTGAAAGCCTTGAATGCATGATCCGAAAGACACAAAACACCTCCTGAAGACATTTCCTAAACCAACCTCCAAATGACAATCGGTAGTAATATCCCTACTTTTTAATCTTCTAAAGTATGAATTCAGCAACCCAAACGAAGTATTACTGTCTTCGAAAACTTCCCTCCTAGCCTTCTCTAACGCATTCCACGAAAAGGGTATGAAATATCTAAACCATAGTCTTGTTTGACGGAAGACTGAATAGTTTTTGCTGTTAAAGAATGACTTGTCCAAATTGATTTGTGTATTTCATCCGCAATTAAATCGGACGTCAAATGCCTACTTTTTTCTTGGAAAAAACCGGGCTACGTGAATGGGTGTTGGCAAAGCGCTTGATCATCATAAAACCAGTGTTAGAATCTATTGATGCATAAAGTCGCCATTTATAACCTGACTTTTTGTTGACACAGTAAGCAGTGATCTTAGTGGATGTATTATGCATATACTTGAAAGCAAAACCTAGCTCTAAAGCATAGCGGCATAACGATAACCTTAAACCGGAGGCACCATCAGCGAATGTTTGACCAACCCCTGTGATACCATCCACCCAACCAGTAGTCGCAAGATGTCTTTTTTTTATGCTGGGAACCGATTAAACCATTACTACTCTCCCCGCTTAGTAAATGATCATCACAGGGTTCTACAAAGCTTGCAGTAGGTTGTTTACCAAGGTCATCCGCATCTGTTTCAACTACTGGCTGTTCTATGAAGAAGCTAACGCTTTTGAGACGCTCGACATCGAGATAAACAGTCAAACCAATGAAATCAGTCTCGTTAGTAAACAAGCAATAATTTTCACCGCCACAGGAGTAGGAAATAGTGTAGCAACCCTTAACAAGATCATCCCATCTACCTTCAATATATTTCTATACAGATTGAAAGTTTTCAAACGAGCTAAAAGAAACGATTGAGGTCTGCTTCAAATATTTAAAAATACAAACTCTTTGCTTAGACATCTAGGAGGCTGCAAATGAAAAGCCTAATACACACCAGTCGAAGGGGTTGCCCTGAATCGCGTAAGACAAGTTGGGGTCGGGGTGTTTGTATTTAAGGCAACTCGCGTTAGCGTGTATAGTGTCTCGCGATAGACAAAGAGATGGGATTCGCGTTAGCTACCAAGGAATGTTATAAGACGTTATTTACGTACGCGATAGAGTGAACTTGCCTTAACTATCAATCGCGCAAGAAAATGTTATAACTTACGCGATAAAGATTGTACTAGTATAGGACTCGCGTTAGCTTCTCCAAGTGCAGACTACAATCACGTTACACGTACACTCTGTTCAGGAAAACAAACCAATGCGCGAGATATAATGTTATGAAACGAATAAATCGCGCACATTTCCGCAAAGAACTAATTCGCGCGAGAGTAAGAGGCAGCTAGAAGTAACAGTGTCGTCTTCAACAACAGAGGTAACAAAACAGGTAGAGTTAAAACACCATTAAAGAAGCTGTAAACTTGATATCTTTGAAATCTACAAACACCAACTATCGAAGCTACTCTTTTTAACCACATCAAGAACAAAAACAAGACTGTAAACTTAAAATTTTCGAAAATCAAAACAACAAGGAAAAAAGAAAAACCATGAAAAAACACAGTTGTAACAGGTAAATTGCATAAGAAAATTGATAAACACTTACCTCTGATCTGAAGAAGGAAATGAGTTTAAACAAGAGAGCTGGATTGAAAATGGTTTCTTCAGATAAAAGTATAGGTTAATTTCTACTTTTCAAAATAGCAGAGTAGGCCGTACTATTGAAAATTCAAAATTTGAATTGTGGTTCGAAAATAATCTGACACATTTGAGGGTATTTGAGGAAGGAAAATATTAGCTGGGTATTAGAACGGAATTACTTTGGTGAGATGGGTATTTAGTAGGCATAGAAAATAGTTGGGGTACTAGATGACAATAAGTTTGGTGAGAAGGTATTTAGTGTGACATTTCTCAATTATCTATTCTAAAACGTCTTTAATAAATGTAAAATTATGCTGCAAATTTTAAGTCTTTTGGTTTAATTTCAAATAGATATCATGTGAATTTTGAAACTTTATAAAAAAAATAACATGTATTATAAATACTTCGAACAAATTCATGAACACAGAAACATATACCAAATTCAGTTATTAGTAATTTTTAATCTTTAAAATTTCAAATCTTTCACACTTAACTCAAAAAAAATCTAAAAATACAAACAAATAATTTATTTATTTTAAACAAACAAAATGAAATGCATGAGCAATATTTTTTGAAGAATTTTTATTTTTTACTTTATTTCGCAACCAAAATACACTTAATTATGTAAATAGAACATAATTATTTTTTCAATAGTTATTTCGCAAAAAAAAAATCATATTTACACAACTAGTTTCTACTTATTTACGTAATACATTTGCGCGTAATTTTGTTACCGAAATAATATTGCTTGTTTGTAACCAAATCGCATGTAATTAGAACATGGTCCACTTTTTAAAGTATTTTCATCACAAAAACGCACATATTTTTTCAACTACAAAAATTAGTTATTTCACACCCATCTAATACATATTTTTTAAAACTAAGTTTGTATTTTCTTTTTTATGAAATTAGGCTTATATAGCAACTAAAGTCCTATTTAGGCAAATTTTTGCTTCATATTTACGCAACTCATTTGCTTGTAATTCTACAACTGATAACAATTGTTTTTTCACAACCAAATCGCATGTAATTTTGTATTCGAACACAATTATTTTATAACAATCGAATTACACATAATTATGCTATTTGAAAATAGTTTTTTTATATAATTTTTCGCAAACAAATTACACGTAATTACACAATTAAAAATATAAAAAATATTTTTTTTCATAGATCTAGTTTTATTCGTCTTGGTATTTTTCAGATTTTTTTGAAACTATTGTTTCAAAAGATATGACATGGAAAAAAAATATAAAAATGGTTAAAAGTATTTGGGACTAACATGTAGTTATTGATACTTTTAATTCAAAATCAGGTCGTTATCTGTACTTTATCAAACTTTGAGTGGTTATTTATGAATAAGTTTGATATTGGGTGCTTATTAGCGAATAAGTCTTTTAAATATTTATGGTCAAGCTAAATTCATCCAAATTTCATCTAACCCCACCAAAATTTGCATTTGACTCATCTTTGACTTTTTCATTACCAAATTTACTCCAAGTTTAATTTATGAACTGTCAGTAATAATAATAAAACACTAAGTGTATCGTGACCTTATCTAACATCAAATACAACCTAAATACTTAACATCACCTAAAATATTTCAACAACTTCTTTAACATTTTAACATTTTCTTCAACTTTCTCTTCAACATTAAACTTGTTCTTTAATTTGTTTCTCCAACATTAAACTTGATATTGGATTTATTCTTTAAAAATAACCATGTAAAACTCACTAAACTCAATACATATCAACCAAATTTTAAAAAAAAAATACAACCAAATATATGAATCAACCGGATGATGGAATATTTATAGAGGAACTAAACTCGTCGGATGAGGTGCTACATTCTTCGGAGAAGATAAAAAAAATTGATTTTTTCTCCGACTTGGTGAACATACTCACCACGACTTCAGTGGGGTTGAACTGGTGGTGCGTACGTGCACCAATCACGGTTCTACCCACCAGCACCATAGGTTCAACACCCCTAAATCTATGGTGCAAGAATTTAGCACCACCAGTCATAACCGGTGGAACCATCAGTTCGAACCCCTAGTGTCACCGGTTAGGACGTGGATCGTTTTAGTAGTTTTTGGTTTATATTTTTGAGTTACATTTCGTTTACTTAGTTTGATTTTTTGAACTTTTAAATTTGCAGGACAAAGATGCTACAACTAGATATGCAGATGATCAAAGAATCCTCAGATATATGTATTTATTGAAAGTTTGTGAGTTTTATTAATTAAGTTTAATTTTTTCGAACTCTTCAAAATTTATTGTGTGTATTCATTAAAATGTTGTGAGATTTTAAAAAGTTCAAGTTTAGATTTAAAAAATTGTAATTTACACCAATATTTTTATTAATTAAAGTTCAAATATAATTATTATTCTAGACACTACATATAAAAAAGGGAAATGTCACTAAAAGAACCAAAATCAAACTTTATAGTGATCTAGTACCTCAAGTTTCACTATTGATTAGCTAATATCCATTTTTTTGTAAATAACTCATACTCAATACCCAATTTTCTAAATAATACATCAAACACCATGCTTTATCACAGCAACGTAACCACTTCTCATTCTTGAACGAACACTTTTATTTCTTACTTTTACTTTTATTTTATTTTTTAAAAGGTGTGTATCTTTCAAACCAAGCTCGGAAAAAAATTCTCAAAGTACCATCGGCTTTGGTTTCTTAAGACGAACAAAAGTATATCTATTGATGATTTTTTTTTAATTTGGTTTTCACTAGTAACATGCGAGACCAAACATAACCAAACATGCGAGATCAAGCATAAAGAACACGCGAAACCATAAATAAATAAATATGTCAGACCGTACATAAAAAACATGCTAGACCATACATAATCAATCATGCAAGACTAGAAATAAAAAATACGCAAGATGATGCATAATAAAGTTGAGAGACCAAACATTAATAAATCATACGAGACCAAGCATAATAAAATTTGTATAAAATATTAGTCGCACTATAGGATCATATGGTACAATGTTTTTTAAATAAAATATATATATTTAAATTTATTAATTGTAAAATAATTTTTTAAAACCAAGTTTAATACAGTTAGGGCTGTTATCGGTCCGGTTCGGTCCGGGTTTTGCCGGAACCGGACCGGACCGCTAAGCTTATCGGTTCGGACCGGACCGAACCGTTAAGCTTTCGGTTTTTTTTTTGGAACCGGACCGAACCGTTAAGCTTTCGGTTCGGTTCGGTTCGGTCCGGTCCGGTTTGGTCCGATTCGGTTCGGTTCCGGTTTCAGTTTGGTCCGAGTTTGGTTCGGTTCGAGTTCGGTCCGGTCCCGTTTCGGTCCGTTTCGATTCGGTCCGATTTCGTTTCGGTTCGTTATCGGTCCGGTTTCGGTCCGGTTCGGTCCAATTAAAAAAAATTAAATTAAATTAAAATTTAATTTTTAATTTTTTATATTGAAGTAAATAATATAAAAATTAAAATTTATAAATTAATCTTTTGAAAATCAGTAATTAACTATTAATTTGGTACTATAATTTATAAAAAGAATAAATAATAATAAATAATCGGTTCTAACGGTTTTATTGGTCCGATTTTTTATCGGTTTCTACCGGTTTATCGGTTCTATCGGTTCGATTCCGTATCGGTTCTATCGGTTTACCGATTTTATCGGTTCGATTCCATATCGGTCCTATCGGTTTATCGGTTTTATCGGTTCGGTTTCTAACCGGTTTTTTGTTTCGGTTCCTTATCGGTTTTCGGTTTTTAAAATGGAACCGCGAACCGAACCGTTAAGGTTCGGTCCGGTTCTCGGTCCGGTCCTTATCGGTTCGGTCCTGGTCCGGTTTTCGGTTCCGGAGAACCGTCGACAGCCCTAAATACAGTAATCTTATATATACGTTAGTTTATACTTAACTATACAAAAATATGTTATTTATTTTTATTGTTTAATAAAAATAATAATATTATAGTAGGAAAGTTTTTACCTTTTCATCTATAATTTTATTTAAAAAACTTGATATTTTTTATTTTTCAATTTTAATATAATTTAAATTAATTTTAAAATTTATTATATATGTTTTGACCCATTTAATTTTAAAAAAAGTTAACATATTTATTTCAGTCATATTTTATAACTTCTAACTACTTCAACCATACATCCAAAAAAATATGTTTTTGTTTAAAATTTATCATTTACGTGTTTAGTTGTGTTTTATTTTTATATTACGATAATAAATTGTACCAAACCGTATTTTATCGAGTCATTTGATCCACCAAAAAGCAGTATACTAAAATTTTGGTAACCATTCGATCCTCAATTTTATAATTCCAAAATCGTTAGTAACAATAATGATTTAAGTGGTTTGGTAGGACAACCATATTAAAAACATCTATAACTACAACCACTTGAATACTATAAATATACGTAAATGAGACATCTCAATTTGAGATACCCACTCAAAACCCTCTCAAATTGAGATATCCTTACAATCTTCAACTCTGTTCATTCCACGTACTAAATATTAAATATAATTAACTAATTTGATATAAAAGGAATAAACTGAACTTCAAACATGTAATCTAACCATAAATATAATATAAGAGTATTGTTAGGCCAAAAAGAATAGTATGTGTAAAAATATTCATATGTAGTCAAATATATTATTTAAAATTGAGTAATCGTATAAATATCATTTAAAATACTTATAGTAATTTAAATATATCATTAAGAATTAAGATTGAATAATTGTATATATATCTATATTTAGTCAAAGATATCATTTAAATTTATTAGTTGTATATAAATCATTTAAGATATTTATACTTAGTAAAATATACTATTTATTTCATAGTTGTTGAGCTCAATATATACTTGTGATACTTATGTAATTTACATAACAAAAAAATTTATTATTTTTTCAAAACATTTATGGCATGTGAGCATATATGATACTTGAGAATTGATTTTACCAATTTCTAGAAAAATACATAATAGAGATAATGATCTCTAGTGTTCCCGAATATATTAGTACTGAGAAATCTATGTAATCATAGATACAATATAAGAGTATTGTTCAGTATGTAAGAGTATTGGCAATATACGAGTATTTTCCAATTTATCTAAGCATAAATAAAATATATTAAATATTGTCTTTAATAATCATTCATACAATTTGATCGGGCGTGCAACAAACACTCAACTAGACAATAATGACTGGAAATGTTTTTGAGATAAACCTTCAGTAAAGATATTGACATAATAAGAAGAGGATGTCACATGAAGAATTTAGACTTGATGATGTAATCCTAGATGGCACAAGGACCTTAGAATGTGGGAATGATCATGAACCATAAAAGGAGCTTGAACTAGAGGATGATCTTGAAGCTATCGGTTGGTCCAATAACTTGATCGAGAGCTAAACAGTTTGAAAAGCTATTGGAGAATTAATTAATCTAAAGAGAAACTTGAACCAGATGATGAGCTTTTAGTATTCATGCAATATGTTTCCAAGAACTATCTTAATTGTGTTCAGAGTTTGTTCTTTCTCTTTAAAAAACTTTGTACTCAGTTTCCAAACAGTAGACTGTCTTTTATTCCGAAACCTTCTTAAGTCTTGTCCTTCTCATGCTGGTGTATAATATCCACAAGAAAACATGTTCTTCGTTTGGTGCATCATATCAAAAGAAAGATCAGTTTGAATATCATAGGCTTTTCTGCAACCTCTGTGATATATGATCAACATCCTTTGATTCTTGAATCCTTTTAGATTCCTGGTTGTACACTTATCCCCATCCCATATCAGAGTATCGATTCTAGGAGGATCATATCAAGTGGTATCATAACAACATTCTCAAAGTTGGGTGTTATGTTTTCCGTTAATATTTTTATTATCTACTTGATTTTATCATTATGTTTGTGACAATTGGAGAATTATTAGAAAATTGAGATCTTAATGCAATGAGCTTATGTTTAAGAACATAGAGAGACAATAATGCCAAGGTTTATTAGAGATGTAAACTGAGAAATATAAAACATATTTGAAACTCATTATTATACTGAATTAGAAGACACGTCACACAAAGCTCTACAATTCGAGCTACAAGTTAAAATAAAGAACTCTTCAAGATCAAGTTATGGTTTAGAGGCAGTAATAAATAAACCAAGTTATCCGCAAGAGAAGAAGACCAATTATAAAAGAGAAAGCTATCCGGAAGTGAACCAAATATCTCGAACACCATTATTTATTGATAACAAATGAAAAGTTAAAGATGTTGCAACTAACAAGGGTAGAAAATATCTTACCCGTTTGTTTAACCGGTTAATTAATGGGTCGATATTTATTTTATGATATAAGCCCAACAAATGTGTAACATTTACAGTATCTTATATAATAAACAAAAAATTATATTACTTAGTAGAATGATGGGATATAATAGCCATAAATGGACCAACCATGTGGCATCTGGGCCCACCACCATTACTGTACAAAACAATACATCCCTTTTGGGAAAGGTAATCAATTATTACTTTATTACTACTTCTGACAGCTTCTCTCTCGAGAACTCTCGTGTTTCTCTTTCTCGAATTTGACTCCGGAAATATCTTAGACTAAATAACCCTTCATATATATATATTTAGAACTATAATTGGCGATCACAGTGGGAGAAATTTGGTACCTAGATTTGATTTCCAAAACCACACAAAATGGTATGCACGTTTATGAAATTTTTAAAAGAGATGGACACTGAAATGCAAGAGGAACCCACAGATAAAGATAAAAGGTTGATGGTCGGAGCTATATCCGATGAATATCATTTTGAAGAGTAGCAGTACGATGATCAATTTTCAGGATAACAACTTGAGCAGCGTGCTCTGGTGGCATAGTGAAAAGAACTGTTGGAGGATATTGTGAAACTTGATGCTGAAAAAGATGCAATGATGGTTGCTAGGAAGGTATGATCAAAGACCAGAAGGGAAACGTCTTCTAAGGAAAATGAAATTTAGTATGGTCATCAGTTAAAGGATATTTATATGGAAGAATAGTACTGAAGTAATTATAGTTTAAGAAAAAAAAGACAAAACATCTCTATGATTATTCGGAATCAAGTGATTATTCACTTTACGACTCAGAAGAATATTCTTCTGCATAGAAATATCGTCATCACATGAGAAGCTCTAAGAAATAAAACTCAAAGAGGAATTCTAACTATCACTGTATATCCCGATGGGTAAGGGATTGGAGGAAGATAAATGACACTACAGATAAAACAATTCTCATGTCTGAAGCAAAAGATAAAGCAGTGATTGTAGGCAGAGGAGAACAACAGCAAGCAACAACCCACGTTCAATTTCCCTCAGACAGCAAGAATTTTAAATTACAGAGTAAGTCGTCAATTCATAAATCCTTTCGAAGATGATCTTTATACAATGGTTAATGACTTCTCGAGGGATATTCAATATAAAAAATACCGTAATTGGAGCCCATCTTCTTTGTTTTCAGAATTTCTAGCAGGGTCCTTACCGAAATGGTTTAATATTTTGAAGTTAGAAAAGTTAGATAAAAGCTAAGACCCGAATAACCACATTGATTAGTTTAAAAATTTATGATGACTTTTGCGCTTGATGACAAGTTGTTATGTCGTGATTTCTCTTAAAAATTCAAGGAGGGGGCATCAAATTCATATAATCGGTTACCAGAGGGATCCGCAAAAAACTTTAACATGTTGTAGACTTTGTTTAGAGAATAGTTTGTGGGAATCAACAAGTTCTAAGGATATTAGAACATAATAATTATTTTTACCGGCAAAAGGTCAGGGAGAGACTGAAGGAGTATGTCAGATATTTTATTTAAACAAAAACCAATTAAGACGACTGCGAGGAGAATCTCGATTACGTTGCGTACAAGCAAGGGTTTCTCATCAAAATTTTAAGATACATCGTTATTAAGAAACGTACATTAACCTTTGGTTCTTTGTTATAATAAATTGAGAAGCATATAATCATGGAAGAGACTCAAGAGGTATAATTTTCCTATATGCTAAAAAAATAGAAGAATTTGCAAGCACATATGTTTATCAATCAACAATGACCCCATCTCGCTTATTGGTCTCAGCCTTAGCCAATCTTAAATTTTCACCCTTCGACTATGTTTTGACCAATGGGTCTTACTCAATCACTATCAATACTAAGGTCTAATCAATATGTTATTAATTTCTAGGAGAAAGTGTCGAACAAGTGGATCCAACATACTCATTATGAGAAATTAACGGAGTGTGTGGTAATACTTTTCAGTAAAGCTCAAAATTTTCTAATTCAGAATCTGAGGGAGGGGAGTGGTAACAAGATACTGAAAGTATCATGAGGATGTCGGTCACGAAATAAAAGACTACATAGCTTTATAAAAATAAATTCAAGTGTTGATTGAGAATGAGAAAGTAACCACTTTTGTTAAAAGAAATGATGGGGTTCAACAGCTGAATCTGACATAAAACGAGTTAGTCGTACTGGCTATGAAGCTTGAAAATATGTTATTGACCATAGAGAACTTTGACTCGTTTGACATGTCTTTAGAATATTTGTATCCAGACCATGACCAAATGATTTTTATGATGGTTGAGGAACCAATGGTCAAGGGAAAGTTTAATGGTTTGTGTAATTTTTTTTGAAACTTTAACTATTTTTGGTGGTGTTTCATAAGTTACTATCTTCTCTTGGAAAATATACATAGTGAGTTCGGCAACCCAATTGGAGGAAGGCGCTTCGACCCATTTATACAGAAACATATTACCCTTACTGTATTTTGACGATGATTATATAAGAGAGATGGTTTGGCCACATGAGGATGCGGTGGTGATTGCAACTTTTGTTGTTATAAGAAATATGGGGATAGTCCAAAGTAGCCATAATATTATAAAATAACTTTTGCCCCAAAGAAAATAAGAAATATTGAGGCTAAGAATGAATAACAAGTACTAGGGTCAACCTCAGAGTCTGATGTTGTGGATGATCCGAGGGAGACCTTTGTTTTTTTGTTACCGTTTAGAACTTTGAAAATTTTGTCTTTTCGAACGGTTGAAGCTTGAAGATTTGCACTATGTTATCACCAAAAGTAAGGGAAAATGATACTCTTTTTGTCAGAAAATTTGCATATGTTCGCATAGCGTACTGAGGATGACACGGGGGTACCAACATATATTATTTTTTATAATTTGGCCATTGGTAAAATATTTGTCCAATAATACAAAAAATAAGATCATTTTCCTATGAGAAATCTGAAGTGATCATGGCCGAGGTGGATCGATTGTCGAAGGTGGGCCACATACGAGAATCCAAATATCCATTATGGATGGAAAATCCATTCCTCGTGAAAAATAAGAATAAGAAATGGAGAATGTGTGTTGAATTCAATGATTTGAACATAGCATATCTGAATGCCCCTTTCCAATTTTGAAGATAAACCAGGTTGTGGACTTAACTTCGAGAAATAAGCTTTTATCATTCATGGATGCACACACAAGTTATAACCAAATATAGATAGATTACGAAAGCACTTCATTCATAACAGGTATGGGTCTACACTGTTACAAAGTAATGTCTTTCGAGTTAATGAATGGTGGAGCCACTTATCAACGGTTGGTGAACAAGGAATTTGCGAGTCAAGATCGGATGAAATGTCGAAGTGTATATTAACGATATATTGGTAAAGAGTGTCAAGGACGAGGACCATTTATCTAATCTGGAAGAAATCTTTTACAACTTGAAGGCTAATTTGAAGTTAAATATAGAAAAATGTACTTTTGGGGTACGATCCATAAAGGTTTGGGGATATATAGTTAGCGAGAAAGAGTTTGAAGCTGACCATGTATAGTTAAATGTTCTAAAAATTATAGATCCCCTCATATCTATTAAGTTGGTTCATATATTGACTCGAATGTTGGCTTCCCTCAACAGATTCATATTCAGGTCTTCAGATTAGTGTGCTTGTTTTTTTTTCAAGTATTGAGGTAAATGAATTGTTTTAATTGGACTTTATAATGCAATGAAGTTTTTATTAAAATAAAAGAGTATTTATCGTCTCTAGAGATCTTAACAAATCCAAATGCATGAGAGAAATTAGCATTGTCGAATTATAGAGTGAATGCGGTATTAGTACGAGAAGTTGATAACTGTTCTCGGCGTATACAATGTGAGTACGAGTTTGTTAGATGCTGAAAAAGTATACTTAAAACTGGAAAAACTTGTTTTCGCCCTAGTAACAGTAGCCCGGAAAATGAGACCCTACTTTTAAACACACTCGATTGTGGTCTGGATCTTTTTTCCATTAAAAGATATATTGTAAAATCCTGATGTGTTGACAAAATGCAACACATCAATGGTCTGTGGAATTGAAAAAATGTTAATGAGTTTGAACCTCAAACGACAATCAAAACTGAGGCTTTGGCCGATATTTTGGTTGATCTTCATCCGAACGAAAACTGAGTTACATAAAAAACATAATAAATAAATTATAAATTAAGAATATATATATTTATATAGTGTAATAAAAATATTATTGTTTAATAGTTACAAAAATCACAATATAAAAATTAAGGGAAACAAATCATGAATTGTTTTTCCAAAATATGGAGTTATTTCTCAAATTAAGGAAAATAAAAAAAACAGATGAAATAACACCATGGATTTTTTTTTTCAAATATGGAAGAAATAATATGTTTGATGGAAGAAATAGCTTCGGCCTTCAAATATCTTTAGTCAATAACTGGCAATAAATTATATCTTATCAAATTCTTCGGCCCTAGTAAACTATACCTAATTCGAAATTGAAACGGTTCATTCATTCTTACTCTTTAAACACCATTGTTGGGTTACATATCACATAAACCTCACTTCTTATTTCAGCCGAGATGGAGCTCTACATGACCCAAGTCGTCTCTAATCTTCCTCAAACCCCTAAGCGCCATATTTTCTAGTAGAGAAAGAGAGTGAGTGATAGAGTAGGATTTTCTAAAGAATTTCACTGATTAACATTGATTGTAAAAGCTGATATTTAAGTACAGATTCATGGTGTAACAAACTATGGAATATTCTATAGTTTGTTACACATTTCAGGGTCTTCTAGCTTGGGTCTTGTAAGGCTTTAGTGGTAACCTTAGAGTCCAGCAGATCAAGGCCCAAGGTCTGATTCTTCGACCCGATATACAAGCCTATCGTGCGTTTTGCCTTTGCCCTAGGACAGTCCTCTAGTTCAGTGTCGTGTCTTGTTGCCTCCTGTTTCTCAAGGCTGTCACCGTCCATGGTAGCTCTTGCCGGTGGTGAGTGCTTGACATCTCCCCTCGAACGGAGCAGTGACTCCAGGAGCCCGAGTTTGTCACGTAGATAAGCAAATCGAGAGGGAGGTAGGGCTTTGGTGAGGGAATCGGCAATCTGGTCTTGAGTGGGGACATAGCAAATCTGGACAGCCCCTTCAAGAACCTGATCGCGAATAAAATGTACATCAAGCTCTATGTTCTTGGTGCGAGCATGGAAGACAGGGTTTGAAGCCAGTGCTCTCGCCCCCAGGTTATCGCACCACATGAGAGAAGGAGGTATGAGGGGGATTCGAATTTCAGTGAGCAGCTATCGAATCCAGATCAATTTGGAAGACGGATTGGAAAGGGCTATGTACTCGGACTTAGTGGACGATCAAGAGACAACATTCTACTTCTTGGAGGACCAGGATATCAGTGTCTCTCCAAGGAAGACACAGTATGCCCCAGTGATGCGTCGATCATCGGTGGAGGAAGCCTAGTGAGCATCAGAGTATCCATGAAGTTGAAGATGGAATCAGGTCTTGATATGCAGTCCCAGCCATCGTGACCCAGATAAGTAACAGAGAACCCTCTTTAGACATTGCCAATGAGCAGTTGTAGGAGACTGCTGGTATTGACTAAGTCGATTAACAACATAGGCAATATCGGGTCTGGTATATGTTAAGTACTGCAAAGCTCCTAACAGACTGCGATATTGTGTAGGTGAAGGGAGCCGAGATCCATCAGTGGCTGAGAGAGTTGTGCCAGGAGCAAGAGGAGTGGGACAAGGCTTGGATAGAGCAGCACCCTGATTGACAAGTAAGTTTTTAACATAATTGTGCTGAGTGAGATATATGCCTGAAGCATATAGAGAGAGTGATCCCATATCTTTGAGAGAGAACTTTGCATTAAGGTTGTGAGTAAATTGAGTGAGGCACGCTGCATCATTATTTGTGACTAGAATGTCATCAACATAAACCAAGATAAGTAGAATAGTAGTTGTAGTAACCAGATAGAAGAGAGAACAGTCAGCTCTCGAATTCTTGAACTTCAAAAGAATAAGAGTATCACGTAATTTAGAGAACCAGGCTCTAGGTGCCTGCTTCAGGCCATAAAGAGCCTTGTGTAACTTGCAAACGTAGGTAGGCTGGTTGACATTTTCAAAATCCTGAGGTTGTTGCCTGTAAACAGTCTCTTGTAGCTCCCCATTTAGGAAAGCATTGTTGATAGCAAGTTGCCTGACTGGCCAGTTCTTTGATACAGCAATAGTCAGAATAAGCCTGATTGTAGAACCTTCACAACAGGGCTGAAAGTATCATAGAAATCTAGACCAGGGGTTTGATGGAACCCTTTGGCTACTAACCTGGCCTTGTAACGTTGAACAGACCCTATAAACCCATTTTCAGCCAACCACGGTAGAATAGGGTGGTAAGGAAACTAGAGACCAAGTGTTATTAGCCATTAGGGCATTGTATTCAGCATTCATAGCAGCCACCCAGTTAGGATTCCCTACAGCCTTAGAAAAACTAGATGGTGCAAGCATGTCCCTGTTGGTAGTAGTAAGGGTTCCAATATAGGGTAGTTTGGTTTTATGAATGCCACTTTTGTGTCTTGTCTACATGGTATGTGTGTATGTAGGTTGTGAAGAAGAAATAGAGTGGTTTGGGGTGGGCAAGGGTAGGTCAATGATAAGTGTAGGTGTGTGATTAGTTTGAGAATAATTATGTTAGTATGGATGAGTGGCAGTGTCTAAGTCTGTGAGTGAATGTGAGGGAGTGTATGTATGAGTCCTAGATAGTGGGTTAGGTGGAGAGTGTGAGGGAGTGGTCTGATGTTAAGGGCAGGGGTGGGTAATTAGGTTTTTTATGAAATAGGGCTTCAAAGGGTGAGATATTGTTAAGGGCAGGGGTGGGTAATCTGTTAATAAGATATACACTTGTGTCAAAGGCTTCAACCTAGAATTTGTAAGGTAGTTTAGACTGAGCAAGTAGGGTCAATCTAGTCTCCACAAGGTGCCTGTATTTACGCGCAGCTCTTCCATTTTGAGCTGATGTGTAAGGACATGACCTTCGTAGTAGGATGACACTTTCTTTAGCTAGGGTAGCCAGAGGTCTAAACTCTCCCCCCCAATCACTTTGAATTGTTTTGATTTTTCTCTCAAATTGATTTTCAACAACAGCTTTGAAGGTTTTAAACACTTCAATAACCTGCCCTTTAGTTTTGATAGGCTAGACCCAAGAGCATCTAGAGAAATCATCAAGAAAAAAACATAATATCTAAACCCTTCAGTAGATAAGACAGGAGCAGGCCCCAAACATCAGTATGAATAAGATCTAACACATTGCGAGCATGAGAAGTAGATATAGGATATGAAAGACTGTGAGACTTGCCCAGCTGACAAGCCTCACAGAAACTGTTCTCATTACTTAAAATAGTTTGGAGATTACAAGACTTAAGAATACTAGTTAAAAAAGACTGAGATGGATGGCCAAGCTTCCTATGCCATCCATCTTTAAAAATCTTAGAGACATTAGAAGGACACACCCTAGCAGAATGTAAAGAACTCTTAGACACACAGACTTGAGTATAGAAACTGACTGGATTGATCGGTAGGTTTCTAGAAAGAGTATCCATCTTGTATAATCCATCTTCACATCTCCATTTGAGCAACACGGTCTTTGTTACCTTGTCCATCACAAGACAGAACTTTTTGTGAAATTCAACAAAAACATGATTATAGCTAGTGAGTTGAGAAATAGACAGAAATTTTTTGTTGATTTTAGGAACATGAAGTATAGGTTTGAGAATGATAGGCTGTTTATGTAATGAAAAAAGAGAGGTTTCACCAATGTGAGAGATTGGAAGTCTCTCACCACTACCAACTAGGACATGTTTAGTACCTGAGTAGTCATGTTTCTGAGTCAGCTGACTGGTACTACCTGTAACGTGGTGACTGGCTCCACTATCAGCATACCACACTCCTTCTGCTATTGTATCTTGTGCTGCAAGCAAAGCACTGTGATCACCTTATTATTTAGGATGTTCTGAAGAGGTTGACCCCATAACTGATGGGTCATCTCTATAGTAGCAAGCAACAGCAGAGTGACCATATCTGCTATAAATTTGGCAGGTTGGTTTGTTTTCAGCAAACCTTCCACCTCTGCCTCTGTAAGAGCTGCCTCGACCTCTATAGTTAGAGTTAAACCTTCCTCTGTAGTTTCTATTGAAGTTTCTGTTTTGTCCAGAGTAGCCTTTTGGACTGGCATTGTTGGTTTGTTGCTTTGTATAATTCCTTTGAGCATAGTTAGCCTGCTTTGTAGACATTGTATTTTGCAGGTCATTGAGTTGTTCTAACCTGCTTTCAAAGGTTAGAAGGCTTGTCTGTAGATCAAGCCAAGAGAGACCATCTTTGTCAGCAAGGATGACTACTATTGGTGTGTAGTCACCATCAAGACCTATAAGGACCTGAGTAATCAGATCATCCATAGAGGTAAGGCACCCTGCAAGTATTAGGTTGTCAAATATCATTTTCATTATGTTCAAGTAGTCAGACATAGTAGTAGTCCCTTTACGAGTTTTCTGAAACTTTGCTTTGAAGTAGGTGACTCTGGCTCTTGTCTGTGAGCCAGACAGTTTTCCTGCTGCTTCCCAAAGACCTTTGGAGGTCTCATCTTCCATTAATTGAGCTGCTATCTCAGGGCTCATAGTGGAATACAGCCAGCCAAGCAGTAGTTGGTCCTTTGAGATCCATTCTTCATAGTCTGGATTCTCAGATATATTTCCTTCATTATCAGTAGAGAGTTTTGGAGGACAGACCTTCTCACCTGAGATATAGCCACCTAGTTTGTTACCTTTAATCATGGGTAACACAACTGTTCTCCAAAGAAGATAGTTTCTTCTGTCGAGTCTAATGTTATTTGAATTGTTGATTGAATGCAGCTGAAGACTCCTTGGAGCAGCAGAGGATTTGTTGGGAAGAATTGAGCCTATGGCGTCTGAGGACAGCGATGGAGATTCATCGGAGTTAGCCATTCAACGTAGCAGAATGGCTCTGATACCAAGTAGAGAAAGAGAGTGAGTGATAGAGTAGGATTTTGTAAAGAATTTCACTGATTAACATTGATTGTAAAAGCTGATATTTAAGTACGGATTCATGGTGTAACAAACTATGGAATATTCCATAGTTTGTTACACATTTCAGTTCAAGATTTATACTAAGTGTTTGGATACAAGGATAGAATGAGAGTAGGTATTTGGACACATGAATAGCACATGGGTCTTCTAGCTTGGGTCTTGTGAGGCTTTAGTGGTACCCTTAGAGTCCAGCAGATCAAGGCCCAAGGTCTGATTCTTTGACCCGATACACAAGCCCATCGTGCATTTTTCCTTAGCCCTAGGACAATCCTCTAGTTTAGTGTTGTGTCTTGTTGCCTCCTGTTTCTCAAGGCAATCACCGTCTATGGTAGCTCTTGTCGGTGGTGAGTGCTTGACATTTCTCAACCCTAAACCCTACTAATCTCAAAAAACCCACATACTATCTCCCTCTTACGTGCTAATGAACTCTACCATCTTTTGTTACATTTTTCTCTTTTAAACTTCGTTATAAAAATATGTGTTTCTTTGATTCTATCGTCATAAAAATCCTTAGACGGTGGTTAGCAAAAGTTTTTGTTGGTCCCATTTATGCTACACCATTGGTTTATTATTTCTGACTTTATCTTCTCTTAAAACCATAGTCATATGTTTTTATAGTTGTTAATTTTTTGATACTCTTTTTATCCTACTTCAGTTTCTCAAATTGATGGAAATTGTCGGTATCAGCTACTCAGTCTGGTTCACGACACGTTACCTGTTATCCAAGGTAAGAGTCTACGAGTCAGCCTTCATTTGCATTGATTTATTAGTTATGGTTAAGTTATTGACAAGGTTCTCTTTTTTTATAGAAAAAACTCAAAGAACTGGTGTTGAAGCTTGAAGAGCTTACAAGTTGAAGGTTGAAGAGGTTAAGTTGTTGGATCATAAACTGGACCCGGTTAAAGGGTCCAACCTACTCAGTAAGGTCCATCAAGAAAGCACATTCTAGAACCAATTAAATTAATATTTATTTAGTAGTGGAGGTTGTGTGTAAGACATTCCTTAGGTTGAGTGTAAGACACACTTTGATGTTGAGTGTAAGAAACACTTTTACCTTGAGTGTAGTCTTGAGGTTGAGTGTTTAAGTATCCATAAGATCTTGGATGGTGGATCCTTGTCTCCACTATGGTTCCATAAATAGTGGAGCTCTCCCACCATCTAGAGTATCACCAAGCACACTAAGAAGAAAAGTTAGAGAGAAAGTTAGAGTGAGAGAAAAGAGCGACCGGAATGCTCTATTGAGTGTTAGAAAAATATTTTCTCTTCTAGTGTGAGTTGTAAGAGTGTTTTGTAATACTTCTCATTTCTATCTATATCAAAGTTGTTTGTTTGTTTTAAAAAGAGTGTGGTTTTATATTTTCCGCCAACAAAGTGGTATCAGAGCCACAAGCTCTATCCAAAATTTTGTTTTTAAATTTTCAACATATTGAAAAATATGGCAAATGATGTATTATCCTTCCAAGTTCCAACACTCAACAACTACGATAATTTGAGTATCAAGATGAAAGCTATCCTTGGAGCACATGATGTGTGGGATACCGTCGAAAAAGGTTTTGATGAACCCGAAGATGAAGTAAGCCTTGCTCAAGAGGAGAAAACAGCGTTGAAGGATTCAAGAAAGAGAGACAAAAAAACTCTATTCCTCATCTATCAAGCATTAGATGATGATGGCTTCAAAAAACTTTCAAACGCATATTCCGCCAAGCAAGCGTGGGAGAAATTACAAATCTCTTACAAAGGAGTCGAAAAGGTGAAAAAGGTACGACTCCAAACATTAAGAGGTGAATTTGAATCCTTACATATGAAAGCGCCTGAATCTATTTCGGAATATTTCTCAAGAGTAGAAATTGTTTCTAATCAATTAAAAAGAAATGGTGAAAAGTTAGAAGATGTGAGAGTAATAGAAAAAATACTTCGTTCGTTGGATCCTAAATTTGAGCATATCGTCGTGACGATTGAAGAAACTAAAGACTTGGAGAAAATGATGATTGAAGAACTCCAAGGCTCATTACAAGCCTATGAAGAAAAGCACAAGAAGAAGCAAGAAATCACCGAACAACTCCTCAAAGTAGAACTCAAGGACATCCATGCAAATCAAGAAGATGATAGAAACCAACGTGGCTGAGGCGGAGGTAGAGGGCGCGGACGAGGTGGCTATCATGGTCGTGGATGTGGCTGGAATTACAACAACAATAATTCCAACTACAACTACAAGAAACGAGAAATCTCAACACGAGGTCGTGGAAGAAGAAATCCGAACTCAAGGTATAATAAATCTCAAATCCAATGCTATAAATGTCAAAGGTTTGGACATTATGCTTCAGAATGCAGAGGGCCCAACAATAGAGTTGAGGAGAGGGCCAACTAAGTGGAGGAGAAGACGGAGGAAAAAGATATGTTACTACTAACATACAAAAACACTAATGAAGGTCAAGAGAACACTTGGTATCTTGATAGTGGTGCAAGAAACCACATGTGTGGGAAACGAAGCATGTTCGTAGAGATCAATGAAGAAGTGAGTGGAAATGTCTCTTTTGGAGATGATAGAAAAATATCGGTGAAAGGAAAAGGTAACATTCTTATTCGTTCAAAAGATGGTAGTCACCAAATAATTTCAAATGTTTATTACGTACCTAGCATGAAAAACAACATCTTAAGCTTGGGACAACTACTAGAAAAGGGCTATGATATTCATATGAAGAATTATAGTCTTTTTCTAAGAGACGACAAAGGAGACTTAATTGCTAAAGTCCAAATGTCAAAGAATAGAATGTTTCCTTTGAATATTCAAAATGATGTTGCAAACTGTCTTAAGGCGTGTTACAAAGATTCGTCGTGGCTATGGCATGTTCGATTTGGGAATCTAAACTTTACAAGTTTAGAGTTATTGTCCAAAAATGAAATGGTGAGAGGGTTACCATGTATCAATCATCCTGACCAACTATGCGAATGATGTTTACTTGGAAAGAAATTCAGAAAAAGATTTCCAAAGGAGTCAGAGTCAAGAGCCAATAAAACTCTCGAGTTTATTCATACTAGTGTGTGTGGTCCAATCAAGTCGAGCTCTCTAGGTAAAAGTAACTATTTCCTTCTCTTCATTGATGATTTTTCAAAAAAAACGTGGGTATATTTCGTGAAACAGAAATCCAAAGTCTTTGGAGTATTTAAGAAGTTCAAAGCAGTTGTGGAAAAGGAAAGCGGAAATAAGATTAAAGCCATGAGATCTGACCGAGGAGGGGAGTTCACATCTAATGAATTTCTAGAGTTTTGTGAAGCACATGGAATTCGTCGCCGCTTGACACTTCCTAGATCACCTCAACAAAACGGTGTGGCAGAAAGGAAGAATAGAACAATCCTTGATATGGTGCGAAGCATGCTCAAAAGTAAGAAACTGCCTAAGGATTTTTGGGCGGGAGCAGTGGCATGCGCGGTCTACTTTTCCAACCGATCTCCAACAAGAAGTGTTTGGGGAAAGACACCACAAGAAGCGTGGAGTGGAAGAAAGCTCGGAATTTCCCACCTGAGAGTATTTGGAAGCGTAGCTCATGTCCATGTGCCAGACGAACAACGAACCAAACTCAATGATAAAAGCAAGAGTTTTATCTTCATCGGTTACAACTCATGTTCCAAAGGCTACAAGCTGTACAACCCAAACAAGAAGAAGGTTGTGATAAGCCGAGACGTGATAGTTGATGAAGAAGGCGAATGGGATTTTGGGTCTCATACAAATGAGTTCACATTTTTCTCCCAAATTGAAGAAGATGAATATACAACAAATGAGAAATGAGAAGATGTTGCAACCCCACATGCTTCACCAATATCATCTACTCATGGAGACTCACCACATTCATCATCGTCAAATGGTAGTCAAAATAAGAGAGCAGTGGAACATACAAGAAGCATTAATGATCTTTATTAGGTAACCGAACCAATGGATAACAATTCACTGTTTTGTCTCTTTGCTGATTATGAGACAGTGACATTTTAAGAAGCTGCACAAGAGAAATAATGGAGAAACGCAATGGATGAAGAAATTAGACCCATCGAGAAGAATGACACATGGGAACTCACCTCACTTCCCAAAGGATGCAAGACAATAGGCGTCAGATGGTTATACAAAACTAAGAGAAATGCTAAGGGGGACATCGAAAAACACAAAGCAAGGCTTATTACAAAAGGCTATAGTCAAAAGGCGGGAATTGACTATGATGAGGTATTCGCCCCCGTTGCCCGATTAGAAACTATTAGACTAATAATTTCTTTGGCAGCTCAAAACAAGTGAAAGATACAACAAATGGATGTAAAGTCAGCATTTCTAAATGGCGTCATTGAAGGAGAATTCTACATTCAACAACCATTAGGCTATGAGATGAAAGGCCACGAAGATAAGGTGTTGAAACTAAAGAAGGCTCTTTATGGGCTAAAACAAGCACCAAGGGCATGAAACAATAGAATCGACAAGTATATCCAAGAGAACGGTTTCAGCAAATGTCCGTACGAGCACGCTCTATACACCAAGATCAAAGATGGAGATATTTTGATTGTGTGTCTCTACGTTGACGATTTGATCTTCACCGGAAGCAACCCAAGTATGTTCAATAAATTCAAGGAAGTAATGACGAAGGAATTCGAGATGACAGACTTGGGGCTCATGGCGTACTACCATGGCATTGAAATTAAGAAACAAAAGGATGGAATTTTCATCTTACAAGAAAGTTATCCTAAAGATATCCTGAAGAAATTTAAGATGGAGAATTGTAGCCCGATAAGCACACCCATGGAGTTTGGAGTCAAAATGTCCAAGCATGAAGAAAGAAAAAGTGTAGATCTGACATTATTCAAAAGTTTGGTAGGAAGTCTACGCTATCTAACTTGCACGAGACCGGATATTCTTCATGCAGTTAGATTAGTTAGCCGCTACATGGAATCTCCAACAACAACTCATTTCAAAGCTGCAAAGAGAATCATTCGATATCTGAAAGGTACAGTTGATTTTGGATTACTCTATTCTATTTCTAATGATTACAACTTGTTGGGTATAGCGATAGTGATTGGGGTGGAGACATATACAATCGAAGGAGTACTACTGGATTTGTATTTTTTTATGGGAAACATTTCCTTCACATGGATGTCAAAGAAACAACCGGTTGTCACGTTGTCCACTTGTGATGCGGAATACGTTGCTGATACTACATGTGTTAGTCATGCAATTTGGCTTAGAAATCTGTTGAAGGAGATAAACCTCACACAAAATGAGCCGACTAAAGTGTATGTCGACAATAAGTCAGCCATTGCCTTAGCCAAGAATCCAGTATTCCATGATCGAAGCAAGCATATCGATGTTCGCTACCACTACATAAGGGAGTGTATTTCAAGAAAGGATGTGCAAGTTGAATATGTGAAGACACAAGATCAAGCTGCCAATATTTTCACCAAGTCACTGAAAAGCGAAGACTTCAAACAATTAAGGAAACTACTAGGGGTCATAGGATCAAGTTTAAGGGGGAGTGTTAGATCATAAACTTGACCCGGTTAAAGGGTCCAACCTACTTAATAAGGCCTTTCAAGAAAGCACATTCTAGAACCAATTAAATTAATATTTATTTAGTAGTGGAGGTTGTGTGTAAGACCTTCCTTAGGTTGAGTATAAGACACACTTTGATGTTGAGTGTAAGAAACACTTTTATCTTGAGTGTAGTCTTGAGGTTGAGTGTTTAAGTATCCATAAGATCTTGGATGGTGGATCCTTGTCTCCACTATGGTTCTATAAATAGTGGAGCTCTCTCACCATCTAGAGTATCACCAAACACACTAAGAAGAAAAGTTAGAGAGAAAGTTAGAGTCAGAGAAAAGAGAGACAAGAATGCTCTCTTGAGTGTTAGAAAAATATTTTCTCTTCTAGTGTGAGTTGTAAGTGTGTTTTGTAATATTTCTCATTTTCTATCTATATCAAAGTTGTTTGTTTGTTTTAAAGAGAGTGTTGTTTTATATTTTCCGCCAACATAAACAACAAGTTCTAGGCTCAGATGTTGATGTGCAAGAATAGTTTTTTGTTTTCCCGAGAGCTTTGTCTAATGCTTTAGATGTTAAACAAAGATAAACCCTTTGGGATAATACAAAATTGTTGTTTTTTTTAGTACTTCATGAGAGAAACTTGTAAAGAGAGTGTTTTTTTTATCCCTCTGGATTTGTTGGGACAGCTTCCTCTACCTCAGTAGGATTGGCCTCTACCACTAGGGGTGGCAATTTGGGTGGTGTCCGGCCCGACCCGGCCCGACCCGATCCGGCCCGCCCGGGTTTTGTCCGGCCCGAACTTAGAACGGGCCGGGTTCGGGTTCAGAAAATATAACCCGCAACCGGGCCGGGCCGGGTTTGGGTTTCAAATTTGTCCGGCCCGTTCCGGCCCGAAAATCATAAAATATATATAAAAATAATATTTCTATATATAATATAAGTAATATTTTTAAAAAATAAATTAATATATTTAAAATAAATTAAAAAATATATAAAAAATTATTAAAATTAATGTCCGCGGGTCGGGCCGGGTTGACCGGCGGACATTAACGGGCGGGCTCGGGTTTGGAAAAATGAGCCCGGGAGCGGGTCGGGCCGAGTTCGGGCTCAAGTGCAAAAAAAGCGGGCTCAAGCGGGCCGGCCCGAACCCGGCCCGCGGACGGCCCATTGCCATCCCTATCTACCACACCTTGCTTGGCCTTAACTTTTTTGCCCTTCATCTTTCTTGGGGCTTTAGCTCTGCCCGACAAGACCAATTTTCCATCTTTTCCCTCTGTCTTCCGGAGAATCACTCCCGGAGGGGGTGGAGTGGTTAATTCCTCCCAAGACAGATCCCTCTGGTCCGTTGTATTCCAAAGATAGGATCTGGTTAAATTGCCTCCGGTAAAGCAGTTGTGGAAGCGGTTTGCCCATTTTTCAGCTGCCCAAGCATTCAGCTTGGCACATATAGTCTGCCCAGCCTCTAAGTAATCATTGAAATCCTTGGGCAGCACTGCCAAAAAGCAAAAGAAAAAAGAATTAGATAAAAAAGTTTTTATAAGTAAAAGTAGAAGTATCTGGTGAGATTGTTACCATCACTTCGCCATCTGCTGGTGAGCATGATTGGGTTGTCACCAGCTTTAATTTTCTTTCCATTCTCCCAAGCACCGCTAACGAACAGAAATTGAGTCTTCCAGGCTTTCTCCGACTCAAAGGCTGGCCACAACAACAAATTGCTCCATCAGAAGAGGAATTCTGGAGAGCCTTGAAGCCATGATACATGCCATGAGGGTGAACCATGTATTAGGGCTTAGCTGGCTTGGGCAAAGCTTAATCAAATAGAAATATCTGAATATTTCTGGGTCCAAGGGAAACCTAAGTACCCATTTGAATAACTCAGTATAGAAGACAATCTCGTTGAGCTTACAGTCCATGGGCGTCTCCGAATCTATTGGAATCCTTACTTTAACATTCTCTGGAATACCCCACTTTGTCCTTATCCGGCCAAGTTCAGCTGTGTGAATGAAATCATAGTTGATCTTCTGCATGGCCAACATATATTTAACACTCACTTTGTGGAAACAAGGCCCCACTTTTCCCACAAGGCACTCCGGCAGCTCCGGATGCTTTAGACACACTTTTTCCTTGCCTTTGCTCTTCCTAGTGATTGCAGTCTCACTTGTTTGCCCGGAGACGTCAGTATCAAAAGGGGCTTCTTCAAAGCTGTCCTCCATTACCATGGAGAGGTTGTCAACTGTTTTAGGAAGATAAGGGCTGGTGGTTGGCTTAGTAGGCCCTCCGGATTGTTGAGTATCCTTTCCCTCTTGTGGTCTAGAGTCCGGTTGGGGCTCGGACCCGGAGGTCTCTTTTCGAAGACTTGAGCTAGTTGCCTCCAGATCGGACAACTTGTCCTTGGGAATTTTGATGGGTGCTTCTGACCCTGTGGTTTTATTTTTTTGCCCCGGATTTCGAAGGCGTGGATTTTGGTTTAGGTTGTGTACCAGTAGCCTGCCCTTTTACCAGACGACCCTTTCGTCTATCTACTTGTTTCTCCGGGGAAATATCAGCATCTGACCCATAGCAATAAATGGGGAAGGTTTCTTAAAGCTTGTGAATGCCTGCCCTGGTTCAACAACAGGCTCTGACTCCTGGACCGATGAGCCCGAAACGATTGGTGAAAGGTTGGACTGGAACAACCTCCTAGGTTTAGCACTCTTAGTTGAAGAAGAATCCCGGTCAGGCTCTGAGCTTGGTGTTTCCGGTTTATCAACAGGGGAAACATGTAGGCCTGCAGCGATGCGCCTTTCTCGTTCAACCTTTTGAGCCTTTTCCAACTCTGACAAATTGAGCCACCCACCTTTTACCAAAGCGTTTCTTGCTGTGAACATAAACTCACACAAAAAGAAAGGTTTTTTGAGAGATGAAAACTTTGAAGATTAACAGAGTAGAGATAAAGAAGATGATAAAATAGTGAAAAGTGAACTGATTTATAGTAAAATAACAAAAGATGCTTCGATACCTAGGAGGATTCGAAAGGGTAGATGCTATGATTAAAGACGGCGCTGATGTCACCCGCATTAAATGAAGAAGTTGCTTTTTGAAGCAAGTGGGAGCGCCATTCTAGGAGAAAAACGACCGGTGTGCCGAATCAGAGAAGGACAAGTGTCCCACGATCTCAAAATGTACGGACGAAGTTATGATTACACTTGAGCTATTTTTTAGGTCTTGCCAAAGGCCTTCGAACACAACCTAAAAAAGGGGCTACTGATGAGTCCGGAATTTATTTCCACTCTTTATGAGACCCATACAAGGGCAATTCAGACAACATCCACCCACTGAACCATCCGAACTGAATTAATGTACTAAAAACTTAATCACTTCATGACTAAGCTAATTATCTACCTACTTAAAACTAATAGGTCTTTGAACTCGACCCGAATCTATAAGTCAACTCGAAAGCCCATGTGGCCCAGAATTAATGGTATAAATACCCAACCACTTTCATTTAATGAAGGTAATGAAAATTAAATACAACCAGGCAGCTCAATTCTCCCACTACAATCTATCCAAACATTAAATACCTTTGAAATACCACAAAACTCTGGACAAAATTACCCTCAACCGAAAATAAACCACACCATTTTCATCATTATTATCAAAAGTGAATTATTATTTTTTATTTTAAATTATACATGAACATATAATTTTCTACTGCAAGATATCGGAAACTTGTTAGATTTTGTCACAAATATGTCAGCATTTAACATAAATTAAAGCAACAACTACGAGTATATTGTATAATATCGTTAGTAGTGGCTTAAGTGACCAACAGTTTTAAGTTGAAATCATATCAGTATTGACTTGAAATACTGATGGTACCTAGCAAATTTTCTGGTTGTAGAATATTTAGTATACTTAGCATAACCGTCAGTGTGTTGTTATATGATTTTTTAGCCAATAGCCACAAAATATATATAAATTATTGGTTTTGATTTCTATTTTGAATTGCATTATATCGTACGATAAGAATATGATATTATGGATTAAGTAAAATTTGAATGCATTCATGATTTTTTTTTCACAACATCTTATTATACGAGAGATGAATTTATATGAATTTATTATATTAAGACATAACAACGACGAACATTACAGAAAAAATTCTCCATTAACCTTCGAATGCGAGACATGTTTAATTTATAATAATGATCGTTGATAAAAAAATATCTAAGAAAAAATCGATCCGAACAAAACAAATATGGATGTGTTAACATTAAAAAATATTTTAATCAATCTAGATCAATGATCATTAGAGGGTATAAGTGGAACATACAACCATCCAATGATGAAACACTTTAAAGTCATTGTAACATGAGTAAATTATCAAAATAAGAGTTAAAATTTGTATTTAACACTAAAAATGTGTTGGGCATGAACACGATATAAAACACTCGACAAAAACACCAGTTTGTGAGAAACTCGATAAGTCACAGTTGTAGTATTTGTTGTTTGAATTGAATTATTATAATTGACACAAATGTTTTAAATATAAAAATAAAATTGTCAAAAATATTTTCTGTGCACACCCGATTAGTGTGGATTTGTTACAAACACTTCTAATAGGGGATAACACATACAAGATAATAAAGTACACGATATTTTAATGCAAATATCGTTGTAGCAACCTCGATCAGATTACCTTATAAAACGTATTTATAATAAATGATCTTGATAGGATCTGAGCTATTTGGAAGGACGCTCCTGTGAAAACTGGATGGACAGTTCGGGTATATCTTAGACCACGCAAACTAAAAATAATCCGAACATACAATACTTGACTCAGCAGTGTGCTAACATTGAACCGGATCCAGGATCTGATCCATAAGGCCCATGGGTCAAAGAAATAGTATAAATATCCCAACCAACGTTATTTAATAGGTTGGACGTTTTCTAGAAAATATTAAATACAAGCACACATCTCCTTTATCTCACTACTCACCCACAAAATAAGATTCAACTCGCAAACTTCCTAAAATACCCTTTAATCATAAATTATTTTCACCAAATTGGCGACCATAGTGGTAGGCGACGGTGCTTAAATTACAAATTCAAAACCAGTAAAAAAAACAATTCGGATGGATCTGGATACTCCACTTCCAGAGGTGGAAGGAGTGAAAGAAAATAAGGAACAGACTACTATGTCTCATGTTAATTATAATGACAATGAAAAATAGTCTATGTAAGAGGATCGTGATCAATTGAGGGCTGAAATTGAGGCTTTGAGAGCCCAAAAACAAGGAAAAAATGGAATTAAAGAAACTTCTGGTGCGTCAGCGCTCCACCCTACTGATAATCCTGGTGAAAACTAGCATTACATAAACACTTATCTTAGGTCCAAGAAAATACATCGATCCAAACGAATGGAGAGTTCCACGTCAGAATCTTCTAGCAGTTCATCTAACGGTTTGGAGCTCGAGGAGTCAGTCTCATTTAGTAGTAATGAAGGTTGATTAAAAAAAAAGGCTGACCAAGAAATATTTAAGAAAAAGGGATAGGGATGGCAGGCTCAAAAAATATCAAGGAAAAATAAAGGGTTCAACTGATCAACATATTGACTGTTTGCTGATTTATCTATTTGCTTTCCAATCCGAACCTGATATTTTCGCTACTCCGAATGAGGATAATGTGTTTAGTTGCAGCCGAAATTGGAGGCAATCACCTTTGTCCTCAAAAATACTTTTCAGACATCTTCCATAAAGATTTGATAGTTCCAAGATGGAAAAGTATGATAGAAGATGATGATAACAAGCCGCTGTGTAAGGATTTCTCTCAAACCTTTAAGGGAAGTGCCCTCAAATGGTATAATAGTCTCCTTCAGTGATCTATAAAAATATTTGATATTTGTTAGGTATATTTCTGGAGATAATTTGTTGGAAGCAAGGAGCTTAAGGGTAATGGTGATACGATTATCCATTGTGCTCAGGAACCGAACAAATCATTAAAAGAATAGATTAGCAGGTTTGTAAGTACGAAGAATGGGCTGGATGATTGCTTTGGACAAGTTACAATTTCCTTTCTGAGGCAGGGCTTGAGTCCGGGTAACTTGGCTGATTCTATGCAAGGAAGAAAGCTATGACCTTTGGAGGGTTGTTAAATCAAGTCGAGAAAAAAATAATTTTGAAGAGACTAAGAAATCCAGAGTACCTCGCCAGATCAGATCCACAACTACAACATTGACACCTCAAACAACTACCCAGTCCGGTTACAGATTAAAGAAAACTGGACATGGATCTCATTGGTCCAAGCAAAATCAATCCAACCAAAACCAGAACCAGCAAGTTAGAAGTAAAAGGGGACGTTGGGTTCAAAACGAATGGTTTGCTGAGTTGGAGAAAGTGTGGCTACGATATATGACAAAAATTAAAATGATGTAGACTTTAGAAGGCCTGCCGCATTACAATCTCCTAAAGAAACCCGGAGTACCCGTTTCTGTAAATATCATAATGACGTTAGGAATGATACCCATGATTTCATAGCATTAAAAAAAGAGTGCAAAATCTCATTGAAAGAGGTAAATTGGGGGCCTATGCTAAAAAACAAGAGGGCAGCAGGCCAGATAATGCACCATTCAGTGTCAATACTCTCCGAACGACTCCTTTGGTAGCTCTTGGAACGTCTAGACATGAGAATACTATGATGATTATTGAAAATTTTGATGTGGAATCTGAGTACCTTGATTCAGATCCAAGTCGGAATCAGGTAGAGGTGATAGTGGATAAGACTCCAGCTATGTCCGATCTGGTTTAATATTTTGAGTCCTTAACCATATTTGGAGGAGATACTATGACCGCACCGTCAAGTTGTTCAAGAAAAAAGCATCTCAAAAGCTTGAATAGTCAATTAGAAGGGAGAATGTCCACACATCTATACCAAACTCCAGCTCCTTTCATAGTTTTTGATGAAGATAACCTAAGAGATATTGCTGGACCTCATGCAGATGCCGTGGTGACAGGGGTGTCAATAGAAGGAAATAATGTGCGTTGAATCCTGATTGATACGGGAAGTTCGACAAACATATTATTGTTGAATACCTATAAATAGATGAAGAATCCTTCAATTATTCAAAGTTCGAAAACAACTATTTTGAGATTCACTGGGAGTTCAACAAATGTAATTGGAGAATTTAAGGAGGAGGCATTTTTGGGCAAAGGGCCTTTCAAGAAAATAGTAAAGGTGTTGTTTGTTGTGGTTGACTGCCCAACATCTTATAATTCTATATTAGGGAGATCTTGGCTCTCGAGGATGCATGTTGGAGCATATACTGTCCATCAGTGCGTAAAATAAGTTGTGGGGACACAAGTGGGTATTGGCTGAAGCAATCAGAAGGTAGCTAGAGAAGGTTATGTAACAGCTCTTGCCTCAAAATCTTTGAATACGATCAAAGTAAACAAAGAATACAAGCTATTAGAGGCTTCCACCGATGAGAATGAAACTGATGATCCAAGGAAAACTCTTAGTGTTATACCTATAGAAGAAGTTGAAATCCATTCCTTGGCCAAGGGAAAGAATATTAAAATTGGTACTAAGTTGCCACCAAGTTTGATACAAAGACTGTTGTCTTTCTTATAAGATAATTTACATGTATTTTCATGGTGCAATGATGATGTTACCGGAGTGACTGCTGAAGTAATTTGTCATAAGTTTTCAGTATGAACTGATGCTGGACTGGTTGTACAAAGATGAAGGTCATTTTCCAAAGTAAAAACAGATGTAATTGTGCAAGAAGTTGATCGGTTGACCAAAATAGGCCACATCAATGAATCTCAGTACCCATTATGGACTGCCAAACCTATTTTGGTCAAGAAAAAGAATGGCAAGTGGCGTATGTGGTTTGACATCACTAATCTTAATAAGGCGTGTCCCAAAGATCCTTATCATGTTCTTCGGATAGATCAATTAGTGGATTCTACCTCTGGGAACAAGCTATTGTCCTTCATGGATGCATTTTTAGGGTACAATCAAATACAAATAGATCCAAATGATCAATACCACACAAGTTTTATTATAGACAGAGGATTACATTGTTTTAAAGTGATGTCATTTGGATTGAAAAATGTTGGGGCTACTTATTAAAAGTTAGTAAATAAAGCCTTTGCTAGTCAAATTGGCAGGAATATGGAAGTATATATAAATGTTATGATGGTAAAGAGCCTTGAGGAAGATGCACACATATCCGATCTTCAAGAAACGTTTTCTAACTTAGAGGCCATTAATTTAAAATTAAACCCTTATCTGGAAAGTTCTTGGGTTATGTCATAAGCGAAAAAAGGATTCAGCCTGATTTGGATCAACTAAATGCTCTATTAGCTATGGACCCTCCTCGTAACACTAAAGAAGTTCAAAGACTAACTGGACGTTTGGTTGTATTAAACCTGTTTATTTCAAGATCATCTGACAAGTGTTCTCAATTTTTCCAAGTATTAAGAAATTCCAAAGACTTTAATTGGTCTCCATAATATGAACACGCTTTCCTTGAAATCAAGAAGCATTTATCTTCACCTAAGATGCTTTTTAAACCTATTCAGAAGGAGAAACTCTATATATACTTAGATGTATCGGAGTATGCATTAAGTGTTGTACTAATAAGAGAGGTGGATAATTACCCCCGTCCGGTTTATTATGTTAGCAAAAATTTGTTGGATGCTAAAAATAGATATTTAAAGTTAGAAAAGTTGGACTTGGCATCAGTAATAGCAGCAATAAAAATGAGACCGTACTTCCAAGCACATTCGATTTTTATCCGAACATCTTTTCCTTCGAAGAATGTTCTCCAAAAGGCTGATATATCAAGCAAGATGACCAAGTGATCAGTTGAGCTGGGTGATTATGATATTGATTTTGCACCCTGAACTGCAGTCAAGGCTCAATCAGTAGCTGATTTCTTAGTAGAGTTTCATGCTGATAGGCCCCTGGAAAAATGCAAGAAAACCAATCTAAGGAAGAATGGGTAGTCTGAACTGATGGCGGGTCTAGTACCATGGGATGTGGGGCCGGAATTTGTTTAACTTCTCCTTATGATGATACTATGTATAAAGCTATATGTTTTCGTTTCAGAACCTCAAACAATGAATCTGAATATGAAGCAGCCATAAATGATCTTAGACTAGCCCTTATATGTGGGGCAAAAGAGTTTGATTGATAAGTGACTCCCAACTACTTATTCATCATGCTCATGGTCAGTCAGAAGCAATAAAGGAACAATTGATAATTTTTTTCCATATTGAGAGAAGTTGTTGCAAGCTTTAAATATATCCAATACAAACATGTCCCTAGATCGAAGAATACTATGGATGACTTTCTAGTGACCATAGCCTATACTGAATCTTACCCATGGATCCTGATGCTAAGTGTCCATCAGTAATTCAAGCTAAGAAAGAGGTAGAGAAGATGAAGAAAGTATCAGTATATGTGTCATTGAACCCAAAGACTGGAGGTATGATATTTTTCAATTTATTTCCGATGGAATTTTACCTCCGGATAAAGCCCTCGCTAAGAAAATTAAGTTTAAGGCTCGTGGTTTCCTGGTATTAAGAGAAGTTCTTTATAAGAAATCCTTCAACAGACCCCTCTTGTGTTGCTTAGGATTTGAAGAATCCAAAAATGTTCTCTCAGAACTAGACGATAAAGAAGGTTCTCAACATTACGGCTATAAGGCCTTAACTAGAAGAGTCTTGTTAGCAAAGTACTACTTGCCACAATAATGTCAGATGCCAAAGATATGGTCAAGAGGTGTGATCCTTGTCAGAGATGTGGGAATGAAATCCATGTGCCACCAGTTCTTATGGAGTCCATATCCGAACCCATACCTTTGATAGATGGGGTTTGGATTTGGTTGGACCTCTTCCCATGGCATCCGGAGGGTATCGAATAATAATAGTGGGAGTTGACTATTTCTCTAAGTGGATAGAAGCAACACCCTTAGTTGGAACCACTTCTAAGGCGGTTATAAAATTCATTTTATCCAACATATGTTGGACATTTGAAGTTCTCCAGAAGATCACTACGGATAATGGACTAAATTTGATAATAAAGACATGGAGATGTTTTGCACTTCGAGAGGAATTCAACACTATTTTTATTCTCCTTTCCACCGTCAGGCTAATGGGAAAGTTAAAGTTTCTAATCAAACGATCTTGATAAGATTAAAGAAGAATATGAAGGGTGTTGCAGGAAAATGGCCAAGTTATTTGCAAGAGGTATTGTGGGCTTACCGAACTACTCCCCGGACTACTACACAAGAATCCCATTTTCCCTCGTTTATGGGATGGATGCAATCATGCCCATAGAAGGTAATTTACCATTTTTCAGGATCTAAAACTATTCCGAACAGTTAAATAATATAACAGTTATAAATCAGTTGGATTTGATTGAAAAGAAAAGAGTCAAAGCATATATATGAACTACACACTATCATGGTTTAATGAGAAGCAGATTTGCATCCAAGGTTAAAAGAAAAGATTTTCAATTGGGAGACAAAGTCTTAAGAAAGGTCTTTTTGCACACTAAAGAAAAGAATTTTGGAGAGTTGGCTCCGAACTGGGAGGGTCCGTATGTGGTATGTGAAAAAGTCAAGCTACAGACATATAGAATTCAAAACAAAGAGAGAAGAGTTTTGAAGCACCCTTTGGAACATTGAACATATGAGGTTATATTTAGAATATAAATATCTTGTAAATATTTACCTTCTCATATCTTAGTGTAAATATTATGGGGAGGGAAGGACATACTCTTTCCTACCATGGTGGCGCGGGGAGGTTTTAGTGAGGTGTCCGAGTTTTCAATAATATCTTATGCCTTCTTCAAAAAAAATTTGAGTAGTACGAGGAGGTCGGATAAATTAAATAATTATTAAACACCCCGACTCTCAAATGAAGTATCTCTGAGCTGATCGGATTTACTAAACACTTGATCAGATTCATTAACAAAACATAACAAAACACAAAATAACATTATAATCTTAGGGCTTGTTCCTTTCGGTTTCTTCATCACCTTCATGTTTCTTGGGACTTTTGAGTTCAGCGCTTGAACTTTCACCAGTTCTTTCATCAAAATCTTCTCCACTCGAATAACCAAGGGTCCTCTTTGGAAACGTTTCATGGAATAGCAAAACCATATCCGATTTGACCCCCTCGTCTCTTTTTCCAGAGAATCTACCATTTCGACAGCATACTTCTCTATGGCAGCAACTATCTCTTGAGCCTTGCTATCCTTTAGAGATTTGTTTTGTTCCTCTTTTCCGGGGAGAGCTTTTTCTAGCTTTCATTTATTTTCGGTTAAAGTGGAAATTGTATTGGTGCTGGTGGTGTGTTGCTCATTCAAGGATTTGATTTTATTGGAAGAATTGGTTTCCAAGATGGAGTATTTAGATTGGATCTCCTCTTAAGCACTTTTGGACTGACAAAGTTCGGTTGCCAAATCTTATTTCTCTTTGTTTAAAGCCTCAATCTTGTTCAAAACAGTGGTGAGATCAGCAGTGAAATTTTGATTTGAGGAGGTAAGAGTGTCAGTATTTGCAGTTTATTCCCTGGCCTGCCTCTCCAAGTCCATTATTGTCTTAATAAAGCCCAAAACTATATGGCCTAAAGTGTCATGTTCGCTTGGCACCTCGAAAGATCCACCGTTATAAATAACAGTGTTGGGAATAGTGGACTGAGAAAAAGATCCAAAGTCATCCTTGTCCAGGTCACTAAAGTTAAAATTGCGAAACTCGTCAAGAGTAACATCTCCCTTGATAGATGGCTAGTTAATCGTAGGAAGCCTTGGTGAAAGAGGATCAACAGGTGCCTTTACTTATGGAGGATCATCATGTGGCAGTGTAGGATTATCAACCAAAGCCCGGAGAATAACCTCTGACCCCAAGTCGCTCTTGTTTTTATTCTTTGCTCTTCGGGCATCACCCTCTTTGGTCCTTTTATGACCTCTCTTCTTGACCTGAAGGGATTGATCCGATTCCAGAGTTTCCCTGAATGTTATAGCCACAGCCTCAGTAAAACAGAATTTATCCCTTCAGGATTCAACGAACTGGCTATTTCGGGGTTCTGGGGAGGTAGATCGGTTCCTATCTTCTACTTCTTCTTCTTCATTTTGTCCAGGTGACTAGGGGATTTACTCCGAGTTTGTAAGTACAGCTTTCCATCTTTTTCCTCTGTCCTCCTCAATATCCCATCTGTTGGAGAGGGTGTAGTCAGTTGTTCTTAGGTAAGGTCTCTACTTCCGGTGGAGTTCCAGAGATGGGATCTCAACATGTTTGCCGAAGTGAAACAATTGTGGAAACCAAGCTCTCATGTTGATAATGCCCATTTGGTTCAATTTGGCAAAGGTAGCTTTTCTAGCCTTTAAATGCTCAGAAAACATCTTTGAAAGTACTGCATGATAAAACAATAGTCATTTCAGTCTAAACATTTGTTTGAGGTCCTCCATGGTTTCTCAGCCTCTAGTAGGTCGTTCACCACCATGTAATCATTCCCCATGTTCTACTGATAGAAGGAGATTTGGTGGTTCCTGCATAAACCAGCAACAACAATAAATTACTCCATGGGCAATGGAATTTTAGATAGTCGGGAACCAATGATGCTTGCTAAAAAGGTGTACCACGCGTTTGGAATCAGCTGGTTAGGGAAACGTTTAATCAACTGGAAGTACCGAAATACTTCTGGGTCCAAGGGGAAACGAAGTCCCCAGTTTAGCACTTTCGTGTATACAACCAGTTTGTTGACCTTGCAGTCTAGAGGAATCTCTAGAGTGAATAGAATCCTAACTTTGATTGACTCAAGGAAGCCCCAACTCATCCGTATCTGGTCTAGTTCAGCAGTATGTGTATACACATAATTAATTTTTTGAAGGGCCAGCAAATCTGTGACGTTTATCGTACGAATATTTGGCCCCGCTTTCCCTTTTAAACATTCGGGGAGTGTTTCAGTGTTTGGCATACTTGCTTTTTTTCTTTTGGACCGAACTGGTGTGGGATTCTCGGTCTGTCTAGATGTTTCCAGTGGGGTATCCTCCCAACTGTCATCCATGGCTTCCTCCGCAATAGTTGATTGTTGATCGATTGACTTAGCACGAGTGACCTCTTTTTCACCTTGAGTGGCCTCATCAAGAATTAACATATTGTCCAGATTGATTAGGGATTCAGTAGTAGGTTTTAAGGCATCCGAACTGACATTTTTGAATTAGGATAGGTTGTTTTTAGATTTGGAGAGTCGAGTAACTCTTTAGGACGTGATTTCTTCTATGTTTGATCCCATGGCTTTGAAGGATGATGGCTTCCTAGCACTAGAAACAGTTTTTCTCTTAGGAGAAGAATCTAAAGACGCTTGAACTGAGGGTTCAGATTTTAAAGTAGATAAGGTAGGAATGAAAGAGGGTTTTCGCGATACCAATGTTCGAGATGATGATGTGCTCTTATCAGGTTCTGGAACCATTGGACCAACTACTCCACCAGGAGAAATGAGGGATCTGACTGTGATTCTTTCCTCCTTTCTTGCTTTTTTTCTTGCTCTCTCTAGGTCTGATAGGTTCAACCAACCTTCTTTAATTAAAGTTGTTCTAACAATGAACATAAAACCTCTCAAAGACAAAGGGAAATCAAAATCTCAAGCTTTCTCTCTATAGAAAAGATTTTTGGTTATAAAAAACTAAACAGCAAAACAAGTTTAAATAGAGTTAAAACCACTTGAATATTTCTTATGGAGAATATGAAACGGTTCAAACAATGATTAGGGGCTATTAAGCCTACCATAATCACTTTTTAAAAATATGTATAACTTCCGAAAAAGAAAAACGACTGAAAGGTTCAATCGAAGCATGACAGTGTCAACTTTCAGTTTTCAGACCTCTACTTTTTCATTTACAAAAACAAACCCCTTTGAATCTGATCTATGTTCTGCCAATAAATAAGTTAGCTCTTCCAAAACATTTTTGGAAAGACCTAGAAGGGCTACTGATAGGATCAGAACGTTTTGGAAGGACATTCCTGTGAAAATCGGAGGGACAGTTTGGGTATATCTTAGACCACGCAAACTAAAAATAATCCAAACAAATAATATATGATGGTCTTCATGATTTTGAAAGGGTTCCTATAAGTCTCGTCTACTATACATATAATATAGGCCACCAATATTAAATGATAACTTTGCCAATTGGAATTTTGATCATATCAAGGTTTAAGTACATTATTTATATGGTAACAAAACACCAAAATATCACTTTTCTATCATTACGAGATGCCGTACCTCTGATGTTTGATATGAGAGATATTGAGCTTGGTTTTGTTGATAAATATTAATTTAACCTCGTGAGTATTTAATTTTTGCATTGGAGTTGTGTTGTTAAATTGAAGTGACTTATAAATCATATTTTGTGAACTTTTTCTTTATAGATTTATATTACAAAAGATGCATGCTATAAATGTTGTTTAGAATTAACTCAAGCAGAACCAACTGATTGTGAACTATTGATTAAGCCTCCTTGAAAATATATATTTGGAGATTCAAATTCGACCACCTCCGAAAATTATTGACCAAATGATTAATTTACACAAATTCTTTACATTAATATTTTTGGAAACTATTTATCTGTGTATTATTTTTGTGCTTACGAATTTTAATAACAAAATGAAAGGAAACATTAAAATTGAAATTCCAATATTATAATTAAATACAAACAAAAGTACCATATAAAAATACATTGTATATACAACAAAACATAACTAGAGCAACGCAATCGAATTCAGACAACATAACTACACTGTAAAAAAAACAGCTAAATTGAAAATAAACAATACAATTTTGATTAAACTAATGGGATAGGTCATTCTTGTTTGTTTTCCATAATTCTTCCTAATTTAATGGTGCACTATAAATATATTTACGATAATCCAACAACTCTTCATATTGATGTTCATACATAACATCAATAATACCTATTATCAAAATATTTTTTCCTCTTCATACGTTCATATGAAAGATAAAAATATTACAAAAAAATATAGAATCGACACATTTTTAACTTAAATTCAATTTTTTATCGTCCACATGAGAACAATGGCGGGTTATTATTTTACTACTTTATAAACCATATATTTTGTATACTAACACATCAAAGAATGATGGCGGGTGATTCGTTAAAATATTATCTTCCATCTTTGTTTGCTCCATATTTTAGATCCGAGTGTTAGTTTAGGCTTGATGTATGTAAGATAAATGGTTTATATATATGTTTTAAATTGAAAATAAAGAAATATGGAAAATGCATTTAAAATATTACACGTGGGGTATAAAATCTAGTTGACACTTAGTCGTTTGGGTGATGTCTTCTTTCCAAACTGAATAAAGAAGAACTTGGAATTTTGATCATGATTCTAAGAAGTGATCTAGATCTCAGTTGGCAGTTTATAAAAAAAAACTAGCAAAGTTACGTTGGTATCTATAAAAAACATACATCAAATAAAATACAAAAGATATGCTCGCGTAGCTGCGAGGACCTTAGCTCTCATTCTGGTCGAGTTTTTATCATTATACCCATCAGTAGTAAATGTATCCAATTATTATTTCAAACCAAACTGAAAGACGTGATGGTGATCAATCTCATCATAGATTGGTCCAACATTTTCTAAAAAACTAGTATATCTCTCTTTGTTCTGAAACTACATGAACTATAATAAAGTACCTTCTAATGAGAGGCATGTAATGATATGAATATCATTAATGTATATATGTTAGTCTCTTACAATTTCTCGATAAAAACCTTTATCGTGGTTTGGTTCAAACTGAACTTTGAGAGTTGACCAACCAAATTATCAAAAAGAGTATAAACAATAACTCATTTATCGACATCTATCTTTACAGATATCATAACCTTAGAAAGAGTATTAAGTCTTGAGGAAAACAATAGGATATGATTGTCAAAAATTAAACATAATGAAGTGTAAATACTATGAATTATATAAAAATGAAGTATGCAAGTAATGTATTAAACTTATATATAAGTAATACAAAACTTGTCCTTTCTGTGTACATGTAATACGTCTCATACTCCATGTAAGAATGAAAAATCAGATGTTTATGGTTTCCATTTAATCTCCAAACATATCTTGAGAGTTTATGCCTTCATCTTAAAAAATATTCATCAATTGATGAATGTTTTTTACGTCTACATATCTTGAACCACAACATTTTCCGATATTTATGTATGGAATGCTACTACCACATGGCATGCTACCCTTATGTGACATGCCACTCTCAGATGTATCTTCGTAGATCGGGTCTTTCGTTGCTTGGTACAACATGTAGATAATTTAGTAGGAATATATTTCGTTACCGTCTCTCTACAGAGTGATAATATGTAAGGTCTTTGTTTTTGCATCGGCCAACCTTCTTGAGTTGGTTGAGAAGTGAACCTAACCCGCCTAATACGCCATTCGGACTTAGTTATACCAAAAGTATCATTTTTCGTACGAGAAGTTGGAATGAGTGTTCAATTTCCTCAGATGAAGATCAATAAATAAATTAGCTTAATAACACATAAAAAATTTATTAAATCATTCAGTTCACAACACAAATAATTAGAAATGTGTATAATTTTGCATAAATAGGCTGGAAAGTTGCACATAATAAGACTTAAAACTTCCAAAATATAGTCTTGTTGTGGAAGTGTCATTACCATAACTACCACAAAGAAAGCAAGTTATGGTAGTTTATAAAGCGACACTTAGACAAATGTGGTGCTGCTTTTGTAATGATTTAAAAACTATCTTTTAATCTCAAATTTTAAAAATAGACTTTCAATATATGCTTCAAAAATAAATCTAATACATACATAATATGAGTCTAACTTAATTTAACATAAATGAAAAAAATAGTTTAGATATAATGTTTTTGAAAAATATCAACAAAATTACAAATTAAAATCACAGATTCAATCTATAACTTTTCCTTTCACGATGATATTATTATATTTTTATTGCGATTTTATCAAAAACATATATCAAAATAAATTCGAAACTTTTTTTATAAAAATATATATATAATGATAAGCATAGCTAATGAGTTTGATAAAATAAAATAAAAATTATATTTTAGTTTTTTATCAAAAAAGTTAAAACAAATTTTTGTTATAAAAAAGTAGCAACTTTTTGGGTGAATATTAATTAGGAAGGTGAGATTGATAACAAATTATTAGCTGTCATAGCTTCACCTTATTCTAATTATAATAAAAATACCAGGGATATGAACCACATATAGTCAAATAGCCCCGAAAGGAATAGCCGAGTTGGTGGAGTAAAGTATGTTTGTTATAAAAGGTTATGAGTTATGTAAAATTATGCTCCAAATTATAAGCCTTTTGGTTTAATTTCAAATAAATATTATTTGAATTTTGAAAGTTTATAAAAAAACTACATGCATACTATATAATTCAAACAATATCCATGAACACAGTAGCAGATACCATATTCAATTATTAGTTATTTTTAATCTTTAAAGTTCCATATCTTTCACACTTTAACTCAAAGAAATAATCCAAAAATACAAAATAATAATTTATTTTTTAAAAACCAACAAAATGAAATCCATGATTGATATTTTTTAGAGAATATTAAATTTTTATTTTATTTCACAACCAAAATACACTTAATTATGCAACTAGAACACAATTGTTTTTTCCATAGCTTTTTCGCAACCAAAGTCCTATTTACTTCTTATTTACATAACACATTTGTATGAAATTTTGTAACCGAAAATTTATTGCTTTTCCGTATCCAAATTGTACGTATTTATGTAACTAGAACATGGTCCATTTTTTTAAAAAACAATCATCACAAAAATGTACATATTTTTTCAACTACAAAAAATTAGTTATCACACCCATTTAATACTTATTTTTACAAAATAGGTTTGTATTTTGTTTTTTTATAAAATTAGATTTATTCAGCAACCAAAGTCATATTTATGCAACTATTTGCTTCATATTTAAGCAGTTCATTTGCTTATAATTCTACAACTGAACACAATTATCTTTTCACAATCAAATTGCACGTAATTTCACAACCGAACGCAGTTGCTTTTTAGCAATCAAATTACACATAATTATGCAACTTGAACATAATTTATTTTCTATATTTTTTTTGTAACCAAATTACACGTCATTACTCAAGTAAAAAATAAAAAATTAAATATTTTTCATAGATCTACTTTTGTTCGTCTGAAAAACAAAATTAATGATATTATTATAAAATAATTGAAACTATAGTTTAAAAATTATGACATGGAAAAAACAAAAAATAAGGTACAGAAAAACGGTTAGAAGTATTTGGGACTAACAAGTGGTTATCGGTGCTTTTAATTCAAAATCAGATCGTTATCCGTACTTTATCAAATCTTAAGTGGTTATTGATAAAACTTAGAAATATCTATAGCTCTGATTCGTTGGTTTGTTTACAAGAACAGATAAATCACTACTTAGAGATAGAAATGAGGGATTCGTAGAGTGAGAAAAGTGTTAGATATTATATATTGAAAACGTACTTGCCCCCCAAAAGAGTACTTTCCTTATATAGTGACACTAGGGGGCCCTATTTTATACAACTGGTCCCTCTAGACTATCATTCTTCTATTTACACCCATACTTCTCATATTACACATTAAGTCCTTATTATTTCTAGTTTTATTAATAAAAATACATATAATTATGTTATACTGGTCCAAGATAACGTAGATATTTTTCGGCATTATCAGTAGCCCCCTAGTCTTGATGAAAGAATGAATGAAGACTAACTAGTGACACGATCAGAAATATCTGGTTCCATTGATGAATACCAACTCAAACCGATTCCGAGAGTCGGGTTACGTCAATTTTTGTTAGTCTTTTGTTATTTATATGGTCGTTCTTTGACCAGTTGCTACCATCTCTTTCTCGAAAATGAGCGTTTTTGGGGGTCATTCTTGATGGGTTATACACCTAGCCTATTTACTGTTCTAGGCCCAATTTTCAAATGCAAGTAGAGTACCCTTATCATTATACACGTGTCTCCCACCTTTTTTCCAGTGCACGTTTTTGCACACGCATGCATGTGCATGTACAAATCCACACATAGATCGTCTGTTAGTCAAGTTTTTTCCTCTTAGACTACCCGAGGCTCCAATTATGAAGCTTGCCCCATATCCCTACAAAAAGTGTCAGAGCTTGACACATGTCTTTCATCTATTTGGGAAAATCTACTCGTGATATTTACCAACGCGACTCTTGATCTTCCCGATGCCTCTTTTCGATTGCACTCCTCCAAAAATAAAACTGCTAAAGAAGTCATTTGCCTATAAATACTTTTATTTCTTCAATTTTCCTCTCAAAACACTTTTAGAGAGAGAAAGATTTACTATCTCCCTGGCCTTTTTAGACAGAGAAATTATCATCTGTCTCTTTGTTTATAAAAAACTTTGTTTCTAAAAAGAAGGCCGAACCTTCCGTAAAGCAAATCTTTGGTATCATCGACTATCTCAGTATCTCTGAGAGGGTTGCTGAATATAAAGCAATCGGCCTGATTGATAATACGTCGGTCGTTCCTGTGAATTTGACCCCACTTGACTTTCCAACAACTTTATTAACCCTGTCGTCTAAACAGAAATCTGAGGTGAGCCCTTCTCGTGTTAAAAGTTCATCCCCCAAAAAAGTTGTTCCTAGACTTCCAATTGTTCGACCACCACCTTCGGGAACTTCTATATTTTGTTAAGAAACCCAATCCCAAATTTTTGGTTATGGAAGATTTCATCGCTTCTTCATCTTCTCCCGAGATGATCCAGCTAACCCCTACCATCTTAGGTTATAGAACCGGTCACAATATCGCATCTATAGTTAGGGGTGTGGTACAGATAGACGATGAACGATTGAGGCTTGCAGAGTATACCTCTAAAAAACAACCAGAAACGAACCCCGAACGTGCTTGTGTTAATAATAGTTTCAGTTTCGTCCGCCCTACAACTGCCTCAGAAATGCTTCATGCTCCGAATACCATCCCATCGAAAGAGAGAAATAAAAAAGGCTCCCGTTGTTCTCATTTCAAAATTTTCTACCTAAGAAACCCTACCAAACCACGTAATGAACCGATCCCCTCTTTTCCTCCCGCAAAAAGTTCTAAGAAAGCATGTCCCAAGAATAAAATTATACAGGATGGATATCCTCTCAAAGGAGTTCGGGAGAAAGCTGATGGTAAAGCTGGACAAGACACATATTATGGTATTACGGAGAAATCAACCGACCCTGACGTTGTTGGAAAAATTGTGAATCAATATCAAATTGAACCAAATTCTACTGACCCTTTGTACATTCAAATTTTTCCTACTGAAGCTACATAACAAACTGCAGATGCCGAGGAGAAAATAACCCATTGAGATGGTAAAAGAATTGCTACCGTGGAAGCTGGCACTATTTCTCTTGCGATAATCAAACATCCCCTTCCACCTGAAATTGACGCAGTAGTTACTGGTTACCACGAGATTATATTATCTTCATTTACAATGGTAACTACTTCTATTACAATCTAGATGAGCAGCCCAAGTTCAAAGCTATGTGGGGGATTCCTGATTTCGTGAACATTCATTTCCCGACGCATGGGGAGACATTTTTATCGATACATCAAAGGGAGGTAGTGTTTTTTACCCACCTATTTAACTAGGGTCTAAGGCTTCCGCTCGATCTCGATATTGTGAAATACTTAGTGATATTGGGGATTTTCCCGACCCAACTTACTCCTAACAAATGGTACACACTGATGTCATATATAATGATGTATCGCCTAGCTAAAATTTTGATGTCTATGGAGGAATACATAGCAGTTATTGGGCTTTCAAAATCCCCCAAGTTATCCCTTTTCTACTATTCTTTGGCAAATAACAAGAAGATAGTAAATGACTTTCTAGAAGCTGATAAAGCATGGAAGGAACGATTTGTTTTGTTAGTGAGGCATGGGAAAATGGTCGACCTCATAACAAAGACAACCCGAGACGCTTAACTCGTAAATGGATTGCCAATATTGCATGGGAAACTGGTATGACTTTCTTTCTATCCTTTTTATTAACTATTTTTTTCTTATATAGCTTTAAAGTTACAATTACAAACCATAAAGAAAGCGCATCTGAAGACAACCAATGCCATTTTCATGAAGCTAAAAAATTATGCCAAAAAGAATTGGGGCAAGGAGTTTCACTGGTGTTTTAAGAATACCAATTTAATCAACAACAACCTCTAGCGCTATTCTAACGAAATACTAAGTGTTGACAAGCTAAGGGTTCATTCCGCTGTTGTTGATCTAGTTCAAAGGATAGATGCTCATGATGGAGATGTTTTTTTACCCAAACGAAACCTGGCCCCTAGTAAGCGTGTCAAATGAGAAGAGCAATCCGACTAGGAAAATGAGAATGAAATGAAAGAGAAAGCCGTTAATAAAGAGCTTCAGGAGCTTGTCGTTACTAAACCTGAAAACACTGTTGTGCTTAGCGAGCCGATATCTAGTGAAGGAAAATCCTTCCACAACAAAGAAAACCATAATAAAAGCCATGGGGAACACGAAAGAAAGTAGTTGTAATTGAAGAGGGGAATAAGAAACCTCGGGTAGCTAAAAAGAAAAAAGACCAGGCTGCAGCGGAGATATCTGACAAAAATCTGATGACAAAGGAAACAACCATTCCCGTGTTATCTAAACAATACGAGGGGGTATCGAGATGGATATTACTGTTGGTGGATCTGAGAAAGTTAATAACATTGAGGAGGAAATTTTGTTTTTGCAGCGATGGAGTTGGACCATCGGGATCATTGCCTCATCGATAGTCATATAGATGCTTTTGTGATTGAATCACTGCTTCCCAAAACCAAATTTTTCCCACAAAGGGTTTGCCACAATCTTGCGAAAGAGCCGATCATTATACCCGAGAATACCTCATGTCCTGACACACTGCCTGTAGTTGTTCTTCCGCAAGGCCCAAATAACTTCCCTCTTTGAGAGTCTGATACTATGGCCATAAATATGTATGACATGGTCATTTCTTTAGCCTTAAAGGAAAGAAAGGTGGTAGAACTTAGTCAAGAATTATCAGAAGTCAAAAAAATGTTTATCCAATGTGGAAGCGAAGCTGTCAATCTTCCATAAAAAATAAAACCATCAATCATTATTGTGTAAATCAACTTAATAGTTAAAAAAACCTTTTAGGTTTGAATATGCGGATCAACCAGGTCAATTCCCCACCTGTCAAATGGTAATCCCTCAGAAATGGACTCTAACGGGATGGTTGGGATGTAAACTGAATTTGCAAATCTTTGACAAGTCTGACATCTCTTTAATAGTTCTTTGGCGTCAGTTGCTATCGTAGGCCAGAAAAAGCTGACAATAAAATTCTTATGATTAATGATTTGAAACCACAATAAGTTGACCCTTCGCTATTATGAAGTTCAGACAAAATCATATGTGATTCAACCTGTTCCAAACATCTTAATAATAGTCTGCTTATAGACTTATTGTAGAGTAAGTCCCCTATTATCGTGAATCCTCGAGCCTTATTTCTTACTTTCTTTGCTAGCGCTTTATCCTCAGGTAAAACACCATTTGTAAAATAAAATAGAATGTTATTACTTTAATCCTTGCCATTCATTGTTGAAATTTGGCAAGCCGTTTCAGACCGGTTTTCCAGCTCTTCTTGTTTGATGATCGACAATAATTCTTGCATTAAGACCCATGAGTATTCCCCGACATATGCCATGGTTTCCAACGAATCGGCCACTACATTTTCTAGATCGATGCACGTGCTCATCTGTGATCTTTTCAAAAATAGACGCTAAAAATCTGAGTGCAGCCAAATATTGGATCAATTTCTCATTTCTTGCTTCGGACTGCCCGGTGGCATGATTAATAAGTAACTAGATATCGCTTATTAATAGGACATTCCTTGCGCCACATACTTGTGCCAATCTCAACCCTGCCAATGCTGCCTCATATTCAGATTCATTCAATGCCCTAAAACTGAAACGTATTGCTTGGTGCATCGCTATTCTCAATGGTGTAGTGATTTGAACCCCTGTTTTACACCCAATATTAGTGTCCATCTATCTGGCTTTTTTTTCAACCTCCATGTTTTCTGGTCGGCCGGAATTGAACTCTACTAGAAAATCTGCCAAAGCTTGGCCCTTAATTCCTGTTCTTGGTTCGAAATCGATGTCAAAATCGCCCAGCTCAACCGACCATTAAGACATGTGTCCTGAAACGTTTGGCTTTTGTAATATATTTTTTAACGGCAAAGCAGTTCTGACCATAATCGAATGACCCTGAAAGTATGGTCGCATCTTTCTGCCCATCGTTACCAATATCAAAGATAGTTTTTTCTAGTTTTAAATACCTTTTTTCAAAATCTACTAAGCTTTTACTCACATGGTAGACTGGTTTGGGTATTCGATCCGCTTCTCGTACCAATGATGCACTAACTGCATGATCGGACACTGTAATATACAAAAATAAAGTTTCTCCAAGATTAGGTTTTGTCAATAATGTTGAAGAAGAAAGATATTTTTTATGTAGAGAAAGGCCTCAATACAAGCAAGTGTCTAACTGAATGCTTTAGGATTTCTCAAAACCTGGAAAACCGGTGCGCACTTGTCAGAAGACCTGGATATAAACCTGTTTAGTGTTGCCAGATGCCCTGTCAAAATTTGGACTTCTTTCACATTCTTCGGTGGTGCAATGCTGCACAATGCATTCAATTGCACCAGATCTGCTTTGATCCCTTTTTCACTGATCATAAACCCTAAAACGTTTCCAGATCTGGCACCAAATGAGAATTCTTCTGGATTCAGTTTAAGATTTATTCTTTTTAAGTTGTCAAATGTCTCCTCTAGGTAAGCGAAATGATCTTCATCAGATGTATTTTTTAGCAGCATATCATCTAAGACCGGGTTTTCTATCCATTACGGATACTAGGATTCCCTGATGTGATCCACCTTCGTCAACCTTTCTACCATCCAAAATGATGGCCTCTGTCTTTTCTTGAGATTAAGCTCGTCCCCTTTGAGTTATAGGTTAGAAATTTGAGCGTACAAATAAACTATGGTAGATTACGCTATCAGGGACTCCTGCCAAATTCTCCGAACATCAAGAATACATATGCAATGTATCTTTGAGGAAATAAATTAATCTCTCCCGAATAGAAAATTTGTAGCTTTCACAGTTTTCATCGGTCAAAAGCAACCCGGGGGTCTCCCTAGGAACATCAACTGGTTCCAATCCTGAGGTCGACCCTACTAATTGCTAATCTTCGACTTGAACTATTCTCTTATCAGATTGTGTTACCATGACTGCTCGATAGCATCCTTTTGCCATTTTCTAGCTGCTTCGGAAAACCTCGACGTTATTGTTTATCAAATATTTCACATATCGATACACTGTGGAAGTTACTGCATGCATCCAAGATAACCAAGATCGACCAAGAATTACGTTGTGAGAGATTGGTGAATCTAAAACCACAAATAGTACTATTACTTCCTTTTTGAAAAGGCATCGACCTAACTATACCAACCTTTCAAATTCTTCGACCACCACAACTGTTGCTCTTGTAAAACCAACTATTGTCCATTTTGACTTTAAAATAACTTGTGGCTGTTTAAACTTCAAATAAATTGATAAGAAAAGAATGTTGGGTAATCTCTCGGTGTTAATCGGTACTCTTCGTACTTCTTCTCCAGCAGTTGCATCTACGGTTATAATTGCATCCTCATGCGGCCCATCAATATCTCTCATGTTATTATTGATGAGTTCAAAGTTTTCAATTACTGTACCACAATTAAAACTGAAGGGAAATTCGGACTAAACTACTACACCAAATATCAGAATATTAACTTTTGACTAAGCTAGTTGCTAATCAACTTAAAACTATATGACTAATGGGTCCTTAAACTCGACCCGCTTTCACAACCCGACCCAATAAGCCCATGGGTCAATAATTAAGTATAAATACCCTAACTAATTTCATTAATGAAGGTGATCAGAATTCAATACTGGTAGGAAGTTTAATTATCTCTCTACCTTACACACTAATCACAAAACACCACAAAATTACCAAAACACTTTTTAAGCACTTTACCAGATTACCCTCAGCCAGAAATAAACCACACCAATCATCATCAAAATATAGCAAGGGAGATGGGCTTTGATAGATGTATGGCGATATCATTGCTTCTAACTGGGTGGTGAGACTTACCGCATGCCTTTTCCGAGAAGAATTAGTAACCCTACCATCAACTCTCCTCCGAAAACAGTCAATGATTTAAAAAATTTACAAAGATTACTAACCTTTCCATTTCCTTCAAAAGCTATTTATTCAATCGTCTCAATTATATTTTGATTTTTATCAGGATCTAGATACTCAGTAGATAAATCAAACGGAAATAACCAACGTTGTTTCTGGCTCTGATATTACCACAATTGCGTTGGAAGCTGCATTTTGCTGAACTTGCTTATTTACGTACGCTGTTAGTTTCCCGTTGTCGATTAGAGCTTGTGTTTAATTTTTAACGTTATACAATTCGTCGTCTCATGCCCCACATTTTCATAATACTTACAATATCGGTTGTTTCGGCTTTCCCGAGGGATTCGAATTGGGAAAGGTTTGCGAAAAAGAATGCTCTTATTTGATTTCTAAAAAATGGTTGATACGCATTTAATTAGGTCTGCAAAATGTGTTGGTCAGATCCATTTATTTGAAAAAGGTCTGCTATGTCATTATTGCCACTTTTGAATTTTGTTAAATCTGCGCCGCTAATTCAGATGCTTCAGTTTCTTCAACCAAAATTTGTTTTTCTACTTGAGCTAGCAAGGCGGAAAATGTGAATGCTTGTTTCTTTGTGACTTCTTGCTATACTTTCCTCATAATAGTCAAGATCGATTTTAGGTTCTACAAAGCGTCAGATATAATCGCTTAAGATTTTCACCCACCTTCTGTCAATAATTAACGATTGTATCCCCATTGGCTCGAACACTTTTGCTTCCCATGAATTATTATCTGAACATTACCCAAAATATATTGAAATTCTTTATGCAGCCTTGGGGTAATCGATTGTACCACTTTGAAGCCAGATCTTTAAATTTCATTGAAAAGCTCGGAAGATTAGCTTGTCATCATTATCGAAACTCAACATAAAATTCTTAATGGCTTCTAAATGATTGTCAGGGTCGTTCTTCCCATCATGTTTCTCCAACTTAGAAATGTCGAAACATTTTGGGAGGTGTCCTGAAATCTCATCTGAAAGCGGGGACGATTGTCAGTTAAGTCCTAATCCGAAAGCTCCATTTCCTAGACCTTCTGTGTGGGTTGCATATAACCCTTCTCCACTCAAGTTGGCAAACTAACTCCCGACCCTGTACCCATAAGTATGACTTCCTGATGGGAATTGTAACTGAGGGATGTTAGCTTTCTCTCCTTTGTTGATCGTGATAACCCCCTCTTTCTCGACAGAGCTCAAAGATTTTTTGTCAACGCTGTTTTCACGATGCTTTGACATTTTTTCCCGACGAGTCTGGCGGTGTCGCATTTCTCGTTCTCTTATGATCCTTTTATCTATTCTAAAACGTTGGCTTTCTCGCTCTGGCGATGATGAATCATCTCAATCATCCTAAGAGAAATCATTATAATCTCGCCTGACGTGACACTCAATTTTTCTTTTCGACCCATTATTTTACACCCGATCGAGGGATCAACATCTATGGTTAACCTCTTTTTTTTATCTTCACCGAGCATTTTATCTCTTTGGTCTACCGACCTATTCCACTTTTCAGCCAGAGTTATTTGTTTTGTTTTCTTCTGCATTTAGCTTTGCAATATCATCTAACAATTGTTTCCTCGTCATGATGAGGGTCGATCGTTTACATCTCCCCCGATTATTTTGGTCACGAGTATCGTATTGCTCCTCAGAAGTTCGCTCCTCGGAGTCCGATACAATTATGTTTGCATCTTTACCTAACGTTTTCCCTCTACTGCTTCAGTATTCATCTCTTTGTGTGTTGTGATTTAGGAAAAGTAGTTTCCCGGATATCACTTCGGATTCCCACAGACAATGCAAATGATAGTTCTATAAATATCTAGAGCTCTGATTTGCTGGTTTGTTTACAAGAATATATAAATCGCTACTTAGAGAGAGAAATAAGAGATTTGTAGAGAGAGAAATATGTCAGAGTAATATTATATATTAAAAACGTACTTGCCCCCCGAAAGGGTACTTTTTTTATATAGTGACAGTAGTGGGGCCCATTTCATACAAGTGGTCTCTCTAGACTATCTTTCTCATATTTACACCCATACTTCTCATATTACACGTTAAGTCCTTATGATTTCTAATTTTATTAATACAAATACATATAATTATATTACGCCGGTCCAAGATAATTTAGATATTTTTCATCCTTATCAATTGATAAATAAGTTTGATGTTGAGTGGTTATTAGTGGATGAGTCTTTTAAATATATATGGTCAAGCTAAATTTATCCAAATCTCATCTAACCCCATCCAAAATTTCCATTTGACTCATCTTTGACTTTTTAATTACCAAATTTACTCCAAGATTAATTTATTTATGAAAGTGTCACTAATGAAAAAACACACACCAAGTGTATCATAACCTCATCCAACATCAAATACAACATACCTCACCTAAAATATTTCAACATCTTCTTCAATATTTTTCAACTTGCTCTTCAACATTAAACTTATTCTTTAACTTGTTCTTCAACATTAAACTTGGTACTGAACTTATTCTTTAAAATAACCAAGTAAAAATCACCAAACTCACTACATGTCAACTACATTTTAAAAGAACACAACCAAAAATATGAATCAACCGGAGAACAAAAATTTTATAGAGAAACCAAACTCGTCGAAGGAGGAGCTAAACTCGCCAGAGAAGGTAAAACAAATTGATTTTTGTTCAGGACTCGATGCGCAAACTCACCACCGCTTTAGTGGGGTTGAATCGGTCATGCGTACGTGAACCGATCATTGTTCAACCCACCTGCACCATAGGTTCAACACCCTTAAATCTATGGTGCAGGGCTTTAGCACCACCACTCCTAACTAGTGGAACCATCGTTCGAACCCATAGTGTCATCGGTTAGAATGTAGTTCATTTTAATAGTTGTTGTTTTATTTATTTGAGATACGTCTCGTTTACTTAGTTTTATTTTTTATGAATTTGTAAATTTGTAGGACGAAAATGTTACAACTAGATATGCAGATTATTTCAAAGAATCCTAGCATATTTTTTGAATATTATAGATAAACGACTTTTTAATTCAAATTATCATTTTTAAATTTATATCAAAATCATATACATTTACTATATGTATTTATTGAAAGTTTGTGAGTTTTATTGATTAAGTTTAATTTTTTTTAACTCTTAAATGTTTATTGTTTGTATTCATTAAAATGTTGTGAGATTTTAAAAAGTTCAAATTTAGATTTAAAACATTTGCAACTTACACCAATATTTGTATTAATTAAAGTTTAAATATAATTATTATTTGAGGTACTATATATAAAAAAATAGAAATGTCACTAAACGTACCAAAACCAAATCTTACTCCCATTTAGTACTCAAGTTTCACTATTGATTAGCTAATTTCCATTTTTTTTAAATAACTCATATTCAATATCTAATTCTCTAAATAATACATCAAATACCCATGCTAGCAACGTAACCACTTCTCATTCATGAACCAACACTTTTATTTTTTATTTTTATTTTTTTAAAAAGGTCTGTATCTTTCAAACTGAAGCTCAGAAAAAAATCTAAAAGTACCATCGGCTTTATTTTTTTAAGACGGACAAAACTATATTTATTGATGATATTTTTTAAAATTTGTTTTTCTCTAGTAACATGCGATACCAAACATAACCGAACATGCGAGACCAAGCATTAATAACAGGCGAGACCAAAGATAAATAAACATGTGAGACCATACATAAAAAACGATTCGAAACCCTACATAATCAATCATTCAAGACCAACAATAAAAAACACGCAATACAAGACATAATAAATCATACGAGATCAAGCATAATAAAGTTGAGAGACCAAACATTATTAAATCATATAAGACGAAGCATAAAAATGAGAGACAGACCTATAAAAAATTGCTCTGTTACCATATATATTTATTGAAATTTTTTCAGGTTTTATTGATTGAGGTTTAAATTTTAATTTTTTTTAGCTAACTCCAACATATACTTTCTGTATTCATTGATTTTTATAAGATTTTAAATAACTAAAATTTAGATTTAAAAAAAGTATACCTAACAAAATATTATTAATGTAAGTTTATATATAATTATTGTTGATACAATCTTTCGGTGAATAAGACATGCAGATCTTTCGGGATATCAAAACTTTTTATCGACAAATAGTAAAAATTAGCTAAAAAACTGAAATAAACATGAAAAATATGTATTAGTAACTAAGTTCTACACCATACAATACACCATACAAATATTAAGACTAAATAAGTACGAAAAAACAAGTTTAATAAATTAAAAAAAATTGAAAAATCTATTTTTTTTAAAAAATATCTATTCGGAAAATTAGAATATTTTTAAAAAAATTCAAAATATACAACTGTACACAATAGATGCACCAGGTATGCACATCCTTTATGTTGCACATGTGTCCTGGTGGTCGTATTACAGATCTAAATTTTAATAGTTAAATATAATATAATAAAAATTGATTAGTAATTTTTTTAAAAAAAAAATAGATGCAAAATATATATAGATATTTTTTCTCCCTTAAAGATGATAAATATTTTCTTTAGACGAATAAGTCTTTTTTACCGTATGAAAAAGTAATAGTCAAAACATTTGACCGATTGGAACTTAAAATAAAATTCACAAACAAATATATTTTATAAAAAACGAGATTAGCTGCAGAAAAGAAAATTAAATATTTTTAATATATTCTAATACTATATATTCAAAAATAATTTATTTATTTCTGTTTTCTTATTATATACTCTCTTTTTTAAAAAAATTGTTTATAATTTTTAATAGTTATAACCAATGAATTCGTAATTATTGTTTTGGTAAATAAAACATTAAATATATGAAAACAAATGTGTCTAAAGATACGTAAGGGTATTCCTTTGTTTACATATGGAATACAGAGTTTGCTCGGTTAGATTGGTTTTATTTTTTTTAGAATGACACAAGAGTTACATGTTAAATTGGATATTTAGTGTCATAGAACCTATAACGGATGTCACATCGATTCAGTGACCGATTGCCAGACATAGAGATTTCATATTTTGGAAGATTCTAGTATTTATTTCCTTCCAAATGTGATACACTACGTCGCAAAAGATCACTTTATTATGGTGGTTTTGCCTGCCCTGATAAACACCTCAGGTAGCAGCTTCATTGATCCAATTCTGCCACTGATTTGCGACTAAGGGCATGTTGAGCAAGTTCCATATTTGTTTTGCGAAACTACACCTCGTAAAGATGTGATCTGATGACTCAAGGGTGTCGTTACATATGGCACACAAATGACTGGTAGGGTAACCCCAGGATATGAGTGTATCTCTAGTGGTAAGCTTGCTTCGGACAGCGAGCCATGTGATGAAGGAATGTCTCGGGTTGTTATATTTATTCAAAATTAGATTGGACCAGATCACTTGGACGGAAGTAGGACGGATGACGTTGCATCTGCTGTTGATGGTAAAGAAGTATTTGCAGCGATTAAGGGACCAAATGAACTCATTCTCATTATTATAAAGGGGAGGGACAAATACCTATAGCATTTTGAATTTCTGAAAGATGTTGGATATGTATTCTCCTTCTACATTGGATCGAAGGAGGCCTTCCAGGCTCCGTTATTGATAATCTCATAGACCATATTTTTTTCCATGAAGACAGGCATGCCTTATAATGTTGGCTCCCTAACGGTTAACAAGGGATTTTGAGAGAAACCATGGGTCATACCAAATGGAAGTGGTAGCTCCATTACCGATTTTGATCTTACAAAACGTTTGGGCGATGTTTTTTAGCTTTAGAATTTTTCTCCAGCTCCAGCTTAGAGAGCTATTGATAGGGAGATTTTTTTATATTATCTTTTATCCTTTCCTGATAATCCATTGGGTCCAAATTGAATTTGGGTTCTTTGTTAATAGGGCCGAAATTGTTTTAGGGCAGCCGCCCGATTCTATTTTCTTAAGTCTAGGATCCCAAGGTCATCCTCCCTTGTTGGAAAGGTAACTTTATTGCAAGGAAATTTTACACCTGTAATTTTCATAACTGGTCCCGAGCAAAGGAATCTTCTGAAAAGGTTGGTTAGGTCTTTGAGAACCCTTGCAATGGGGATGAAAATTGACGTCAAGTAGACTTGACTTCTGAATATGACATATTTAATTAGTTGAAGTCTTCATGCATATTGATGAGTCCGGAGTCAGGATTCTCCCCGGAAGGGCAGATCAGTGTAATTCTCTCCGAATACCGGACAGATCATTTTGACCGGACAGATCACTTCGAACCAATGTGAGCCTAAGGCTGTTCGAACTATGACAAAAGTACTAAAAAACCTAAACACTTCTTGACTAAGCTACATGTCCTCCTGCTTAGACCTCATGGGTCTTTAAACATGACCCGGGTCCGTTAAACTTGACCCGAAAGCCCATAAGGGCCCAAATTTCGTACTATAAATACCCAACCACCAGCATTAACTACGGGTAAGAAAAATTAACTGTTGCCAAGCTGCTTAATTCTCTCTCCACATTAAAACACTTTGAAACACCCTTAAACGCCCTCACACCACCGTGAAACACCCTTACACCGCCTTAAAACTCCACTTGAAATTACCAGCCTACCCTCAGGCTACTTTTATCCACACCAAATTGGCGACCACAGTGGGAGGCGACGGTGCCTGAATCAAGTATTCGAAACCAAGCAAAGAATTTCTGTCCGAATGAATTCAGATAATCCAGAGCTTCCACCAGCTTTGCTCGAAGTGGTGGAGGAGAACGATGAGTATACAGTCCAAGAGCGCGACAGGTTAAAGCTTGAGATAGAAGCTCTGAGGGCTGAAAAGGCCAAGATGGGCATGAAAGAGAAATCCAAAGCATCAGCTGCTCATCACACTGACAACCCTCGAGAGCCTGAGGCTTCGAAACTCGTGTGAGCACCAAAAAGACACATGCCAGCTCTAAAAAGTCTCACCGGTCCAAGCCTGTGGAGAGCTCTGACTCAAGTTCAGAATCTTCGGGCAGCTCTTCGGACAGTGAGGGAAACAAAAAATCCTTGTCCTCTAGCAGTGATGAGGGACGAACCAAAAAGAAACAAAAGCAAGTTAAGAAGTATTCCAGAAAAAGAGATCACCATGGAAGAATGAAAAGGCATATTGGAAAAGGGTCATCTCACCACCGGAGGTATACGGACAAGATGTTGATGGATCCTTTTGCTTTCCACGATGAGCCAGGTATCTTTGCAACTCCTAATGAGGATACCGTGTTCAGTCGTGGGAGGAATTGGAGGCAGTCTCCACTGTCTTCTAAAATCCTGTCCGGAAACCTCCCTAAGAGGTTTGACAGTACTAAGATGGAGAAGTATGATGGCAGTACTGATCCGGACAATCATCTGGAGCAATTCAAGAACTTCATGATGAACTTTGGTGATGATGATAAACTACTCTGTAGGGCATTCTCCCAATCTTTTACGGGGAGTGCTCTGAAATGGTACAACAGCCTGCCTCACGGTTGTATTAAAGACTTTGATACTTTTTGGGTGGCCTTTCGAAGGCAGTTTGTGGGGAGTAAGGAGCTGAAGGGCAATGGAGACACAATAATCCATTGTGCCCAAGAGCCAAATGAGTCGTTAAAGGAGTACATAAGTCGTTTTGTAAACACAAAGAATGGGTTGGCTGATTGCTTCGAACAGGTGGCAATAGCATCCCTAAGACAAGGTTTGAACGCAGGCAACCTGGCTGATTCGGTGACCATGAAGAAAGCCATGACCTGGGGAGGATTGCTGAATCAAGTTGGCAAGCAAATAAATGTTGATGAAACAAAAAAGACCAGGGTGCACAGACAGGTGAGATCCACCCCGGTGGCACCAACTCCAAATCAAAACCAGTCCGGGAATAGAGCAAGAGAAACTAGACAGGGGCATGGTAGGGGAAAAGCTCAGTCCCAGCTAGCTGCTCCTGCTCAAAGTCAGCAATCCAGAAACAAAAGAGGGCCATGGGTCCAACTAGAGTGGTTCGCAGAACTTAAAGAAAGCGTGGCCACCATTTTTGATAAAACAAAAGATGAGGTACACTACCGGAGACCGGCAACCTTGCAGTCTCCCAGAGAGCATCGTAATAACTCCTTTTGCCAATATCACAATGATATTGGCCATACCACTGATGATTGCATAGCGTTGAAACAAGAGGTACAAAATTTGATTGAAAGGGGGAAGTTGGGTGCATACGTTAAAAGAAAAGGAGGCAACAGGCCTGACAACACTCACCGGGCTGGTACGGTTAATGCTGCCCCGGAGGGGGCTATGGTAATAGTTGAAAGGTTTGATTTGGAATCTGAATACTTGGATCCTGATCCAGCAAGAAACAGAGTGGGTGCTATAGAGGAGCGTTCTAGATCGGTCTCCGGGCTCATTAAATTCTTTGAGTCACTGACAATTTTCGGAGGGGACACTGTAACGGCTCCTACCACTTCATCAAGAAAAAGGCATGTTCATAATATGGCTTCCCAGCTAGAAGGGGGCATGACCTCTTATCAATCATCGAATTCATTCCCATTCATTGTCTTTGATGGGGATGATTTAAGAGACATTGCTGGCCCTCATGAGGATGCTGTTGTTATAGGAGCATCAGTAGGGGGCAATGAGATAAGGCGAATTCTGGTAGATACTGGAAGTTCTGCCAATATCCTTTTTCTACACTTACAAGAAAATGAAAAATCCAGCTGTGATTCAAAAGTCAGACAGGTCAATCGTGGGCTTCACAGGCAGCTCAGCCGATGTGATCGGGGAGTTTGAAGAAGAGGTGTTGTTGGGCAGGGGCCCTTTCAAGAAAACGGTCTGAATACTCTTCATTGTGGTGGATTGTCCCACCTGCTACAATGCTATTCTAGGGAGATCTTGGCTCTCTAGGATGCATGCAGTGGCTTCGACAGTCCATCAGTGTCTAAAGTATGCTGTTCAGGGGCAGGTTGGGGTTGTCCGGAGCAGCCAAAAGGTTGCAAGAGAATGCTATGCCACTGCCTTGGCTCCACGAACGCTGGGGGCAGTCCGTATAAATGATCAATAGCAGTTTGAGGGCCTTTCTGGGGGTGAGGGTGAAATTGATGACCCCAGAGAGACCCCCGGAGTATTGATTCCGATTGAAGAGGTTGAAACACACTGCTTAGAAGAAGGAAAAAGCGTCAAGATAGGGTCCAAAATGCCACCAATGCTGAAAGAAGGAATGTTGAAATTCTTGAAAGACCATCAGCATGTTTTTGCCTAGTGCAACGCTGATGTTACTGAAGTTCCATAAGAGGTGATTTCCCATCGCTTGTCTGTCCGGAGAGATGTGGCACCAGTAGTACAAAAGAGGAGAGCTTTCTCAAAAGAAAAAGCTGATGTCATTATACAAGAGGTTGATAGACTCACAAAGATGGGGCACATTAAAGAATCTCAATACCCTTTGTGGACTGCCAATCCTGTCTTAGTAAAAAAGAAGAATGGCAAATGGCGTATGTGCATTGACTTCACAGACCTCAATCGAGCTTGTCCAAAAGATTTGTATCCGGTCCCCCGGATAGATCAGTTGGTAGACTCTACTTCTGGGAATAAGCTACTCTCCTTCATGGATGCCTTCTCCGGGTACAATACGATCCGAGTAGATCCAAAAGATCAAGAGCATACTACATTTGTCACTGATAGGGGTCTACATTGCTACAAGGTGATGCCCTTTGGCTTGAAAAATGCTGGGGCTACTTATCAAAGGTTAGTCAACAAGGCATTTGCTGATCAAATTGGAAGAAATATGGAGGTTTACATTGACGATATGATGGTAAAAAGCGTGGATGAGCAGTTGCACTTGTCCGACCTCCAGGAGACTTTTGCCAACTTGGCCAAAGTAAATTTGAAATTAAACCCTGAAAAGTGTGTGTTCGGAGTGCAGTCCGGGAAGTTCTTAGGGTATATCATAAGTGAGCATGGAATACAGCCCGACCCGGACCAACTCGATGCTTTGTTCCAGATGGAGCCTCCTCGAAACATTAAAGAAGTACAGCGATTAACGGGGAGATTGGCTGCCTTGAACAGATTCATCTCCAGATCTTCGGGTAGGTGTGCTCCATTCTTTCAAACCTTGAAAGGTGCAAAGGGGTTCGAATGGACACCACAGTGTAATGAAGCATTTAATGAAATCAAGAAACATCTTTCCTCTCCCAAGACTTTGTTCAAACCGGTTGATGGGGAGACTCTCTTTGTATATCTGTCTGTTTCAAGTTGTGCCATCAGTGCTGTGCTAGTAAGGGAGGTTGATAGGTATCCTCACCCAGTGTACTACATCAGCAAAAGCTTGATTGATGCTGAGAGGCGTTACTTGAAACTCGAAAAACAGGCGTTGGCCTTGGTAATAGCTGCAAGAAAAATGAGGCCCTACTTCCAGGCACATCCTATCGTTGTCCGGACTTCTTTCCCTTTAAAGAATGTCCTTCAAAAAGCAGACATTTCGAGCAGAATGACAAAGTGGTCAGTAGAGTTGGGGGACTTCGACATAGACTTTGCTCCCCGAACAGCGGTAAAAGCTCAAGCTGCGGCTGACTTTCTGGTTGAATTCCATTCTGATAGGGATTCCGAGCAACCTACTGATTCAAAAGACAAGAAAGTGTGGATTGTCCGAACAGACGGAGGATCCAGTACCATGGGATCTGGGGCAGGAATATGTCTCACTTCCCCATACGGGGACAACATGTTCCAAGCTATTTGTTTTGCTTTCAGGGCATCCAATAATGAGTCTGAATACGAAGCAGCTATAGCTGGGTTAAAATTGGCCTACATTTGTGGAGCTAAAAGAGTCAAGCTACTAAGTGACTCCCAGTTGCTAGTCCACCATGCCTTGGGCCTATCAGAAGCTAGAAAGGAACAGTTGATCAAGTATTTACTCCTCCTCAAAAATGAAGCGTTGAAATTTAAAGCTGTTATCTATGAGCACATCCCCCGGGCAGAAAATGAGCTAGCAGACTCACTAGCAACGATAGCATATACGGAGTCCTACCCATGGATCCATGTGCTTGAAAGCCCTTCTATTCAACTCAATGAAGGTATAAAAGAGGAAGTCTTTGAAGTACAAGTGAATCGGCCTCAAGACTGGAGGTCTCCTCTTATACAATATCTGTCCGATGGCATCGTGCCCTTGGATAAATCACAAGCCAGAACATTGAAACACAGGGCTCGTGGTTTCCTGATGATAAGAGAAGTGTTGTACAAAAAATCCTATAGCAAACCTCTCCTACGTTGTTTAGGGGATCATGAATCACAGACAGTTCTCTCCGAATTGCATGATGGTGAGGGATCAACCCATTGTGGATTTAGAGCTTTAACAAGAAGAGTGTTACTCTCCAGATACTATTGGCCATCGATTATGAAAGATGCTAAAGAGCTGGTAAGAAGGTGTGACCCATGCCAGAGATACAGCAATGAAATTCATGTACCAGCCATTCCTTTGGAATCAATTTCTGAGCCCATCCCTTTTGCTCGATGGGGATTGGACTTAGTTGGGCCTCTCCCTGTGGCGTCCGGAGGGCGTAAAACCATAATTGTAGCCATTGACTACTTCTCGAAGTGGATAGAAGCAGCCCCCTTGGCAGGGACAACCTCAAAAGCTGTTATAAAATTCATTCTATCCAACATATGTTGCAGATTTGGTGTCCCCCAGAAAATAACAACAGACAATGGGCCACAGTTTGACAACAGAGAAATGGAAAGCTTATGTGCCTCAAGGGGTATTCAGCACTGCTTTTCTTCACCTTTCCACCCTCAAGCCAATGGGCAAGTTGAAGTGGCTAATAGAACGATAATGTCCGGTTTAAAGAAGAATTTAGAAGGAGCTGCTGGGAAGTGGCCTAGTTATCTACAAGAAGTCTTATGGGCCTACCGAACAACACCTGGGGCTGCAACACAAGAATCCCCTTTTGCCTTGGTCTATGGAATGGATGCAGTAGCTCCCATAGAGAAGACACTCCCCTCCTTTCGTGTTCATAACTTCTCCGGACATGCTAATGAGATGACAATTAGAAATCAGCTTGATTTAATCGAAGAAAGACTGGTAAAAGCTCATCTTAGAATGGCACACTACCAGGGATTGATGAGAAGCAGGTTTGCTTCTAAAGTTAAAAGAAGAGATTTTCAACCAGGAGATAAAGTATTAAGGAAATTTTTCTTGCATACTAAGGAAAAGCTCTTCGGAAAACTGGCCCCAACTTGGGAGGGTCCGTACACTGTGGTTGAAAGAATCAAGCCTGGGACATACTGGTTGGAAGACAAAGATGGCAGGGTTTTAACTCACCCTTGGAATATTGAACACCTTCGAATGTACTTGTAAATATTAAACATCCATGTAAATATTTGGGGGCATACCTTCCCTTCTTCGGTGGCACAGAGAGTTTTCAATGAAATTTGGTGCCTTCTTCAAAATTCTCTAAGTATTTTTAAACATTTTGTCTCTTATCATACTACCCGGGTTAAAAGATCTAAGGGCTACTTAAATTCTAGCCGGAGAGTCTTAATACTCTCACAATACAATAAAATTATTTAAACTCCAGCTATTTAAACAAACAATGAAAAAAGAGGATGGTTGAGCAAAATAAGATATTCATTCAATAATTTAAAACTGCCTTGGCCTTCCAAGGACTTTTTGAGTAAGTTTGGGCACAGTACAAAAATCTGTTCGAATAATACGGACAACATCACAAAAGGAGTGCCTTGGCCTTCCAAGGACTTTAGTTCGAACAAAAGATAAACAAAATAAATCATAGGTTAAGGTTGAGCCTTTGAAGATGGCTCACCCTCATTTGCTTTCTTGCCCTTGGTGTCACTTTTCTCTTCAACTATCTTTTTACCCTTGGGGTCAATCTCTTCCTCACCTGGGCTCTCTCCGGTTTCCTCTTCTTCACCGGACGAAGACTCACCGGAGTACCCCTCATCAACCATGGTCCAGTATGGGAGATCATCATCATCCACATAGCGCCATAATTCCCCTAGTCTCCTCTTCGGGAATTTCTCATGAAACAGGAGGACCATATCAGACTTTACCTTTTGAATCATTAGCTCCTCACTTTGGATCATCTCCCTGGCATAGGCGTTGATCTTGGCCTTGATCATGGCCTCTTGATCCCTCACCAAAGAAGCTTTCTCTTCAACAGCCTGAGTCACTGCATTCTCCAAAGAAAGTTTGTCAGTGGTCAGGTTGGTGACAAGCTTCTCCTTTGCTGCAGTATCTCCTCTTGAGGCTGTCAGGTCCTTCTCCAGTCCGGACAGTTTAGCCCGGAGATCTTTTACGGTCTCTTCTAAGGAAGCACCTTTTGTGTTGCTTTCATCTTGATTCTTCTTTAGCTGATCATTTGACTCCTTGAGCAAATCAACCTTATTGGCAGCAGTCCGGAGCTCTTCGGACAGTTTTTCCTTCTCCGACTTGAGGTCTTTGATGGTGTCTGCCTGACTTCGGACTTGACTTTCCAAAGTAAGTATTGGCTGCACGTTGCTAAGGATAGAATGGGCTATAACATCCCTCTCACTGGAAACCATAAAAGTCTTACCGTTGAAGTTAACTGTGTTGGAGCTGCTTGGAGGGACATAGGGCCCTGCAAACTCGTCTCTAGGCAGCCCAAGGAAATATTCACCAAGTCCACCCAGACCGGTGATGTCCATTTCATCTAAGTTGAGTTCTCCTCTCTCAACTTCATCTGTAGTAAACTCCCTTTGAATCTCTCCTTGCAAGTCCCTTGGGATCTCTTCAGCCAATGTTGGGTCAGTAGGGAAAGAGGGCTCCGGGTCCCGGAGAGCAACTTCATCTCCTTGGGAAGACTTCTTCTTCTTGGCCTCCCTGTCAGCGCTCTCACTTGTTTGCTTGCGAGTCCTCTTAGAGGCCCTTGTAGGCTTAGGGAGGTTCACTTCTTGCTTCTCGCTCTCCTGTTCCACCACCTGTAGAAGAGCTGCATCAATCTGAGCCTGTGTCAGTCCTTCTGTGTCTGTTGGGGCCTCCTTCTCATCGTCACCTGCTACCCTCTTGCCTTTCTTCTTCTTGCCCTTCATTTTGCTTCGGGCTTTGGCCCGGGCAGGAAGGAAGAGAGTCACATCCAGTTCGTGAGACCTTCTCAACACGATGTCTTCATCAGGTTGGGTGGAGAAATCCTCCCAAGTTAGGTCTCTTCGACCTGTGGTGTTCCACAGGTGAGACCTTGCTAAGTTCCCAGCATTGAAGGCTTTATGGAACCGGTTCTCCCAGTTCTCTGCGGCCCAAGCATTGATTTTGCCACAGGTGACCTGTCCGGCCTTCAGGTAATCTCCAAACTCCTTTGGCAGCTCTGATGAAACAAAAGAGAAACTAATTAGCATAAACTTAAAAGAAAAGAGAAATTCGAACAGAGACTTAAGATGAGAAGCTTACGGTCACTCCTCCATCTACTCCTAAGGAGGCTTGGATTCTCTCCGGTCTTAATTTTCTTGCAATTCTCCCATGAGCCACTGACAAATAAGAATTGGCTCCTCCATTTGCTCTCCGACTCCAGGAGATCATCGACAGCTTTAAGATCGTTCCCCATGTTGAAATGGTAGAAGGGGAACTGATGATGTTTGCACAAGTTGGCCACAGCTGCAAACTCTTCCATAGGAAGAGGGATTCCAGATAATCTAGACGCCATAATACATGACATCAAGGTGAACCAACCGTTGGGGCTTAACTGTGATGGGCAGAGTTTGACCAAGTGAAAATAGCGCACTATCTCCGGGTCCAGTGGGAACCTGAGTCCCCAGTTGAATAACTCCGTAAAGAAGACTATCTCATTCCTTTTGCAATCTATCGGGGTCTCCGGATCGATAGGAATCCTTATCTTTACGTTCTCGGGGATTCCCCACTTTGTGCGCAATCTACCCAGATCTGAAGTATGGATGAACGCGTACTTGGGTTTCAACAAAGCCAAAAGATACTTGAACTCCACCTTATGAAAGCATGGCCCCACTCTCCTTTCAAGGCTCTCCGGCAGGTCCGGACGCCTTAGATACAAGTCCTTTTTGCCCTTCTTGGCAACAACGATAGTAGTTTCAGCCTGTCCGGAGGACTCGGACTCAAATCTAACCTCCTCAGTGGAGTCCTCCATCCTCTCCTCCATAATCGTTGGGGGAGCTTCAGTAGAAATAGTCCGGGGAGGATTGAGGCTTGGCAGAGCTGATCCTCCGGACTGTTGGCTGTCCGTATTTACTCGACTTCTCACCTCAATTTGAGTTTCTGAGGTAGAAGATTCCTTGGGGGGTAGTGGGCTGCTAGCCTCTAGTCCTGACAGCCTCTCCCGGGGAGTCTTTATAGTTGCCTCAGACCCTGATACACTATCTTTTGCCCCCGATTTCGAGGGTGTGTTTTTAGAAGAAAGCCCTTTGACCAACCGACTTGGCCTTTTCATGATTAACTTGTCCGGGGAATGGTCAAAATCAGACCCCGTAGCAATGAAAGAAGATTTTTTCCTAACACTAGTGACAGTAACTCCCGGTTCAACAGCAGGGATCGACTCCTGAACTGAGGAGCCAGATACTATGGGGGAAAGCGTTGATTGAAAAAGCCTTTTTGGCTTGGTACCTTTAGAAGAAGATGAGCCTCTGTCAGATTCTTCGATTGAAGGGGCTGGTTTCTCAACAGGCGACAACGGTAGCCCTGCTGCAAGTCTTTTTTCCTTCTCAACTCTTTGAGCTTTCTCCAATTCCGAGAGATTAAGCCAGCCGCCCTTGATCAGTGCTGTTCTTGCTGTAAACATAAACAGCCAAGAGAGTTTTGAAGATTCTAGAGAGATAAAACTCTGAGTAAAAATGGCAGAGTGAAATTTGAAAGAGATGATGAGATAGTGAAAAGTGAATTAGAATTTATAGTAAAAGTGAAAAAAGAAGTTGATTCCTAGGAGAATCCGAAAAGTTGGGCAATGATTAGAAGGCGGCGCTGATGTCATTAATGGCATTTAAAAGAGGTACCTTGTTCGAGAAAGTGGTGCGAAGTTCAAGGTGAAAAAACGGCTAAAGTGACCAATCAGAGAATGACACGTGTCCCATTAACTCTGGCAAAAACCGTTTAGAATTCGTAAAGTTCGGTCTGTCCGGGCTTATCCACAACTCTCTCCGGATTAAAAAACCACTTCCTATCATCGGACTGTTTTTCAGTTCTTTGACAAGGACACTTGGTCAAATATCTAAAAAAGGGGCTCCTGATGAGTCCAGAGTCAGGATTCTCCCCGGAATGGCAGATCAGTGTAATTCTCTCCGAATACCGGACAGATCATTTTGACCGGACAGATCACTTCGAACCAATGTGAGCCTAAGGTTGTTCGAACTATGACAAAAGTACTAAAAAACCTAAACACTTCTTGACTAAGCTACCTGTCCTCCTGCTTAGACCTCATGGGTCTTTAAACATGACCCGGGTCCGTTAAACTTGACCCGAAAGCCCATAAGGGCCCAAATTTCGTACTATAAATACCCAACCACCAGCATTAACTACGGGTAAGAAAAATTAACTGCTGCCAAGCTGCTTAATTCTCTCTCCACATTAAAACACTTTGAAACACCCTTAAACGCCCTCACACCACCGTGAAACACCCTTACACCGCCTTAAAACTCCACTTGAAATTACCAGCCTACCCTCAGGCTACTTTTATCCACACCACATATGATATGTACTTGGACGTTAAGGAGCTGATTCGGTTCTTGACTTTCTTGAAAATGGGTCTACATTCATTATAGCTTATCCTCGAAGAGATAAGAGGAACTCCAAGGTATCTAATTGAGAGAGTTCTCTCAAAGAAGCCAAGTTTGGCTCTAATTTCCCTTTTGATCTCGTCAGAAGTGTCTGAAAGGAAAACCTCTCTCTTGAGAGGATTGAAATTTAATCTAGAGAGACCAACAAATTCATCAAGACCCTTCTTGATGATATCAACATAATGCTTGTTAGCTCTACAAAATATCATGACGTCGTCCGCAAAGCAAAGTTTTATAATATTTTGATTTTGGCATTTCTAGTCATTTGCGAAACTTCTTATCTTTTCCTTTTTCTTTAAGGATATTTGAGAGAACCTACATTAAAATGAAAAACAAGTAAGGATAGAGGGGTCGACTTGGCGAAACCCTTTTTTACCCTTGAAAGAAGAGTTACAACTCTCATTTATGCATATTTAGAATAAGGGGGTCGAGATACATTGGGTGATCCAACCAATCATTTTAATAGAAAAATCCATTGAGTAAAGTACATCTAGTAGAAGTCTCCATCTGATGTTGTCAAAATTCTTCATCAGGTCAATCTTTAGAGCGCATCTTGGGCCTTTTTTTATTCATGTTGTAACCGTGAAGAAGCTATTGATAAAGAAGAACATTATCCGTGATCTTTCAACCATGAACGAAAGCGGTTTGGGTGGATTTGATCAAATAAGGGAGAGTTTCTTTGATTCTGTTAGCAAGTATTTTAGATATCATTTTATAAATCACATTACAACAAACATGAGGAAGAAAGTCAGTCGTGGAGGTAGGAGATGAGGACTTTCGGATACGAGAGATGATTGTCTTATTTCAATGCAGATCTATCTTTTCATAAGAAAAGAAGTGGTGAATAGTCTTGCAGAAATCTTAACTGATGATAGGCCAACTATGTTTGAAAAAGCTAGCTTTATAGCCATCAGGGTTTGGGGGCCTTGTTATTATCAATAAAAAACAAGGCTCGTTTAATCTCCTCATCAGGAATCGGTTTTAATAAATCACATTGGGCTTCATGAGACAGTTTTGAAGAGATTAAGCTTCTGACTTTATCAAGGCCTGGATAGTTTGGCAGGCTTGAGAAGCCTAGGGAGTTGGAAAAATTGGATTTGAAGATGAAGGTGATTCTATTCGGTTGGGATACAGGATTTCCCGTTCAGTCATTAAGTAAAATGATCTTATTTCTGGCTCTTTGAGCTCTAATACTAGTGTGAAAGAATTTAGAGTTACAGTCTCTCAACTTAAGCCAAGTTACCCTAGACTTTTGTTTCAGCAAGGATTCATCAGCTCTACTTAGCGAGATGAAGTTTTTGGAGGCAAAGATCTCATCCTCAATCAAGCTAGGGTCAGAGGGTTTGGCTGCTAGACGATGCTAAACTTGATGAAGGTCAGATTTTACTTTGTTTACCTTGTCACTAATGTTATTGTAGACTATTTTGTTCAGGTCAGAAAGGGGACCTTGAAGCCTAAGGAGTTTATGATTAAGATTGTTCATAAGGTCACTATCAAAAAAGGAAGACTCTAACTATCAGTAATAATATAATAATAGTTAGGGTAGAACTGCCACATATTAGAGAACTTGAAAGGTTTGGGGGCAGTAGTAATCAGGGACAATAGGTGGAGAGAAATAGGGGTATGGTCTGATGTACGGGGAATGTCGAAATAGGCAAAAGAGTTGGGAAAATAATCATCCCAGGGGTTGTTTTCTAGAGCCCTATCGATTTTCGAGGATATAGGTTTATCACTTTGCTTGTTAGGCCATGTATATTGAAACCCTGAACTACGAAGATCAACAAGACCACTAAAATCGCAGCAATTATTAAAGTCTCTCAAAGAGGAGGTCCAAAGATTGGTTCCACCTATATTCTCATTAGGTTGGTGAATGGCATTAAAGTCTCCCATGGAAACCCAAAGGTTATTAGGTCTACTGGAAGCTAGGTTAGCAATGCCATACATAACGGGAGGCGCTCAGAAGGGTCATTAAAGCCGTAAATAACCGTGAGATAAAAATATTTGTTTCTAGTGGTGTACTTAATTTTGCAATCGATTGATTAGGACGTAACTTTAAGAGTATCAAGCTTGAAAACACTAAGGTTCCAAGCTATCTATATTCTCTCGTAGGGATGGGCCTCATGATTAGTTATGAAATGCCAATAAGGGAACATTGATCTCACAATGATATCTACATTGACGAGGCTAGCCTTTATCTCAAGCACACGGATAATAATAATATTATTCGATAAAACATAATCTCTAATATCCGAATGTCTAATGGAGTCATTGAGGCCCCAGACATTCCAAGTCGCAATTATCATAATCGAGTTATAAAAAAAATAATAGAAAACATAATTTTAACCATAGATCCCCATATTACTAACATGTGTGGTCTTGACATTGATACTAGTTGATGATGGTGCTCTAGGGTACGCTGCGGGCGTGGTTACTTCAAAAGCAGAGTTGCCAATTATAAGGGCGTCCGGGTTAATTTATCCAGCCACTGTGCTTCCATCGTCCTGGTCTTGTTCTTCAATAGTGTTCATTCCTTGATCCTCCATGTATCTCATTAGGTTGTCGTAACTTGCTGGGATCAAGTTATTATTGTCTCCCGAGGACACCGAGGTGATCAAATTGTTGGTCTATGTAAGCATCTCCCAATCCCATTGGGACAGAGGTGGAGACAGAGTTCTCATCTAAGTCTTAGCAGTTGGAAGTTATGTGGCCAAAGTTTTGACACTTTATGTACGATGGAGGCATTCCTTGGTATTCGATTTGAAGGTTATGGATTTTTCCAAGGCAGTTGATGCTTATGCTTCTAGGGAACATATCAGTAGCTCGCATGATAATTCATATTCTGGCGAAATACATCCTAGTTTTTTTTGCAGTGTGAGTGTCTACGTAGGTTGGGGTGCCTAAGAAGCTTCATAATATACTGAGCCTTATTTCACTCCCCAGTTCGTGTGGTTAGCCATGAAACCTTACCCAGGATTTGGGTAGCATTATCAGTATACGACAACTTGAAGAAGAACAGACCGGCAGGTGTTGGCTTGCACTCCAAGAGGCCTTCGAATCCCCATATTCTGGAGCCTAACATTTGGAAATAGTATGGGCTCTTATTTTAGTTAGGAAGTATTTAGATAGGTATTTAGCCCATTCTATGTGATCACCCTCTAAGGCCTCCGGTGGGAATATAAGGACTCCATTGTCAAATTGTAGGGTGGGGATCTTTTTAATGCTCATACTTAAGTGAATGTATTGCTGAGAAGAAACCATCTAGGCCGGGTGTTTACGAGAGATACAGGGGTATTACTCATCATGCTCGCCGAGATGGTGAAGGAGGGGTGAGTATAAGGCGCTCTAGGTCTGGATGCTCTGGCCTGACTAACTGAGTAGCCCTTAGCACGAGTTCCTGAGATATTCTCACCTATACTATTTATTTCTAGGAAACTTTCAGAAAAATGGAAGGATACATGCTTGAGCGAGGCATAAGACTTCAGATAATGGTGGTTTTTGTTAAGGATGAAGGGGGGGGGGGATGCTGGATGTGGTGAGATGGGGTTGGGATTGTGTTTGAGGAAGTTTAGATTATAATGGAAAGGTTATGTAGGGTTGTGAAGCTAGAATTATAGAGATGAACCAACTAGTTAAGGATGGAAAGTTTTCGGACGTATTAGGATTTTTAGCCATGGTTGAGTATTTGGGCTAGAAAAATTAATTATCCATAATAATTTCATAGTGGGCCAAAGATGATGGGATGAGCCTTGAGTTGGGTTGGGTTAGATTAGTTGGTTGATTGTTTGCAAGGCTTGAGGAGGGGCTATCTGAGGAATATGGTTTGCATGCAAGCTTGAGATCGGACTACTGGACGATAGAGGGAAGAACTCAAGTGGCTAAACCTGGGAAACATGGGTAGCACTAGTAGCAGTAAAAGATGAAAGGCCACGAATATTCGAAGTACATGAGGCTTGCATGGAGATACCATCAGAGGAACAAGGTGAGGTCATGCAGTTGGTAGAGGCATAGGTGAAAGGCTTCTTGGAAGACTTGTAGTCACCTTCCAAGAGGATGGCATTGAATGCATAAATTTCCTTCAGACGGACGACTTTAGAGGTCGATAGTGTAGCTTCAAAATTAGAGATGTTCACGTCCCTATCAACATCCATCTGCATACATGTTATCAGGGATGGAATAATGGATGATGGTGGGGTAGTACTATTGTCATAGATAATCGAGGAATCCTATTTAGAGGGACTAGCAAGGGGACTAGTTTGACAATATACATTTGAGATTGGAGGGGGACACGTATGGGATTTCCCCGGGAGCCCGAGTGACGGTGAAAAGCCACTAGAGCTCATAGGGGGGATTTTGGAAGGGGATTTAGAAGGTGTAGGTATTGATAAAGAGAGGGAGGTATCGCAAGAACTTTCGGGGAGGAATGGGGAGACCGAGTAGTTCAATGGGTTGAGGTTTTTTTAGGCGAGGGGTGATTTTCCGAACACTTGGTTTTTTCCCCGAAGGCCTTTTCTTGTTGGACTTATTGGTGTTACACTTTTAGACGATATATGAATTATGAATACGGGGGAAGTTTGGGAGAATGTGTAAGGGTAAGTAGAGAGACTGCAAAGGGGTGATGGTGTTTATTAAATGTGAGGTGATGGGAATGAGGCGGAGGTTGGAGCATTGGTTTACAGGGGTGCAAGAGAGGATATATGATATGATTGCATGGAAGCAACAATAAATGAGGGTTAGATACTTTATGAAAATGACCGACCTCATAAACGAGGAGAGAGGGATGCCAGGATCGATTGTACTATCATTGCTGAAGAGGTTAGAATGGCTCAGGAGACGATTAGTTACTTTAGGGGAAGAGCAATTCAATGAAGGGAGAGAGAAATCAGCCGTGAGTATTAGGTGTTACAGTAACTCTTGGAATTTCTTGTCATACGTGAGGCCATGAGAAGAGTTCTTAAAAGGACTTGAATCTAACCGTTGGAAGGTGGAGGATTGGTCGTGAGTCACGCTCTAAAGAAAGAATGTGAGTCCTTTAGTCGTGTTGCATATCACTATAAGGGGTAGCCTCTGGCTGTTGAGGAACCATTTGGTTGGACTTAAAGAAGCTGAAAAGGTAATTGGGCATGGTTGAAGGAATGGAGAATTCGGTGACGATAAAAATCGCAACAAGCCTCCACAGAAGCTCTATTCTCAAGAGCATAGTCTATTTTGGAAAAGCATGACTGGTTTTGAGATCCTTAGCGTTTTCCAGGTAGGAAATACATCTGGGGAACCAGGGATCCGCCACATTAAAAAAATCCTTCATATGTCTTAAAGGGAAAAGAAGTATTAAGATAGACTTTAGGGCGATAGAAACATTAGAATTTATATAACAATATGAACTTATTCTGATCTCAGAGATTACAAAAGCCATAGAAACATGGCTATTCAATTTGATTTCATATTGAATGATATGTTTACATAGAATTTGGATGATAACTCTTTATTTTTTACTGAAAGGAAGAATACAGTGGGTACAAATGGAGATGCTAAGGTGATACAAAGCCATCTCGTGATAGATACTCAGGAGACCGAAGGGGATTCAAGCTGTTTTCTCCTACCTCCTGTAGGGAACATTTTATTTTTTGCAATCGTTCATGTGGCCATGAATTAGGCCCTTTTCAATTTTGTTCTGACCTGAGTCGAGTTTAAAAGCAAGTTTTGGGAAAAAGCTAGGCTTTTGGCCGGTTTACGTCGTCGAGCTTCTGCAAGTCGGGTGGTGATGATTACATGTTAATCTTAGTATCCATATGGCTAGAACAGCTAGACCACCAAGTGATACTACGATTCATCCCTAATGAGATTAATATGGTTCTGGCAGAGATTTCAACTCGGCCATCTGCTTCTATTCTGAGAATGGAGGATTCTGCAGGCCTTTGAGGATGCTTTGGAGCAGCTCCGACCTTAGATTTGAAAACTAATTGAAGTAGAGGCTCCTCAGCAACAATGATTAAAGCTTGTGACGAAGGTTTTCGAAAATCGGTTGATAAAATTGAGTTTTTCAAAAGTTATGAGAGTTTCAAGTGGTATCAGAGCAACATGTCATTATGTTTGTGACGATTTAAGTGTTTTGTGTGATAAATTATAATTTGAATCATAAAATATTGATGTGTTTCACCATAGTTATAGATATTTACATTTTAAGATATGTAGAAAATCATTTTTAGGTAATGTTACGAAATTTTCCTCTTCATATTCCTAGGAAAGCGAATTTAGATATATTAGGAGGGCTTGTTGTTGGTGGTTTGTTTTTCTTTTGTAGAAAATAATGTCTATTCTAAAGGATACATAAAACAAAAACTTCAATAAAAACAAGCTTTTGATTGAAATTATATCAAAGTTAATAGACACCAAGTTAAATATATTTCGTTAAGAGCTTCAATCAACCACTTATCAAGGGTACAACCATTCACGACAAAGAAGCAATCTGAAAAGAAACCGTGAATAACCTAAAATATTTAGAAATAAAACAACTAATTTATATTATAAACACATGATTAATTCATTTTGAAACAGTCAAAGAAGACATCATGTATGTGCATGAGAAGGTAACGAACGTATGCAAGAAAATCTTGGAGGTCTCAAGCTTAAGCTTTCACCATTCCATAGGAAAAATAATCTAAGTATATATTTGGAATGAGAAGAGAATATTGAACTCGTTTTCAATAGATAGCACTACACATAGATAAATCGAGTAAGTGTTCATGCTACAGACTTTTATGATTATGCTCTGAGTTGGTGGGATCAACTAGTTACTTCAAAAAGGAGTAATGAATAACATTTTATGGAGTCATGGATCTAAATGAAATCCATTATGCGGAAGATATATATATATATTAATAGTCATGATGACTGTGAGATGCATCTGAAGTTGAGGAGACTAACACAAGAAAGCCGATATGTTATAGACAATTATCAAGAAATTGAGATCTTAATTTTAGAGAGACAGCAATGTCAAGGTTTCTTACAGGTGTAAATACAGAATTTCAAGACATGTTGGAAACTCAACATTATACTGAACTAGAAGAGACGTTATACAAAGCTTTACTATTCGAGCAACAAGTTAAAATAAAGAACTCTTCAAGATCAAGTTATGGTTTAGATGCAATAATAAATAAGCCAAGTTATCCGCAAGAGCAGAAGACCATTTATAAAAGAGGAAGCTATCCAAAAGTGAACCAAATATCTTGAACATCATTATCTATTGATAACAAAGGAAAATTTAAAAAGGTTACAACTAATAAGGTATAAAATATCCGACCTACTTGTCTAACTGGTTAATTAATGGGTTGATATTTATTTTATGATATAATCCCAACATACGTGTAACATTGACGGTATATTATGTGATAAAGAACAAAATGTATTACTTAGTAGAATTATGAGATATAATAGCTATGAATAGACCACCCATGTGGCCTCTAGGCCCACCACCATTACTATACAAAACAATGCATCCTTTTGGGGGGAAGGTAAACAATTATTACTTTATTACTACTTTTGACAGATTCTCTCTCTTAAATTCCCATGTACTATTTCTAGAATCTGACTTCCGCAATATCTTAGAATAAATAATCCGTGAGATATATTTGGAACTATCATTAGCGATCACAGTGGGAGAAATTCGGTACCTAGATTTGATTTCCAAAAATACACAAATGTTAAGAAATTTTAAGAATTATTTAGGAGATATGGACACCAAAATATAAGAGGAACCCATAGTTAAAGCTAAGAGTTTGGTGGTCAAAGTTGTATCTGAAGAGCATAAGTTTGAAGAGTAGTAGTAAGATGATTAATTTTCCGAAGAACAGCTTGGGAAATATGCTCTGGTGCCACAACGAAAATAACTATTGGAGGATATAGTGAAACTAAATACTTAAAAGACTGCAATGATGGCTGCTAGGAGCGTATGATCAGATGTCAGAAGAGAAATATATTCTAAGTGTAATGAAATTGAGTATGTCCATCAGTTAAAGATTATGCGTATGTAGGAAAGGTACTGAAGTCGTTATACTTCAAGAAAAAAAAACAAGGAGTCACTATGATTATTCAGAATCAAGTGGTTATTCTCTTCACGACTCAGAAGAATATTCTTCTCCAGAGATTATCATAGGAGAAGATCTAAGAAATAGAACTCGAAGAGGCAATACAGATAAACAAACACTCTTTTCTGAAGCAAATGATGAAGCAGTGATTATAGGCAGAGGAGAACAACAGCAAGCAACAACCCAAGTTCAATTTCCCTCGACCAACAAGAGTTTTCATTGCAGAGTAAGTGGTCAATTCATAAATCCTTTCGAAGATGATCTTTATACAGTGTACAGTGAAGCCCCGAGGGTATTCAATATAAGCGAGGCCATAATTGGAGCCTATCGTCTTTATTTGCGGAAACTCTAGCAGGTGCTTGCCAAAACGGTTTGATATTTTGAAGCTGGAAAATTTTGATGGGAGCTAAGACCCGAATAACTATATTGAGAAAATTAAGAAATTATGATAATTTTTTAGCATGATGACAAGTTGTTGCGTCATAATTTCTCTTAAATCTTCAAGATGGCGCATCAAATTCGTATAATCGGTTACCAGAGGGTTCCACAAAAAACTTTAACATGTTCTAGACTTTGTTTAGACAATAGTTTGTGAAAATCAAGAAGTTCTGAGGATATTAGGACACAATCATTATTTGCCGATAAGAAGTTAGAGAGAGCATGGGGGAGACAAAAACCAATTGAGACGATTGCGAGGAGAATGCCACTTGCGTTGCGTACAAGCAAGGGTTTCTCGTTAAAATTTTAAGAGACATCATTATTAAGAAACATGTATTAACCTTTGGTTATTTGTTATAATAAGTTGAGAAGCATCTAATCATGAAAGAGACTCAAAAGGTATAATTTGCCTTTATGCTAAAAAACATCATAATTTACAAGTAGCCATATTTATCTATCAACAATCACTCGCTCTGGTTTATTGGCCTCACCTTTAGCCAATCTTAAATTTTCAACTTTTGACTATATTTCGCCCAATGGGTCTGACTCAAGCACCGTCAATACCAAGGTCTAATCAACAAGTTATTAATTTCCAGCAACCAACTAGGCGAATATCCAACAAGTGGATCCAACATACTCATTATGCAAAATTAACGAAGTGTGTTGTAATACTTTTCGATAAAGCTCGAAATCGGATACAAATTACAAAGTCTTTTTTTATTCAGAATCCAAGGCAGGGGAGGGGTAAAAATATATTGAAAGTATCATGAGGAGGTCGGTCACAAAATGAAAGATTGTATAGCTTAGTAAAAAGAAATTCAAGTGTTAATTGAAAATGAGAAAGTAAATGATGGGGTTCAACTACAGAATCCGACATGAATTGAAATAGTCGTATTGGCTCTAAAGTATGAAAACATGTTAATGATCATAAAGCATGTTGACTCGTTTGACATGTCTTCAGAATATTTGTATCCATACCCTGGCCGAAGGATTGTTATGATGGTTGAGGAAGCAAAGGTCAAAGGGAAGTTTAATGGGTCGTGTAAAGTTTTTGAAACTTTAACTATTTTTGGTGGAGATATTGTTTCCTAAATTACTAACTTCTCTTGGAAAACGTACATACTAAGTTAGGAAACCCAACTGGATGAAGGCTATTCAACCCTTATATACAGAAACATGTCGCTTTTGATGTGTTTTGACGATGATGATATGAGAGAGGTGGCTTGGCCACATAAAGATGCGATGGTGATTGCAGATTCTGTTGTTATAAGCAATGTACGGATAGTTAAAAACAGCTACAAAGTGGCTAGAGAATGTTATAAAATAACTTTGGCCCCAAAGAAAATCAAGAGTATTGAAGCTAAGAATGAATAATAGTTATTATGGTCAACTTCAGAGTCTGATGTTGTGGATGATCCAAGGGAGACCTCCGTTGTTTTGGTTACTAATCATAACTTTAAAATTTATGTATTTCCCAACGGTCAAAGCTTAGAGATTGGCACTATGTTATCACCAAAAGTAAGGGAGATATTAATACTCGTTTTGTCAGAAATTTTGCATATGTTCCCATAGCGTACCGAGGATGTCGCGATGGTACCAGCATATATTATTTATCATAATTTAGCCATTCGGTAAAATGTTCGTCCAATAATACAAAAGAATAAAATCATTTTCCTTTGAGAAATTTGAAACGATCATGGCCGAGGTGGATCGGTTGTCGAAGGTGGGCACATACGAGAATCCCAATATCCCTTGTGGATGGTAAACCAAACCCTCGTGAAAAAAAGAAGAAAGAAAAATGGAGAATGTGTGTCGACTTCACTGATTTTAACATAACACATCTGAATGACCCCTTTCCAATTTTGAGGATAGACCAGATTGTGGACTTAACTTCGAAAAATAATCTTATATCGTTCATGGATGCCTACGCAAGTCACAAGCAAATACAAACGGGTAAGGGTCTACACTGCTATAAAGTAATAGCTTTCGGGTTAAAGCTTGATGGAGCCACTTATCAACGGTTGGTGAAAAAGGAATTTGCGAGTCAGAAATTTCGAAATATATATTAACAAAATGTTGGTAAAGAGTGCCAAAGACGAGGACCATGTATCTGATCTAGAAGAAACCTTTTACAACTTGGAGGCCAATTTGAAGTTAAATATAAAAAAATGTACTTTTGGGGTACGATCCATAAAGTTTTTAGGATATATAGTTAGCAAGAAAGGGTTCGAAGTTGACCCGGTACAGTTAAATGATTTAAACATTATGGATCCCCCCCATATCCATTAAGGTGGTTCAGATATTGACTGTAAGGTTGGTTGTGCTCAGTAGATTCATATCCATGTCTTCAGAATAAGTGTGCTTCTTTTTTTCAAGTTTTGAGGCAAGCGAATTGTTTTAATTGGACTTTAGAATGCAATGAAGCTTTTATTATAATAAAAGAGTATTTATCCTCTCTAGAGATCTTAATAAATCCTGGATGAGAGAAATTGTTCATTTACGTACCGTCGTCGGATTATAAAGTGAGTGCAATATTAGTACGAGAAGTTGATAACTGTTCTCGGTCCGTATACTATGTGAGTAAGAGTTTGTTAGATGTTGGAAAAATATATTTGAAACTGGAAAAATTTGATTTCGCCCTAATAACAGTAGCCCGAAAAATGAGACCTTACTTTGAAGCACACTCGATTATGGTTTGAATTTTTTTTTCCATTAAAAGATATATTGCAAAAGCTCGATTTGTCAGAGTAAATGATAAGACACTCCGTGCAATTGAAAAAATGTTAATGAGTTTGAAACGACAATCAAAACTCAGACTTTGACTGAGCTTCATTTCGAACCAAAACCGAAATACATAAAAAAAAACACAATAAAAAAATTATAAATTTAAAAATCCATTTATATAGTGTAAAGAAAATATTATTGCTTCAAAATTAAGAAAATAAAGTCAAAAAAAAATTAAGATAAAAATTAAGGGAAACAAATCACGAATTTGGATTTAAATATCTTTAGTCAATAATACTGCCCAAGAAATCATATCCTGCCAAATTCTTCAGCCCTAATAAACCATACCTAATTCGAAATTGGAACGGTTCATTCATTCTTACTCTTTAAACACCATCGTTGGGTTACGTATCACATAAACCTCACTTCTCTTTTCAGCCGAGATGGAGCTCTGCATGACCCAAGCCGTCTCTAATCGTCCTCAAACCCCTGAGCGCCATATTTTCTCAACCCTAAACCCTATTAATCTCCATAGACCCACATACTCTCTCCCTCTTAGACGAGCTCCCATTCCTATCCGCTTACACTCTCGTACGTACTAATGAACTCCACCATCTTTTGTTACATATTTCTCTTTTAATCTTCGTTATAATAATCTGTGTTTTCTTTGATTGTATAGTTATAAAAATCCCTAGACGGTGGTGCTATTTGTTTGTTTTTTGGTTTTTGGTTTTTGTTATCATTTATCTATCTTATTTTTAAATGACAATTCTTAGCAATCGAGTGTCGTTTTTCTCTTCACCCAAGTGTATGAAGTTACCCTTGTCTTTGTTGCAACTGTTGTCAGGTTTCCTGTGCTCTTCAGAGTCATTTCCAAGAGCTCCTATTCCTAAAGCAACCTCTGACCGTCCCAATTCAAACCTTGACGAGACACTTGACATATCAATTACTGTGCGGTATCCTCCACCAGCTGAGAAAAATGTAGATGGTGATGAAAGTGAAAGTAAAGAAGAGTCATCTGGTGATGAGCAAACTCAGACATTGGACCTTAAACTAAAGGTTTGCTAGAGATCCTTCAATTATATATTGTAAAGTTATAAATAGACTTAGTGCCTGCATATTTAAGTGAGAGTTATCGTCTTTACCTATCCTGCCATTGGTACTAGAGTTGTGTTTAAATTGTAGAACCTCTTGAATCATGGCAATTGTTTTTAACTAGCTTTGTCGATTGGAGCATTCAGTTAGCTTACTTGATTAAGTTTTAGATTTGGTTATGTGATTCGTACTATAAATTTAAGGTTTTTTGCATTATGTCATTATCCCTGAAACTACTGTTTCATGCAGGTGAATTATGCAACCATGTTGTTACTTGTATCACTTCTGGGTGGTTGTTTGCTGGGACCAGTTTTGCTTACTATTTGGTTAGCAAAAGCTTTTGTTGGTGCCATTTATGCTACACCATTGGTTTGTTATTTCTGACTTTATCTTCTCTTAAAACCACAGTCATATGTTTTTATAGTTGTTAATTTGTTGATACTCTTTTTATCCTACTTCAGTTTCTCAAAGTGATGGAATTTGTCGGTATCAGCTACTCAGTCTGGTTCACGACACGTTACCTGTTATCCAAGGTAAGAGTCTACGAGTCAGCCTTCATTTGCATTGATTTGTCGGCTATAGTTAAGTTATCGACAAGGTTCTCTTTGTTTATAGAAAAAACTCAAAGAACTGGTGTTGAAGCTTGAAGAGCTTACAAGTTGAAGGTTGAAGAGGTTAAGCAACAAGTTCTAGGTTCAGATGTTGATGTGCAAGAATAGTTTTTTGTTTTCCGAGAGCTTTGTCTAATGCTTTAGATGTTAAACAAAGATAAACCCCTCAGGACAATACAAATTTGTTGCTTTTATTTTGTAGCACTTCATGAAAGAAACGTGTAATTTCTTGTTTTTTATTTTTTCTTTGCATTTTTAAAGCTGGTTGAGACACTACGGTATACATGTGATTTTAAAAAAAAACTAGTGATACAGGAGACGCCTAGAATATGTTGTTTTACCTTACAAAAGTGTTAAGATAGAAATGTAATTAAAAGAAATTGATTAATCTGATTCGACTTGTTTCATATTTTGAAAAATTCCATCATTATTAACTACCTTCCTGATGTTTTGATGAAAAAAGTTTAAAGTTTATTTTTCTCTTTCCCTCAGTTGACTAATGTATATTTTTTATTTTACAAAGCGTTAAGAAAAAAATGTTTTCGTCAACTTTCAGTCTTGCTCTCAACATTTTCCAATCCACCCGGCAAACTCTTCTCACGATCGTACACAACACGGCACGAACCAGTGTTTCCCTCGGCTTGAACTATCAGTGCGCAAGGGTGTATATAAATCTGAGGATAATTCTTGTGCACCAAACCATCTATATGATTAGTTGGTGAGCTTTCTGATGGTTAGGTGCCAACTCTGCCACCATAGTTTTATAATCTTGGTCTTGGCTATATTACTAATTGATTTCTTACCTGCTTGTTGTGCTGGTGTTTTGCTGGAGTTGGAAGCTGACCATGTTGCTACTTGCTTGATGATTTTGCTTCTTGGTCTTGGTCTTGATGTTTGCTTCTTGTTGATGATTTTTTCTGCAAATGGTTTGTTGATGCTGTCTTGCTGTCTTGTTGATGACCATGCTGTCTGCCTTGCTTGTCGATATCTCCTCTGTTGCGCTCTGATGCTGCTTTTCATTCCATTTGGTTTGTTGATGCTTTTCTTGGAGTAAGAAACTTGCTTGAATGGATTTCTTGGGCTAGCTTTGTTGTGGCTGAAGTCATGTTTCTGGAATCGTGGGAAGTTTTCTTTTCTATCTGAAGAATGCTGATCTTCTATGATCTCTGACTTAAGATTGATGTTGAGGAATTGTATATCTAAGCTGGTTAGCTGCTATTTTGTTTAAGCTTGGCTATATAATTTGAAGCTTGTTTGCTAAATGGATGCTTGCTCGACAGAGGGTGCTATTACAGAAGCTGTTGTTTGATTATTTGTGTGTTGTTCCATCATTGCTCGAAATCATCAAGGTGCTTGAAGGGTGCTAGCTGCTATAGGTTGCTGATAGATTCTTATTCTATCGAAGGAAGCTGAACTTTGTTGCTTATTCATTTCCTTAAAACCCTAATTTTCTTAGTTTGCTGGGATTTGTAATCTTTTGGCGCTAATTTTTGAATTTCAAATTCAAATTGTCCGCCTATTGTAAACATTTATTCTTTTGAATAAAAATTCCATTTTATAAAAAAAAAAAAAAAAAAAGTTTCAATGTCAAATCAAATTTTCAAACAAATTTTCAGAAAATAAAAAAAAATTACGATATTTTATCATCCTTGTCAAAAATAAAAAAATAAGATAATTTAAAAAAGTTTGCCAGCATTATCATCAAAAGTGAATCTTTTATTTTTTATTTCAACATTATACGTGAACATATAATAATATACTGCAACCTATCAAGGATTTGTTAGATTTGGTCGCAAAATTGTCATCATTTCACATAAATCAAATAAAAGATTGAGTACATTGTATAGTATCACTAGTATTGGTTTTAACGACGGACGATTTTAAGTTGAATTTATATTGATATTGACTTAAAATAGTGGTGAAATAGTCGTCATATCAGTTATAGTCGTAAGGCTTAAGCTCATTAGTTCTTATAGTTTATCTAAAAATAATAGTTATATATTTTGTGTAATACATATTTTGTAAATAATACAAAATCTTATCCGTTCTTTTTTCTCTTTTGTGTTCATTATTTAACATGGTATCAGAGTTATGGCTCAGATCTTGAAGTTTTCGTGTATTCCGTTGTGCCGGCGGACAGTTGTATTAGTTGTCTGTCGGAAGAAGAAAAAAGTGTAAATTTTTGTTTTTCGGATATATTGTGCGCAGCCTCAATCAAACAATCGAATGACAAACGGTGTTGTTTTTTCTGAATTTCGGAGAGCGCGTTCGGGACATCTAATTCTTCAATATGACTGGTTGGATTATGATTCGGTGCTACGGTTCGGAAGACATTGCTACTGGAACAGTGTAGATTGTTGTTGGTAAAATCATAGATTTATATTCGATTTTGATTGGAAATTTAGTTTTGAATTTGGATTCGGTATTTGAATTTAGCATACGGATTTCGTTTGGATTTGTTTGGTATTTGGCGTTGAGATTTCTGGATTTTGTTTGGCGTTTAGATTTTGTTTGACGTTTGGACTTTGTCTGACGTTTGCTTAGATCAACGTTTGTTGTTTTGATTTGTTTTGGTGTTTAGATTTCGTTCTTCATTTGGATTTGGATTTGGTATAGATTTAGTTTGGATTCGTTTGGATTTGTTTAGCTTTGTTTGGCTTCGTTTGGATTTATTTGGCTTTGTTTGACTTCGTTTGGCTTCGTTTGGATTCGTTTGGTGTTTAGATTTAGATTGGAGTTTGAAAATTGGAGCTTGAAGATTGGAGTTTGGAGATTGAAGATTGGATTTCGATTTTTGGGTTTTGACGTTTTGATTTTGATTTTGGCATTTTTTTCGGCTTTCGATTATGGTTTTGAAGTTTGTGTTTTGTTTTTGCTGCAATTTTAGTTTTTTATTTTGTTTTTTATTTTGTCTTTTATTTTGTGAAACAAACTCTCAATGCAAGATTAAGAATTCTGAGTTTGAGAGAGGGTGTTAGAGATATAAGGCCTAGGCCCATTAGCCCATATAGTTTACCTATAAATAATAGTTTTATACTCTATGTAATACATACTTTCTAAATAATACGAAACTCTTTTGTTCATTATTTAACAGTATCTAACAGATTTTATGGTCGTAACAATTTTAGTACACTTACATAGCCATTAGTGTTTTTATCATTATGAGTTTTCTTTAGCTATTATCCACAAAAGATATAAAAAATTATTATTATTGATTTCTTATTTTGTTTTATACATTATATCGTATTGCAGCAGGAAACCTTTCTTATTTTGTTTTATACATTATATCGTATTGCAGCAGGAAACTTTTCTTATTTTGTTTTATACATTATATCGTATTGCAGCAGGAAAATAATATGAATTAAGTCGAATTTGAACGCGTTTTTAAAATTTTAGTTATTTTTTCGCAACGTTTTACTACATATGAGATGAATTTGTGTGGGTTAAGATAATAAATAAATAAAACGAGTTTGTTATTATATTAAGACATAACGACAATGGATATTATGGAATGACTTATTCATTGACCTTTGAATGCAGGAGATCTTGATTTTATAAAACTGATTGTACGTAAAAAGGATTTCTAAAAAAATCGACGAGAACAAAAAGATGGATATGTTTAAGTTAAAAGAAAATTTAATCAGTCCAGATCAATGATCTTTATAGGTTATAAGTGGGACACACAACCATCTAATGATAAAACACTTCAAAAGTCATTGTAGCATAAGTAATATGAGTTGAAATACATATTTAACACTTAAAATGTGTTAGGCATGCGCACAATATACAACACTCAACAGAAACACCAATTTGTGGAGAAAGTCGATTGGTCACAGTTGTAGCTTTTGTTGCTTGAACTGAACATGCATTATTTTAATGACATAAATCTATAAAATACAAAAATAACATTGTTACAACTATTTTTTTTGCACACCCGATTAGTATGGATTTGTCAGGGACGTTTCTAATAGTGGATATCACATACAGCATAATAAGGTACGCGTTGTTTTTGTTCAAAATCGGTGTAGTAACATCACTCGGATTACCATGTTATGGCGGATTGGCATTCATTTTCAATGAAAAAGTTAGCCACTTCAAGATATTATATTTTTTACATTCATTGATGGAAGAGAATTCGACCGAACAACCGACCTGGTATTAATAGAAAAAAATGTTAATTAATGTTCTTGAACGAGTTTTCCCAAAATAATACATATTGTATCAATGACACACCAGTATGAATGTTCTTGCAAATACAAAGAAATACACGAAGAAAAACAAAAAATAATTGATCTCTTTATGGGTATATGGAGTGATACAATATGTTTAGATACCAAATGTGAATTTAAAAACAACCAGACACATATAAATATGGACACATGCTGTTCCACAAACTTAAAAGTAACATCTCAAACATTGCTTTAAAAATAATTTTTACTCTTTGCAAAGTGCTGATAATATTGATATGGATACCACAAATTGTGTTTGTGCGCTCAAAGCTATGCATATTTTTTCGTGTTAACGAGATTCACAAGTTATTTAAAACCAACCATGTATTAGAATTAAATTATTTAGATGCTAATTATAAAAAGTTAGATATAATCTAAAGTACAACAAAGACCGAGGTCTTGAAATCATACAAGTCTAAGGTGCCATAGACAATAGCAAAATTCTTGTAAAACATATTTATAATAAATGATCTAATATAGTTTTCCCAGAAATAGCCACCATGGTGTAGCTTATGAAGAAACATAAATACTATGATCGTTAATTGGTCAAACGTAAATTATCAGTTTTGCCGTCTATTAAACAAGAAAAATTACATATCAAACACGTGCTAGATTCTGGAAAAAACAAGGATATTTTCATTATGTGTAATTTTTAATACATTGGTCAACGTGTGAAGATGAAGTGGAACTCATCCAGTAATATTTTGAAATATTAACACAATATGGTAAAACTATGTGTCCCAATGAACCTTCATTTAATGTAAATTTTCTTTAACATCGATAAAATTCTTGAGAGAAAGTGAAACTTTGTAGGCTCATTTTGAAATGTCGATACAAGCTAGTGGAATGATGAGTCATAATGAACATTACCAGTTGAATAAACAAGCCACATTACGCATTTTTTTTATCATATATAGAGTATATTTTGATGTATTATCACTCTTTTATAACGGAGTTTAATGAGGTACATAATGATGATTATCATTTTTTTTTGCGGTTTTTGTATGGTTTATATGACGATTCAAATGGGTGGAAGCAAGTTAAACAGTTTCCTTACAACGAGCTAATGGAGAACATTTCAATTAATATGAGCATATATAATGGTCTTCATAAGTTTGAAAGAATTCTTATAAGTCTTGACTACTATACAAATAATGCAAGCCACTAATATTGGATTATAATTTTATCCATTGGAATTTCGATCATATCAAGATTTAACAGCATCATCTATCTTGTATCAAAACACCAAAATATCACTTATCTATTATTATAAAATATCCCACCTTCGATGTTTGATATGAGAGATATTGAGCTTGGTTTTGTTGAAAATAATAATTTTATCCTCGTAAGTATTTAATGTTCGCATTTGAGTTATATTGTCAAACTAAATAGACTTATAATCCTGTTTTATGAAGTTTTATTTTATATATTTATATTACAAAAGGTGCACCATACGCTATAAATCTTGTTTAGCATTGTTTCAAACAAAAGTGACTGATCCTAAACTATCAAGTAAGCCTCGTTGTAAAAACATATTTAGAGATTCAAAGTCGACCACATTCGAGAAACACCGACCAAGTGACTAATTTACATGAATTCATCAAGTTAATATTTTTGGAAATTATTTATCAGTGTACTGTTTTGTGTCTAAGACTTTTTGGATTAACATAAGTTTGCGTATTTTAACAACAAATAGAAAGCAAATATTAAACATGAAATGTCATCATTTAAGTTAAAATGTAAAAAATATTACCATATAAAAATACACTATAAGTACAACAAAAAATAACTCAAGCAATACAACTGAATTCAGATAACTTAACTAGATTGCAAAGAAAATAAGTGAATAAAAAATAAACAATACAATATTGTTTAAACTAATGAGATAGGTCATTCTTGTTTGTATCCAGTGATTCTTCATAAGTTAATGATGCACTATAAACCTCTTTATTAATAAGATAATACAATAACTTCTTCTAATAATGTTCACACATAACATCGATAATGCTCCTTCTAAAAGTTTATTTTTCCCTAGTCTTATGTTCATGGAGAAGATAGAAAATCTTATAAGAAACTATAAAATCCACATTTTTTTAACTTAATGACGCGTCATTCTTCAACTACTATATAACTCGTATATTTTGTATACTAACACATAAAAAAATAATGGTTTGATTTACACCGCTAGAGTTATCATAGTATATTTTACTACGAAGATGGTTTTCCTCAAAATATTATATTTCATCTTCGTTCGCTACATATTTTAGGTCTAACTGTTAGTTTAGGCTTGATTTGTATATGATCAATGGTCTATATATAGGTTTCATAATTCAAGATAAAGAAATATGGAGAATCCATGTAAAAGATAATATGTGGGGATAAAATCTAGTTGAGACTCAGTCGTTTGGCTTCAATGTAATCTCCAAACAAACTCAACAGTCTATGCCTTTGTCTAAACAAATACTCATCCATTGATGAATGTTCATCAGTATGTTTGATACGTCTATATATCTGGAACACAATGCTACCCATGGCACACTACCCCTACGTGGCATGCAACTTTGGATTCTGGATGCATCTTTGTCGATCAGGTCTTTTGGTTGTTTGGTACAACATGTAGATTATTCAGTAGGAATATATTTAATTACCGAGTTTCTAGAGAGTGATAATATGTCAGTTCTTTGTTGTTGTGTCGGCCAAGATTTTTCAGCTGGACAAGAAGTAGGCATAACTCGTCTAACACACCCGTCATACCTGCCATATCGAAATTACTATTTTCCGTACGGGACGTCGGAACCGGTTCAGGAAATATCCTCAAAAAATATCAATACATAAAATACTTTAATATCACATGAACCAGTTATTGAATAATTCAAAATTCACTACACAATCGCTAGGAATATGTTTAATTATGCGTAAAATAGGCTAAAACCTTATCTAAAATAAGGTGCAAAACTTGTAGAACATAGTTTTGTTGTGGAAGTGTGCTTGCAATAGCTACCACAACGAAGACAAGCTATGGTAGTTTTGGAAAACGAAGTCGCATAACTTGTCTTCGTTCTAGCAGGTATGGTGCAATAATATACCATTTTAACTTTTTCATTGACTTCAAAATTTCTTCTAATCTAAAATTTTGAAAATCGGTTTTCAACACATGCCTCAAACCTAGATCAAACATAAGTCTCACTTCTCTGGTATTAATCTAACTTAATTTAACATAAGTTGAAACAAATTTGGTTTAAAAATAATTTTAAAATAAAATAAATAAAAATGATGGATTTAACTTGTAATTTTTTTAGTTTCACCATGGTATTATTATATCTTTCATACCGTTTTCATCAAAACATTTATCGAAATGATTTCGGGAATATTTTCATAAAACAATATTGTATAATAAACATAGTGGATGGGTTTAACAAAATAAAAATAATATTTTCTTTTTTTTATTTTTTATTGTTTTGCTAAAAATTTAAAACAAAATTTTATTGTAAAAAAAATTACAATTTTTTATGAAACTTAACCAAGAAGGTGGGGATATAACAAATATTTGGATGTTATAGCTTGATATCTATGCTAATTATAATAAAGAACCATTGACTTGAACTACATAGGCGAATAATTCAGTGCAATGTTTTATCTATTTTTATACTAATTATTTATTCTAAAGTGTTTGCAATAAATGTTGAATTCTGCTATGAATGATAACACCCTTAGTAATATCTATTTCAAACAATCTAAACATCCCAAAACTAAACTTTAAATTCTAAAATATGTGGTGTCAACATTCTGAATTCTTCAAAATAGTGTAAAACAGCTGGATTGAACCTATGTATGGTAACCTCATACATATCTTCTGGACTAAATTAAAGAGACTTAAAATATGCATGTAAGCATGGGATAAAGGTGTTTTTGGCAATATATTCGATAGTATTGCCAAAGCAGAAGAGGATGTCAAAATATCTGAAAGAATTCTTCAAGAGGATAATAATTCTGAAAACAAAACAACTCTCTTCAAAGCGAGAGCTACCTACTTATCTTTGTTTTCTACAGAAGAAACCTTTTGGCAGCAAAAAGGTACTACCCTATGGCTTAAAGATAGAGATAAAAACACTCAAATACTTCAAAATTATGTCAAAAAATAGATCTTTTGATTTAATTTTAAATAAGGACACTTATAGATACTCATTTGGAATAACAATATACCGACATTTGTTTGAATTTTAAAATTTACCAAAAATCACATGCAATATAAATGTTTCCCACAATATTTATAAACACACAAAAACGTATATTTAACAATTAGTAATATTAATCTTCAAAAATTCATATCTTCCAAACATAAACTCAAAAACAATAAAAAAAATTCAAATCTTTTTATTTTAAACTAACAAAACTAAATCCATGAGTAATATTTTTGGAGAATTTTTATTTTTTTTCTTATTTTCATAACCAAAATACACTTGCGGATGCTCAAATTTATTTTAATTTTTTATAAATAAATTAGTTTAATTAAACTGTATGATTGTAAAATGTTTTTCAATAAAATAATGATATATTTCCTTATCAGAGTGTTTATGAACACGGTCAGTAGAGAAATATTACACATTTTGATAGATCTCTCACTCTACTCCCTTCTTAGCTACCAGATGCTTGAGCTCCAAGAGACAAGATTTTTTTCTCTTCTTGATCTTCATCTCCTGATGAAGTAATCTCTCTGTTTCTTATTGATCAATTCCTATCTGTGCAAGAGGTTTTTAGTTCATCTGCTACTAAGGATTTGGAAAAAAAATGTTGAAACAAGTAATCCATTGAGGAAGAAATCGTTTGTTGAGGCTGTAACTTCTGACTCTAAGGGTCTGGTTGATTCTTTCAACCCTGAGGAGGTTAGATATAAGAATGATCACGTCCATTTGCAGTATGATGATAGCTTCTTGGATCACCTGAAATCTAAGTCAAAACATATTATTGTTGGTAAGTGTTCGACTGGTTTACCAAAGAGAAAACAATTGCTTGATTTTTTGGCCAAGTTTCATTTTGTTCAAAGCTATAGTTATACGATTAAGGACTCTAGACATATCTTTATAGAGTTTGATTCGTATAATGATATGGCTAATCTGTGGAGAAGAAATGTGTGGATGATTGGTTCCACGATGATGAGGCTTTTGAAATGGGAGGAAGGTTTTAATGTTAAATATGAAAGTCATGTTACTCCTATATGGAACAAGATGGAGAATCTGCCTGAACACTTGTTTAATGAGAAGATTGTCTCTGATGTGGCTTCTTCTTTGGGAAGGCTTATGCAGATCAAAGTTCCATCCAAAAATAGGGCCTTCTACAATCACTGTTTGGCTAGGATTGAATTGGATTTAACTAGTAAGATTTTCTATGATGTTTGGGTGGGATTCGGTAGCAATCAGGGTTGCTGGGTGCGTATTTCGTACTTAAACCTCCCACAATATTGTAAGTCTTGCTTTCATATTGGTCATGGAATTGATAAATGCAAGAAGCGCAAAGGTCTTGAAGAATCCAAGAAGTCTGTAATGGTTGATAGTAAACAGTTGGACAATGAAAAGGCTGAAGATTTTGCCAAGAAAGTTGTTATTAATGCTGGGTCTATTGAAGCTGGTGTTGAGAAGTTGGATAGTTTCAAAACTGTTGAAGGGCTTGGCAGTGAAGTTAATGCTATGTCTTCTAGAATTAATATGGAAGGTGCTATTCAAACAATGGAATTCGGTTATAGTGTCTTGGAAAGTATTAAAGTTAAAGATATAAATACTCTTTCTCCCAAGAACTCAAATCTTGAGAGTCTGACATCTTCTCCTTTTCGGGGCTGTGTGGAGGAAAAGAATGATGGCTCTCACTAGCTTGTTCATTCAGGAAATATCAGAAAAGTTGAAGGTGTTAATGGTGTGATAGATCTTCAGGAAGGTGTGTCTGGTTCTCAGGATGTTGAGGATAATAATAACAAACATGAAGAAATGATTGGTGCTCTTCAAACTTTGGGGAATACTAATAACCAGGACTATGAAAATTTAGCTTATGAGTTTTCTTCTCCTAAAGTTGGTGGTGAGAGTCCTCAAACTTCTTCAAGAAGTCAGTTGCTGGTCTCTAGGAGTTCTCAACCTGTTAAAAGAATAACCAGAAGTAGGATTCACAGGAAAGACTCATCTGAGGAGGAGGAGGATTTCACAACTATAATTGACAGACAGCTTAAGCAAGCTAAGAAGAAGAAGCTGATCAGGAGTTCCCATCAATTGTCTATAACAACACATAACTCTAAACGTTCTCTTAACTATGATTAGTATTCTGAACTGGAATATTCGTGGCATTAGAAATAAATCTTCTTTTATGAGACTTAAGCATCTTATTAGAGTTAATAGGGTTGATTTAGTTGTGATTCAAGAGCCTTTAATAAGTAAAGATAATCTGGTTACTTGTGCTTCTAAAATTGGTTTCAATAATAGTGCTTCTAACATTTCCAATAAGATTTGGATTTTCTGGAATGATAACATATCTGTTAATATTTTGCTTGATCATATCCAATGTTTGCATATTGAGGCTGCTCTTAGTTCTCTAGATAAAAGCTTTCTTTTAACTTTTGTCTATGCTAAATGCCAGCGTTTAAATAGAATTGATTTGTGGGATACTTTGCGTATCATTTCTTGTGATACTAAAGCTTGGCTTGTGTGTGGAGATTTTAATTCAATTAGTTATATAGATGATCAGATTGGCTGCTCTACGTTTTGTCAAAACAGTGCTGATGATTTCAATAAAATGTTGAGTGATTGCTATCTTATGGATGCTGGTTATGCTGGGTCGAGGTTCACTTGGTCTAACAAGACAAATTGGAGACGTCTGGATTGGGTATTTATTAACAACTCTTGGAATGATGTCTTCAATAATACCAATGTTATTCATAAGCCTAGAATTGGTTCTGATCACATGGCTATCATTGTTAATTGCTCTTCTTTGAATTATAGTTCTAGAAAGAGTTTTAGATTTCAAAACATGTGGCTTCTTGATGAAGGGTTTTTGTCTATTGTGGCTGATAGTTGGAGGCAGGATATTGATAGTGATCCTTTGAGCAAGTTTTGGCTTAAGCTTAAAAGGCTTAAAGCTGTTCTTGTTGATTGGAATAAACAGCATTTTGGAAACATTTTTAGTAAGATTCAGGCTTTGGAGGATGAGGTTCTCAGGGTGGATATCTTGCATCAGAATCTCAATTCTAACCAATCGAAGGAGGAGTTAAATAAGGTTAATGTTATGCTTATGAATTCTTATAAGATGGAGGAGGAGTATTGGCTGCAGAAGTGTAATGTGGAGTGGATCATGGATGGTGACAGAAGTACTAAGCTGTTTCACATCTATGTTTCTAAGAAAAGGAAGAGGAGTGCCATTAATGGAATTAAGGAAAATAATGTTTGGATAATTGATAAAGACTCCATTGGTCATTCAGTTGTTGATTTCTTTACTTCTGCTCTTGCTTGTAGTCCTTACAAGGATAAACAAGATGAGTTGGAGAAGCTCAATCATAGCCTTTTTGATGTCATTCCTTATGTCATTACTCCTGAAGATAACAAGAGTCTGCTCACTCTGCCTAGTGAGGAGGAAGTTTACAAAACAATCAACAATTTAAAGGCCTCTAGCATGGCAGGTATGGATGGGTTTAATCTGGTTTTTTATAAAAAAATGTTGGAGCATTATTAAAAGTGATCTGATATCTGCTCTCCATCACTTTATTAGAGGCTATCGTATCCCCAGAGGCATTCTTGCTACTGGCATATGTCTCATTCCTAAGTCTAATAACCCCTCTAGTTAGAGTGACTACCGGCCTATAAGTCTGTGCACTCTTCTTAATCGTATTATGGCTAAGATTCTGAATGATAGACTTGTTATTCTTCTCCCTAAAGTAATCTCTAGTTCCCAAGGTGGGTTTGTCCCTGGCAGTTCTATTCACTCAAATATTTTAACTGCCAAGGAGCTCCTGTATGACTTAAATAGAAAAGTTAAGCATAAGAACATTGTCATTCAGTTGGATATGTGTAAAGCTTTTGATAAGCTTAGCCATTCTTTCCTTTTTAAAGTTTTAACTTGTTTTGGCTTCTCCAATAGATTTGTTAGGTTAATTAGCACCATGATTACTAATGTTTTTGTCTCTATATTGGTGAATGGAGCCTCATATGGTTTCTTTAAGACTGCTAAGGGTCTCAGGCAGGGTGATCCCCTTTCGCCTAGCCTGTTCATTATAGCAGAAGAGGTTTTATTGAGGGGTGTTTCTTTACTCTTTAAGGATAACAAAAGTTTGAGATACAAATGTCGCAGTAGGTTATGTATTAGTAACCTGGCTTTTGCTGATGATATTCTCTTGTTTACTAATTTTAAGGATGCTTCTTTAGCATCACTTAACGCTTTCTTGCAGGAGTATCAAGAAGTCTCTGGGCAGGTGATTAATAAAAGTAAGACTAAGGTGATCATTGCTAGTGGTATGAATGATGATAGCATTAGTTCAATTTCTAATGTTACTGGATTTAACTCTACTATGCTTCCTACTGATTACCTTGGTATTACCATAAGCACTAACAACAAATCTGTCATTTATACTAACCTTCTTAAAAAGATTAAAAATAGAATTGTGGATTGGGAATCAAAGCATCTTTCTTTCTCTGGTAGGATCACTCTCATTAATGCTGTTCTTATGAATATCGTTTTATATTGGATGCATAGCAATGTTATCCCTAGTTCTGTTATTAATAAAATTGAAAAGGCTTTCAATGTTTTTCTTTGGGGTTCTACTGGTGTTGAGCATAAAATACATTGGTGTAGTTGGAAATCAGTTTGTAAAACGTATAAGGAGGGGGGTCTTAATATTAGAGATTTAGCTGATGTTCAAATGACTACTTCTTGTAAGCTTTGGTTGCAGTTTAGGGACAATAAATTGCTCTGGGCCAATCTGTTTCATGATATTTATTGCAATAAGAAGCATCCTTTGCAGCTGAGTAGTAGCATCAAAGGCTCTATGGTATGGAATAGGCTCAAGAAGATTCAGTCTACTGTTGATCAGTTTGTTAGTTGGTCTTTAGGTGAAGGAAATGTAGACTTCTGGCTGGATAAGTGGTCTGGTTCTGATCCTCTTCTTTATCTTGACAATTCTATTGATAATAGTTGGTTTCATCAGGAGAAGGTTAATGCTTATTGGTCTAATAATCAGTGGGATCCGGATTGTATTGTCAATCTTATTAGTAATGAAGATAGTGTTCGCATTAAAAACTGCATTATAAATCACAACAGAAAGGACAATATTTTATGGACTTTATCCTCTATTGGCTTCTTCAGTTTTAAGCACACTTGGGACTTTATTAGATCTCATTACACTGAGTCTAGTTTGTTTCACAAAATCTGGAATGATTTAACTCCTAAAAAGCATTCTTTTATTCATTGGAAGCTTGTTAAAAACTACATGTCTACTGACTCCATTCTTATGAAAAGACATATGCATATTGCTTCTAAATGTCAGTTCTGTCTTAATTGTGAAACTACTCAGCATGTTTTTATTTCTTGTGAGATTGCTTGGTCAGTCTGGTTGCATTTTTCTGAGCTCTTTAACATTATGATTTATAGATATATGACTCATGTCCATATGTCTAGAACTTGGTTTAGTAGCTCTAATATGAAGAATCATATTAGAAATGTAATTCCTTCTATTATTTACAGTACTATTTGGAAGCATAGAAATCATTGTAAGTTTAAAAACAAGTTTGTTTCTTCTAATATTATCATTAAGGATGTTCACAGAATCATTTATTACATGTATGCTGCTGATATGTTAAAGTTTAAGCATTGGTCTAATGATAGTTCTGTTGCTAAAAGGCTGGGATTCTTAAATTTGTGTTTTAACTCCTCTTCTAGACCTATTGTTCTGCAGTAGGTTCCTCCTTCTGTGGGTAGGTATAAGCTCAACACTGATGCTTCTGTGGTTTTTAATGGTGAAGCCAGTGCTGATTACATTATCAGAGACTCTGAAGGTAACCTCATTTATGCTCGTGGAAATGTCTATGGCAAATTGTCTCCTATTATGGCTAAAGCAAGGGCTTTAATGGATGGTTTGGCTACTTGTAACTCTAAGGGTTTCTTTTCTGTTGACGTTGAAACTGATTCTTCTTTGCTAGTTAACTTTATTGAGAATGATAATATGGGTGCTCTTCACTGGTCTCTTTTCCCGGTCATTAATTGTTGTAGAATATTGCTGACTTCTACTATGACCATTAAGCATGTCTTTAGGAACCAAAATCGTGCAGCCGACTGGCTGGCACGATGGACTTTAAAATGTAAACTCAAAATTGAGTATGTGTTTGATAATGCTCCTACTGCCTTGAAATCTATTCTAGTTCTTGAAAGTCTTGGTGTACCTTATATTAATACTCCAGATTGAGTTTGTTTCAAGTGTTGCTTATTGGCTTTTTTGATGTTTTGCTGGTCATGTTGCTGCTGAGTTGTTGTTCGAATGATGCTCTATGCCTGTGAAGCCTGAGTGATTGGTAGCTGGCTGGTGGTTACTTCTCTTGGTGCTGATGCTGCTGTTAGATTGTTTCCCACATGCCAGTTCGATTGATTGGTGCGTTGAAGCTCTTGGTGCTGATGCTGCTGTTAGATTGTTTCCCTCAAGCCAGTTCGATTGATTGGTGCGTTGAAGCTCTTGTGGCTGGTAGCTTCTGTTTTGGGGTGTTGTTCAAGGGTTCTTGCTGGCTCCGCTTTTTTGGCTGGATTTGTTGATCTGGATGGATTGGGTCTCTTGTTTCTCTTGGCTTGTTTGTTCAAGTATTGTTTGGTTAATGGGAGGCAGCCTATTGTTAGTGATGTTGTCTTCTTAGGGTTTTGTTCTTTAATCCTTAGTTAGGGTTTGGTTGTAGTCTTTTGTTTTGGAGGGATATTTCCCGCCTTGTTACTTTCAAATTTTCAATTTATCAAATAAAAGTCTATTACCTAAAAAAAATGAACACGGTCAGTATATTACCATATTAAAAGCTAAGGATATTTAAATATTATAAAATAACAATAAAGATAATTAATAATTTTAAAAACAAAAAAAAATGCGAAATATATAGATATTTTTTGTGTTTAAAATTCATAAATATATAGATAATTACGAGTGTTTAATTTTTTTTATTTTTTGAAAAGTTGTAGTATAACAATTTGATGAATTAACAATTAAAAAGAAATTCACAAACATAAATATTAAAACAAAGAGATTCGCCACATAAAAAAATCTTTTTTTTTATATATATATATATATTATTTGATTTAAAATCGCATCAAATTGATATAACAATACGCGGAAAATAAATCATCTTTCAATGATTCACTTAAGAATAAATAAAAACAAGATTATTTATGGGTTTTGTGTGCAACTATCCATCTAATATTTTGTTCTTCAACGAGCGATTCTGTAGATGAACTTGAGAAATCTGCAGAACGAGTTAGTAAAAAAAATCCTGACACTAAAGAAAACAGAAAAAAATTTAGGGTTTATGATGATGAAATTCCTAAACTCAACCCCTTATCTATAGTCTTTACAATGTGAAGTCCAACATTTTAAATCTCATCCTATAATACTTCTTTGTCTTTGGAGACCATAACCCGAGAAATTGATAATTCAATTTATTCCATGAATTATAAGTTCAAGCTTAAGTTTTGAGATTTTGGCCCTTTTCATCACAGTGCCTAAATTCAACTCGGTTACAACACTTGGACCCATAACACTGTTTCAAAGTAGTCACATTACCATTACCAATCAATTACTTGGGCCAATTATTGAGTGTATCCTAAGATTAATACGGTTTGTAATTGTATATATCTACTCTTAAATGGTCATACCTTTGGAGATCCAATACAATACAAATATAAATAAATATTTCCAAGCATATATATATATTAAAATAAACGTTAATAAACATTAATGTGTACAATATTTCAAAATATAACATAAAATCTAATAACAAAATCTCTCACTGAAACCAACAATCCTCTAAATCAGCTACACCCATACTAATGGTGTGTCCCTGGAAAACCTTAGGTAAAATCGCATTTGTTATAACATTTGTTATCATGGAGTTTGTGCTGATGTGCTATATGTTTATCTTATCCATCTGAACTATCAATTTAACACAAAATAACTTTATGTCTATGTTTTTAAACCTAAACAAGTTTGTATTAGTGTTAAAGTATTGCACTTTAAAAATTATGCAACAAAAATTATCGGTTTGATGCCTGAAAGCATGCAACAATTATTGCACATGGTGGACGATGCAATAAGTCTTTACTTTTTACACTTTTCCAATATATTTCACCTCTAGGTAATGAGAATAAGTTTCTCGAAGTTCCTCTTAGTGTGTGCTCACATCTATCAAAAACTAAGTCGGAATACCCAATGATCTCCAGTTTATTCGACTTCTCATATGTCAACATGTGTTCATTTGTTCCTTGCAGATACTTGAGTACCCTTTTAATGAGCTTTCAATAGTTCGTGTGTGGTTTACTAACATATCTTCCCAACATATTTACATCAAAGGCAATGTATGGCCTATTACAAACTTAAGAATATATTAAACTCTCAACTTCTGAAGTATAAAATACCAATTTCATTTCCTCAATCTTAACTTTAGTCTTATGACATTGACCTAGACTACGCTTGTCACCCTTTTCTAAAGGGTTATTTAAGGGTTTGAAATCTGCAAATCTGTAACGTTGTTATACACTAATCCAAGAATACCACGAGAGTGATCCCAATGTATCTGGATTTCTAATAGAAAACTGGCATCACCTGGATCCTTCATATTAAACTTGTCTGATAGAAATATTTTTATAGTGTATAACAATTCTTTATAATTCTAAGCAAGCAATATGTCATCCACATACAATATAAGAAATAATAAATTACTCCCACTAAACTTGTGATACATACAATCCTCAACTGAATTGATTTTAAAGTCATAACTGACTATCACCTCAAGGAATGTTTGGTACCATTGATGAGAGGCCTATTTGAGCTTATAAGTCGATTTCATAAATCTCTAAACCAGATTATTTGAATTAATTTCTACAAAGTATTTTGGTTGCACCATATAAATCATTTTCTCAGAGAAAAGCGGTTTTAACATCCATCTGGTGACCTCAAGGTCAAAATGCACAACTAATGCCATGATTGTATTAAAGGAATCCTTTGTCGATACTGGAGCGAACATTTCTTGAAAATTAATCCATTCATGTTAAATATAACATTTCGCTACAGGACGTGCTTTATGTCTTTCAACATTAACCATGGAAATTTGTTTAGTTTTGTAAACTCAAACTCACTTACAACCAAATGTCTTTTTTCCTTCAAGTAATGGGACAAGATCTCATACCGTATTGTTCTGCATTGGTTTATAATCTTCCTTTATAACGTCAATACACTATCGAGAGTCAGAGCTTGCCATGACCTATTTGTAAGATAAGGGATCATCTACAGTTCCAGCACATGACTCATCATGCTCCAGAAGATATACAAAAAATTATGGACCTATCATGCTCTTCTTTTCTCTCATGGACCTTCTTAAGGGAATTATTTTCTCTTGTTGCATTTCTTGAGGAGGTAGAGTTTAATCATTATGAACGATGTCATTTTGATCTTATTGTGGAATATTACCTTGAGGTTCCTCTTGTTCTACCTAGACTATATCCTGGTTAGAAACCTCAGGTGGAGCATCAGTGTTAATTTGAAGATTACCCTGCTTTAAAGGGACCGAAATGATTGGCATTACAGCCCAATCTTCTGATACATGAGTATCCCCATTAAAACCTCCATGAATCTCTATAGATTCTTCCTCAACCCGATAGATTGATAATTCAATTTAGCATTGGTCGTAGATCCGCTGCTATCTTTTTAATTTATTCAAATATTTTGTCTACATATCATTGCAGATCAATAGAAAGTCGACTTAGAAATTTGCATTATTTTCATCCGGTCCTTAAATTAACCCCGGTTATTTTTAATTTGGACTTCTGTAGTAATGGCCAAAGTATTTATTTACCATATCGGTCTAAATTATTATCGATACATAATTATATTAAATAAATATATACAAACAATGAATCCTGATAAAAAAAATAGTGATTAATTTATTCGTGTCTTTACTCTTTTAAAAAGTAATATTATATATTTTTTGTTTAGATAAGCAGTTTGCCTAATAACATCTATAATATTTTATTATCAGTTTAATTCAATTTTTTATTAATTATATTTAAATGATTATACTATATATAATTAATACTGTGTTTTTTTATATCGTTCAATTATATCGATGTTCAACCAAACTACACCAATTGTTCATTAAATATTTGGTATGATATGAAAATTTCAAATTAATATACCTCGTACAATATCAATATTTTAAATAAAATATATGATATTCTAAAATATAAAATTAAATCGGTATTTTTTATGGATATTTTAAAAATATATAATATATAATTTTATTGAATATATAGTTTTTTTATTGGTATTTTTTATAGTTAAAATTCTATTTATTTTTTTTAAATTTATTTTATAATTATACTTTATATATTTGACCCTTTTAAATTTTGAAAATAAATTAACATATATATTAATTATAATTTCTAATTTATAATTACTTAAAATTATCAAAAAAGAATTTGTCTAAAATTTATGATTTATGTTTTTAATTATGTTTTGTTTCTATTTTATTATAATAAATTGTACCAAATCCTATTCTATCGAGTAATTTGGTATATTAAATAACAATATACTGAATTTTTTATTTATACTACGAAATAATTGATAAGAATAATAATTTAAATGGTATGGTAAAAAATATTCATAATTAGAACCATCTAAATACTATAAATTTATTTGAATGAGACATTTTAAATAATATTTGGCGTATTAAATAACAAAAATGGTTTATAATTAATTGAGAAGAATATTTTGAGCTACAAATCTATAATCTAGCTATAAATGTAATATAAGAGTAGACTCATGATCTACAAGACTACTTATTGGAGCATAGAAGAATATATAATATATTAGTCACATATTATTTAAAATATTTTTTAGATTGATTAATTGTATAAATATATCATTTAAAATACTTTTAGTTAATTAATTAATTTTATAAATTTATATTTAGTCAAATATACCATTTAGATGGATTAATTGTATAAATATCATATAAGATATCTATAATTACTCAATATATTATTTATTTTATAGTATGTTGAGTTTTATATATGTTTGTAATACTTATGTTTATCCCAACATGTTTCTTTTGTCGATGTTGAAAGAAATTTTATGACAGGTAGACGACATACACGTTTCGTAATAAGCAAAGGTGGATTTTATGATAAAAATATGTAGCTCAAGAAGGATATATCAAAGTGAGCTAGCTTCATCCATACATAAGCCACTCATTTATATTCAACGTCTATTCAACGTCGATATTGGGTTGTGAACTAGTAGGTTGTCATTTCGAAGAGAAAAAACCAAATTATCATCGGAATATACATAATATTATGATGTTGACCTACTAAAATTGGGACATCCTTCCTAATCAACGTAAATATATGAAAAGAGAGATAACGATGATGTTATAGTAAGTCGTAAACCATAATCAATAGTACCCTAAACGTATATGATAATTGGTTTCATAAAGACGAAGTGTGACTCTCGTGGAGCATGCATAAAATTCTAAATTTTCTGAACTACATAAAAGATTCTATGACTAGTGAAAGTGATGTATTATAGAACTCTAGCTAAGCTCCTATATAATGTCTCATCGGGTAATAACTGGACATATGATGCGCTCACTTTCGAAGAAGCGTCAACAAGTGTGTGGTACAATTTTCATGTGAAGATAGATGCACGGTGTACGATATCATGAGTTCACTCTGATTGAGATAAAAACAAGTCGCAATTGTTATTTAAACCAATATTTCCATAAAATGGTGAATGAGTCCTAAATATGACATAGTGAATTCACGTGAGAGCATGCAGTAAAGTTTCTTTAGTACGTCGATATTGAATGCTAATAATATAATATTATCTATGATAAGGTTGAATATTTTAGTTATTGAATCTTGTTTTTATCCGATGGGCAGTTTGGACCAAAAACGCTAATAAGTGAAACTGGACATGACTAACGTAGTGGAATATGACTAAGCTAGATTTTGGTCACTTCATACCAAATTAGTAATGGGTCCTTAAACTCGACCCGACTCCACCATCCGATCCAACAGGCTCATGGGTCACTAATTAAGTATAAATACCCCAACTACTTTCATTAATGAGGGTAATCAAAATTTACTGCTAGCACACAACTTAATTATCTTACTACTCTCTACCTTAAACATTAAATTTCCCAAAACACTTTATAAGATTATCCTCAGACAGAAATTAACCACACCAAATTGGCGACCATAGTGGGAGCACGACGGTGCCTGAATTTCACAATTAAAAACCAGCAAACAAAGTAGTTCGGGTGGATCTGAATGAGAAGAATGTTCCATATCCTGAGGTGGAAGTTGCAAGGGAGAACAATGAGTATACTATCGAGGAGCGCAACCAGTTGAGAGCTGCAATAGAGGCGTTGAGAGCAATAAAACAAGCAGAGAAATGAGTTAAAGAAAAATCAGGTGCATCAGTACTTCACCACACTAACAATCCTAGAGAAAACGAGCAGTCTTTGAAGACCCATCTCGGTTCCAAGAAGATACACCAATCTAAACCTGTGGAGAGTTCTACATTTGAGTCTTCCAGCAGTTCATCTAATGAGGCAGGGCTTGAAGAATCATTATCTTTAAGCAGTGATGAGGGAAGATCAAAAAATAAAATGAGGCTGACTAAAAGACATTCAAGAACAATAGATAGGCATAGCAAGCTTAAGAAGCACCATGGCAAGGGTAAGGGGTCAACCAACCAGCATGCTGATCAGTTGTTGATTGATCCCTTTGCTTTTCAGTCCGAACTAGGTATTTTTGTTACCCCTAAGAAAGATACTGTTTTTAGTCGTAACAAGAATTGGAGGCAATCGCCTTTGTCTGCGAAGATACTCTCCGGACATCTTCCTAAGAGGTTTGACAGCTCCAAGATGGATAAATATGATGGGAACTGAGATCCGGACAACCATCTGGAGCAGTTTAAGAACTTCATGATGAATTTTGACGACGACAAGCTATTGTGTAGGGATTTCTCCCAAACTTTCACAGGAAGTGCCCTCAAATGGTACAACAGTCACCCGTAGGGGTGCATAAGAAATTTCGATACATTTTGTGTTGCCTTCCGAAGGCAACTCGTTGGAAGTAAGGAACTCAAGGGAAATGGAGATACCATTATTCATTGTGCTCAGGAGCCGAACGAGTCCCTAAATGAGTACATCAATCCTTTTGTAAACACAAAAGAATGGGCTAGAAGATTGCTTTAAACAAGTTGCGATTTCTTCCCTCAGACAAGGTTTGAATCCAGGTAATTTAGTCGGTTGAGTGACTCGGAAAAAGGCTATAACCTAGGATGGTTTGTTGAATCAAGTAGGAAATTAAATCAACGTTGAGGAGACACAAAAAAACCAGAGTACACCGCCAGGTTAGGTCTACTACTATAACAATAACACCTCCAACCAGTGGCGGATCTAGGAATGAAAATTAGGGGGGGGGGGGGCTAAACTATAAAACGTATACATATCTTCCGAAACATTTCAATAGTTTCGCCAAACCTAGTTCTGTTATTAGTTTTGAATGTGTTATCTAGTTCTAAAAACACCCGCGTGTTAATTCTAAAAAACACCAATTTTTCACTACTAGTACGACGACAAACCATTGTAAAACAGTCTTCTTCCAACCATTTTGTAAACAAAAATAACATAAATTTATAAAAATATTTTAGACCAAATCTTTTTCATGATGGTTTTGTTCCAATGTTTTAATTTCTCATAAATATTATAAAAATATCAATTTCTCTCTTTTTGTGTGTGTTTTAATTATTTATCATTTTATTTAATTTCTAAGTTTATTATATTTTTTAATAACTTATTTTAACTTCTACTTACTAATCTTTATTTTGTTATAGGAAAATAAGGCTGAAATTTTCTTTTAAAATTAATTATATTTTATAATTATAACAAATAAAGTAATATAGAAATTAAAAATGAAAATCAAACATTTAATTTTGTAACAAAATATAACTACTGCATCATTATAGTGGCGGGACCTAGGGGGGTTCCAGCCCCTGGTAGCCCTAGAGTGGCTCCGCTACTGCCTCCAACTACTAATCAATCCGGTTACAGGCCAAAAGAGACTTGACATGGATCTAACAGGTCGAGGTAAAATTAGTCTAACCAGACTCAAAGCCAACAGGTCAGAAACAAGAGGGGGGCCTGGGTTCAACCTGAGTGGTTTGCTGAATTAGCGAGAGTGTGGCTACAATCTATGACAAAACTAAAAATGAAGTGCACTTTAGAAAGCCAACAACATTTCAATCCCCTTGAGAAAACCGGAGCACCTGTTTCTGCCAATACCACAATGACATAGGTCATGATACGCATGATTGTATAGCCTTGAAACAGGATTTCTAGAACCTCATTGAAAGGGGCAAGTTGGGAGCCTATGTCAAAACACGAGGGGGAAACAAACCAGATAATGCTCAAGCCAATACTTCTCGAACTGGTCCTTCGTACAATCCTGGAACATCCACACAAGAGGGTGCAATGGTAATTACTGAGAGGTTTGATATAGACTTTAAGTATCTTGATCCAGATCCGAGTCAAAATTGGGTAGGGGTAATAACAGACAAGACCAGAACTGTCTCCGGTCTTATTAACTTTTTTAAATCATTGAAAATTTTTGGAGGGGATACAGTGACTGCGCCTTCTACTTCATCAAGGAAGATGCCTTTCCATAGTTTAGCCACCTAGTTGGATGAGAAATGTCCACCCATGAGTATCAATCCCCATCTCCCTTTATAGTTTTTGATGAGGATGACCTAAGAGACATTGCAGGGCCTCATGAAGATGCGGTGGTAATATGGGTATCAATAGGAGGAAACGATATACGTCGGATTCTGATTAATACAGGTAGTTCAGAAAACATCTTGTTTTTAAGCTCCTACAAGCAGATGAGAAACCTTTTGGTTATACAACATTCGAACAGAACCAACGTAGGCTTCACAAGAAGTTCTACAGATGTTATTGGGGAGTTCGAATATGAAGTGTTGTTGGGTAAATGACCCTTTAAGAAAAGGTTAAGAGTACTATTTGTTCTGGTGGATTGCCCAACATCTTACAGTGCAATATTTGGGAGGTTTTGGCTCTCCAGAATGCATGTTGTGGGTATTGTACGGAGCAGCCAGAAGATAGCCAGGAAATGTTATGCAACAACCCTTGCCCCCTAAGACTTTAGAGGCAGTCAGAGTTAACAGAGATTAGCACTTATTGGAGACTTCTGTTGATGAAAATGAAATTGATGATCCCATGGAGGCTCCCAGTGTTATAATACCTATTGATGAGGTTGAAACTAACTCCCCCGCAGAGGGCAAGAATTTTAAAATTGGTTTCAAACTGGCACCGGATTTGAAACATCGGTTATTGTCTTGTTTGATGAATAATCAACATGTTTTTGTATGGTGTAATAGTGATGTCACTGGAGTGCCAGCTGATATTATTTTCCATAACTTGTCAATCTGAACTGATATTGCACTAGTTGTACAGAGGAGGAGGTCTTTCTCTAAGGAAAAATCAGATGTGATTGTTCAGGAAGTTGATCGTCTAACCAAGATGGGTCACATTAAAGAATCCCAATACCCTTTGTGAACTGCCAACCCTGTTATGGTCAAGAAAAAGAATGGAAAGTGGCGCATGTGCATTGATTACACTGACCTTAATATGACATGCCCCCAAAGATCTTTATCATGTTCATCGGATAGACCAGTTGGTGGATTCTACCTCTAGAAACAAGTTATTTTCTTTCATGGATGTTTTTTTAGGGTACAACCAGATACAAGTAGATCTGAAGGATCAAGATCATATTACTTTCATCACAGACAGGGGTCTTCATTGTTATAAGGTAATGTCGTTCGGATTGAAAAATGTTGGGGCTACTTACCAAAGATTAGTGAATAAAGCTTTTGCTAATCAGATTGACAGAAACATGGAGGTTTACATAGATGATATAATGATCAAAATCTTGGAGGAAGATGCACATATATCTGACCTTCAAGAAAAATTCTCTAACTTTGAGGCTGTGAATTTAAAATTGAACCCTGAAAAGTGTGCATTTTGGGTCTGATCTGGAAAGTTCTTGGGCTACATAATATGTGAAAAAGGAATTCAGCCTGATCCGAATCAACTTAATGTCTTGCTAGCTATGGACCCTCCTAGGAATATCAAAGAAGCTCAAAGACTGACAGGACGATTGGCTGCATTGAACATGTTTATTTCAAGATCATCAGACAAGTGCACTTCATTCCTTCAAGTATTAAGGAATGCTAAAGACTTTAATTGGTCTCCACAGTGTGATCAGGCTTTTATAAAAATCAGGAAGTATTTGTCTTCACATGAAACTCTTTTCAAACCTGTTCGAGGGGGAAATATCCACGTATATATAGTTGTATCAGAGTATGCAATAAATGTTGTGCTAGTAAGAGAAGTGGAAAATTACCCTCGTTCGGTGTATTACATCAGCAAAAGTTTGTTGGATGCTGAAAGAAGATATTTGAAGTTGGAAAACTGGCATTGGCCTCAGTAATTACAGCCATAAAGATGAGACCATACTTCCAAGCTCATTCTATTGTTGTTCGAACATCTTTCCTCTTGAAAGATGTTCTTTAGAAAGCTGATGTGTCAAGTAGAATGACCAAGTGGTCAGTGGAGCTGGGTGATTATGATATTGATTTTCCGCCCTGACATCGATTATAGCCCAGTGAGTGGCTGATTTCTTGGTAGAATTTCATGATGATTGATCCTCTGGTCGGATGTTAGAAAACCAGTCTAAGAAAGAATGGGCAGTTCGAACTGATGGTGGATCAGTACTATGGGTTGTGGGGCTGGAATTTGTTTAACTTCTCCCTATGGGGACAATATGTACCATGCCATATATTTTGGCTTTAGATTTTCTAACAATGAATCTGAATATGAGGCAGCAATAGTAGGTATTAAGCTGGCTCTCATATGTGGGGCAAAGAGAGCCCGATTAACGAGTGATTCCCAATTGTTGATTCATCATGCTCAAGGAAAATCTGAAGCAAAAAAAGAACAATTAATTAAATACTCCCTCATGTTGAAAATATTTACTGCAAACTTCATAAATATCTGCTCTGAACATATCCATAGATCGGAAAATATTATGGCAGACTCTTTGGCAACCATAGCCTATTCTGAATCTTACCCATGGATTCTTGTGCAAGAATTTTCATCGGTACAAACAGGATAAGAAAAAAAAAGCGAAGGAAGTATGAGCATACTTGTTATTCAACCTAAATAATGGAGATATGATCTTCTCCAGTTTATCACTGGTGGGATATTGCCTCCGGATAAAGCCATGGCTAAAAAATTCAAGTATAAGGCTCGTGGTTCCTTGATATTAAAGGAAGTTCTTTAAAAGAAATCTTTCAGCAGACCTCTCTTGCTTTTCTTAAGATTTACAGAATCCCAAGTTGTGTTATCTGAACTACGTGCTGGAGAAGGTTTTTCCCACTGTGGCTATAGGGACCTAACGTGGAGAATCTTATTAGCAGGGTACTTTTGGCCAACCATAATGGCAGATGCTAAAGAGATGGTAAAAAAGTGTGATCCTTACCAAATATATAGAAATGAAATTCATGTGCCAACTATGAAGACTATATCTGAAACGTTACCTTTCGAAAGATGGGGGTTAGATCTAGTTGGGCTTCTTCCCATGACATCCAGTTGATGTAGAACAATCATAGTTGTTATTACTATTTCTCTAAATAGATAGAGGCAGCTCATTTAGCTGGAACCACTTTGAAGGAAATCATTAAATTTATTTATTCTAACATATGTTACAGGTTTGGGGTTTTCCGAAAGATTACCACGGATAATGGGCCGCAATTTGATAATAAAGATATGAAACTATTCTGCACCTCCAGAGGAATTTAACATTGTTTTTCTTCTCCTTTCCACCATCAAGCAAATGGGCAAGTTAAAGTTGGAAATCGGACAATCTTGTCCGGATTGAATAAGAATCTGGAGGGAGCTACAGGAAAGTGGCCAAGTTATTTACAAGAAGTATTGTAGGTCTACCGAACTACACCTCGGGTTGCCACACACAAATTTCTTTTTTTTCTTGTGTATAAGATGGATGCAATTACTCCCATAGATGCTACTTTTCCATCTCACAGAGTTCAAAACTATTCCGAACAGGCTAATGATATAGCCGTCAGGAATCAGTTTGATGTAATTGAAGAAAGAAAAATTAAAGCGCATTTAAGGACATCGCATTACCAAGGTTTGATGAGGAGCAGATTTTCCTCCAAAGTTAAAAGAATGCATTTTTAATTAGGTAAGAAAGTCTTAAAAAAGTATTTTTACACACCAAGGAAAAAGCAGTTCGGTAAGTTAGCTCCGAAAAAGGAAGACCCTTATATTGTCTAGTGGGAAAGTTAAACCATGAACATACAGGCTCCAAGACAAGGAAGGGAGAGCGTTAAAACACCCATGGAACATTGAGCATCTTAGGTTATACTTAGAGTAGAACTCTCTTGTAAATATTTACTTTTTAAGCATCAATGTAAATATTATGGGGCATACTTTTTCCTACCCTGGTGGCGCGGGGAGGTTTTAATGAGGTGTCCGAGTTTTTCAATAATATATTATTCCTTCTTCAAAAGTCTGGTGCAGGTGCAAGTTTGTTTTTCATTAAGCCACAGAATGCGGTGGTCGGATATTAAATATTTATTAATCACCCCGGCTCTCAAATGTCTTTGAGTTGATTGGATACATTCAACACTTGGTCACATTTATTAAACACATATGGTTAAGGATATTTAATACCCGTGTTTAACACCTCTGAAATATTGAAGGCTATCTAAATATTGGCCATAAAGAGTTAAACAAAATTTAAACAAAGGAAAATATGAAATTAGAATCTGATCGGATTGAAATCGATCTATAATTCACAAATATCTTGACCCTTCAAGGACTTTAAGTTTTTTATATTTGAAATTAAACAAACAGTATAACAAAATTCCTTGGCCATTGTGGGTCAAAAAATTTCGCTTGATATCACATAATTTTCACCATTGTGGGTCAGAATTTTAGATGAGCTTGGAGGACGGTAAGGCCCCGCGAAATCATCCTTTTCCAAATCATTGAAATATATATTAATGTTTTGAAAAGCTTCAAAATTTATCTCTCCAACAGCAGTGTCATGTTCAAAATAAAGATTGGGTGGAATTTCCTATTGCAAGGTAGGATCATCAAGAGCTGGAGGAGGGACTTTATACGGACGTACAATTACCTCTAATCCCAGAGTGATTTTTTTATTTTTTATAGTTTTTTCATCACTGCTTGCTTTGCGTTTCTTATCCTTCTTCGTAATATTTGGTGGGTAATCTGATCCACCAGCCTCCTTAACAATAACTTGCGTTGCTTCCAACAGAGTAGCATTAATTCCTTCATGATTCTCTGAACCGGTCCCTTAGATGGTTGTCTGAAGTGGATCTGTTGTGGTTTTCTTCTTTCTTTTGTTAGTCATCTTATTCAGAGGACTAGGGGTTTTGGTCCTGGAAGGAAAGTAAAGCTTAGCATCTTTAGCCTCGGTTCTCCTCAAAATAATATCTCCAGGAGGAGGGGTGGTCAGTTCTTCCCAAGAGAGGTCTCTTCTCTCTATGGTGTTCCACAAATGAGACCTCACAAAGTTCCCTGATGTGAAACAGTTGTGGAAAGCGTTGTCCCATTTCTCTAAGGCCCAAGCATTTAGTTTGGCACAGGTTTCTTGACCTGCCTTTACATAGTCCGAGAACTCCTTCGGAAAAACTAAAAAGAGATGTAAATTAGTTCGGAGTAATTACTTAGTATTTGAAAGATCAAAGAGAACATAAATAAAACTCATCGATACTCTTCCAGCGACTGGTCAGCTAGCTTGGGTTATAATCAACGTTGATCTTCCTCCCATTCTCTCAGGCCCCACTGATGAACAGGAACTGCGTCCTCCATGGTTTCTGTAACTCCAAAATATCATTTACTACTTTGAAGTCATTCCTCATATTGTAGTGATAGAAGGGGATGTGATGATTCTTGCACAAATTTGCCACAGTAGCGAATTGTTTCATTGGTAGTGGAATCTTGGATAACCTGGATGCCATGATGCCAGCCATCAGAGTGTACCAAGTATTTGGACATAGCTGACTTGGAGACAACTTGGTCAAGTGGAAGTACCTGAATATCTCTGGGTCCAAAGAGAACCGGAGTCCCCAGTTCAGCACCTCTATATAGACCAGTAGCTCGTTGGGTTTGCAGTCCATCGAAGTTTATGGAGTGACTGGGATTCTCACCTTGACAGACTCAGGGATTCCCCATTTCGTACGAATACGACCCAATTTATAGGTATGGGTGTATACGTAGGCTATATTCTGAAGAGATAGCAGATATTTCACACTGACCTTCTTAAAATTTGGCCCTACTTTCCCTTCTAGGCACTCCGTAAGCGCGTCCAGATGAGTCAGACCCATTTTGGTCTTGCATTTTCGATCTGAAACCGTCTCATCCATTTGTCTCGATGCCTCAAAAGGGGTTTCATCTAGACTATCCTCTATATTTTCTTCCATTATAATGGAAGGCTATTCGGATGGCTTGGCCTCTGCCAGGGGCTGTTGTTCGGATAATTTTACTAATGGAAAAGGTTTTATTGTCTCTGAACTGGTGTGTTTCGAAGAGGTAGGAGTAGATTTAGATTTAGATTGAGGATAATTTGGTGTGGGGTGTGTTTCTCAGGGGATTTCTCAGTATCTGAACCTATTGCAATAAATGGTGAGGGTTTTTTAATGCTAGAGACGGCTTTCTCTTTAGAGAGAGGGTTTTGGGAATCTTGGACAGAGGACCTTGATGGAAGAGGAGAAAGTTTTGAAACAAAGGGTAGTTTTTTAACCTTGGGTGCTTTTGAGGACGATGAACCCTGGTCTGTATTTGTTTGTGATCGATTGATTCCTTCACCAGGAGAAAGAGGAAGACTAGCAGCAATTCGTTCGTATCTTGCAACTTCTCTCGCTCTCTCTAACTAAGACAAGTTTAACCAACCTCCTTTTACTAGAGCGTTTCTAGTTGTGAACATAAATGACTCGAACACAAATTGGAAAATGTATTGCGCTTTCTCTCACTAGAAATGCTTGTAATTTTTTAAGATAATGAAACAATGAAGGAGATTTATATATAACAGTGAAAAGTAGGAGTTACCTAGGAGAAGGTAGAACGATATAAGTAATAATTAAAGGCTACAAAGTATGGGAGTTAAAACCTAGGTAACTTTCTATCCTGGTAGGTACGAGAATCTAGGAGAAAAACGACTAATAGGTCAAACCAGAGCCTAACATATGTCCCACATTAAAAAAGACTCTTAAAATTCTAAACGCTTAAATCAGTCCCACCAAATTTTGAACAGAGTAACTCTTAAGATTCTTAACAAAAGAAGTTAAAGTCTGTAGTTCGGATACAGAACCAGATCGAAAAGAATTGATTTTGACTCTTAAAGGTTAGCTTTTCCAAAACTTCTTTGCAAGACCTAAAAGGGCTACTAATAAGGTCGGATATTTTAGCTATTGAATATTTTTTTTATCCAATGGGCAGTTCGAACCAAAAATACTATCAGGTGAAACCGGACAGGACTAACGTAGTGGAATATGACTAAAACAGATTATGGTCACTTCACACCAAATCACTAATGGGTCCTTAAACTTGACCTGACTCCACAATCCGACCCAACAGGCCCATAGATCACTAATTAAGTATAAATATCCCAACCAATTTCATTAATGAGGGTAATCAGAATTTACCAGCTAGCACACAACTTAATTATCTCACTACACTCTACCTTAAACATTAAATTCCCCAAAACACTTTACAAGATTACCCTCAGACAAAAATTAACCACACCAATCTACATATAGAAGTAGATGAGTTATGATATCTCCTTTCCAAATAATAAAAATGATGTGTCACATTTGCTACTGTGGAAACCTTATGATGTAAAAAAACATAGAGAAACGTGTGTATCATGTTTGTGGTTCTTGTTTCAAGCCATACAAAAAAATTGAGTGATCATGCATAATTCAGGTATCTTTGATCGATGAAGCTCGATGGTTGATTAATAAAAACTATTTTTTGAATTGTATTATATAAGAATGTGTTTTTCACATCGATTTGATTACTTGGTAATTCTTTTAATACTCATAATGATAGCACAACTTTGATTGTGACGGGCTTTGAATATGGGATAAAGATGTTATGAAAATTGACGCTAATAATTTACGATTTTCCATTAACCATTAATCATACTTTGTAATGTTCTAAAGAATTGTTAGTCCTATATTTTTATATTCTACAATAAGTATCTAAGCACATCAATTGTAATGTGCCGTAATAAGATTGTCGATGAATTTAATGAATATTGTTTCCACGCACTATTATGGCACGAAATGAAATTTCCACTCTTCAGATCTTTCCAAAAGAGCTAAAGAGATTAAATTCAAAATAAACATGAATATCGTGGATAAATTTTCGAACGAATAATAAAAAAAATAGTGGTTGGTGAATGAAGTATGTTGTTTAAGGAATATGATTTTTAAACAAAGGGTGAAAGTTGCGACTAAATATTTTTTTTGACAAACAATTATCAGTAGTGACTGAAATAGTGCTCGAAGTTAATGAAATAAGAGACGTAATGTTATATGGATAAGATATTTGTTGATTGGTGATCTCGAGTCCATGTACAATAGCAAATCTTGAAAATTAAGTTACATGTTTGAGAGGACTATACCAACGTTAGTTTGATAGAGCGCGTTTAAAGTCACATGATCTGGTTAGCTAGCCATTATTGTTGTAATATTGCAAATGATATTGGCTTTGATCGAACTGTCGATCGAGCCCCTTCAGCCGTTCTGGCCTTCTTTCCAATAATTTCCACATTTATGTCCATGAGTCAATTCGGATTATAAGGCTTATGATAGTATTATATTTGACCGGATAGACTGATTGTGGTGTTTTAGAGCAGTCGATGAAGACATGGGTGGTACATACGAGTTAACAAGCATTATATGGCTAGGGTTTAAGCGGGCTTATTGATGGTGTTTCTTCAATTAGAACACCTTTTTAACGATGTCCAAAGCCATCAAGATTTAATTTATGAATATGACAATCGTATAAACTCATTTGGAAGTTCTTAAACGAGTTATGGCACTAACCGAGACTCATTTACCATGTTACCAACATCTCACATTTTATTCGCAAGATCGTTCAATTTTTTCAATATTATGGATGAATATCTTGATAATTTTAGACTTATGAATTATTTTTCTATAACCGTGGCTCGTCATCCCTTGTTACTCAGATAAACAAATTATATATTTAATCATGTAGAACGAGCAGCAACATTGTTATCAAGAATATGTGCTAGTAAATTGTTTGATATAGTATTGTAAATCCAATGTATAATTAAACGATCAAATTTTGTCCATTGAACATTACTTCCATCATCATTGTTAGGGGTTATGGTTCCTTCTAAATTATTTAAAACTTTGTATGCATTGACGTGAAATCAAAACACTTTGATCCAAAATGAATATGTTACATATGTTCCGAGGAGTGTCCTGGTCTTGTTATACATGTTTGGAATTGTATATGTTGTATGAAGTGGATTCACCATTGTATATGATAATCAACTTATGTATTATGGCTTTTTTTCCAATAGCAAAGCTCTGATATCATTAAATTAGTGTATGGTTAATTGATTCGATGATTTTATTCACAAAATAACCTCATTATGTATTATTTAGAAAGAATAACTTGAGCTACAAGGCCATAATCTAACCACATATACAAATATAAGAGGTTTCTCAATATATAAGACTATTTCTTAATACAGGAGTATTTCCAATCTATCTAATCATAAATATAATATAATAGTGTTTCTCAATTTATAAGAGTATTTTCTAATACAAAAGTATGTCCAATTTATCTAACCATAAATATAATATAACAGTATTCCCCAAACGGTGGCTGAACCATTGGTAAGTCCGAGCAATAGAAGCTCATGTTTGACCAATAGTAAAGTATTTTATGGTATGATAGAAGAATTCCTAACCAAACCACATATTATATATCGAGCCGAGCTATCAAGCCAATTATGAATGAAATTCTAAAATTCTTAAGGTTTAATGTCCTCATTCTTACCTTGTCAAAACCTTTGCCGGTTGAAACCTCCCTTGAAAAAAAAACATAATTTTACCGATAGAAAAAGTATAATTGTGAGTAGTATTTTTTTTGCTGGTATCTCATAAGCAAGATTTATAATCGCGTTCAAATTTGAAAAACCTTAAAAAGTTGTTATATGTATGCCCGTTGCAACTCTCATGATACTTTGAAGTATATAAAAAGATAAAAAAAAAATTGAAGTCGATTGGATGCCACTAAAGACCATATACACTGATCCTTGCAACATACAGAATGAAAAAATCATTTGGGGTTCAAAGTTCCATAAAACAACCATACCAATAATATAGAAGTAGTAACTTTAAGTCAAATTTATATATTCTCGACCTTGCGTCAAGCACATTTGAACCTGGCAATTTTTTATCAATCATTTAATCTAATACAATTGGAGGACCAAATAGGTATCATTTAAGAACAAAGCTCAACCACATATTGGTTAGAAACAAATTAAGCGTTCATGTGAACATACTTATTTTATGAATAATATAGTTTGCTATATGAATTACTTCTGAATTTTTGGTTGCTAAGTTTGTTCACCTAGGGAGGCATTTAAAGGGTTAAAACCAAATTATTATTTTTTTCTTGTAATCAAGACTTTCAACCCTTCCACTCGATGAGGGTTCAACTATCATGCCCACTTGTTGAGACGAAACCAATATAAAACCAAAAAATATTAAATTTGAATGAAGATTGAGGCTAAACTAGACTAAGGCTAAACTAGGATGATTCTAAACCGATATGGAGGTTGAACTGAGGCTGAGGCTGAGGCAAAACCAAATCAAATTTGAGGCCAAAATAAGATCGAGTTTGATGAGGCTAAAGTTTAACTAAGTCTAAGGCATTATAAGATTTTCAAACATGATCGTGACTCAATAATATAAGTTTGGTACAGTTAAAAAATGTTTGAGTAACCTAGCATACATTGAGAGTGGACTACAAACACAAATGTATTATATAGGTCAAATGGGTATGATTGTAGATCCAATAGTGGTGTCCGACCGACATGTCATGGGTTTGGCGGTCCTCTGTGTTAATCAAGCGGGTAAGTTTAGTGTTTTGGCTAAGTACGTCAGGTTGGATGAGGCCCAGTAGTGTATACTCTCAATTTCATCTCATTGTAATAGTGAAAAGAAAGGGTTGAAATTCTTCGACAAATCGGGAGCGCTCACAAAGAGGAGCGACACCTCATAGATATGTTGGATGACACATTGTTGAAGTGTTACTTAGATTCTTTTACCTTTGAATTTTTGAATGAGAGCAATATGATGCTTGCTAAATTTGAAAAGTATAATGGTAGCATTATCTGACAACGAAAGTAGTAGTATCATCTCTCTCGTCAGAATTATTGAGGTTGTCGGGATGATAGATAATATAGTGCAAGATCTATAGGTGCTTCATATATATGTTTGCTCTCAATGTGTAGATTTTTATGAGCTATTTATGTGAGAGTGTTGCATGTAATCTAGTTTTTGCACGTCAATAGTAACAACAATGGGGTCTTCTACTACCGGAATTAGGTTTGATCTTGATAAATAATCAAAACATGGGTTAGGATATTTTGGAGATTTTTCCAACGACTTGTTTGTATGAGAATATATTTTGTGAACATATATCGCTAATTTCATTATATGGTTATGGATTTTTTATCGTCTGACCAAAAGTTGGTAGCTGGAATGATTGGTCGAGAGCATCGTTACAAGAATGAGGTACTAAAGAGGTAATTACTCATTGTGACGAGTGGAATAATGAAGAAGTCGAGAAGTTGGGACTATTCATTGCCAAACATATATATATTAGAGCACATAAGCCTAACACTTCCAGACACACTTATTGAGAGAATATTATGTTTATTCTTCTTATACGGTAGTAATTAATATTACCTAACCGATGTAGAATAACCTTTAATACCCATCCTTTAAGCCGAATGTTGGACCCATTAGGCAATCTCATCTACAAATAAGGTTTAGGTCAAACATCTTGGAAAACTAAGTACGATCCTAGAAAACTAGACTTTAATATCATGTATAAATCAAATATGTTTTATTATTGGTTTACTAGTACAATATGTATAAATATATCTATATATAGAGATAAACACCAAAAGTAAATGATAAATATAATTATTTGAGATAACACATAATATAAAATGACCATATATGCTAACACAATCTCTCAAACTCGCAATACTACAACGATAAATAATGAAATTTGTTAGATTGGAGCATGCTTCTATAAATATATAAAAAAAAATTGTATTACGATGGGAACAAATGGTAATATGACGATGACAACCTGTAGGTGGTGGAACGTGATATGACAATCAATATTTATATATTTGGTTCAATTCATAAAAAGTGATTTTCGTTTAATATGAATAACATTATGATTACCACAATAAAGAGAAGTAGGATGACAATGAGAGATGCCCATATCGGAAAGCAACTGGCGTAACCAAACAATCTCACAAATTTTCAAGACCAGGACACAGTACTCACCTTCCATATAATATAAAAAACGAAAACCTGTTTCTTTCTCTCAATGAATAAGTGAATCACCGAGGAAATAACAATGCAGTGGTAGATTTGTGGTCTATAGGATCATTTGTGCAATACAAATCACTGTAAACACGCAACTCAAACAAATATATGAAGAAAATGATGAATTGTGAAACTGAGAACCCCGAAGATACCTAATATTATCATTATCATCACCTGTAACCACCATGTCATAAACACACAAAGACAATAGAATACAACATACCATTGTATGTTTGAATAATAAAGTTGACTCATGATGACTAGTAGGAATCCAAGCAAAGTGATCAACGTGGATAATGTTGTAAACCAAATACGTGGTGCTTGTTTGAGGCTTTGCTAAGCTTGCAAACTGTAGTAAGTTGATGACTAACACCAGAGAAGAAGTGTTATGTAAACTTTTTCATGAAGATCATCATTCAAGAAGATATTCTTGACATCCATGTGATATATTATTATCGATAAACATAAGCACTATAATAATAGTGCAAACAATCATCAGTTTTGCAATATAGGTAAGAGTTTCTCCATAATCCATTATATATTTTACAGATACTCTTTAGAAACAAGCCAACCCTTGTATTGTTCAACATAGCCATCGGGTTTGGTTTTAATATCGTAAATCTAACAAGAACTAAAAGTATGTTTCCTAAGAAACAATGAAGTAAAATATCATGTATAAGCCTATTGTAAAGTATGAATCTCTTCGACTATAACTTCTTACCAAAGAGGGTCATGAACTACCTCTCTATAGGATAAAATCTCAATACAATGAATAAAGGCAACAAAATAGGCAAATAAAGTAGAATAAGAAGAGTATCCAAAACCATGGAGTTTAGTAGACTTACAAATGCGGGTGATGTTGAAGAGAATAATCCATAATATCTTCCAACATTAGCTAGTTATAAGAGCAAGCGTATGAGAGTTTGATGCTTTATGAATCAAAGTATTACATAAAGCCCTTTCATGGTTGGTATCGAATGGATCAGTATAAACAATATTTGAATGTGTCACATGATGTGAACTACCATGAACATAAAATAATAAAATATACTTTTAAAACATACCATGATGGGATAAATGCAAATTTTGAATAATTGGATCAAAACAATAATATCCATTTTGATCAATATCATAACCGTTAAAAGGTACATAAGATGGATCAGTGAGACAATTTATTACGTTCAGCATATGAGCGAAGAATAAAATAAATTCTACCAAAGACACGTAACAATGAATAATTAGGTGAATGATCATACAAATTTTTAAAAGGGGACAAACTTGAATGATAAGATACTAAAATTTTGTTAATCACATAAGCAACAGTAAGTACTACTTCCTCCCCCCCCCCAAATTCACTAATCTTAGTTGGCAATAAGAATAAACAAGCTATTTCAACGAGATAACAATGTTTTCTTTCAGTACTGTCATTATGTTGAGGAGTTCGTGTAGAAGAAATTTGGTGAATACTAAGTGATAAAAATTATTAGAAGTGTATTCAACCGCTAAATGACACCAAAAATGTTTGATGACAAACTAGAGTGGAGTTTTATAGGAGCTCGAGAGTTACTGAATATGGTAAGACATTCAAACATGGATCTCGTAAGATAAACTCGAGTATATTGAGAAAAACCATCAATAAATGAGACATAGATTTGGAACTGCTTCAGTGAATATAGGTTAGAGCCCTTATACATCTGCATGCACAAGATCAAATTATGTAATTGAAAATATATTTATGAAAAACAAGGCTAAGAAATTAGGCTATTTACAACCACTACAATCATAAATATTATGACTGTCCAAATGACCTAAAATTACTCTTAACACCAAAAGTTTTTAACAAGATACACAAATATGATCCAAACAAGAAGTCAAAAATAAAAAATAAAATACGAACGACTCAAATGAAAAGATGACAAATCCACACTAGAAGAAGCAACATTTAATACTTTGAGCTCATCCAAAATACAAATCCGCCAATCTATACGGCATGTTCCAATCATCTCCTGAGATCGTAGATTCTTTATACAATAATTAGTATAAGTAAAAAAGTCTTGAGAGACTAGAATCACAAAAATGACCAACATATACGAGATTTAACGTTAGACTATAAATATGGTATACATTTAAAAGGTGATAAACAAGATGTGCAAAAATGCCCAATTCTTACCAATGACATCAGATTACCATCAGTAGTCATGACATACAAAGATATATTAGAATTAATACATACAAAAAATCAATATCATGAGGCATATGACGTACATGCGTCTAAGAGATAAAAAAACAAACGATTTACCTAAACCACCAGAAAAGACATACATTTATGAGAGGAGACCGACATTACATACAGTTGTAAAACAATAAATGTTTTAAACTACAAACATATATAGGTCAAAAAACAACGTAACAACTACATTATTTCTGAGTTGAGGTGTATGATACATCCATAGACCAATCTACAAGGGGTGTTGTTGATATTAATGTTGATGTTTTCTTGTACTTTGAAATTTTGGACATTGAGCCCTCCAATGAACCTTCTGTTTGCATAAAACACATTCATCTTGGGGGATTTTAAAATATAGTTTGTTTTATTGGCTAGTAGAGACTATTACGAAGCATCAAACACAAAAAGACTCAGAGTCGTAATAGACCCACTTTTAGCCTTATACTCATTATGAATTTATTTTGATAACAATTTATTAAAAGTGAAATCAACATACAAGAGATGAACAAAGTTGTCTCACGTAATCCCTTAAATTTATTTTTAAAAGGCATAAAAACTTATATTATTGTTTTTATGTCGAGTATGGTTCAAATTTTATAGTTTTACAGACTTTATCAGAGCCAACTAATCCAATAGATTAGTCATGACTGAATACTTGGATACTCATATTTATTTCCAACTGATATTGTTTGGTGAAATTAGACTACGTATATAATATAGCTAGCTAGATGATTACAAACTTATTTATCCATTTCATATTTAGAATATTTTATACCAATGAAATGAGTAACAAAATTACTAATCCATCTAATCATCTTCGAATTAGCAGCCTCTCAATTCTTGGTTAATACCGCATAATCGGCTACATCGTTGTTTGTAGGTCCAACCCGCACACCTGTAATATTACTCCACCTAAATTTTCCATGAAACTAATGATTCATAACATAAATCCATTACATGTAGTTTTTCCATCCAACTGAATATTAATTGACTGAAATGAAGTATTTTTACGACTAACCATGATAAAAACACATATAAAATAATAATTGAGCAAACTATAATCCTAACTTTAAAAAACCCAAGTCTTGAAACGTGATTTCAAATATCAAACAAATATTTAATCCTAATTTCAAATCTCAACCAAATTTCAAATCTTAAATCCAAATATCAAACACAAAATTACAAGTCAAAATAACCTAAATCAACAAAGGCAGGTTCCCCAAATAAAAGTAATAATCTCAATCTCAAATCTAAAAAATTAAAAATTCAAATATTAAATCTCAACCAAATCAATATAGAAGAAAAAATCCCTAAATTTATAATTTATCATATTATAACTAAAAAAATATTAATAAGAAAAAATTAAAAAAAAGATAAAAATACCTTGCAAAATGCGCATTGAGAACATATATATTCTAAATATAATATTAAGTACAGCTTTGAATGAAGTGACTTGAATATGGAAGTTAAACTTAAAGGATAAGTCTTGGATTTGAATTTTCAACCACTATAAGGTTTCAACCCTGTGAAAGAGTTTGACCATTGTAGGGTTCATACTAGGAAGAGTAGGTTTCTACCACTACAGATTTGCGACTCCAATAAGAAGTTATAATCTTTCATAAGTTTTTTTTATTGTACAATAAGCAAGTCTTGGGAGGAGACAAGTCTAGGAATTGTGGGAATAGACTTTGAGAAGTTACTAGTGGGAAGCTGAAAGCTTCGGTTATCATCTGAAAATTAGTATGGGCATATTAGGTGTATTGGAAAGGATTAATGAAGAATAGTAATATGGTAAGGTAATATAAGTTTGTTATGTATGAATTGGATGTACTATTTAATCACAAACATTGATTTGTAATATGTTACATGATATATAACAAAATTTTGTACGAGTTGATCAAAGTCATTGGTCGATCTTATATGATTGTATTGGTTCGGTGTTGTGAGCATGTTGTACATTTATTCTAACATACACTCAATTGGATCATATATATACTAATGATACACTACATGTGCAATCTTATCTTGATATTATGGGTAGTTGGGGAAATCCAGAAAGAATTAACGCTACTCTGTTAGAGGCAGTTGTTGTTACAATAGGAGAGGACGAAGGGCCACAATATTGACCACAAATTAAGAAGAAAAATGGTTAGAAAAGATGCAAGCAGGAAAGAAGAAGAAAATCATGGGGTTAGAGATAATATTCCGACCTCAGGTCATTCTTCCTACCCCTCCAACTGAAATTATTCCCCAAGAAGAGGTACATGTTGATCCTCTTTCTCCAACATTTCCTACAGCCGATCCACCTTCCGTTGAAGGTGATGTCAATTTAAAGAACCTTGGCAAGATGTATTTCAGTGAGTTTGACAATGATGATTTTGACTGAATCTTCTCACAATCAACCACCTAAGATAATGCAATGACTTATGATGGTGAATCTTTTAAAGTATCCATTGAGCATGATACATTGGGTCATGCAGTCTTAGGCTACATGAGGCTAATAATTTACTTGGAAAGACAAGTTAGAGCTCAGGCTAAGGACACTGTTTTCCTTTAAAATGACAATCAAGGCTTGAAGGATTCCCCCATAGCCGAACTGAATAATGTTGAAACTTTAGGCAAAGAAAAAGAACAAGTGAGTACCAATTTGAATCAGGCTAAGGTCGATCAAGAAGAATCTTGAACCAAGTATACCAAACTGCAAACAACTACGTCCATTGACATCAAGTCTTTAAAATATCAACACCTTATTGATGGACGTACCATCAATTAATTATCCGAGGATAAAAAAGAAGCTAGAAGAACTTCTTAAAAAGAAAGAATGAGAAATTACTTCCCTAAAAGAGAACCAGAATCGAGAGATAGCAGGTGCAATGGATAAGTACGCTGCTGGGGTATTGGATTTTATGTATAAAGAGGGATGAAAGTATTAAATCAGACATGGTCTTGTTATTCCACGAGACTTTTCCAAAAAAGTCTCTTGGGAATTTATGAAGGTCCGTACCATACGAAGAAATACCATTTCACACTCTTCCATATAGTGATAAACTCGGTGTTATTTTTTACTGATTGGATTTAATTCGGAAGAAAAGACTAATGAAAGCTCATATGTTGATACTAAGGATCCAAAGCAAGACAAAGGGAAAGGGAAAGTTCAAGAGAAAGGTGATAGTAAAGAGAAAACCAAAGGGAATGAGCCCTAACTTACTTTATTTTTTTAGTTTATGTTTTAAACCTAAGTCTTTGAATGGTACAAGGAATTTTGTTGTGTTATTCGGATTTCGTTTTAGGAACTAAAGTCATTGGATGGCCAAGGAATTTTTTGTAAGATGGATCGAACCTCTTTGATGATCTGGCCAATATTTAATATCATTTTTTGCTTCGTGTATTTCGTATTTTTCGTTATTTTTTTTACGCTTCCATTAAAATCCGATCATACTTAAATATGTTAAATACTAACAATATATGAACCCAATCCATGATTTAAACACTATATTTCGATCACCTCCATAACCACAACAATTTCTTTAAAAAAACAAAGGATAAATTTAATGGGTGTTTAACTCATTCGATCACCTCCATAACCACAACAATTTCTTTAAAAAAACAAAGGATAGTATATTGATTGAGATCCGCACACCTTATTAAAACCTCCTCGCGCCACCAGGGTAGGAAAGAGTATGTCCCCAAATATTTACATTTAAGTACAATAAAGTAAAATTTACAAGATGATTTCATTCTAAATATAACCTGATATGCTCAATATTCAAAAGATTCTTTAAAAGGTTTCTTTTTTCGGTTTTGAAGTTTGTATGTTCCTTGCTTGAATTTTTCACATACCATATATGGACCTTCCCAATTGAGAGACAACTTTTTGAATTGTTTCTCCTTAGTATGTAAGAACACTTTTCTTAATACTTTCTCCCATACCTAGAGATATCTTTTTTTAACTTTAGATGCAAACCTGCTTCTCATCAAACCCTGGTAGTGTGTTGTTCTCAAATGTTCTTTCACTCTTCTTTCTTCAATTAAATCCAACTGATACCTCACAACCATGTCATTAGCTTGTTCGGAATAATTTTGTACTCTAAATGAAGGCAAAGTAGCTTCTATAGGTGTGATTGCATTCATCCTATAAACAATAGAAATAGGAGACTCCTGAGTGGCGGTATGAGAAGTGGTTCATAGGCCCATAACACTTCATGCAAATAGCTCGGCCATATTCTTTTTCAAACCTGTCAAAATCATTTGATTAGCGACTTCAACTTGTCCATTAGCCTGAGGATGGAAAGGAAAAGAGAAGTAGTGTGGAATTTCTTTTGAGGTAGAAAATGCCTTCATGTCTTTGTTGTCGAACTGAGGTCCATATCTGCAGTGATGCGCTTGGGAATTCTGAATCAGAGGATAAATTTTATCACTACCTTTGATGTTGTTCCAAATAAGGGTGCAGGTTCTATCCACTTAGAGAAGTAGCCTATTGTCACAATTATAGTTCGACAACCAGTGGAGGCCATGGCAAGTGGCCCAACTAAATCTAGTCCTCATTTGTCAAAGGGTATAGGTTTGGATATTGATTCCATGGGGACGGTTGGCACATGAATTTCATTTCTATATTTTTGACGAGGATTACATCTTTTAACCAGATCCTTAGCATTTATCATTATAGTGTACCAGTAGTATCCTGTTAACAAAAATCTCTTGGTTAAAGCTTTATAACCACAGTGTGATGACCCCTCTCCATCGTGTAATTTAGATAAAACATTTTAAGATTCTTCAAAACCAAGGCACCGCAGGAGAGGCCAGCTGAAAGACTTTTCATAAAGAATTCCTCTCAATATCAGAAAACCACGAGCCTTGATTTTACTTTCTTAGCCATAATATTTTGCCAAGGTAAAACTTCATTAGTAATAAATTGTTGTATTTTATATCTTTAATCTTTGGATTGCATGCCGTATATATTCATACTCTCTTCAATTTCACCCTTCTTTTCTTGAATTGAGTCAATATAATGACATTATTTCATAAGGATCCAAGGGTATGCTTCAGAGTAAGCTGTGGTGGTTAAAGAATCTGCCATAACGTGTTTCGATCGGATAGATTTAAAAATTGTGGCAATTTCTTTTAATACTTGTATATACTTTATCAAATGATCTTTTCTAGTTTCAGATTGCCCTTGAGCCTGATGAATAAGTAATTGAGAATTACTTATTAACTGGATCTTTTTTGCTCCACATAACTGAGCTAATGTCAAACCAGTTATGGTTGCTCATTATTGGATGCTCTGAAACCAAAGCATATAGCTTGGTACATGGTGTCACCATAAGGAGAAATTAAATAAATTCCAGCTCCACATCTCATTGTACTAGATCCGCCATCTGTTCGGACTACCTATTCTTTATGAAATTTACTACCTTAAGCTTCTTCGTGAGATCTCTGAGTATGAAATTTACCAAGAAATCAGCTACAGCTTGAGCATTGGTTGCGATTCGAGGTACAAAGTGAATATCATAGTCTTCAAGCTCAACTGACCATTTAGTCATTCTTCTTGATATGTCAGCATTTTGAAATGCGTACTTTAAATGAAAAGGCATACGTACAGTGATAGAGTGTGCTTGAAAGTAGGGTCTCATTTTTCTAGCTGCTATTATCGGTGCCAAGGCTAATTTTTTTTTAACTTAAATTACTTTTTCTCAGCTTCTAATAAACTTTTGCTTATATAATACACCAGATGGGGGTAATTATCCACTTCTCTTAACGACACAATATCCACTTCTCTTAACGACACAATATTCACTGCAAATGTCTTAAGCGAAGATAAATGCTTTTTGTTTTGAAGGAAAGCTTCTTCGCACTGTGGATACTAATTAAAGTCTTTAGCATTCCTTAAAACTTGGTAAAACTGAGCGCACTTGTCCGGGGATCTCGAGATAAACTGATTTAAAGCAGTTAATTTTCCGGTCAGTATCTGGACTTCTTTAGTATTTTGAGATGGATCCATGGCTAATAAATCATTTAACTGATTGGATCAGCCTGAATCCCTTTTTCACTTATAATATATCCCATAAACTTACCAGATCGGACTCCATATGTATATTTCACAGGGTTTAACTTCAAGTTAATAGGCACTACGTTAAAATAAGTTTCTTGGAGATCAGTTATGTGATCTTTATCCTTAGGGATTTTCACCATCATTTCATGTATGTAAACCTCTACATTTCTACCAATTTGGTTAGCAAACGCCTTATTCACCAATTGCTGATAAGTAGCTCCAATATTTTTCAACCCAAACGACATTACCTTATTGCAATGGAGCCCCCTATCAGTAATAAAAGTAGTATGATTTTGATCATTTGGATCCATCTGTATCTCATTGCACCCAGAAAAATCATCCATAAATGACAATAATTTGTTTCCCGTTGTAGAGTCTACTAGCTGGTATATCCGGGACACTGGAAAAGGATCTTTAGGACAAGCTCTATAATATCTGTGAAGTAATACACATACGGCATTTCCCATTATTTTTCTTGACTAATATTGGATTAGTTGTACAAAGAGGGTATTGAGATTTCTTAATATGCCCCATTTTGGTTAGCCGATCTACTTCTTGCGCAATCACTTCATATTTTTCTTTAGAAAAAATCCTTCTTCTATGTACCACTGGCCCAGTACCAGATTGGACTGATAGTTTGTGACTACACATGTATATTGTTAGATAAAAAAAGACAATACTTTTTGTTTTAACCTTAATGGTAATTTGGCTCCAACCTTAACATGTTTACCTTCTGCCATGCAATGGATTTCAACTTTTTAAACTAGAATTACAGTGTTGGGAGCCTCCATCGGATCATCTATTTTGTTTTGATTGGCAGAAGACTCCACTAACTGCTATTCTTTGTTAATTTTCACTGCCTCCAATGAATTTGCGGCAAGAACATTGATATAGCATTCACGAGCTACTTTTTGGCTGCTACAGACAACGCCCACTCGAACTCCCACGGCATATTTTAAATATTTATAGAAAGTGGAAGCCACTGTATGCATCCTAGATAGCCAAGATCTACCGTATAATGCATTGTAAGATGTTGGACAATCAACCACAATGAATAACACCTTTACCATTTTTTTAAATGGTCTTTTACCCAATAACACTTCATCTTCCAATTCCCCGATGACATCGGTAGAACTCCCAAGAAAGCGTACAATGGTTATGTTCAAACGTTGGATGACTAAAGGATTTTTCATCGTGTCAACCAAGATCCAACGTATATCATTGCCCGTAATAGATGCCCCTATCACAATAACTTCCTCATTCGGGCCTGCAATATATCTTAAATCATCTCCATCAAAGACAATGAATGGATAATGGTTTTAGTAAAGACGTGTGGACATGTTTCCCTCTAACTGAGTTGTCAAAATGTTAATATGTTTTTTTCTTGAACAACTTGAGGGTGTTGTTACAGTGTCTCCCCAAAACTAGTCAATGATTCGAAAACCTTAAGCAGATCAGAAACAGTTTCAGCCTTATCTATTATTACCCCAATTGGATTCTGATCTGGATCCGGATCAAGATATTCAGAGTCTACGTCAAATATTTCCATAATAATCATGACATCTTCTTGCATGGATGCCCCCATTCTTTTCCATGGACCGGTTGGTGAGGTTGTTCGGGGTGCATTGTTATTGGGTTGAGAGTTGGTATTATCTTTTCTAATGCCCACTTGCCTTTTAACAAAGGCACCTAACTTTCCTCTATCGATGATATTTTGTACCTATTATTTTAATGTTATACATTCATGTGTATCATGACCTACATCATTGTAGTATTTATAGAAATGAGTACTCTGACTCTCTCTAGAAGACTGAAGTGGGAAGGCTTTCTATAATGCACAGCATTCTTAGTTTATCATATATTGTAGTTACTCTTTCACCTAGTTCGGCCAACCATTCGTGTTGAACCCATTGGCCCCTCTTGGGTCTAGCTTGTTGGTTTTGGTTAGATTGATTTTGTTTGGGCTGATGTGATCCCTATCCGGACTCTTTCAGCCTATAATTAACAGTGGCTTGGGATTGAGTAATAGCTTATGGAATTGATGTTGTAGCAACAGACTTGTTCTGATATGGTACTCTAGAAGTCTTAGTTTCTTCAACCGTAATCTGTTTTCCAACTTGATTTAACAGCCCTCTCCAAGTCATTGTCTTCTTTTGACTTACTGAATCAGCTAACATGTCCGGATTTAATCCTTTTCTTAAAGAGGTGATAGCCACCTGTTCAAAACAATCAGCTAACACATTCTTTATATTCACAAATCGACTAATATATTCCTTTCGTGATTTGTTCAGCTCGAGGGAACAATGGATAATAGTATCATCATTCATCTTGAGCTCCTTACTTCTCATAAATTCCATTCAAAATTCCACCCATAACATATCAAAAAACATTATAGATCCTTGTGGGAGACCGTTATACCACTTTAGGGAACTTCCTTTACAAGTTTGTGAGAAATCCCGGTATAAAAATTTGTCATCGTCATCGAAGTTCATCATAAAATTCTTAAATTGCTCGAGGTGGTTGTCTGGATCTTTACTTCCACCATACTTCCCATCTTGGAACTGTCAAACCGTCCGGGGAGATGTCCAAATAGTATTTTCGAGGACAGTAATGATTGCCTCCGATCGTGACTTCTGATAAATATTGTATCTTCATTAGGAGTAGCAAAAATACATGGTTTGGAATGGATAGCAAATTGATCACTCAATAGATGAAAAATGCCACAATTTGCTGAACCTTTTATTTTTCCTTGATTTTTGTTCTTTTTTTATTTTGCCTCTCCTGTCTCTTTTCCTTGAATGTTTCTTAGTTCGCCTCAATTTCTTTTGATGGCCCTCGTCACTACTAGATGAAAGAGATTCATCAGAGTCAGAATTGTTGGATGAACCATCAGAATAAGTCTGATGTACTCATAAATTGTTTAGCCCAATGCGTCTTTTTAGATTTAACATGAGCCTTTGGGGACTGATCATTGTCACCATGCTCATCTGCAGACATACCACATCCATCTGATGTTTCCTTTACTGTTTTTCAACTTACTTTTAGGCCCTTAGAGCTTCAATTTCAACCCTAAGATGATCACGTTCATCCTGCATGAATTCTCTTTTATACGTGTTGTGATTGACACGAGACACAGTAGTGTGCTCATTATTCTCTCTTCCACCTTTAACTTCCGGAGGTGGAACATCTTGCATGTTAAGATCCATTCTTTGATAATGTCTAAACTATAATTTCTACTTAATAGTTTTGAATAAAGCTATTCATGCACCTTCTACTCCTACTATGGTCGCCAATCTGGTGTGCATATTTCAAATCAAAGGGTATTTTGTGTAATTTATCAGCTGGGTATTAAATTTTTAAGTAGAAAGTAGAGAGATAAGAGAGGTGTGTGCTAGTAATTATATTTCTACGAAAAAGTCCAACCCATTTAATGTGGTTGGTTGTGGTATTTATAATTTTGTTTTAAGACACATGGGTCGTTTGAGTCGGATCTTTGATTTGGGTCAGGCTTAAAGACTCTAAATCCCAAGACCAAAAAAAAATTTAGCACACAACTGAGTCATAAACCACTTTAGCTCATTGTTCATCCATCAAACTTTGTTGATTCTAACCGAATTACCCCTTCAGATAGTCCTAAAATGCACTTCCAATAATATCTGAACCCATCAAGTATAAGAAATGCCATAGTATATATGGTCCACCAGTATTTAAGCTACCATATAAACGGCAAAGCCGTAATAAGAGAGAACTACAAAATATGCAGGTTATGTTATGCGACATACATGGCTCTCAAAGCATAGTAGCCATAAAAGAAAGGGGTCATTGCAAATGGGGTATATAACTCAAGAGAAGGGCCTCGACTAGTACGACCGAGGGAATAAGCATAAGAAGTAATAATGGTACGAATAAAATTTTTGAAGATCGCCAGAAACATCTCATTCGATCTCATATACAAAGTTTTATTCTTTTTGAAATTTAACTTAGATATGTTTGCATGGAGTATAGAAGACGTAAACGGATCCCAACAGAGATTATCTACCATCAGTTGAAAATCAACAATAACTTTTAGCTTATAGTACATAAGAAAATATATTACTCCCGATAAAATATATAGATGCTTGTTGCTTAAATGGGCAGATTGGCCACTTTAGGACACATACGAGATTCTCACTATCTAATATGGACAACTAATCCTTTATTGGTAAAAAAATAAAAATAAAAGTGGAGGATATGTGTATACTTTATGGACTTAAACAAAGAATATCTGAAATACATTTCTTGCTATCAATAATTGACCAACTTGGAAATGTAACATCGGGTAACAAAAGGCTATTATTTATAGATGTCTATGTATGATATAATCATATACAAATGAAAGAAGATGACCAAGAACATATAACATTCATTACTGAAAGAGGGTTATATTGCTACAAGGTAATGTCTTTCAGATCGAATAATGTTGGAGAAACCTATCAAAAATTAGTAAACAAGATCTCTACAACTAAAATAGGTGGAAACATACAAGCTTATATTGATGATATATAGGAAACAAATCGATGTGAAGAAGGCCATCTACCATACCTTGACGATATGTTCGAAAACCTTATGCAAGTAAATATAAAGTTAAATCCAGAAAACTACACCATTGGTGTTTGATCTGGAAAGTTTATAGGATACATGGTGAGCGAAAAGGGAACTAAAACAGATCCAACAAAACTTGCCAATATAACAGTAATAGAGCATCCAAAAAACGTGAAAGAAGTCCAAATTCAGACCAGAAGGCTAGTAATGCAGATTCATATCAAGATCCTTAAACAAGTGCCACCCATTCTTCCAAGTGTTAAAAAAGGACATGAAATTTTCATGGGACCTCAACAAATGACATCAACAACGTAAAAAAAATCTTAGCTTCTCCTGAATTATTAACAAAGCTTAAACCATAGGAGATCCTATACTTATACGTAATAGTCTCAGACTACTCAATGAGTGTAATATTGATCAGGGACGAAGGAAGAGAATCTAAAGTTTTATACTATGTAAGTAATTATTTATAATCATAAAAAATTAGGTACTTATAATTAGAAAACTTGCATTGGATTGTATTCTAAAAACCCGATGTCTCGGGAAGATTAAAAAATGGTATATAAAATTAAATATTACGATATCCGTTTTGAGCCAAAATTCTTAAGAAAGGCCTCAACATTGGCTGACTTCTTAATAGGGTGCCAATATGATAGACCTATCTCGCAAACTTATAAGTCAGAAGACACTTAAAGAGTTAGAATATATAGAGATAGTAACAATTAAGTAGCAATGGTAGAAAACTGGTACATATCTCTAACATAAGATATCATAAACTAGCCTATCAGGTTTGAATTTCTACCATCAAACAATGAAGCTGAGTAAGAAACTGCTATAGCAAGACTTCGCCTAACAAAACAATTTGGAGCGAAGAAGGTACAACTCATAAAATACTCTCAATTAGTGGTTAGCCAAGTATCAAGAAATTCCAAGAAAAAAAAGAATATAATCCAATACTTGAAGGAATGAAAACATTCAGTCACTCAATTTAAACATATAGAATTCAAGCAAGACTTGGGGGCAAAGAACGTAACATCTAATGTACTCACCTTTTTGGCATCTACATCTTTAACACCATAAATAATACTCCAAAGAAGCTTTCCATCACATTGCAAAATCATTTCCTCTCGACCTTCACATTTGAAGGGATAATGACAATAGAAGGGGAGAAAGAGTAAAAAGATTGACGAATGTCAATAAAAAGTATCTGACAGAATGATGGTTACGTGAATGAAGAAAAAGGCACATAAAATAAAAATAAGTCCATAAGATTTGTTTGGACAACTAACATACTGTATAAGAGAGTACTAAAAAAGCCTCTATTAAGGTACTTAGGCATATATGAAACAAATTTTGTCATGAAAGAGTTACATGATATAGAAAGAAGTGCCTATTGTGGGTTCAAGGCTTTGTATAAAATAATATTGCTCCAGGACTACTATTGGCCAATAATTATGAAAGATATAGAGAGAAAAGTCAAGACATGCGACATATACCAACAATTTTCTAATTCTATACAAGTATCATTAGTCTTACTAGAAATGATAAACGAGACACAACCAATGCACAATATCATGGCAATAAAGGTAATAGCCCTTTCACATCGAGCTTATCTATATCATTTTTTAGGATAAAAGATCATTTTTTCTTAAAGTTGCATGATTTTAAACTCAACCCTAACGTTCATTAGCAAAATACTTATAAATGTGTGATACTTCGATGATATGGTAGCAACTTGCCCTTAGAGGATCGATCTTGTGGTTTTGGATTTAGCCTTAGTAAAAGTTCTTTATCAACCAGAGACCAACATTCGTCTAAATCTTCATAAGGTGACTTGGAATTAATTATCATTTTATTACATGTGACCAAAAAATTGTCTCGAATAAAGGCCACTTTTTCAAAACCATAGGAAATCGGTGGCTTGCTGATAACTCATCATGGATATGGAGAAAATCGCTACCAAATTGAGAATTTATGAAAGACTTGACTTTTAACCTTCAGTTAGCAATCCTTTCTCTTCTTGACTACCTTTAATCTCACACATCAATTACTGCTCAACTTTAATATTCTCTTACAAAACAGCTTTAACAATAGTACTTCCTTTTACTAGGTTCAACGAAATGATCAAGAAGAGCTCAAAGATCATAAACGTAACCTGAGGAATTAATATTGGTTTGATGCAACATGGTTAACTCATGGAGAATAATCTAAGAAAATTATAAATATAAAAAATATGTAGCGAGGTTTTATATAACAAATGAAATATGTGCGACAAAAAAAAATAATAAGTAGAAGTTTACTTCAAAACTCAAGCTCAACTGCATATGAGCCATATGTAAAAGATAAAAATGAGAAGGAAGAGTCCTATGACTAGTTAGTGATGTAAACTGAGTAACAATCTCAGAGATATGATATGATGAAAATATAAAAAATGATGAGCATGCGGCTGGAGTCAAACAAGTACCCTGAAGAGCTGAATTAAAATTTGAACTCAAAGAAGTACCACAATTGGGAAAACCAACTTCAAAGAGAGACAGGGGAAATACTTCCCTAAAAACTTTAAAGAAATAATTATTAATATTGGTAAGAGTAACAACCTTAAAAAATAACTATGAACATTGGTAAGAGAAAGAAGAAAAGTACATGCAGTTATTCTAAATAAAGCATTAGAAAAAATAATAAGAATTAGAAATATAATAGGCGGTATGAGACATCTAATGATCACAACCATATTCTCTTTGAAATTTATCATTTCATTCAAAGTAACCGAGGTAGTGGTTGATTTAGTAGGGACAATAGTCAAAACAAGATACGATACTTCAGCCTCAAATTCTTTTAAAGTATTAGGATCTAAAGAAAGAGGACTTGAAATAACATGAAATTGTTTCTTTTTTATTCACGAAGAAGTTGAATAAACTTTTTACACTGTCAATAAAGGATCGCCTGAACTTTTGTTGTAATATTACTTATAAAAAAATCAAGATAAATGTTAGGCATAATACCAATCACAACGGCCATATCCCTTTAGAAGTCGCAAATAATATATTTCAATGGAGAAGAGGTGTATAGATATTGAAAGAACCATAATCAATAACATGATTCGAAGTGGAAACAAAATAACAATTAGTAGCAGTTGCAGTAAAGAAGGAACACTCTGTCACTAAGTCACATCAAAAAAATTGGTTCAGAAGAACACTTAAAACTTACTTAGGTAGTATTTACAATAAGGGGGAAAATCACCATCGAGAGATGTCATCCTCATCTTATTTGAAGGCTCATCATATAAATTCTCACTTTTATTTACCTCAGAGGACGAAGGTCCTATCTTCCTATCAAGGTCATGCGTACTCAACACAGTTATCTAAATAAATATTTGAGACATTGAATTCAACTTCAAGCAAACCAAATAGATATTATCCAAACCAACGTTATTAGCCTTACTACACATAACCCTTGAAGAACATGTAACAGTCATTTTCCACCAACATGATGTTTCTCAAAACCTTTCTTGTTCAGGGATTAATTCACAATTTCTTTTGTACGATATTTTTCCTTTATAGGTTCTTCATACCAAGATAATAGATAGAAACTCCTTATGTCGCATCAAGGCTAGACCATAACCCATTATGTACAAAATGCTCAGGTACCAAAAAGTAGTGTAAGAGTTAGAAAACTTAGTAGTCTTTTTCACCAAAAAAACATATTTTATTTTAATAAGCTCGAACCTTAGTTTGGTGATATGTAACTTATCAAGAGCTTAACACAAAATATCACCAAAAATTAAAAAAAAAAAACCAAAGTAAACAACATACAATGAGAAAAAACTTACGTTTTGAGGACCAGTTCTTACTAAGTGAGGGGTCTGCATAACCAAACTTAGTCTTCCAATTACCATAAACAAAAACAAACTTGTTTTTTTTCCAAATTTTGTTGGAATTAGAGAGATCAACAATAGTTTTGGTAAAAGATTCCATTATAAGATGAAAAAAAACATGTTAGTTTTGAGACCACCTATTTTATAAAACAAAATGAATTCATCTAACAAGAAGCGTTGACCAACCTTGTTCGATAAAATGATAAAAAGCATTAGCAAGCTCCAACAATTTAGAGCAAGTTAAGAAAGACAAATGTAATCATCCTAGAAGAAACCGACAAGCTCCCGCTCAAGTTTTAATCTAAGCCTTTGATCAAGAGTAAAGTTGAAGAAAACCATTTCATCATTACAGGAATTCTCCCCATTCACATTAAATCTAAAAGTGAGATATTTGGGAACATATCAATCAAAAAAAATTATTACATTCATCTTAAAGAAGATTCTGATAAATGTAGCAAGCAATATAATCTCTATGAGAATCTGATAAACTAACATGGCTCATAATTGAAACATTATGGAAAGACGAAGAAAAACCTGGAGAACCATGCCTTGCAAAATAAATAGTATCTACAAGAAGAACATAATGATAAATACTATAAAGAGGAATAACAAAAGGTAACAAAAATTCTATTTTAACTTGTATAACCTTATTCTTTTGAGCGCGAACACAAACTGGGCGAGAGATGTTAGAAACCTTATCTCCACCGGAAGTACCACCATCATTGGAATGGGTAACCTGATCATTATGGTTGTTAGACGCTCTGTTTTTTTATTCTCTCTCCATTTTAAAAATAAATAGTTAAAATTTAAAAAATAAGAAGTAAGTACGCAAAAAAATATCAAAATGAAAGAATAAGAAGAAGACACAATTTCGCCAAAGATAAAAAAAGAAATTATAAAAAATATGGATGGTGTATTTATAAGCAAAAATGTACAACAATACATTCATCCAATGGTTAAAATAAATTATAAGAAGACTGAAGGGTTATGATAACTGAAGATGAAAGGGATGCACGAACATGCTTCAAAGAAGTAATTTTCTTACATGTGCAAATTTATGCTAACAATTTGTACGTTTTATTTAAAAAGACCCTACAACTTTAAAATTTTAGCCCATTTGAAATAACAAAATATATGATTAAAGTATGACACTTACACAAAAAAAATGTTACAAGGATATACTTCTCTGAGTTCAACTTTGTCTGAGCCAATATTATCAACTTCAGTTGACTAAACAAAAACAGAGAAATTTTTCTCTGTCATTTTAGCCCTCACCTTAGTTTTTACCAACAAGTTTGATCAAAATAGAAAATGAGACAACATAAAAGGACGAAGTAAAAGAAATACTTCAAAGGCGCATAACAATTCTTACTTCATCATTCGCTAATTGGGGAGATATTCAAACACATTCAACAACAATTTGTTAGATAAAAAGACAGTGAAGCTGGTGATGATGATAGGACAGTGAAGATGACGCAAGTGTTAGACTCATTAAAGAGAGCTGGAGTGAATTTGAAAAAACAGTGTAATTTAGGGAGTCATAAATTACACATTAAGGATTGTAAACATTTTTTTTCTTCTTTGTGTTTCAGTCTCTACAAAAAAACCAAAAAGCTAGGGTGTATGAATCGAAAATGGGCAGAGTCACTGTATCTTTCTAATAAAATCGATCTGCAGCAGGTCCAGAGATGTAGGCATAAGTTGTTAAACTCTGTTAACAATTACGTGTTTAATATTACTTTTGTTTTGTTTTTCCTTTCTTTTCTTTCGATTTGATTGCAGGAAAATTGTGTATTTTCCAAAACCTCTTTTTATCTCAAGCCAATTTAGAAGCTATTTTCTAGGAAATTAGCTTATTTCCCTTACAACTAGTATCAGAGTCTGGTTGGTCACGATCCAAAGGAGGTCAAATTTTAGTGGGAGCAATGGCTACAGACGAAGGAAATCTCAGACTCGAAAAATTCGATGGTGTAGATATTGAGTTCTAGAAGATGCAGATTGAAAATTATCTATACCAGAATTAACTCTATCAACCCCTACCAGAGAAGAAACCAGAGAGTATGAAAGATGAAGAATGAACCCTTCTTGACAGACAACCTCTTAAAGTCATCTGATTGATGTTATCCTGCAATGTTGCTTTTAACATCGTAAAGGAAACAACCACGGCGGGTCTTATGAAGGCTCTCACTAGTATGTATGAGAAAGCATCAGCGTCTAACAAATTTCAATTGATGAGGCATTTATTCAATTTGCGAATGACGGAAGGCGCGTCGGTAGCTCAACACCTCAATGAACTCAATACAATCACAACCCAGTTGAGTTTAGTTGAAATTGATTTTGATAAAGAAATACGAGTATTGATATTGTTATCTTCACTACCAGATAGTTGGAATGCTACTGCCATGGCGATGAGTAGCTCGTCAGGAAGCAATAAGTCAAAATTTGATGATGTGTGTGACCTAGTTCTTAGTGAAGAGATTTTAAGGCGAGAATCAGGTGAGTCATCAATCTCCTCATTCTTACATACATAGTCGAGAGAAAGAAATTCAACCAGAGAATATGGACGCGGTAAATCGAACTACCGAGGCAAATCAAGAGACTGGAGGTCCAAGTCTAGGAATCCTAAAAATTCCCAGGGGTTGAGAAACATCGAGTGTTGGAATTATGGAAAGATCTGGCACTATAAATTTCAGTACAAGAGAGAATTGAATGACCAGGAGAAGAAGACAGAGGCAAATATCACTTCAAAAGGATACAATGCGTTAATATACTCTTTAGAAAGCAAGGAAGAGTCTTGGGTGTTAGACTCTGGAGCATCATTTCATGCTACTTCGAAAAAAGAATTATTCGAGAGGTACGTCTTTGGAAACCTTGGAAAATTATATCTTGGTGATGATCAACATTGTGATATTATTGGTAAAGGTACTGTGAAGATTAAGTTGAATGAGTCTGTATGGAAACTGAAAGATATTAAACATATCCCTGATCTAAGAAACAACTTAATCTCAGTAGGTCAGTTGGCTAGCGAAGTCTACAATACGATCTTTCATGGTGACAATTGGAAGATTTCAAACGGAGCAATGACGGTTTCTCGCGGAAAGAAGAGTGGTACTCTTTACAAGACAACATCGATGAGCTGTTCAATTGCAATAGCAGCAGGAAACGAAAATCCAAATGTTTGGAACCAGAGGATTGGCCACATGAGTGTGAAGGGTATGAAAATTATGTTCTCGAATGGGAAGCTTCCAGGTTTTAAGTCAGTCGATATAGACATGTGCGAAGATTGCATACTTGAAAAACAGAAAAGGGTCACTTTTCAGACGAGTGGCAGAACCCCAAATAAAGAAAGGCTGGAGCTTGTTTACTCTGACATTTGGGGGCCAACAACTGTTTAATCTATAGAAGGGAAACACTATTTCGTGACCTTTATCGATGATCATTATCGAAAGGTATGGGTTTATTTTCTAAAGCATAAATCTGAAGTGTTTGATGTTTTTAGGAGATGGAAATCTATGGTTGAGAATGAGACAGGTCTGAAGATTAAAAAGTTGAGAACTGATAATGGTGGTGAATATGAGGATACCAAATTCAAAAAGTTTTGTTATGAACATGGGATCATGATGGAGAGAACCGTGTCAGGTACGCCTCAATACATGGTATTTTCGAACGTATGAACCAGAACGTTTACAAAAAGAGCCGGAAGCATTCGAATACAGTCTGGTTTACCGAAGCAGTTCTGGGCAGAGACAATCAACACATCGGCTTACCTAGTTAACCGAGGCCCGTCGGTTCCCTTAGAACATAGAATACCCGAGGAGGTATGGAGTGGTAAGGATATGAAATTATCACATCTAAGAGTTTTTGGTTGTACATTATATGTTCATATAAGTGATCAAGGCGGGAACAAGCTTGATCCAAAATCGAAGAAATGTTTCATGATCGGCTATGGCAAAGATGATTTTGGTTATCGTGTTTGGGATGAGGAAAACTGGAAGATGATACGAAGCAGAGATGTGATCTTCAATGAAATAGTGATGTACAAGGATAAACATAAAACCGAAACAAATGACTCAAAGCCGTATGAATCAGTATTTGTAGATATCGAGGGAGTTCCAGATAGTAAAAAAATAGAGCCGATCGGATTAACCCCTCAGCAAAGAGAGTCAGTTGGACAGACCGATCAACAATATTTTGACACCCTACAGCCGACCGAGGCAGTTCCTGTTTTGAGAAGATCTTCCCGACCCTATGTTCCCAACAGTAGATACTTGAACTATCTGGTACTTATCGATGGAGAGGAATCTAAAAGCTATGATAAAAAATTTAGGCCAGTGATGCCAGTAAGTGGGAGCCTGCCATGAAAAATGAGATGAAGTCTTTAATCTCAAATGATACATGGGACCTAGCTGAGTTACCAACGGGTAAGAAGGCACTTCATAAAAAATGGGTGTATTGGGTGAAAGATGAGCATGATGGCTCTAAGAAATACAAAGCTCGACTAGTTGTCAAAGAGTTCCAGCAAAATTAACGAATTGATTACACCAACATTTTTGCTCCAGTTGTGAAGCTCAATACTATTAGATCAGTGTTGGGTATCGTTGTCATTGAAGACCTTTATCTTGAACAGTTGGACGTGAATACTGCATTTCTTCACGGAGATTCGGATGAGGAAATATACATGTATAATATATAAGGTTTCTTAAAAGAAGGGAAAGAAAACATGGTATGTAGACTCAAGAAAAGTTTATATGTTCTAAAACAAGCTCCAGGACAGTGGTATAAGAAATTTGATGGTTTTATGCACAAAAAGAGTTTTCAAAAATGCAATGTGGACAATTGTTGCTATTTTAAAAGATGTAAGTCCAATTATATCATTTTGCTACTCTATGTTGATGATATGTTAGTAGCAGATTCAGATATGGATGATATTAGAAGATTGAAGCAACAATTGTCAAACAATAATGACATGAAGGACTTGGGTCCGACGAAGAAGAACTGAAGCAACAATTACACTCTGACTATCACTATACAGAACGTTGTTATTCTTGGCGAAGAACTCAACATTTCATTGAAAAACTGAAGTTGTGTTCAGCTTCAGTTGGTCTGCAAGAGTAACAAAACCAGAAAGATCTGTTGCATAGATCAAGGTATGAAAACAAGTTGAACCAGTCTTCAAGTGGGAGATTGTTAGATGAAAAGACGGTGAAGCTGGCGATGATGATAGGATAGTAAAGATGACGTAAGTGTTAGACTCATTAAAGAGAGTTGGAGTGAATTTGAAAAGGCGGTCAAATTACACATTAAGGATTGTAAACGTTTTTTTCTTCTTTGTGTTTGAGTCTCTACAAAAACCAAAAAGCTATGGTTTTTTATGTATGCATCAAAAATGGGCAGAGTCACTGTATCTTTCTAATAAAATCGATCTGCAGCAGGTCCAGATACGTAGGCATAATTTTCTCAAATCCGTTAACAATTATGTGTTTGATTTCAATTTTGTTTTGTGTTTCTTTTCTTTTCTTTTGATCTGATTGCAGGAAAATTGTGTATTTTCAAAAACCTTTTTTTACCTCAAACCAATTTAGAAGTTATTTTCCAAGAAATTGGCTTATTTCCCTTACAAGTTGAAGTCTTCTAAAACAACTTCAAACCCAAATCCTCATAACATCCAAAAAAAATCAAGATCGTAAGCGACCTACAACAAATAACCCAACTCGCTTCAACAAATTCAGTAAGTGCTTCGAGAAAGAGAGCAGACGACTCAACAATGATAAATAATGGTTCAACCAATGCTAAAAATGCTTCAGATAACATCAAGCTAATCATTCATCGTTACTCTCACAAAGAAATGGGAGCTACTGATAATGGTGTAACTAATCTGACTGAAACACATTGGTCCATCAATAATCCAAATACTCATATTTTATTTTTAAGACATAATGTCATTTTGGATGAGTTTAGCGACCTAAAACTACTTTTATATATATATATATATATATATATATATATATATATATATATATATATATATATATATAATATTTAAATAAAAACATTTAAAAAATATATATAATCTAAAATTAAATGATGATATGTTTTTAGTTAAATCTAATAAAATTTATATAAAATATACATATTTTAACTTAGAGCATCGTAACGGTATAAATTTGGTAAATCAACATGAAATTTTAGTCATTTTTATTTTTAGTCTACGAAGCTTTTATATTTAAAATAGTTATTTTGTTTTATAAGTAAAAGAGAAAAATAAAAAGAACTCATACAAAATTAGTAACTCTATGTAAATCCCAAAAGGTGTAGCCGAGTTGGTGGAGTAAGGTATGCTCGTGACCAAAAGTGTTGAGTTTGAGTCCCTCTACAAACGCTTTCTTGGTTTGAGTCTGTCACCTTGTGTGGTTTACCTTCTGGCGTTGGTTTGCAGGCTATTGCGTCAGACTGAGGGTTTACCATGTGCGCTGCGGGTTCCTTTTGAAAAAAAATAAAAATAAATCTATATATTCATAACCTAATATGTAAATATAGTATATTGTATCTATTAAGCCATACATTAAATACATATTTTTGTTAACACCATACATTAAATACATAATTTTGAGCCACACATCAAATTCATATTTTTGTTAACACATTCAAACTTACTCCAATGAGTGTGTTAAATTATCTGTTAACTAAAAAATGCTTTGAAATAGTTAGTGGCTACCAAAAGCCATGCCGTTGTTTTTTATTTTATTTATTTATTATTATGCTTATTTTTTTTTTTTTTTTTGTTTTGAGTTTTATTTTATTTTCGGTTTTAGTGTTTGTTAATAGATGTAAAAATAAAATATTTTATTTTATAAAAATAACAATAAATTTTAATATATTATTTTTAAAAGATAGTTTGAAAATATGATATAACAAAATCAAATTTAATTTCAACAAATATGACTTCTCTCATAAGAAAGAGTTTCTTGGTTTTCTTCTCTTCTCCTTTCTGGTGACCTTTCTTCTTCTGGCTCCTTGAATCCAGCCATGGATTCAAATTCAATCAAGCTTCAATCCATTAAAGAGTTCCCTGCTCTTCATAATGTGATTGAATCTACTAAATCAAGAAAAACGTATGCTGAAACTGTTAAGCAGTCTACTTCCATTCCTGGTCGTCTTCCTAATCTCAAGCCTGAGTACTATAAAGAATCTGTTGATCACTTTTCCGTTCAATATTCAAAAGATGTTAAGGATTTTTTTCTCGAAAATTCTTCAACAAAGATCATTTGCAAGTTCAAAGATGGAATCCCACGTAAATCTGTTCTTGAATGCTTTCTTCTAAACTTTAAATACAAAGGTTCATATAAGTTCACCAGCTTCGATTCGAGGCACATCTTTATTGAGTTTCAGTACAAATAAGATGTTAGCAGTATCTGGTCCAAGAATGTTTGGAACATTGAAGTAAAATCTATGAGAATCCTTCGTTGGGATTCTGAATTCAACAAAAAGTATGAGTATCCAAAGGCTTTGGTTTGGATTCGTTTGGAGAGGGTCCCTGAGTTTATGTATAATAGATCCATTATACAAAACTTGGCTTCATCAATCGGAACTACTTACAGGGTTATTGTACCAGAAAATAAAGCTCTCATGAACGCCTGTTACGCTCATGTTGAGCTCGATGTTTCAAGAACTCTAAAATATAGACTTTCGGCTGGTTTTGGATCGAACGAGGGATGCTGGATTAACATTAGTTACAAGAATGTGCCTCTATATTGTAACACTTGTTTCCATTTAGGTCATAAAGATGAGGAATGTAAAAAGAAACTTCAAGTTAAAGAAGATGAAAAGATCGAAAATTGTGAAGAAAGTGTCAATGATACTAGCAAGGAGGTTTTAAGGGCTGAGATCGATAAAGTTAAGGATGGAATTGCAACTGAGAAAGAAGATACTCTTTGGGAGCCAAGAACATCTAATATCAATTCTAGTAACACTCAAACCTTCTGTAAAGTTTATAGAAGAAAGTTGAAATCTGTCATAAGTGCAAATGATAAAGATCTTCAGGTGATAGATTCAAGTACTGCTGAATGTGGTCAAAACAATGATGTTGAAAATAATATGGAAGTGATAGAAGCTCTGCATATGATTGATCAAGATTTTTCTCAAAGCAATCTCCAATTTGAAGAAAATGATATGATTGAAAATATAGAAAGATGTGATAACTCTCCTAGAAATCATCCATCCAACAATGACTTTGGTTTTATCATCACTGGTTTTGTTACTCTTGCAGACCAACTGAAGTTGAACATAACTTCAGTTTTTCAATGGCTACTATCTCGGTCAACATATTAGCTGGATTTTTGCTTCTTTGGATCTTTTCCAGTATTAGCAACTCATCTTCCAATAAAGATCTAAAGAAATGATAACGAAGACTGATGTGCTTGGTTCTCGAATGAAATGTTGAGTTCTTCGCCAAGAGTAACAAACGTTCTGCATAGTGATAGTCAGAGTGCAATTGTTGCTAAAGTTGTGGTCAGCTTTAGTTGGTCTGCAAGAGTAACAAAAGCAGAAAGATCTATTGCATAGATCAAGGTATGAAAACACGTTGAAACCAGTCTTCAAGTGGGAGATTGTTAGATGAAAAGACAGTGAAGCTGGCGATGATGATAGGACAGTAAAGATGACGCAAGTGTTAGACTCGTTAGAGAGAGTTGGAGTGAATTTGAAAAGGCGGTCATAAATTACACATTAAGGATTGTAAACGTTTTTTTCTTCTTTCTGTTTGAGTCTCTACGAAAACCAAAAAGCTAGGGTTTTTTGTGTATGCATCAAAAATGGGCAGAGTCACTGTATCTTTCTAATAAAATCGATCTGCAGCAGGTCCAGATACGTAGGCATAATTTTCTGAAATCCGTTAACAATTATGTGTTTGATTTCAATTTTGTTTTGTGTTTCTTTTCTTTTCTTTTGATCTGATTGCAGGAAAATTGTGTATTTTTAAAAACCTTTTTTTTACCTCAAACCAATTTAGAAGTTATTTTCCAGGAAATTAGCTTATTTCCCTTACAAGTTGAAGTCTTCAAAAGCAACTTCAAACCCAAATCCTCATAACATCCAAAAAAAAGCAAGATCGTAAGCAACCTTCAACAAATAACCCAAATCGCTTCAACAAATTCAGTAAGTGCTTCGAGAAAGAGAGAAGACGACTCAACAATGATAAATAATGGTTCAACCAATGCTAAAAATGCTTCAGATAACATCAAGCTAATCATTCATCGTTACTCTCACAAAGACATGGGAGCTACTGATAATGGTGTAACTAATCTGACTGAAACACATTGGTCCATCAATAATCCAAATACTCATATTTTATTTTTAAGACATAATGTCATTTTGGATGAGTTTAGCGACCTAAAACTACTTATATATATATATATATATATAATATTTAAATAAAAACATTTAAAAATATATATAATCTAAAATTAAATGATGATATGTTTTTAGTTAAATCTAATAAAATTTATATAAAATATACATATTTTAACTTAGAGCATCGTAACGGCCTAAATTTGGTAAATCAACATGAAACTTTAGTCATTTTTATTTTTAGTCTACGAAGCTTTTATATTTAAAATAGTTATTTTGTTTTATAAGTAAAAGAGAAAAATAAAAAGAACTCATACAAAATTAGTAACTCTATGTAAATCCCAAAAGGTGTAGCCGAGTTGGTGGAGTAAGGTATGCTCGTGACCAAAAGTGTTGAGTTTGAGTCCCTCTACAAACGCTTTCTTGGTTTGAGTCTGTCACCTTGTGTGGTTTACCTTCTGGCGTTGGTTTGCAGGCTATTGCGTCAGACTGAGGGTTTACCATGTGCGCTGCGGGTTCCTTTTGAAAAAAAATAAAAATAAATCTATATATTCATAACCTAATATGTAAATATAGTATATTGTATCTATTAAGCCATACATTAAATACATATTTTTGTTAACACCATACATTAAATACATAATTTTGAGCCACACATCAAATTCATATTTTTGTTAACACATTCAAACTTACTCCAATGAGTGTGTTAAATTATCTGTTAACTAAAAAATGCTTTGAAATAGTTAGTGGCTACCAAAAGCCATGTCGTTGTTTTTTATTTTATTTATTTATTATTATGCTTATTTTTTATTTTTATTTTGTTTTGAGTTTTATTTTATTTTCGGTTTTAGTGTTTGTTAATAGATGTAAAAATAAAATATTTTATTTTATAAAAATAACAATAAATTTTAATATATTATTTTTAAAAGATAGTTTGAAAATATGATATAACAAAATCAAATTTAATTTCAACAAATATGACTTCTCTCATAAGAAAGAGTTTCTTGGTTTTCTTCTCTTCTCCTTTCTGGTGACCTTTCTTCTTCTGGCTCCTTGAATCCAGCCATGGATTCAAATTCAATCAAGCTTCAATCCATTAAAGAGTTCCCTGCTCTTCATAATGTGATTGAATCTACTAAATCAAGAAAAACGTATGCTGAAACTGTTAAGCAGTCTACTTCCATTCCTGGTCGTCTTCCTAATCTCAAGCCTGAGTACTATAAAGAATCTGTTGATCACTTTTCCGTTCAATATTCAAAAGATGTTAAGGATTTTTTACTCGAAAATTCTTCAACAAAGATCATTTGCAAGTTCAAAGATGGAATCCCACGTAAATCTGTTCTTGAATGCTTTCTTCTAAACTTTAAATACAAAGGTTCATATAAGTTCACCAGCTTCGATTCGAGGCACATCTTTATTGAGTTTCAGTACAAATAAGATGTTAGCAGTATCTGGTCCAAGAATGTTTAGAACATTGAAGTAAAATCTATGAGAATCCTTCGTTGGGATTCTGAATTCAACAAAAAGTATGAGTATCCAAAGGCTTTGGTTTGGATTCGTTTGGAGAGGGTCCCTGAGTTTATGTATAATAGATCCATTATACAAAACTTGGCTTCATCAATCGGAACTACTTACAGGGTTATTGTACCAGAAAATAAAGCTCTCATGAACGCCTGTTACGCTCATGTTGAGCTCGATGTTTCAAGAACTCTAAAATATAGACTTTCGGCTGGTTTTGGATCGAACGAGGGATGCTGGATTAACATTAGTTACAAGAATGTGCCTCTATATTGTAACACTTGTTTCCATTTAGGTCATAAAGATGAGGAATGTAAAAAGAAACTTCAAGTTAAAGAAGATGAAAAGATCGAAAATTGTGAAGAAAGTGTCAATGATACTAGCAATGAGGTTTTAAGGGCTGAGATCGATAAAGTTAAGGATGGAATTGCAACTGAGAAAGAAGATACTCTTTGGGAGCCAAGAACATCTAATATCAATTCTAGTAACACTCAAACCTTCTGTAAAGTTTATAGAAGAAAGTTGAAATCTGTCATAAGTGCAAATGATAAAGATCTTCAGGTGATAGATTCAAGTACTGCTGAATGTGGTCAAAACAATGATGTTGAAAATAATATGGAAGTGATAGAAGCTCTGCATATGATTGATCAAGATTTTTCTCAAAGCAATCTCCAATTTGAAGAAAATGATATGATTGAAAATATAGAAAGATGTGATAACTCTCCTAGAAATCATCCATCCAACAATGACTTTGGTTTTATCATCACTGGTTTTGTTACTCTTGCAGACCAACTGAAGTTGAACATAACTTCAGTTTTTCAATGGCTACTATCTCGGTCAACATATTAGCTGGATTTTTGCTTCTTTGGATCTTTTCCAGTATTAGCAACTCATCTTCCAATAAAGATCTAAAGAAATGATAACGAAGACTGATGTGCTTGGTTCTCGAATGAAATGTTGAGTTCTTCGCCAAGAGTAACAAACGTTCTGCATAGTGATAGTCAGAGTGCAATTGTTGCTAAAGTTGTGGTCAGCTTCAGTTGGTCTGCAAGAGTAACAAAAGCAGAAAGATCTATTGCATAGATCAAGGTATGAAAACACGTTGAAACCAGTCTTCAAGTGGGAGATTGTTAGATGAAAAGACAGTGAAGCTGGCGATGATGATAGGACAGTAAAGATGACGCAAGTGTTAGACTCGTTAGATAGAGTTGGAGTGAATTTGAAAAGGCGGTCATAAATTACACATTAAGGATTGTAAACGTTTTTTTCTTCTTTCTGTTTGAGTCTCTACGAAAACCAAAAAGCTAGGGTTTTTTGTGTATGCATCAAAAATGGGCAGAGTCACTGTATCTTTCTAATAAAATCGATCTGCAGCAGGTCCAGATACGTAGGCATAATTTTCTGAAATCCGTTAACAATTATGTGTTTGATTTCAATTTTGTTTTGTGTTTCTTTTCTTTTCTTTTGATCTGATTGCAGGAAAATTGTGTATTTTTAAAAACCTTTTTTTTACCTCAAACCAATTTAGAAGTTATTTTCCAGGAAATTAGCTTATTTCCCTTACAAGTTGAAGTCTTCAAAAGCAACTTCAAACCCAAATCCTCATAACATCCAAAAAAAAAGCAAGATCGTAAGCAACCTTCAACAAATAACCCAAATCGCTTCAACAAATTCAGTAAGTGCTTCGAGAAAGAGAGAAGACGACTCAACAATGATAAATAATGGTTCAACCAATGCTAAAAATGCTTCAGATAACATCAAGCTAATCATTCATCGTTACTCTCACAAAGACATGGGAGCTACTGATAATGGTGTAACTAATCTGACTGAAACACATTGGTCCATCAATAATCCAAATACTCATATTTTATTTTTAAGACATAATGTCATTTTGGATGAGTTTAGCGACCTAAAACTACTTATATATATATATATATATATAATATTTAAATAAAAACATTTAAAAATATATATAATCTAAAATTAAATGATGATATGTTTTTAGTTAAATCTAATAAAATTTATATAAAATATACATATTTTAACTTAGAGCATCGTAACGGCCTAAATTTGGTAAATCAACATGAAACTTTAGTCATTTTTATTTTTAGTCTACGAAGCTTTTATATTTAAAATAGTTATTTTGTTTTATAATTAAAAGAGAAAAATAAAAAGAACTCATACAAAATTAGTAACTCTATGTAAATCCCAAAAGGTGTAGCCGAGTTGGTGGAGTAAGGTATGCTCGTGACCAAAAGTGTTGAGTTTGAGTCCCTCTACAAACGCTTTCTTGGTTTGAGTCTGTCACCTTGTGTGGTTTACCTTCTGGCGTTGGTTTGCAGGCTATTGCGTCAGACTGAGGGTTTACCATGTGCGCTGCGGGTTCCTTTTGAAAAAAAATAAAAATAAATCTATATATTCATAACCTAATATGTAAATATAGTATATTGTATCTATTAAGCCATACATTAAATACATATTTTTGTTAACACCATACATTAAATACATAATTTTGAGCCACACATCAAATTCATATTTTTGTTAACACATTCAAACTTACTCCAATGAGTGTGTTAAATTATCTGTTAACTAAAAAATGCTTTGAAATAGTTAGTGGCTACCAAAAGCCATGCCGTTGTTTTTTATTTTATTTATTTATTATTATGCTTATTTTTTTTTTTTTTTTGTTTTGAGTTTTATTTTATTTTCGGTTTTAGTGTTTGTTAATAGATGTAAAAATAAAATATTTTATTTTATAAAAATAACAATAAATTTTAATATATTATTTTTAAAAGATAGTTTGAAAATATGATATAACAAAATCAAATTTAATTTCAACAAATATGACTTCTCTCATAAGAAAGAGTTTCTTGGTTTTCTTCTCTTCTCCTTTCTGGTGACCTTTCTTCTTCTGGCTCCTTGAATCCAGCCATGGATTCAAATTCAATCAAGCTTCAATCCATTAAAGAGTTCCCTGCTCTTCATAATGTGATTGAATCTACTAAATCAAGAAAAACGTATGCTGAAACTGTTAAGCAGTCTACTTCCATTCCTGGTCGTCTTCCTAATCTCAAGCCTGAGTACTATAAAGAATCTGTTGATCACTTTTCCGTTCAATATTCAAAAGATGTTAAGGATTTTTTTCTCGAAAATTCTTCAACAAAGATCATTTGCAAGTTCAAAGATGGAATCCCACGTAAATCTGTTCTTGAATGCTTTCTTCTAAACTTTAAATACAAAGGTTCATATAAGTTCACCAGCTTCGATTCGAGGCACATCTTTATTGAGTTTCAGTACAAATAAGATGTTAGCAGTATCTGGTCCAAGAATGTTTGGAACATTGAAGTAAAATCTATGAGAATCCTTCGTTGGGATTCTGAATTCAACAAAAAGTATGAGTATCCAAAGGCTTTGGTTTGGATTCGTTTGGAGAGGGTCCCTGAGTTTATGTATAATAGATCCATTATACAAAACTTGGCTTCATCAATCGGAACTACTTACAGGGTTATTGTACCAGAAAATAAAGCTCTCATGAACGCCTGTTACGCTCATGTTGAGCTCGATGTTTCAAGAACTCTAAAATATAGACTTTCGGCTGGTTTTGGATCGAACGAGGGATGCTGGATTAACATTAGTTACAAGAATGTGCCTCTATATTGTAACACTTGTTTCCATTTAGGTCATAAAGATGAGGAATGTAAAAAGAAACTTCAAGTTAAAGAAGATGAAAAGATCGAAAATTGTGAAGAAAGTGTCAATGATACTAGCAAGGAGGTTTTAAGGGCTGAGATCGATAAAGTTAAGGATGGAATTGCAACTGAGAAAGAAGATACTCTTTGGGAGCCAAGAACATCTAATATCAATTCTAGTAACACTCAAACCTTCTGTAAAGTTTATAGAAGAAAGTTGAAATCTGTCATAAGTGCAAATGATAAAGATCTTCAGGTGATAGATTCAAGTACTGCTGAATGTGGTCAAAACAATGATGTTGAAAATAATATGGAAGTGATAGAAGCTCTGCATATGATTGATCAAGATTTTTCTCAAAGCAATCTCCAATTTGAAGAAAATGATATGATTGAAAATATAGAAAGATGTGATAACTCTCCTAGAAATCATCCATCCAACAATGACTTTGGTTTTATCATCACTGGTTTTGTTACTCTTGCAGACCAACTGAAGTTGAACATAACTTCAGTTTTTCAATGGCTACTATCTCGGTCAACATATTAGCTGGATTTTTGCTTCTTTGGATCTTTTCCAGTATTAGCAACTCATCTTCCAATAAAGATCTAAAGAAATGATAACGAAGACTGATGTGCTTGGTTCTCGAATGAAATGTTGAGTTCTTCGCCAAGAGTAACAAACGTTCTGCATAGTGATAGTCAGAGTGCAATTGTTGCTAAAGTTGTGGTCAGCTTCAGTTGGTCTGCAAGAGTAACAAAAGCAGAAAGATCTATTGCATAGATCAAGGTATGAAAACACGTTGAAACCAGTCTTCAAGTGGGAGATTGTTAGATGAAAAGACAGTGAAGCTGGCGATGATGATAGGACAGTAAAGATGACGCAAGTGTTAGACTCGTTAGAGAGAGTTGGAGTGAATTTGAAAAGGCGGTCATAAATTACACATTAAGGATTGTAAACGTTTTTTTCTTCTTTCTGTTTGAGTCTCTACGAAAACCAAAAAGCTAGGGTTTTTTGTGTATGCATCAAAAATGGGCAGAGTCACTGTATCTTTCTAATAAAATCGATCTGCAGCAGGTCCAGATACGTAGGCATAATTTTCTGAAATCCGTTAACAATTATGTGTTTGATTTCAATTTTGTTTTGTGTTTCTTTTCTTTTCTTTTGATCTGATTGCAGGAAAATTGTGTATTTTTAAAAACCTTTTTTTTACCTCAAACCAATTTAGAAGTTATTTTCCAGGAAATTAGCTTATTTCCCTTACAAGTTGAAGTCTTCAAAAGCAACTTCAAACCCAAATCCTCATAACATCCAAAAAAAAAGCAAGATCGTAAGCAACCTTCAACAAATAACCCAAATCGCTTCAACAAATTCAGTAAGTGCTTCGAGAAAGAGAGAAGACGACTCAACAATGATAAATAATGGTTCAACCAATGCTAAAAATGCTTCAGATAACATCAAGCTAATCATTCATCGTTACTCTCACAAAGACATGGGAGCTACTGATAATGGTGTAACTAATCTGACTGAAACACATTGGTCCATCAATAATCCAAATACTCATATTTTATTTTTAAGACATAATGTCATTTTGGATGAGTTTAGCGACCTAAAACTACTTATATATATATATATATATAATATTTAAATAAAAACATTTAAAAATATATATAATCTAAAATTAAATGATGATATGTTTTTAGTTAAATCTAATAAAATTTATATAAAATATACATATTTTAACTTAGAGCATCGTAACGGCCTAAATTTGGTAAATCAACATGAAACTTTAGTCATTTTTATTTTTAGTCTACGAAGCTTTTATATTTAAAATAGTTATTTTGTTTTATAATTAAAAGAGAAAAATAAAAAGAACTCATACAAAATTAGTAACTCTATGTAAATCCCAAAAGGTGTAGCCGAGTTGGTGGAGTAAGGTATGCTCGTGACCAAAAGTGTTGAGTTTGAGTCCCTCTACAAACGCTTTCTTGGTTTGAGTCTGTCACCTTGTGTGGTTTACCTTCTGGCGTTGGTTTGCAGGCTATTGCGTCAGACTGAGGGTTTACCATGTGCGCTGCGGGTTCCTTTTGAAAAAAAATAAAAATAAATCTATATATTCATAACCTAATATGTAAATATAGTATATTGTATCTATTAAGCCATACATTAAATACATATTTTTGTTAACACCATACATTAAATACATAATTTTGAGCCACACATCAAATTCATATTTTTGTTAACACATTCAAACTTACTCCAATGAGTGTGTTAAATTATCTGTTAACTAAAAAATGCTTTGAAATAGTTAGTGGCTACCAAAAGCCATGCCGTTGTTTTTTATTTTATTTATTTATTATTATGCTTATTTTTTATTTTTATTTTGTTTTGAGTTTTATTTTATTTTCGGTTTTAGTGTTTGTTAATAGATGTAAAAATAAAATATTTTATTTTATAAAAATAACAATAAATTTTAATATATTATTTTTAAAAGATAGTTTGAAAATATGATATAACAAAATCAAATTTAATTTCAACAAATATGACTTCTCTCATAAGAAAGAGTTTCTTGGTTTTCTTCTCTTCTCCTTTCTGGTGACCTTTCTTCTTCTGGCTCCTTGAATCCAGCCATGGATTCAAATTCAATCAAGCTTCAATCCATTAAAGAGTTCCCTGCTCTTCATAATGTGATTGAATCTACTAAATCAAGAAAAACGTATGCTGAAACTGTTAAGCAGTCTACTTCCATTCCTGGTCGTCTTCCTAATCTCAAGCCTGAGTACTATAAAGAATCTGTTGATCACTTTTCCGTTCAATATTCAAAAGATGTTAAGGATTTTTTTCTCGAAAATTCTTCAACAAAGATCATTTGCAAGTTCAAAGATGGAATCCCACGTAAATCTGTTCTTGAATGCTTTCTTCTAAACTTTAAATACAAAGGTTCATATAAGTTCACCAGCTTCGATTCGAGGCACATCTTTATTGAGTTTCAGTACAAATAAGATGTTAGCAGTATCTGGTCCAAGAATGTTTGGAACATTGAAGTAAAATCTATGAGAATCCTTCGTTGGGATTCTGAATTCAACAAAAAGTATGAGTATCCAAAGGCTTTGGTTTGGATTCGTTTGGAGAGGGTCCCTGAGTTTATGTATAATAGATCCATTATACAAAACTTGGCTTCATCAATCGGAACTACTTACAGGGTTATTGTACCAGAAAATAAAGCTCTCATGAACGCCTGTTACGCTCATGTTGAGCTCGATGTTTCAAGAACTCTAAAATATAGACTTTCGGCTGGTTTTGGATCGAACGAGGGATGCTGGATTAACATTAGTTACAAGAATGTGCCTCTATATTGTAACACTTGTTTCCATTTAGGTCATAAAGATGAGGAATGTAAAAAGAAACTTCAAGTTAAAGAAGATGAAAAGATCGAAAATTGTGAAGAAAGTGTCAATGATACTAGCAAGGAGGTTTTAAGGGCTGAGATCGATAAAGTTAAGGATGGAATTGCAACTGAGAAAGAAGATACTCTTTGGGAGCCAAGAACATCTAATATCAATTCTAGTAACACTCAAACCTTCTGTAAAGTTTATAGAAGAAAGTTGAAATCTGTCATAAGTGCAAATGATAAAGATCTTCAGGTGATAGATTCAAGTACTGCTGAATGTGGTCAAAACAATGATGTTGAAAATAATATGGAAGTGATAGAAGCTCTGCATAGGATTGATCAAGATTTTTCTCAAAGCAATCTCCAATTTGAAGAAAATGATATGATTGAAAATATAGAAAGCTGTGATAACTCTCCTAGAAATCATCCATTCAACAACGACTTTGGTTCTATCATCAGTGGAAAGCTAAAATATCAATTGAAGAAAATTAAAACTAAGAAGCTCACCATCAATTCTCTTTCAATGAAAGGAGGAAAATCGAAACACAAATCGTTATCTGACAATGATAAAGATAACTAACTGGAATGCTAGAGGTCTGAATAATAAGCCTACTTTGAGGAGGCTCCTTTCTTTTATCAAAGATAATAATTCTAAGATTTTGTCCATTCAAGAGCCTATGGCTGATCCTTGCAAGTTGATTGGTGTGTCTGATGTTCTTGGTTTTAAGAATTCTTTTCCTAACAGCTCCAATAAGGTCTGGATCTTTTGGAAAGATAATATTGAGATTTGCATTCTTAATGATCATGATCAGCTGGTTAACATGGCTGTTTCTTATCCTAATTGTAATACTTTGTTTAATTTATCGGTTGTCTATGCTAAAAGTCAACGTGTGCTTAGAATAGATCTCTGGATTCAGATGAAAATTATTGCTACTGATGAAGTTCCTTGGATCATTACTGGAGACTTCAATGCCATTACTTGCTCTGAGGATCAGATTGGTTGTTCTACTTATGATCATAATAGTGCTAATGACTTCAATGAGACTATCAGACTTTGTAATCTTGAAGATGTTGGTTACATTGGTTCGAGATATACTTGGAATAGGGGTACTCGTTGGAAAAGGTTGGATAGAACCTTGGCTAATGAGCTGTGGATCAACACTTTTAAGAATACCCAGGTTTGTCACATGGTCAGGACTTGTTCTGACCATGCTCCCTTCTTAATTCAATCAAATTGTGTCTCTAATTATATTAACTGCAAGAAAAGCTTTAAATTTGTTAATGCTTGGACTAATGATGATAGTTTTTTTAGTACTGTTAAGCTGAATTGGGACTTGGATTGTAAGGGTAATCAGGGCCAAGTCTTCTGGTATAAGTTGAGGAGGCTTAAGTTTTGCCTTAAGAAGTGGAATACTAATACTTTTGGCAACATCTTCAGTAAGGTGAAAGAGACTACTCAGGCTGTTAGAAGAATGGAAATCATTCATATTGAATCCAATAGCAACACCTCTAAATCTGACCTCTCTAAAGCTAATAGTTTGTACTTGAAGGCTCTCAGAAATGAAGAAAGTTTTTGGCAGCAAAATTGTTACAATGGTTGGATTAAATATGGTGATGGTAACACCAAGCTTTACCATGCGTATATCTTTAAGAATAGAAGGCGAAACACTATTAAGGGGATCAAAGACAATAGGATTTGACTTGACAATTCCTTTGATATTTCTAATTCTGCTGTGTGTTATTTCAAATCTATTTTATCTTCAAATTCTTATACTAACAGAAATGAGGAGGCCTTCTTAATGCAGGATGAGATCTTTAGCAATATTCCTTAACATTTTATCTTCAAGTTTGAGGCATAATTTCCAAAATGAAGACTGATAGTGCTGCGGGGCTGGATGGCTTTAATATCTATTTCTTCAAATTTTGTTGGTCTATTATACATAATGATCTGTGCAATGCTTTTAACTACTATCTTTCAGGCAACAACATTCCAGGGGGTGTGTTTGCTACTGGTCTTTGCCTTGTTCTAAAGAGTGCTAATCTAACTGACTGGAAATCTTTTAGACCGATAAGTCTTTGCTCCATCTTTAATAGAACTTTTTCCAACCTTTTAAACTCTAGATTATCTAATAGTCTGCCTAACATTATCTCTAAGATGCAGGGTGCCTTTGTCAAAGGCAGATTGATTCATGATAATATCTTAATCACTAAAGAATTGATTCATGACATTGATAGAAAACCTAAAACTGGAAATGCAATTATACAGTTAGATATGTCTAAAGCTTTTGATAAGCTATCTCATGCATTCATTTTAAGAGTTCTTACATATTTTGGCTTCTCTGATCATTGTATTGAATTAATTAAGAAAGTGATTACAAATGTACATATTTTTGTGCTTATTAATGGTTTTATCAATGGTTACTTTAAGCAAAACAAGGGTATTAGGCAAGGAGACCCTTTGTCTCCAAGCCTGTTTATCCTTGCTGATGAGGTCTTGCTCAGAGGGATTTACAATCTCTTTGAAAATAATAAATCCATATTATATGCTTCTAGATCTAACTTCCGGGTGCCTTGTTTGGCCTTTGCAGATGATGTTTTGATCTTTACAGACTGTAAGGCTAATTCCATTGCTTTGCTTAGCAGCCTGTTTGATAAGTATCATCTAGTCTCTGGTCAATCTGTTAACAAAGAAAAAACAAAGCTTATCATTTCAAGAAGAGTTAATCAAGCAACTACAAATAGTATAAAGATTCAAGTTGGTTTTAATACTGACAATCTTCCATTCAACTACTTAGGGATAACTATTGCTAGAAACAATAGAGGGAAGTTATTTCAGACTCTTCTTGATAAGATTCAAGATAGAATTGTGGGTTGGGATCTTAAAAACTTATCTTTTGGGGGCAGGTTGACCTTAATTAATTCTGTGTTAATGCCTATTATATACTATTGGATGCAAAATTCTCTTATTCCTAATAATATCATCAAGAAGATTGAGGGTTATTTCAATAAATTTTTGTGGAGGTCTAACTATAATGTCAAAGCTATTCATTAGGCTAGCTGGAATCAGCTTTGTAAACCTCTTGCTGAGGGTGGCTTAAATATTAAGAGTATATATGATATTCAATTAGCTTTCTCTTATAAATTATGGTAAATTTTCAGGAAGAATAACAGCCTTTGGGCATCTCTGATGCACAAGACCTACTGTAAGGATTCTCGTGCTCTTAAAGTTAAATGCAAAAGCACAGATTCAATTGTGTGGAAGAGGCTTCATGCAATCAAAAACACTACTGACAAGAACATCAAATGGAGGCTAGGTCAAGGGTGTATGGACTTCTGGCTAGAAGACTGGCATGACAAACCTCCTATGATAAGTGATCCTAATTCTTATAGTTGGTATTTAAATGCAAGTGTGAACTCTTTTTGGAAAAATGATAATTGGGATTACAGTGTTTTACACAACATCTTGCCTTCTGATAGAGTGAATCACATTTCAAAGTATAAAATTGATACTAATAATCCTGACAAAATCATTTGGAAGCTTTCAACTAGCAAAGAGTTTGATATTAAATCAACTTGGGAAAGTATCAGACATTCTTATACAAAGTCTGGTCTGTTTACTAGAATCTGGAATCACTCTATTCCTAAGAAATACTCTTTCTTATGTTGGAAGCTTATAAAGGGTTACATTCCTATTGATAGTATCTTAATGAAAAGGCATACTAGTATAGTTTCTAAGTGTCAATTCTGCTACAACTGTGAAGAGAAAAACCATATTTTCGTCAGTTGTAGCTTTTCTTGGCCTCTGTAGAACTATTTCAGTAGCCTCTTTAAGATTGACATTAGAAGGCATATGGTTTTAACTCATGTCTTGCATACCTGGTTTAGGTTTTCTAATGCTAAATGTCATGTTACTCACATTATTCGTCAAGTTATTTGCTGGGTTATCTGGAGAAACAGAAACTTGTCTAAGTTTGATGATTCCCCTGATAATGTTAAGAAGGTTATAGTCAGAATTACTCATATAATCAAAAGTATGGATTTGGCTAACATGATTACTTACAAGCATTGGTCTAAAGTTTTACATGCTGGTGTATCCCTAGGTTGCAACTCAGCATTAAACAATCGAAAAATTCCAAGTTACCTGAGATGGATTGCTCCTAATCCAGGGAGGATGAATCTCAACTTTGATGGGTCGTGCAACAAGTTTGGTGAATGCAACACCGGGATTTTGATTCGCAACTCTGAGGGTGATGTTCTCCTGGGCTGTGGCTCTCTCCTTGGCAAGTTAAATCTTTTTTTTGCTGAAATCAGTGCTTTAATCGAAGGCCTGATAAAGTGTAAGCAAAATCAATGAACTGATGTTGATGTATAGTCGGATAACCTGGTTCTTATCAATCTAATAGCTGATATGAGGGAAGCATGGTACTTGTTTGATTCAATGGAGATTTGCAGATCTTTAATCCATCCTAAGATGTCGATTAGACATGTTTCTAGTCTTCAAAACCAGTGTGCTGACTGGAAAGCTAAAGCTGTGATTAATTCAAAGAAGAACATTCAATTCGTAACTCCCCCTGATGAGCTTCGATCAATGGTGTTACTGGAAAGTTTAGAGTTAGGGTATATTTCATGAGTTTTGTCGAAGCTATCCTGAAGTTATTGTTCTGAGGAAGGAGATGAATTCAAAGAGTTGGGCGCCTTTGTTCTGAAGTTTGAATTTTGGTCCTTATCATTTTATGTATTTTTCAATTTGATCCTAAACAATGTATTACTCTTAATTTCGCAATAAAATTTCTTCACTAGCTAAAAAAAATCAAATTTAATTTTTTAAAGATATTTTTAAAAACAAATGGAAATAAAATCAAATTTTTTATATGTAAGATATTGTTATAAAATATATGGATATAAAATCAATTATTTTATATAAAGAAAATATATATTAATAATTAAAATATATTTTGAAACTAATGAACAAAATAAAATGAAAGTTATTATTTAAAAAATATATTCAAAATATTTTAAAAGATATAATCTAACTAAAAAATTATTTTATTATATTTTCTTATTTTTTTCTCAACTAATCTAATTTTTTTTAGAGAAAAGTACCGGTAAATACCTTCTCAACTATGGTATTACCCGGCGGTACCCGCTTTTTGGATAGTGTAACTTGGTACCTCGAACTGAAATTTGGACAAAAATACCCCCGACTAAAAAAAGGCGCGCGCTGGTAAAAAAAATGGTACAATTCTCAAGATGCGAATTGCTTGCAAATTCTCAGGATGCGAATTGCTTGCAATTTCTGAACGATTCTCATGATAAGATGCGAATTGTTTGCAATTTCTGAACGATTCTCATGATAAGATGCGAATTGCTTGCAATTTCTGAACGATTCTCATGATAAGATGCGAATTGCTTGCAAAATTCTGAATGATTCTCATGATAAGATGCGAATTGCTTGCAACTCTCAAGATTTCTGAACGATAAAAAAAAAACTGGTACAATTCTCAAGATGCGAATTGCTTGCAAATTCTCTGGATGCGAATTGCTTGCAAATTCTGAACGATTCTCAGGATAAGATGCGAATTGCTTGCAATTTCTGAACGATTCTCATGATAAGATGCGAATTGCTTGCAATTTCTGAACGATTCGCATGATAAGATGCGAATTGCTTGCAAATTTCTGAACGATTCTCATGATAAGATGTGAATTGCTTGCAACTCTCAGGATTTCTGAACGATAAAAAAAAAAACTGGTACAATTCTCAAGATGCGAATTGCTTGCAACTGGTGAAATTTTATTTTTTAAAAAAATAAAAAAATATCATAAATGGATCTAGTTTTGTTCATTTTTAAAAAACAAAAGTAATAGTACTTTCATTTATTTTTTTCGAGCTCCGGTTCGAAAGATACGGATTTTTTAAAAATAAAATTAAAGGAAAAGTAGGAAAGAGAAGGATATAGAAATTTTGGTTATGTGGCGGTTCATGAATGGTGAGGGTAGTTAGGGTATTAAAATAAAGTTAGGTTGTAAGTGACAATAAGGTAGTTGAGTTGGGTATTAAGTAACAATTGATCAAACCTTAGGTGGTAAGTGACAATTGAATAGTTGAGTAGGTACATTTGGTACAATTTCCCTTTTTTTTTTAAATCATACCAAAATAGTGAAACAAAACATTTAAAATTTTATACGATAAAAAAAAAAAAAAAATTAACAAAAAATATATCGTTTCTCTTGTACATATCAAATTTATGATGTGATTTTAAAAAATATCAATCGAAATAAAATTAGGTTTTTAATTGAAAATAAGCTAAATGATGTTTCACTCCTACGTTTGCATCCACCAACGTATAATTTCAACATAAGCGACTGTTCATGCTTTTATCTTTTTCTATTATTTGCTGTAAAGTAGTTTTAATATATAACGAATATATTTAACAATCTAGGGCGAAATAATCTTTGGGAATGCTCCTTTAGTCTTGTTCTATACTACCAAACGAAAATAAATTCAGTATATAATGAAATTAGAAGGCAACCCTTAACCCTTAAGGATTTGTCTTTAAAATAACAAACAAAAAGCGTGTTATGTGTGATACAGCGATGTTGATGTTCCAGTAAAGACTCAAAAACTCAAGAGCAAGACCCCAAGTTGACACTCTATAAAGTAGACCCCACTCCACTGTAAAAATACCACTAAAGAATCTCGCGCCGTCTTAGCCATGTGACAAAGTGGACACCGACCTTCAATAAATCCAGTAAAACTATATCTTAGTCCTTTAGAAATGTATAAGTTTCTCATTCACTCATTTTATATGAATATTATCATTTTTCTTTTCATTTTTTTAAAGTTCATCTTCTAATTGTCTTGATTGTTTCGACAGTAAAATTGTATACAATTTTTTTTTATGTTTTTTTTTTTTAACTGTGGAATTTTAGTCTATTTTTGAATCACCGAAAGTTATGTTTGGAATATTGTTTAGAGATTTCTGGATAAATTCTGAAGTTTTGTTTTAACAATTTCAGATTGAAATTATTTTGGTGGTTCTCCAAAATTTTCAACCGGGTAAAATCAGAGCGTTTCTTTTGAACATCGAGAATGAATTTTTGTTGTTGTAATTTTCTGTTACAGAACCATACCTATTTATTCAACCAAAATACTCCGACTGTAAAACAGTTTTATGTCTAAAAACGGTTAAAATTTCAAATGATAAACTGACTAAAAATTCAAATTCAAATTCAAATTCAAATTATTTTTCCAAATTCAAATTTCTATGAATTTTCATAATAGCCTTATCATTCAAAATAAATCTAACCCGAACAAGGATCCGTCCACTGGACCCACTAATCATAATATATTCTAACAAGCGTGTACTCCATTATGACTACATTGGTCGACTAGTTAATCCAATTACACTAAAATATCCAACAATCTTCCCCCATTTTAGTGCAATTCATGATTAACTAAAACAAAATCACAACAAATAACAAATTTATGCATAAATGAAATAACGTGACGATTGAATTTCATATTAGTATATTATACATTTCAAATATTCGAATATCAAGGTATCACTAAGGATTGAACATTTACTATCCATAATGAATATTCAAAGATAATTTACACATAAATTTACATTCTCAAATGTTCTCACTTGACACTATCTCTTACTAGCCTTGTGTCCTTATCCTTCTTAAGCATATCAAAGCTAAGTCCTAGCTTCTTGAAGCGACTAAACTTCATGCTTAAATAAGTAGATCTTTTACTCTTGCACATGCATATGCAATTTTTCAAAAGAGCTATTAAGAAGATAAACTTCAACCTCCACAACTTGCATGTCTGAACACATACTTTGGGATAATACTACTAATGTGTTCCAATCTCTAAATGTTAAGCTTTCCACATTGAGTCCAGCACCTAATGTCATATTAGATGGGAATTAGGTATCCTAACATGAGAGATTTCAAATGGACTTTAATCACATCCCAATAACTGATTTGTGCACATGATCTCTACTTAACCCTTTGGTTAAATGATCGGCTAAATTATATTGAGTTCTCATAAACTCTACTGAAATATAATGCGTGATGCGCTCACGAACCATATTTTGTCTAACATCTAAGTGTCAAGACCTGCCTTTGTGAACTTGTTTATAGACATTGGCCAAGGCAGATTCATTACCAAAACGAAATTTCATACATTACATTTCTTAGCCACTCACAAACTCGGATTCATTGTTGAATCAGTAATACAAGTTTGTTTCTTATACGCCTAAGAAATAACACATCCCCCAAGTAGAAATACCCATCCACTTGTGGAAGAGATGTCTTTCATATTGGAAATATATCTCGCATCACTATATCCTTTGAGTACGGAAATAAATCCAGTATAAGTCAAACCATAATCCACAGTTCCTTTCAAATGCTTGCACACCCTATTCAAACCTTGTTAATGATGTAAACTAGGGTTTCTAGTATACCTGCTAAGCTTTCCAACAACAAAGGCAATATCCAGCCTAGTGCTAGTCATGATATACATATACCAAAAAGCCTCTCAGCTTCCGTCAAATCTTTCATCTCAAAACTAAATAATAAGAATGTTTTGGTTATCAAATTGATTTGGTAATGCAAAATATCAACATGTCATCCACGTATAAACAAATCATAACTCATTTACGAATAACATTAAAATTTACCATAACCGTAAATTATATAATGTCTTAATAACTTAATTAAATATAACAACTTCCATCTGCACATGAAATCTCCGTGATACACCACTATTTTACAGATAACTTGTTATATTACAATATAATTTGAACAGTGGGTAAATCAATTAATAATCAACATATAATCTGGATTTGAAATATATAAATCATAGAATTCGGGTTTCCATTTATATAAATTGCATTATCTATTATAAACCATGCTTAATCTGCTTTGCATGTCAATTAGTGACTTAATTTACATCTGCATGTCAAGTAGGTAATCACATGTGCGCAACAACGATTTGATTTACGTCATATATTAAACAGCATATATGTATATATAATTTTCAAAAACCTTATTTGCAATGTTCGAAATCATACCGATATTCATTAAACTACACATGCAAAGTTTCGTTTATTTCATTTAAACTTGATCATGCAAATTAACATTAAATGCATGTATACATGATCTCTATTAAACAAGCGAGAACTGAATTCATATATATAATTTTACGAACTGCATGTTGCAGTTATTGATTTACACCAAAATTCATATATATAATTTAACGAATTGCATGTTTCGGTTATTGTTTTACTACAAAATTCATATATATAGTTTTATTTATACTGAATACATATTAGCCTTTGCCTTTACCTGTACACTTTTATATTTTACGTTTTTATCAAACCGAACAGTTAATAAAAATTGCGGTACATATATATTAATAACTGCTAGGTTAACAACTTTACAGTTTTACTAACAAATGTAATCCTAGCTTTTAAGGCAAAATATTGTCTTTAGTTCAAAAAAAATTACTTTTTTTACGATGCAATAAAGTTTGCATGTTACTGGTTATCCCTCTAGACCAAGTGGCGCAAATCGCAAGTCTGTCACTGGTTTTTCAATCTAAAAAAACTTCTTTCTTGCTAAACACAAAAAATATTGTTATTTATGCAGTTTGATTTCGAATCAGTTTAAACACAAAAATCTGATTCATAAATCAAACTTCAGTATTTATGGTAAGAAAAATCATATTTTTTCTTCTTTACGGAAACAAAATACCAAAATATGCTTTTTCATATAGCCAATCAGTTCAAGTATTCTTTTTAGAGCCTTAGATACACACTTTTAACAACCAAAATAATAATTAATCGAGTGTGTGTGTCATTTATAGAATTTAAAACAACTCAGAGATTATCATCATTTTCATCCATGGGTAAAAGTTAATGGAGAAAAACTTAAAAGATGATGATACCATAGTTCTAATGCTTTGATACTTGATTATGGATTCACTTAAAGATGATAAAAAAAATCTCTTCATTTCAATCTTCATGCAAATCTTTGCATAGAACAATAAGATCTTCATACAAATCTCTTTATAAACAAGAACATATAATTTCAATCTTTTGTTGGGAATATTGTTTAGAAATTTTTGGATAAACTCTGAAGTCTTGTTTTAACAATTTCAAATTAAAATTATTTTGGTGGTTGTCCAAAATTTTCAACCGGATAAAATCAAAGCGTTTCTTTTGAACAACAAGAATGAATTTTTGTTGTTGTAATCTTCTGTTACAGAACCATACCTATTTATTCAACCAAAATACTCCAACTGTAAAACAGTTTTATGTCAAAAAACGGTTAAAATTTCAAATGATAAACTAACTAAAAATTCAAATTCGAATTCGAATTATTTTTCCAAATTCAAATTTCTATGAATTTTCATAATAGTCTTATCATTCAAAATAAATCTAACCCGAACAAGGATCCGTCCATTGGACCCACTAATCATAATATATTCTAACAAGCGTGTACTCCACACTCTCTGACTTGCTCGATAATATATTATGACTGCATTGGTCGACTAGTTAATCTAATTACACTAAAATATCCAACAAGTTATACTGTGATAGTTGAAAGCAATAGTTGTAAAAGGAGTTTTTTTAGTGACGAACGATTAAAATAAACTGTTTTTAAAATGAACTATTTATATCGTATACTAGTGACTAAGAAAGTTTATTAAAATATGAAAACGATAAAAGTCAGATTATTGTATTTTAATTGTCCAATTGCAGTTTTATTTTAAAAATCGAAACTGATAAAAAAAATTAAACCGGTAAAATTGATAAAACCAGTAGAATTGAAAATCAACCCGATAAAACTGATAAACCAAACCGATACGAAAGTAAACCGATAAATTGTTAAACCGGTAAAATAAATACAAATACAAATACGAAATCGAAATAATAAAACTATAAGAATTGGTCGTTTTTTATTTTATTTATTTTTATATATTATACTTTTACAAAAATTATTAAATAGAGATAGGTTCAAAATGTTAAAAATTAATTTTTAAATACTAATTTTTATATTATTTATTTAAATCAAGGGTTTAATACCATTTAAGACCAAAACCAATAATATTATCCATTCACTATTCATATTTTTATATATCTCTTAGAAAAACTCATTTCAATTAAGTGTTTATTATCTAAGATCCAATAATACCCTACATACCCTTACTTAATAATATAAAATATAATCTATTTTTTAATTCAAGCTTTTTTCCACGTCTCTTATTAGTGCGTAAATCTATAATATTATTATAATAACATGTGACTATCCAACTTTCTTTCGATTCTTTGTTTTTATTTGATTTCCATGTTTGATTTTAGATATGTGTTTAGGTAAATCGTTTTTTATGTTTAGGTAACTTGATTTTATATTGTGTTTTTTTATTTCAAAATAGGTAACTCGATTTATGTTTTCTTCATAATTTTTGGTATTCATCTAGTATTAATTTGATTTACTGGAATTGTTTTTTTGCAATAAGCTTTTGATCATTTTTAGTTTTTTTTTGTGTTTCTGGAAAATTTGGTTTGATGAAGGGTTTACAACTTAAACAAAGAAGATGAAGTTTATTAGATGTGAAACCTGCTTACTTAACGTACTGATAGATGCGAGATATGTTTATTTTTGTACTGATAGATGCAAAATATGTTTACTTTTGTACTGGTAGATGCAAAACCTGCTTAATGATATATGTAAAATGATTGTATTCTTTGTATTGGTAGATAAGAAACATGTGTATTCTTTGTATTAATAGATGTCTAGTAGTCGATTGTGTATTTTTAAACTAGATGATGAACTTGAAATCTATGATCTTGGCCTGTTTGATGATTTTGAAGATTTTATTAAGTTTTTTTTGCGTGGATATGATGCATTGGTTTGGGGTAAATTCCGATTAATATATTTGTTTGGTGACCTAGAAAATGTTATATTAGGTTGTGTTGGTAATTTAGTTGATTTGGTATCAATTGTTAGTACTTTGGGTATTTCAACTGTTACCATTAATGTTGAAGTGATGTTGTTGTTAGTCATAATATTAGAGAAATTTCTCAAAGTATATTTGAAGCTTCAAATGAATATATTATTTGTGGAGAAATTGGTCAAAGTTATGGTGTTAATATTATTTGTCACAATAACAAGCACTTGTTACTGCTGGTTGGGTTGATGAAATTAGTAGTGTTGGTATGTCTTCGAAGAGGGTGCATTAGGTTTAAGATTAGTTGTTAGTCTTGGCTTTACAAAAAGGTTTTACTTTCAAATATCTATATAATAATAAACAAAGAGTAATTGTCTATTGTACGAAAAAAAGATAAAGGGTTGTCCGTACAGAGTTTATGCTAAAAAAGATAAGTCTAATGGCTTTTTTATTATTAAGAAGTATGTCCAACCTCATACATGTGGGACTATTTTTTGTAAATAAAATAGAAAAAATTGTCATCGGATTTGATTGCTAATAAAATACGTGATTGTGTTAGGAGGAATGTTGATGTTACAGTACAAGTGTGAAATTATTTTTAAAAAATAACTACATTTTAGATATCTCTTACTGAGTTTCATGGATTACTTTAGAAAAGCTAAGATGGATGTGTATGAAGATAGTTCTACTTCCTATAAACTAGTTAAGAATTATTTTAATACATAAACAATTATTGATAGCAGTAGTGATTACATATTGGAATATTATTTGGAAACCAATGTCTTCGAGCGTTGTTTTGTAGCATTCGGTTATTGTCTCCATGGTTTTAATTCTTGTCATCAAGTTTTATTTATTGATGAAACTTTTTTACTGAGAAATATAAAAGGGTGTTCGTATCTGTCACAACTAAATATGATAACAATAATGAGTTTTTGTTATCTTTTTTTTATATATTACAAAACATGTTATTTTTTATGTTAGATATAAAAATGTGAAACCATGCATGGATAAAATATTACAATACGGTACCTTACTGTATGAGTAAAATTTAAGATGTGAAACACTTAATACTTAATACAATAGATGCAGAACCTAACAGTATAACTAAATTGATAGATGTGAAACTAGTTGTAATCAGTTATTTATAATATATTTGTTATGTATTTATTGCATGTATATTCTTTGTTGTATTTTGGTATTGTTGGGGCTGAAGATACTGAGAATTAGTTGTGCTTTTTGGAGATATTGAAACTCCATTTGTCGGATTGGCAAGTCATATTTATTAGTGATTATCATTTAGGTATTATTAGTGATGAATGTGCTATATTTCAATATTGCTATCATGCATACTATCTTTATCATCTTATATATAATTTGAGGTATTCTTTAACTGATACTTCGACAGTATTTAAGGATACTTTGGTTCACATATTTAAAAAAAGTTACGCATGATGCTAGTCATTATTTGTTCATTTGATATATAGATGAATTTCTTAAACAAAAAGGTGAGAAGATTGTTAGTTTTTGTGAGAATTTACCTCCTGAAAAATATGTTTGTGCTTTTTTCAAAGGCAAGAGGTATGATTTCATGGCTTTTAGTCCAACTGAGTCTTTTAACAATCAAATCAAAAAGTTTTGTGGTTTGCCTATATTAGCGTTAAAAATAGGATTATAGTTTTACAAGTGAGTCAATTTTTGAGACGTTTTGTTGATGCTGAACATTGGACTAGCAATTTGTGCCATGAATTTGATAAAAAATTAAAGGTAATATCGAAGAATGACGTCTATGGATAGTTCATTATTCTACTCCTCTTTTGCATGAAGTGTTTAGTGATCATGCTATGGTGGTTGATTTTAGTGTATGTACTTATTCTTGTGGTGTGTGGCAACATGATTGTTTCACATGCTCTCATGCTTTAACTGTCTTATTTTATATAGATGCAGATCTTATGAAATATGTTGAACCATGGTTTTTTAAAGCTCTTATAAGGCAACATACTCATATGGCATAGTTGTGTTTACTATATTTGGTCAAGCATGTACTTCAACAACTTCTCTAGATATACTTCCTCTAATTTTAAAAATGAGAGTTGGACGACCTAAGAAGAAACAAAATCCATCTAGAGGAGAATTAAGTACTTAAACTATAATGTGTTCTCGTTGTTCAAAATCTGGTTAAAATAAATGATCATGTGTAGACGTTTTGTAAGATCAATGTAATTTTTGATACTTGTAGTTTTTCTGACTTTTTTTTGTCATAATCAAAATAAATGATGCATGATAGATGTGAAACCTTTCGTGATACATGAAAATGTGAAACCTTTTATAACCAAAATAGATAAACTTGATACATGTGAAATAAGTATAAGATAATATATTGGTTTGATAAATGTGAAACATATTAAAACAAATTACATTTATTTATAATAGATATGAAACCTTGGATAACCAAATACATGGGGTTGATAGGTACTAAACCCGGTCATAACCAAATACATTAGATTGTGATAGATGCTAAACATTGGATCATCAAATACATTGGTTTGATAAATGTTATATTAGGTCATAACCAACTACATTTTTTGTGGTAACAGATACAAAACCTATCGTAACCAAAATACATGGTTTTAATAGATGAGTGAAAATAAATAAAATGATAAATATAGATGTATACAAATAAATAAATAAAAGGCTAAAATTCATTATAAAAAAAGAGAAATACATGGAAAGTTAATATAACACAAACAAGCTGAAACCAAACTGTAAAAGCAAAGTCTCCTAAGTCGGACTCAGATGCATACTCTTCTTAGTCAGCAATGTGAATAAATATTATAGATAGCAAAAATCAAGAACATGAACATACAGAAACATATAAATAACAAAAAATAAAAACATAGCATTCCTCCTACCCTTAGTCAAACTCTTCTTCATCATATTCAGAGTTTTTTTTCCTCCTTATCTGAGTCTTTTTCTTCAGACTTTTCTTCATCATCTTTGTCTTGTTCACGTTTCATCTTTCTTTTTAAGAGGACAATAATATGATCCTCATTTGGATCATTCTCATCTTCTGAAAGTTCAAAAAATTGAAGAGACTAGTGTTCATCATTAAAATAACTGATATCATTATCAAAAGAATATGAAGAAAATTATTTTGTTGTTGTTTCTTTCCAGTTTTCCCTTGTTTCTGGGAAAAGACTAAGTGGTGATAGATCACTTTAAATGGATTCATCATCTGAAGAATAATTTAGAGGTACCATTTTTTAAAACCACTTATTGTTTTTGTATGAAAGCCTAAAATATGAACTGAACTTTATAGATAAAAAGTTTAGAAGTTGGAAAGTTTAGAAGTTGAAAAATTTAGAAGCATCCACAATAATTAGAGCTTATTTGTTATTGGTGAACGTTTGTAGTTATTATACAGTAATTATAAGTGTATATACTTTTGTCAAATCATATAAGTAAATAACCAACCAAATGTTAGTTACTAGTTTAAATTTTGTTTTGACAAAATAGGTGGGATGATGGTAAACTACATTAATTATAAAACAAATAACTTCTTTAAATAATATTTGCATTAAGAAAAATAATTAGACTAGAAAATACGAAAGCTATCCAACAAAAATAATGACTAGATAGATACAAAACCAGTCATACAAAATTAATGATAAATGTGAAACCTAGCCTACAAAAGATATGGTAGATACGAAACCTATTATATATATATATATATATATATATATATATATATATATTTGATAGACGTGAAACCTGGATTACAAATGATGCAATAGATGTGAAACCTTTGCATTTATATATATATATATATAATAGACGTGAGACTGTACATAGATACATAATGAGAGTTGCGATACGTTTATGAAATTATTCAACCTAAAAAATATATGGATTGTTAACAAACTGTACAACAAACATTATAAAAAACATTACAACAAATATTACAAAATATCATCCTAGAATCTGTTAGTGTTGTATTCATTAGGAAACATGACAAACATCTCACTCTCCTTAATAATGCAATGTCGTAAGGTTTTTTAAGGTCAAGTTTTATGTGTATAACATAATCTTTTAAAATACTCGCAAACCATTACTCCACAATAAAATGATCTAAATTTTTGTTTAGAAATATTTGTTGGACACATGATCTTTATTTTTGCTTATGCTCGTAAAAATATTATTGCTTTGGAGGTATTGAATCTTTAAGTTAATAGACATACAAATAAATTAGATAAGAGACATATATATATATATATATATATATATATATATAGGTGGTATGAAAATACATTAGAAGAAATAAACTTATTAATATTTGTCCTTTTTTTTATTCAATATGAACGTCTTGGCAGTGGGTTTAGATTTACTACTGATTCATGTTCGACATCTATTACCATTAATTTTTAATGGGAAATATTTCCTCATTGTTCTTGTGTTGGAAGCAAAACAAATATGTAACCTTCTATGATACCTTGTATCTTATTGTCAACATACAGTGTTCCATTTATATTTTGGTTTAGCATCAGCTACATTGAAGTAGTAATATTTAGAAACATTTTTGGTTTATTAATAAATACATGTATTGTAAAAGTATTATTCGTACCATTATGTTTCCAGATATGTATGTTATTGGAATAAATTCTCTCGGACATTCAAGAACTGGTATTTGATAATTGTGTTGTTTATGATAAACATACATATAACAGTCTATTACATGTGTTGTCAAAAGTGGAAGTTAAGATTTGGTTTATCTATGTAATGAGAAACAAGACAAACAAAATAAATATAAATTTAACTTTTACCTTATAGTCGATTTCATCTTGGCCTAATATCTCTTCCATATTAGAAACAAAAATATTAGATCATGTTATATCTAGAACTAACCAGACTGTTGGACTGTCGTTATTTTTATCTTTTTGAATCAGTACTAATTTATAGTATTGCTCTATTTCAGTTGAGTTTGTTACTTTGTTTGCAAAATGGCCATTATTTTTTGGTAATTCTTAGGTTACATGGATTTTATATTGAGAAAGATTCAAATTTAGTTCAAATGCAGTCCCTTCATCCAGCTATTTCTACAAAAATGCAAGACCAATGAAGTTGTAAGATGTGATGGATACGAAACCTTCAGAGCTATAATAAATGAGAAACCAATGAAACTATGATAGATGTGAAACATATAGAAATATTATAGATGAGAAACCAATATAACTATGATACATGAGAAACTAGAGAAAGTAGTGCAAATATGATGGATGCAAAAACAATGCAACTTTGATAGATGAGAAATTGGGACAACTAGAGTAGTTACAAAACTTGTTCGACTATGATAGATGCGAAAATAGTACAAGATTAGAGAAGATAAGAAATATAATTTACTTACTTATCTATTGTGTATATCATTTTCAATCCTTGTAACTTCATTCTCAAAATCCGAGTCTAAGTCACTGATTTGTGGCGTTTCAATTTCTTGGATTTCAGCGGCATGATCCTTTATAAAAAAACCGTACATTAGATGCAAAATAAGTTTAAAAAAATAGTTGTGAAACAAAAGTAAATATGATGCATTCTAAATGATAGATGCGAAACCATTAATAACTTTATAGATGCGAAAACAGTGGAACTTTAATATACGATAAACGATATATTATGCTAAACCACCATGCAACTATGAGATATCAGAAATTAAATAAATAAATATTATAATGTTACAATATTTAAGCAAAAAAAAGATAATACACAAAAAATATATGTCAAAATATATAGGTTTTTTAAAATCTTGTTTTGTTAATTTTAAGTTATTTATATCACATTTTTGTCCATAACAACATATACTTCAACAATATCTACAAGAGCATTGGTATTATGATCTTTAACAATAGTAATATTAGGATCCTGTTCTTTTATAGTAGCAAAAATATTAGGATCATGTTCATCAATAACAACAACATCAACAGGGGGAACATCTTCATTTTCAACCCCAACATCAACAAGAGTAACATGATTTTCTTCAACAGTAACCTTAGATGTAACAAGAGCAATACCAATAGGGGGGAAAATCTTGGTTTTCAACCCCAACATCAACAAAATTAACTTGTTGACGGTAAGACTAATATGCTCATCTTTAACAACAACCGTAATTTAGGATCATATTGTTCAATACCAATATTATTGTTCTCTTATGGTAGAGGTGGCTCATGCACTTCCACATTAATATTAGATGCACTGTCTATGTTTTCGAAACTAATAATAGGGGTTTTGACACCAACAACTGTATTATGGTCCTTGTGGGTGAGAGACTTACTTATATTAAAGCAGGCTATTGTACACCGATTTGTTGGTCATTATGTCTTATATTTGCAATACATATTTTTTTTTAATTCAGTGAGTGTTGGGCTTGATCATGTAATCATTTTTTCCTTTAATAATTTTTTGTTTTTTTAATGTATTTTTCAACTTTATTCTCCATGTTTGGATTCAACAAAAACAATTGAAGTGTCTTTTATAGTTGGATTTTTATGTCCATCTTTGCATTAGATTTTATTTGTAAAATAATCTTGTCTTGTTCATTGAGTTTCATTTTTAGTTCTTCAATTTCATATTGAATTTTTGTACGTTTGAGTTTATTTCTCTCTATTTTATTTATTGTTGATAAGTTAATGCTCTTACTAGAGATATGATCTGCCGGTGCTGGGGCTGGGGTTATTTTGTTAATACTCTGGAAAATAATAACTCATATCGAACATGCGAAACCTTTTATAAAGATGATGGATGATAGATGCGCAACCTTAATAAATATAATAGATGTGAAACATATATATATCTATATAATAGATGCGAAACATTTTATGAGATGATGGATAATAGGTACGCAATCTTGATAGATATATAGATGTGAAACGTAATTTAAAATGATAGATGTGGAACCTTTTATTAGATGATGTATGATAGATGCGCAACCTTAATAAATATAACAGATGTGAAACGTACATAAATAGGATATATGTGAAACCTTTTATGAGATGATGAATGAGAGATGCAGAAGCTTAATAAATATGATAGATGTCAAACCTATATATATATAATATAGATGCATAACTATTTAATAAAATGATTCATGATAGATGAAGAACTATGATAAAATGAATTATTTTTACCCTTTGTTGGCACATTAATCTCTTCACCCTTTTGTTTTCTACATTATGTCAGCATTTTTATTTGGAGACTTTTTTTTCCGGGTATCGTTAGACTCTTAAGAATTTGTGATACTGAATTTTATTTTCTTAAAATAGGAGCATGTCATGTCTGTATCATCTTTTGTTTGTTGAGAGGACTAGTTTCTGTCAGTAAAGTATGCTCTGCCACTTTATTTAGTGGTTTTCTTCTACATGTTACAATCTTTTTAGTTTTTGTAACTTTTACACATGGTTTAATAATGAATTGATTTATTGTTCTTTCAGAATCACTATAATCATTTCCATTCGAGGTTTGGTTCGTATCCCAATTTAGACCACCATCGTCGTTGTTGATATTTACTTATTCAGAATAAACATCATTTCAAACATCCTATCTAACATGTTGTTGAACATCATTATGTTTTTCATGTTGTGTAAAATCCTATCGAAGTGATAGATGCAAAACCTATGCAAATATGAAACGATGGTAGAAATTATAGATGTGAAACTAGAGCAAAACTGATAGACGTGGAACCTGTGACAATGAGAAACCAATGCAATAACATAAAAAAATTGAACTGCATACCTTTATTATTTTATTTGTGATTGGCCTTGCTCGACTTTTATCTATTTATTTACGTGTCATCAAAAAAATATGTCTTGGTAATCATGGATTATTCTTCTTCTGTTTATGAATATCTTGGTTCAAAGTGTTTGGCTTGTAGTGGCATACGAGAGAACTTTTTGGTGTTTTATAATTTATATTTTTTATATATATTTTTTAAAAATTAGTCAAATATTTTCGACATTTATTTGTAATAGGTTTCTCTTAACGAATCTCGTATAGTAATCTCCTTTAAGATCAAACCGAAACAGAAACAACCACATCTAAACCAAAAATAAACCAATTTTCATCAAATTTTGATTTCAATAAATAAAATCAAAATCAAAATCTTTTAGACCCCCACCTTCCACCTTTACACTTTTTTCTATATGTATTTTAAAGGAGATAGATAACAATTTATAAACGAATATAGAGACTCAGTTATAAATTATTGCAAACTTATGAACCTAGAAAGAGAGGGAAGGTTAAAAAAGAAAAATAATAATGGAGCGTTATGGAAAAAGGCGCGTTTACACTTGCCACGTCAACGTGACTTTAATCGATTCTTCTCTTTCTCAGTTATTGATTGATCTAATTCCTCGTCATACCAGAAAGGAAAAGAAAAGAAAAGAAAAGAATCGAACTATAATTTGATTCGCTCTTTCTATTTTCTATCGAAACTAAAATCCTCTAAAGACACTTCCTTCTCACTATACAAAAATCAACACTAATCGGAGAAGAGCGTATGAATGAAGAGTTATTAAAATCCTTCATTGTCTCTCTTCAAGTCCTACTTCATCTTCCTACTTTATTTTTATATTGTTAAGGTAATGTATGCTTTTTTATTGTATTGAATCTCTTTTGGTTTTCTACTATGAACGTGTATTGTAAGAAGTCATTTTCAATACGTCGCCGGACTTAGTTTGTTGGTGTCTGCTCAAAGTTTTCTTTTTTCTTTTTCTCTTGCACTTAAAGTGTCTGTTTTTTTTTAAATATTTTATTTTGTTGAAATTCAGTGAGTTTTGACTGTTCTTCGATTGTGAATTCGTGGTGTTTCTGTTTTTAATGAAGTGAATTATGTAATGTGATTGTTGAATTTGTTTCTATTTTCAATCTAATGTGTGTAGATCCTGAGAATTTTAGGTTTTTTCCTTTCTTGGGTTCAAGAACCCTAGAAAATATCAGTGGAAAGATTGTTTTGGTTAAGTTTTCGATGTTGTAGATTTATTTTGTTTTGGATCAAAATTTGATTCTGGTTTTAAAGTTTATCTTTCTAGATACCTTTTTTTTTGTGATTTTTATTCTTTGTTTCAGGTGAGTAAGTGGAAACTAGAAGCTAATGTTTAAAGAAGGTCTTGCACCTCTTAGAGGGGCTTGGCAGGTTAGTCTATATAACTGATTTAGTTTTCGATGAATTTGAATTTCTGGTTCTTATATTTCGAATGGAATTTTAGGTTGGTGCTTCAGAAGAAAGAGATACCTATTCTTGTATGACAAGCCAGATGTTAAAGCCTGTTGCTAATTTTAGAAACATCAGTCATGATTCTAGACTCCCTTCTGCTACAAATTTCCAGATTGGGAACGCACCCTCTAGGGGATTTCCTACACGGGCCTCTGTAGCTCTAAGAGACGACGATAGTGGGTCAGGATCAGATATGGATTTGTCACTTTCCGATGATGATGGTGCTCAATCACACAAGTCATCTCCGATTCTTGAAGCTGTAGTTTCTAAATCTGCTGTCCCTGCTCGAAATTGTTTAGAAGACCGATTGTCCGATTCGGCTACTACTAGCCTTGAGTACTCATACACAGATATAAAAAGCAATGATGGAGGTGTATACGCAGCACGAAGAACTTGTGGTACAACTGGGGATTCTCTTCCTGTTACTTCTACAAGGATTGAAGCTGAAGCAACATCTCAGGTTTTTGGCTAATTTTATTATGCATAGCATATTAAATCCTAACTATTACATATCACGTCGAATTTATGATTTTCTTGAAGTCATCATAAATTCATATAGATGCAACTCAAACCTTTTTAAGTATAAAAGGCTAGATGTTTGCGACGGTATGATCTAGCCAAATGCTTCAAGTGTATCTGTCTTTCAATGATGTTTGTTATGTCCGTTTTTCTTTAGTTTCTTTTGTCCCGTGATGCTGTTCTGAAGCCTCGGGAGTTTTTGCAGGATATTCGTAGTGCAGGAAATCTGAACAAGGAACTTTCTCGTAATAATTCTCCTAGTGCACCTCCATTGAGTTCTGATTCAGAAATTGACCATAATATTAACTGCTGTACAACTTCCAAGGCTCATTCCGTTTCTTTATCGACAAAACTAGATAGCTCAACAATCAATAAACGGACCATTCACTCAGTAGCCTTCATACCAGCTATCGCTGACGATACATGTCTTGATACATCAAAAAGGTTTTTTCAACAATGCCTTGACAATTTTATGGGTTTTGGTTTCTTCACAAGTTGATGTGTGGGGTCTGAATGATGTAATTTCTTAGTTATAATATATTTTCTATCTGTTTTAGGGCTCTAGGTTTCCTATTTTACGATGACTTAGTTCCTATATAAATGTAAGCCTTTTGAATCTAGTAGTATAATCAAGCATCAACTAGATTTTACTAACAAATAAAATATCATGCCTTCTAGGGCTGTAACTGGCGCAGAAGTTGAGGTCTCTCCGAATTCATTGCCTGCTCGATTTCCCACTTTTCACGCAAGGTTAGTGCGACTTAATCGATAAACCTCCTTACTTTCTTAGCGTGGGGTCTTCTATTTTAATGATTTGAACTTGTCTGAACCAGCGGGCTAGGTCCATGGTATTCAATTATTGCTTACGATGCTTGCGTTCGGCTATGTCTTAATTCATGGGCCAAGGGTTACATGGAAGAGGAAGGAGCACGCTACTTCCTAAATAACGAGTGTGCAGTGTTACGAACAACATTTGGGTGAGATCATTTATGTATTTTTTTCTTTCTATAAAATGAAATTTAATGAATCATACAAATCAAAGTGAAGGAACACGGAACTGGGAACTGCTACTGGTGCCTTACATATCACTCGTTTATTATTTAACAAGTATCATAATTTGCACAGCAGAATCGGACCCATAGACTAAGTAATTTTGAGCCTTGTCTAAAGTGGGGAGTGGGCACTTTGTATAGACTATTTATGTAACTAGTTTCTTAAAGTGGAATCTGTGTCGTAAAAAACTGTTATCTACTTGTGATTTGGAGTATTAGGGTAGTAACTTTTGGAGTGTGTTAGAGTAGTAACTGTTAGAGATGTGTTGAATAATATATTAGTCTTATTCGATGGACAGGTTTGTGCTTTGCCCTAAGGGAGAAATTCTGTTGTCTGCTGTGATGAATATAACACGAAACAAGAGTAAATACTCATGTATAGCAACTTTGTACTATTTTCATAGTAAACCTGTATCCAGTCTTATGCATGCAGATATAAGATGGATGTTATAATTGGCTATGATATTACGGATATGCATTGGGTTTTGCTTTTAAGTTTGTGGCTCATATGTTACTCATTCATGTCATAAAAATCATAGTTTGCTAATTTGCTTTTAAAGTGTGTGGTTCTGATGTTATCCGTTCATGTCCTTAAATCATAGTTTACATCAGCAGTTGCTGCAATCAGAGGAAGAATTATTGGCAGAAAGACCCTCAGAATTAGTCAGCGAGGGGGTTACTTCAAAACCTAACAAAAATTGTGGCAAACTTAAAGTCCAAGGTACTTCATAAGGTCTTTTTTATTTCATTTGTCTTATAGCTTTCTACACTCTGAGTCTGACAGAACCTCTGGCTATTGTTTAGTTCGTAGGATCAAAATGGGTGTAGACTCACCTCCTGGTTGCAGCTTTAAATCACTGAAACCAGCTAAAGTCAATTTGGACTCTATTCGTAGGCGTATTTCCAGTTTAAATGTCACACTGTCGTCTGGATGGAGAACAATAAGAGAAGTTCATGTAACACGTCATATTCCTTCAAATAGTTCATTTTCAAGGAAAAGCTTGGCTTATTTGCAGGCGAGCACTCAATATATGAAACAGGTTTCCAGAGTCTTGATGAATGACATTATTACATTGCAGGACAGTTCAACATTAAATGAATATGTACAAGGTAATAACTGGTTTTGTGGGTCTAGAATGTAATATGTTGGATCTGTGTCCAACGATAATGTTGGATCTGCTTAAAATATGAGGCCTCTAGCATATCTATGTATATAGTATATAAGCCTTTATTAGCAAATTCAGTGGCTACTCACTTACTGAAATGTTTTGTAAGCAGAAGCATATTCATGTCGACTAAGGCTGAAAAGTTCACCTGAAGACGAGCTGATACGGATGCACCCTGGATCTGGTGAAAGCCACGTGTTGTACGCAGCTTTGTTCTTCCTAATAACTTCAGGACTTTATATCTTTTTGTCTCTTCTATATCTTGTGGGATCTAACCTTTCTAGATTATTATGTTCCAGTTTACCGGAGAGTCTTGTAGATGATTTAATTGTTGAAGTTCAAGATTCCAATGGACATAATATTGGGCGCGTCGTTGCTCAAGTGGCAGATATATCTGACAATCAAGTAAGCATTTCTAATTTAAATATTGAATATAGGAGTCAGAATACTTTATTTGATGTTGAGAGAGTTTCTTCATCATACAACGGTGGACTGTAGTTTCTGAGTTGGATAAATCATTTGGATTGATTAAGAAATTCAACAACATGGAAAGGTTCTGATAGAGACGCCGAAATTTGATGTCGATGTATATACCTGTGCACTTGTTTTCAATTTTGGACAAAGTTTTCCTTTGTTTACTAACTGAGGTAATGTCTTTTCTTTTAAAAAAAATCGAGGTGGATTTATAATTGTAGGCGAGTCAATTAATCACCGTGAGATAATCTGTAAAGCCCCGGATTACTTGGATTTCAAAACAGCTTGATCTCTTTCATATACGTGTCTAGTTACTATGCCGAGACTAGACAATAAAATTTTGGTTTAATATTTTTCTCCTAGAACTGAACCCAAACTAGCCACATCCACTAGAATTTGGACAACTCTTTATAATTTCAGATCACAGTTTGGTTAATAGTTAGTTTTGTGCTGAATGTTCAATTTGATGAATTGCAGGGAGAGAAGCTTCGCTGGTGGTCTATATATAATGAGCCAGCGCATGAAATTGTTGGCAGAGTGCAACTATACATACATTACTCAACTAGTAGAGAGGATTATAATCAAAATAAGGTACTGACATAATATATTTGATGTTTAAACTAACAAGTCACCGAAAAGATACTTTGAGTCTTTTTGGTTCTTATGTGAATAATCTTTGAAGAAACTACAGTGGTCTACTAATTTGCTGACGACCTTAAACATGGGTTTAGTGTGGCTCTGTTGCAGAAACATTGGCATACGATTTAGTGTTGGAAGTTTCTATGAAAGCCCAACATGTTCAGCAAAGAAACTTGTTACTAAGCGGCCCATGGAAGTGGTTAGTCAGCCAATTTGTAAAATACTATGGAGTATCAGACGTGTATGCCAAGTTAAGGTAATGAGATAACAAGAGAGTGGATGTTTCAATATTTTGGATGGTGCGCTGCTGGATATTTAATGAAGCTTTTGTCTGATGCACTATGCTATTTCAGATACCTTTCATATGTCATGGATGTTGCGACACCTACCAAAGACTGTATTGATTTGATTCATGACTTGCTATTACCAGTTCTTATGAAGGGGCATCGCAAGAGCGTGTTAAGTCATCAAGAAGTAATCTATCAATTTTTCTTCAATTTTCATATTTTGTTTGACTGAAGTTACTTTTGTTGCATTGCACTATACTCTTACCTTTATAGTACATTAATAAGCAGGCAACATTCAAGAGTAGACGTGCGTTGTCTTTAGTCGAGTTTTGTGCAAGTATATTAATGGTTTGGTGAATGTCTCCCAGAATCGTCTACTAGGAGAAATTGAGGAGCAAGTTCAGCAGCTTCTGGCTTCGGTATTTGAGGACTACAAATCACTAGATGAATCGGCACCATCTGGATTGATGGATGTCATTAAAACTGCCACGGGATTTCCGGCTCCTGCATTAGCGTCTGCTGTCAAGCTGTACAGTCTTCTTAATGATATATTACTCCCCGAGTCACAATTGAAACTATGCAGAAATTTTCAGGTACAATCGCATTCTTGGCTATTTTATCAGAAGAATCCACATTTATTTTGTTCGTTTGGTTCAGTATGTGCCTACGCCTTTTCAGGTTGCCACAAAACGGAGGTCGCGGAGGCACTTGGCGGAAACTGATGAGCTTATTGGCAGCAATAATGAGTTTACATCGAACGATCATGTTAGCCTTTCAATTTATTACCAGAAGATGAAATCCCTAATCTTGGGCATTAGAAATGAGATTCGAACTGACATAGAGATCCAAAATCACAATGTCCTTCCAAGGTTGGACTTTCTTATGAATACGGCATTAGTTCTTCAAGTTTTGATGCTCACTTATTTGTTGGTTTTCTACTATGAATGTTTTGCAGTTTTATTGACCTTCAAAACATCTCCACGTCGATTTATAGTGTGGAGCTCTGCAATAGATTGAGAGAATTTCTTGTTGCTTGTCCACCTTCTAGCCCCTCGCCAACGGTTGTAGAGCTTATTATTGCTACGGCCGACTTCCAAAGGGATCTTTCTAGCTGGAACATAAAGTAATAAGATTATCAAGTTATTTGGTATATTACTTATATTTTTCCTTTTTATTATATAATTAATCTAAAGTTACGTATATTATTTTGAAGTCATGTAAAAGGCGGTGTTGATGCCAGAGAGTTGTTTCATTCGTATATAAGCCACTGGATCGAAGAGAAACGTCTGGCTTTACTTGATGCTTGCAAATTAGAAAAGGTTGTTGTAAGCGGTTTGTTTATAGACTTGTACTAAAACCTAAGTGTGTCGTTACTCAATTTACAATGTATTAGGAGTTTCAGTCTAAGGCTATGATTTTCTGTGCGAACTTATTACAACTTGATTTTCTTATTCAGGTAGTGTGTTATAGTGACAGAACACAAGACTTGACTACTCCTTTTGTTGACGACATGTATGATCGGCTGAAGGAGACAGTTGATGATTTCAAAATCATCATCAGCCGTTGGCCAGGATATTATGCCATCTCTTTGGAGAATGTAAGTAAAAAATGTCTTCGCATTTTGTTTTAAAATTTTATGATTGTTTATTAAATTTTAGTTTGAATTGTTGTCTATTCTCAATGTGTTGTTTTTGGTTTGTCTGATACAAGGTTATTGCCGATGTTGAGAAAGCGATTATCGAGGCGCTAGAAAAGCAGTATGCTGAATTTTTGTCACCGCTAAAGGACAATCTGATCCCTAAGCTATTAGGACTAAAATATGTTCAGAAACTTGCAAAAGGGGCACCGGACATTTATGTTGTCCCAGATGAGGTTAACTTCGTTAAACTCGTATTTCTTTTGGGGATTCCCAATTTTTCCTGATGACTAATATTCTACTATATTGCAGTTAGGAATTTTTTTAAATTCCATTAAAAGGATGCTTGAAATTCTGCGACCAAGGATAGAAACCCAGTTGAGATCTTGGTGCTCCTGTTCACCCGATGGCAATAAGGCTGTAGGAGAACGTCTCAGCGAAGTGACAGTGTTGCTGAGAGCAAAGTTCAGAAGTTATATGCAAGCTGTTGTCGAAAAACTTGCAGAGAATGTGAGTAGTCTCGATGTGTGCGCTCAAATCCAAACCCGATAATGGATACAACCCCAAACCGACCCAGTTAACCAGAACCACTTTAATTTCAACACATTGTGGAACTTTTCCATATAAACTTTGATTTTTGAAGCATTTTTATTTGTTGTAGCTGACCCATAATTTCGCAACCCCTTTTTTGTCTGAATGGTCAAAACCAAACCCAGATCAGACCCGACCTAGATTTCTTTATCTGAACTCATATCACGGATGTAAAAATCGTGTCCAGATCGGACAAAATCAGCCATTTGGGTCGGACAAGATTTCGTCACCCCTAATATAGACAGAGCTAGTGTCAATGCTTGAACGATCACTCTTGCAATCTGAGACTCTTTCTCTGGTTGGTTATGATGCGAGAATGCAAATAATGCATCTTATACATTGTCTGTGGATTAATTTACTTGTTCCTTGTCTGTGAACAGACTAGGATACATAGTGCTACAAAGTTGAAGAAAATTGTAGAAGACTTAAAAGAAACTATGGCGGAGTCAGATGTGCAGAGTCAAATGCAGCCTTTAAAAGATCTATTGGTGAAGACAATCGAACACCTTCATTTAGTTTTTGCACCACGTCTATTCATTGCCATCTGCCGTGGTCTTTGGAACCGAATGGGACAGGTACATATCTAACAGAAATAAAGACAACAGATTCCCTACTTCCATATTTGATGTCTATAAGAGCTTTGTTTCTACAGGATATAATTTGTTTTCTGCGAGATAGGAAAGACAAGAGCTCTTGGTATAAAGGCTCTCGGATTTCGGCTTCTGTAAGTTGCATTCTGTGAGATTATTTTAACTTGGGTATATGTTGTGTTTAGTTCACAGAAATGAAATTACTTCTCATTTTCTGAAAACTGGTTTTCTAATGCAGAACTTTTTTTATAAACTATAAATACAATTTATTCAAGTTTTCTAGAAAACCATTACCACCCCATGACTTAAAATTAGTAAAAGAAAATAGAAAATTAAATTTGACGCTTTTTAACTTTTTTTTCTGTTTGTTGCAAATTATTCCAGAACCAATCATCTGATTTTTCTGTTTCAATTTTTAAATAAACCGAAGACATGCATGAGTTAGAGAACAATTTTTTTAGAAGCCGCGGGTATTCAAGCCTTGGGTACCCAAAACTATATTTTTACCCGACGGATTCGGATTTGGGTTTTGAAAAATATAGCCGGATTCGTGTTTAGCTATACCTGCACCCATCCCGATCCATTGTCATCCTTAGTATGAATATAATCGTCGCTGCGTGTTTGCAGATTTTGGACGACATATTCGCAACAAAGATGCAAGAGCTGCTGGGCAACGCACTCCAAGAGAAGGACTTGGAGGCACCAAGATCCATAATGGAAGTCCGGTCTGTGCTATGTAAAGATTCAATCAATCCCAACGAGAGTTTCTACTACTAAAGGTGTGTATGGTTCTTCGGTACAGTTGTATCAAAACCCATATAGATAGACGGAATCTGCATTTAGATCCCATCTGAATGATGATTTTTGGAGGGTATCAGCTCCTGCTTTGTTAGATTACTCAAGCTAGTGTCTGGATAGTAGTTTCTTCAGTCGCAGGCACAATCGACCAACCAATTATATTTTATAGTGTCATTTACAGGAATTTTTTTGTATTCATATTCAAAGTATTTGCATAATTACAGTCGTAACCGTAACTGGAGATATTTTACTCCCTTGATTACTAATACAGAGAATATATGCGTTTGGAATTCAATGAAGGTATTTCGTCTAGGCTAATAGATCATGTTCTGTGGCTAAACTAGAAATGTCTACATAAAGTTATCTCAAAAGTTAGGTTCAAAGTATAGAGTTACATGTTTCATTTTAATCCAAAGACGAAGAATCATCTAAAAACTTAGCCAAAGAACAAGTCCTGTCTATTTGGCCACTTCAAAAGGAACTTATTCTATGTAACCATGTGCTTGGAATTGGTGTCAAATGCTTCCTATTAAATGTATAAATTTTGATGTTCACACTCTTGTACTTGGTATAAATATGCGGCTAGGCTCCGTTCAAACATAAAACTATGGTTTCCCTCACATACCTAATTATCTAAAGATTTTAAATTCTAAAATAATGCATTTAACTATTAAAAACCTATCACTAAATCCTAATTTACAAATACAAAACTCTAACATTATAGATATTACGATTGTATAGATTCAAACCACATGTCAGGTTTTTAGGAGAACCGCATAATTTGAATAGAGCCAAGACTTTCACTTTAAAAAAGACACAATAAAGAGAAAGATGCAATATTTTAGACTTTCAAGAAAACCGCGACAGCGCAATAGAGAAAGATGCAATATTTTAGACTTTAAAAAAACCGCGACAGCGCAATAGAGGTAAGGAATCGAATTTTTTTTTTCTGTTCAAGACGATATCGCTAGGCCTTGGCGATGGTGGCTAATGAATTTGCTAAATGTTAGAGACTTTCACACATATAGCACTGACAATTTTTTCATATATATCATTGACAATTAGTGAGTTTTATCAAGAATTGTTGTTCGTATCTAGCGAAAAGTGCTAAACTATCGCGATGTTGATAGCGAATTTATAACAATTATTTTTTAATTAGAAGCGAAATTTGAGACTAAATCTTGTCATATATTATATGCATAGTTTTAGAGTTGCGTTATAATTTAGAATGTGGTTTTGCATATTGTAGGTTTTAGAGACCCACATACTTAATTGTCGATTATACACATTTGTTTACCACGGAAGCATATTACACTGAAGAAGGTTTGGAAAAATGGGTTATGGATAAAGACCTAGAATATAAATTCATTTTGTTTTACAGTAAAGGTACAACTGGAAAAAATCATAAACTATATTACCGGTGCGAGAGGTACGACGTGCACAAGTTGTGGATGACGTGAAGAAAATAAATTGTAAAACAAAAGCGTTATTGTCTTTTTTTAAGAGAGTTCAAATTGAAAGACATCTTGGTTATTGCGACTAAAAGTTCTAAACGGTCAGCACAACCACACACCAGCTTAGTGCTACCAAGGTCATTTGCGAGTCGATAAACTTAAAATGGACGTTGAAAAGTTAGTTTGTAAGTTATTTTTAACTGGTTCTCGTCTTTGGGATATATATAGAGGTTTGAAAATCTATAGCCACCAGAATATATCTAACATGCAAACCATATACAATGTTTGGCAATAACATTGGATTGTTCAAAAAGCTAGTTAATCACAAATGTAATATTTGTTATAAAAAATAAAGGAGCACAATCATTATTTGCGGCATCAGACAACTGATGGATCTGACGTGATAACTGAATTGTTTTTCGTGCATCCTACAAGTATTAATCTGTTATGCACATTTCCATTAATTCTTATAATAGATAGTACTTACAAGACCACAAGGTGTAAACTGTCATTGCTCGAAATAGTTGGCGTTACTTCAACACAAATGAAATTTTGTGTTGCTTTCATTTTTTTTGACGAATGAGAAAGAAGTGAACTTCACTTGGACATTGAGTGTTCTACGTGCGATGATGGTGTATAATAATTGTTAATTTATGATTATTATTTTGACCGATGATGAGTTAGGATTGATACGAGCTCTCAGATAATTATTTATAAATGTTATTCATTTGTTATGCAAATGACAAAAAATATATTATTGCAAATGAAAAGAAGTTGATGCCTAAAACGGATGATATTGAAAAGTTTATCAAATTTTATGAAGTTGTGGTCGACACAAACACCTTTCAAGAGTTCAACAAAAAACTAGAAACAATGCATGAACTATTTTCTAGTTTCCCAAAGGTTACGAATGATATTATGAATCAATGTACCGTATTTAAAGAGATATACATGTTGAGTCAGAGTGACCATCAGTAAGACATGAGTTGCTCATAGAATTAAATGAGAACGATGATTTATGGTTGGAAGTGTATGGTTGAACAAATATTTTAGATCAAATACTATCTCGGTTTAGCTTGTTTTAGAATGAATCTTGAACCATATTATTGGATGACATTACCCGATCTTGGTTTAGTTATTTTCATTCTCTTCTAATTATTGGTATACCATTTAATCTCCCGTAAAATATTTTCGCATCTACCACTATACTTCGAGATCTATAAAAGAGTTTGTTATCATCTTCGACTTCTTTCAAGTAGGGTTGTTTCAAAAAATCTAAAAAATATGACATCTGACCGAAATATTTGACATTGAATCCAAAGAAAACGGATAATATCCTTTCGGAAAAAACAAATAATATCCATATTCAAGATAAAACGAACAATATTCATATCCGAAAGAAAATGGATAATAGCGGATACATATATAGACATATTTGTACTCGAAATATCTCATATCCAAAATTATATATATAATCATTTTTATTATTTTACAATATATAAAATATATAGTTTTTGAAGGAAAGTACTATCTTTATTAAATTGAAATTAATTGTTACCCAATACTCAGATTCAGATAAAACTATCTTTAAGGAAAAAACTATATTGAAATTCAAATATTCGGATTTGGATATTATCCATATCCTAGTAAATATCTATCAGATTTAGATTCATATATAACGTTTTAATAAATTTTAGATTCAGATTCGAATTCGGATAATAATTTTGAATTTTGGATTTTGGATTCGAATTCGGATATTAGTAGATCTGTATCCAAAATATATGTTCGACAAACCTACGTTCAAGTAAGTAAATCAATATGTTGATATTGATTATCTTATTATAAAATTAATTTTGTTTAGGTTCATATGGTTCCAAATGCACCATTGTGAGAATTTTATTAGGTGTGGATGACATACCATACAAACGAAGTAAGTGGTTAAACATTTCCTTATCACGGGAGATTCAACTTATTTAGCCAACTCAAACCAATTTTGTCACACAAACTGCGTAACGAAGAATTTAATATGAATGATCTAACTAATGATGTGTGATATGTAAAGTTTGACTATGTTGTTTCTTTGTTGGGGTTAATTATATAATGTTTGACTATAATTTCTACTTTAACAAATTTAAGTAATTAATGTTTGGTTATTTAGTTTAATTGTAAGGTTTTTTTTATAATTATGTGATATTTTGTAATATATGATTGCACTAATCATGCGCATAGATTATAAATTACCTCGTTTCTTACTCCATTCTTACGCAGTACGTGTCGTTATTTGATTAGCCATCGTGAATTATGCTATCCTTATCCAATACGTATCATTATTCAATTAACCTTTGTGGATGACACTATCCTTGGCTACGACTAAATAGATTGACGATTCACTTATATAAACAACTCAACCTTATAAAATAATATATATACTTGTCGACTTTTGTCAAAGATGAATATTTTAAAAAATAATTCATAAAAATATGAAAAATTATTGAGACAAATAAGGCAAACATTATTCAGAATCAACTATGGTAGGGATCACGTCGAGCCACCAAATATACCATGACGTCTAGATGGGGTTAAATTTAGGTGGTAGTATTTAAGGGCTCAAACGAAAACACTTGGTTTCCAGTCTCAACGACGAGGACTAAATTTCGTTTCAATGGTTTAAATGTAATATCAACGAAATTTTATCGAGGAACATATGAAACAGGTGCATGGCCAAATAACAACCAAGAGAGAGAAAGTTATACAGGAGGCTCAGATTGAGTACGAAATTGAGAAAGATGAGAGGGTGATGACATTGAATTGGCATGATAGATAAAAAATAACCTATATTACCGTTAATTTCAATTTATAAATTCCTAAGTTATCGTTAATTTAGATTACTAAATTTATAAGTTATCGTTGTTTCAATTTCAACATTCCTAAATTGTAGTTGCTTTCAGTCAATTTTTAGTATTTATTTTTATCATTTTTTCGCACCTTGTCTTCATAGCCATTTGCTTGAATGATAACTTATTTAAAATAAGAGTTTTACTTAAAACAAGTGTGAAAAAAATTATTTTTTTGTCAAAAACATTAACACAATTCACTAGGGTTAAGCGACTTTATTCCACATCCTTGCTAGTGACTGACAAATTTATTTCCAATATTTGCTAGTGTTGAACAAATGTATGCTTTAGTCCGACTATTTCAAGAAATTCTTTTGACCTATGTTTTCTAGAGTTGAGAGAATTTATATCGGATATTCGCTTATGTTGGCAAACATAAGAAAAAACAATTGCCTAAAATATAGAGCGACTTTATTCCTCATATTCGCTAGTGTTAGGTGAATACATGCCTATTTCTCAATAATTTAGATAGATGTCTTTTCCTATTTTTGCTACAGTTGAACGAATCTCCTTTTGCAATTCAAATAAAATTTGAATCCTAATAATAAAACAACCATTTATGAATCAATGGAACATAAAAAAACTTAAAAGATCATACCATCTACATTATAGTAAAAAATAATCAAAATATGATAAACCATCCAACAATAGAGAAAACTATCAAGTGTTGCATCATTTTACCTAAATTTGTGCATCTTCTTTTTGAATTTATTTTTCTTGAACCTAAGCTGTTTCATCCTCTAATGGGACTTATGCTTCCTCAATGTGGGTTGTTTCATCCTCAACAAGAACTTTGTTTACAACCTACACCTTATCATGATCAAAAACCTTCTCTGGATTTTCACCGTGCATCTTCTTTTGATTTTTTTGTTCGGAAACCTTTTCAATATATTGTTTTTACGTGGTGATTGATTCACAATTATTTTGACAAAATAACATAAACCTCTTCAATGAATATTCCTTTTCTTGGAAGTTTATTGATCCTTCGTTTGCTCCAGCAAATGTTAAAATAAAGATAACTTAAGATTTTAGTGTAACCTATGTTATACTAACTCTAATATTAGCGCTGCAATTTGTACAAAAAATCTCATGATTTGACTATAGCAGCACATCACTTGAGATTTTCAAAGTATTCACCTCCTCATTTAGAAATTTTCTCTCAACTTTCTTTTTTTCAACTTTACCTTCTTCGACTACAAATTATCAAGGAGATAAGGTTACAAATTAATAAATCACGAATAATAATTAAATATACAGAAAAATGCGTTAAAAGTAGGACGAATAATGAGCTAAAAGTATCGCGAACAATAAGTTACTAGTATCGCGAATGATATGCAGTGATGTGAACAAAGGCGTAACTAAACATGAATGTCTAATTTAGGGTTACCTTCATTCTGTCTATTTATTTTGACACATGTTTGTTTTTTACATTCAAGTGGTAGACGTAATCCGAAATCTTCAGATTCTGCTAAGACAATGTTAATGCTTTCTGAAGAAACTTTAATATTTGTGAAGTAGTCACTCTCCCGCCACACCATTTACTGTCTATAGAAACAACTACCAATGAAGTCTCTATGATTCTTTTTCTAAAAAATTCTTCATTTATTCTTAGCATTTCTTTATTTTTTCTTACAAATCCTCGTTTTTATTTAGCACCTATTTTCTTCAAACACTTTCTCCAATATTTGCTAGTGTTGAGCAAATGTATGCTTTAGTCCCACTATTTCAAGAAATTATTTTGACCTATGTTTGCTAGAGTTGAGAGAATTTATATCGGATATTCACTTATGTTGGCGAACATAAGCAAAAACAATTGCCTAAAATATGAAGCGACTTTATTCCTCATATTCGCTAGTGTTAGGCGAATACATGCCTATTTCACAATAATTTAGATATATGTCTTTTCCTATTTTTGCTACAGTTGAACGAATCTCCTTTCGTAAAGAATCATGCAACTCATTCGTATTCAACATATCAATATATGGTTCAATTTCATGAATCATGTACGAATCGTAATATGTCGAATACATGCTTGCATCTGACTTCTCTCTAACGAATGAAGCTATAGCAAGTTTACGTTTTTATAGAAAATAATTCTCATAATGAGTATTGAATCATTTGAATGTACCCTATCTGTTTAGCCATGTGCATGAGATATAAGCTTTGATGGTTTCAAACGAATTAATTATTGTTTCGGTCTAATAAATCTTACAAAACTGTCGATGCCTTCATAAATACTTATGCAACATGAAGTTCTCATATAAGGTGTGTCGGGTTCAATTTAATCAACTGACATAGAGAACGTTTTTATTATATATAGTATTAAAAATTTGATTTCATTTTATTTCCTATTTCAAGTATATTATTTATAATAAATATATTGCTAAAATAACTTTTAAAAATATATTAATAATTTTAATAAGCTGTTAACAATATCTAAAAAAATATAACAAATAAATTAAATCAGTCACATCAAAACTAGATCACAAGAAAATTAGAGCATGATAAAATGTCCAATCAAGATAGGATTGATTTAAACAAAATAGGACAAAACATGATCATACTTATTTAAACGAGATAAGATGGATCATCTTTTTTAGCATATGGAACTATATGTAACAAAGATACGTTAAAAAAGAAACAAAAAATTACACTGACCAAACAACATTACTATCACAAAATACAAATTGTAAATAAAAAAATATTTACACCGGCACGCTAATGTCATTTTTTCTTTGCAAATAAACTAAAGCATTTACACTAAATCAATTAGTGCAATAAAAAAAATGAAGAACTATTTATTATATGAATTTAATAATATTTATCTTTTATCATAAAAAATGGGTGAAGTATTATCTAACACCCAACATAATTTACCAATTAACAGTTAACATTTTATTTTTATTTAATATCCTAAATACCATTTTCAACTATATAAGTATTTTTTTACCAAAACCTTATAATCAATGATAATTTCTCTCTCTAATTTACCAATTAACAGTTAACTAAATGTCTTCCAACTCTTATGTAAGTTTCACTTGATTATTTTTTGTGTTTTTATGATGTCACTTTGTTTAAATTAATTATCTTGTTTTTTCATGTTAGATGTAAATTTCTATTAAAGTTTTTTTCTTGATTCACTCTAACTTTTGGTTTTTTATTTTGTTTGCTTCGATTCATTGTTTTTGTTAGGTCTCACATTTTTCATATTTGTATTTAGTCTGAAAATATAGACAACCCATAATTGTTGTTATGTATGAGATTTCTTCGATTTCGTATTTGATTTCTTATTAAATTTTGTATTTGTTTTCCTATTCAATTTCTTCATTGTTGTTAGGTCTGAAATGTCTTTTATTTATTTGTTTATTTGGTGTATGAAGTTATAAATTGTAGAGAATGTTTTGTATGAAAACATAGACAATAGTTAGTTGAAGAAGACGATTCAAACGTATAACGCGGACACTTGGTTAAATAATCATGGATCATGGACTATGTTATTTTTTATTCGTGAGTAGTGTGTACTAATTAGAAAAAACTCGTGAATCAAACATAATATTTGTGTATGCTTTAATATATATTCGCGTATGTTTTTGTTAAGTAATCACATACTATATTGTTATTTTATATCGCGAATAATGTATAGTAATAATTGAATATCGTGAATGCGTATCAAACTCAAACACATCAATATTGAATATTATCAATTCATGTTAATAAAAATCACGAATATTTTTTTAATATATTAAACACACTTGATTATGATATTTATTGTGAATCTGAATAACCTTACATATAAGCTTCTAGAGGTATCCGAGCTATGTTTATTTGATAATACTAATGCATGAATCCTAGACCATTGTTTCTTAAAGGCTAGTCATTTTTGTTGGACATTATTTGAACTCAAGTTGCTCAGATGGTGTCTAAGAACCCAAACCCTCATAATTGATGTTCGTGCCAAGAAGTTTTACATGGTGGATATAGTTATAAACATTTTGTTTTAATAGGTTCATATTTTTCTTTCATTACTTATTTGTTTTTATTTTCATTTGTATGCCAAAACTCTTGAATCGTGAACCGTGATCCTTTTGACATTTAACGCGAATCCTCTTTAACATTAATCATGAATCCAACTTTCTTATTATGAATCCTTATAGATTATCCCGAATATTATGTAATCATAAACGTGAAAATAATATGCAATCTTAATCGTGAATCGTGTGCTTCTCTTTATATGGGGGTCGAGGTAAACACACATTTTATAAGTGTTTAATCGCAAATAATTATATAACATGAAATACGAATCATGGTGTAAAACTTAAATTGTAAGCCAATATATTAGCCTAATAGTTTTTTAGAATTATTAAATAAATAAACATGAATCATTTCATCCATACAAGTTGTTAAACGTGAATCCTTATATAACACAAATGTGAATTAGTACATGACATTGAACATGAATCCTAATATATCACAAACGTGGATTACTGCATTATATAACACAAATGTGAATTAGTACATGACATTGAACATGAATCCTAATATATCACAAACGTGGATTACTGCATTACAGTGAACAATAATCATGATAAAAACGTGAATCATTTTATATATTCGTTGTTAGTAACCTCAAATAATATTATATTGAAAATGCTAACACAATAATATTATATAAAAAAGAATATTGATCAAACTTCATCAAATAATCCTAATATTTGTTTGTGTGTTTATCATTCAGAAAAATATCAAATAAATTAGTCATTCGAACTATTATAATATCATTGTCGTATGATTGGTTAATTTTTCTATTTTAGATAAAATTCCTAGCATACTCACATACTAGTACTCCACAAACATTTGTTTATAATTTTTATTGTGTGATATCTTTTGGAGATTTTAACTTCAAATCTCTAACACTATGATTTAGGATTTTTTTTATGTGGAGGTATTTAAACTGTAACTATTTAGTTTAGAAGTGTTAGTATGTTGCAATCGTGAATAATGATTCAGTACGTAACACGAATCATGTACAAATATTTAACGTGAATAAAACATAATAATGAAAGCGAACCATTGTGTTACACAAGCGCCAAAAAATTGGAATATAATAATCATTCATATTATTAGATAAATTTCAAGTATGTTTATTATCTTTCTTGTTTTATCTGTTGTGTTTAGTGATTTTGGTACAAGAGGTTTAATATCAATAACTACATGTGGTTTATTTCTTTTGTGGTGCTAAGGTGGTGATTAGAACCAGGACATAAGTATAATCGTCATAAGTTTTGCGCCAAATATCATTAATCTATTTTTAACATCTAGACAGTGCTTTATCAATTTCTGCATTTAATATTATATTTTATATTTTTACGGTTGAAATAGTATACATTGTTAAAATAGTATAGTGATTTTTACTACTGGGTGTGTTGAAATAACTAATGATTTCCCAGCTTTTATTATCTTATTATCAATGTTTAATGCAGGTATAACGGACCCTTTTTATGTTAACACAAAAATTTGTGTATCATAAACACGAACCGCATATGATACCATATCAAAGTCGTGAATATATACTAAAATTTTAATCAAACGAATAATGTTTAACTTATACTCATTACGGTATTCATTGGTAATGTCCATCAAATCTTTCATAAAATTTTAAATCCTAACCTTAGGAAGTTATCATGCCACCAGATAATTATGATTATTTTTCCCTTCTGAATTTTTGTTAATTTGTGACATTGTTTGAACTCATTTAGCCATTTTGTTAGGGTAACAAGCTCTAAATAGTTTTACTCAAACTGTAGACAGTTTTCCAAATGTTTGGTCAAACTTTTCTTAATCTATATATTCTACTAACTTTTGTAAATAACAAATGACAAAGTGAATGAAAAAGAAATTTAACCATGAACAAATTAGTACATAGAAACCGAATTTATAAGAGGATTATTCTCCAATTCTGAATAAATGAGAAAATGTAATGATACTTGCGAATGAACAACATTGAGATTAAATAACACATGAAATAAAATAGAAAATATGTGAATCTATAATTAGTCGTACAAGGAAAATTAAATTACAAACTAAGGATACGTGTTATATTCTTAATCGTAATTCAAGTCATGAATTAACAGAGAGGAAGTAATAGTGCAAATGAAGAAGAAGTGAATGAAAAATATCATTTTTTAAAAACATCTCCATAGTACACAAGATTACACAGTTTACAAACACAATAGTTTTTACATGCATGTAACCGTTTACACAAGAAAAAAATAATTTAAAACATTTGATTTCAAATTTAATTGTTCCTCATGTTACATATAATCCTTACTGGAGCCCATCTTCTTTATCTTGGACATTTTTATGAATTGCATCGCGAACAAATTCATTACTAAAAACATGAATGACATAAAAATGTGAATGCCCAAATCGTGAATGAATCAATTAATTACTTTAATTTTGAAGCATTTAACTTCGACTATTGCATCCTTAACTTAGATTGTTATATCCTCTTGCATTCGTTCTTGCGTAACTTGCACTTGTTCATGAGGATATCCAACCAACACCAGCTTCTGGATTACATCATAAATGATTAAATATGAATGTCATAAAAATCTGAATGCCATACAAATGTGAATCCTGTTTAATAAGGTAAATGCATAAACACAAATTACATAAATAATACGAATAAAGGAAACATCTTTAGGATTACTTCAAGTGTTGCATCATTTTACCTAAATTTGTGCATCTTCTTTTTGAATTTATTTTTCTTGAACCTGAGTTGTTTCATCCTCTAATGGGACTTATGCTTCCTCAATGTGGGTTGTTTTATCCTCAACAAGAACTTTGTTTACAACCTACACCTTATCATGATCAAACACCTTCTCTGGATTTTCACCGTGCATCTTCTTTTGATTTTTTTGTTCGGAAACCTTTTCAATATATTGGTTTTACGTGGTGATTGATTCATAATTATTTTGACAAAATAACATAAACATCTTCAATGAATTTTCCTTTTCTTGGAAGTTTATTGATCCTTCATTTGCTCCAACATATGTTAAAATAAAGATAACTTAAGATTTCAGTGTAACTTATGTTATACTAACTCGGATATTAGTGTTGCCATTTGTAAAAAAAAAATCTCATGATTTGACTATAACAGGTGCATGGCCAAATAACAACCAAGAGAAAGAAAGTTATACATGAGGCTCAGATTGAGTATGGAATTGAGAAAGACGAGAGGGTGATAAAATTGAATTGGCATGATAGATAAGAAATGACATATATTATCGATAATTTCAATTTATAAATTCCTAAGTTATCATTAATTTAGATTTCTAAATTTATAAGTTATCGTTGTTTCAATTTCAACATTCCTAAATTGTAATTGCTTCCAGTCAAATTTTAGTATTTATTTTTATCATTTGTTTCACACCTTGTCTTCATAGCCATTTGCTTGAATGATAACTTATTTAAAATAAGAGTTTTACTTAAAAAAAGTGTGCAAAAAATTATTTTTTTGTCAAAAACATTAGCACAATTCACTTGGGTTAAATGACTTTATTCCACATCCTTGCTAGTGACTGATAAATTTATTTCCAATATTTGCTAGTGTTGAGCAAATGTATGCTTTAGTCCCACTATTTCAAGAAATTCTTTTGACCTATGTTTGCTAGAGTTGAGAGAATTTATATTGGATATTCGCTTATGTTGGCAAACATAAGCAAAAACAATTACCTAAAATATCGAGCGACTTTATTCCTCATATTCGCTAGTGTTAGGCGAATACATGCCTATTTCTCAATAATTTAGATAGATGTCTTTTCCTATTTTTGCTACAGTTGAACGAATCTCCTTTTGCAATTCAAATAAAATTTGAATCCTAATAATAAAACAACCATTTATGAATCAATGGAACATATAAAAACTTAAAACATCATACCATCTATATTATAGAAAAAATAATCAAAATATGATAAACCATCCAACAATAGAGAAAACTATCAAGTGTTGCATCATTTTACCTAAATTTGTGCATCTTCTTTTTGAATTTATTTTTCTTGAACCTGAGCTGTTTCATCCTCTAATGGGACTTATGCTTCCTCAATGTGGGTTGTTTCATCCTCAACAAGAACTTTGTTTACAACCTACACCTTATCATGATCAAAAACCTTCTCTGGATTTTCACCGTGCATCTTCTTTTGATTTTTTTGTTCGGAAACCTTTTCAATATATTGTTTTTACGTGGTGATTGATTCACAATTATTTTGACAAAATAACATAAACCTCTTCAATGAATTTTCCTTTTGTTGGAAGTTTATTGATCCTTCGTTTGCTCCAGCATATGTTAAAATAAAGATAACTTAAGATTTTAGTGTAACTTATGTTATACTAACTCTAATATTAGCGCTGCAATTTGTACAAAAAATCTCATGAATTGACTATAGCAGCACATCACTTGAGATTTTCAAAGTATTCACTCCTCATTTAGAAATTTTCTCTCAACTTTCTTTTTTTCAACTTTACCCTCTTCGACTACAAATTATCAAGGAGATAAGGTTACAAATTAATAAATCACGAATAATAATTAAATATACAGAAAAATGCGTTAAAAGTAGGACGAATAATGAGCTAAAAGTATCGCGAACAATAAGTTACTAGTATCGCGAATGATATGCAGTGATGTGAACAAAGGCGTAACATAAACATGAATGTCTAATTTAGGGTTACCTTCATTCTGTCTATTTATTTTGACACATGTTTGTTTTTTACATTCAAGTGGTAGACCTAATCCGAAATCTTCAGATTCTGCTAAGACAATATTAATGCTTTATGAAGAAACTTTAATATTTGTGAAGTAGTCACTCTCTCGCCACACCATTTACAGTCTATAGAAACAACTACCAATGAAGTCTCTACGATTCTTTTCTAAAAAACTCTTCATTTATTCTTAGCATTTCTTTATTTTTTCTTACAAATCCTCGTTTTTATTTAGCACCTATTTTCTTCAAACACTTTCATGTTTGCGCTAAACTATTTTTCTCCTTACATGCGCAATAATAAGATAAATAACTACAATATAGTATTCCATTTAACATGATTTATTCATGCTCTTATTTATATGCAAATCGTGTATAAATAATAATGTAACACTTTAATCGTGTATTATTACTTGCTCATCAATGATTCTTTCAAGTGCTTTTGCCAAGCAATTTTCTCCATCTATTCTATTCCCACTCATTTTAAGCATCGTGGTATTAAGCCGTTTCTTGGATCTTATTTGCTAAATATTGTGTGTTCCAAAGAGAATGGTTGCATGCATGTATGCATAAGATCAAAAATATATTATATACACAGAACTAAAAATGTTATTAATATACTTACCAATAATAGAGAAACACATCCAAAAGCTTTGTCTGGTTTGATGTCGAAATTGATATCTATTAAATGCATCACTTTCTCTCTTATTTTTGTTGTCCAATTATAGTTGTTTATTTTCTTCAGGTATTTGACGTATGTGACCATCGACGCATCCACAACATAATTAGATGTCAATAAGAATAATATTGAGAAATCTAACAACATCAGGAGTATACCCGCATATGTGGCTCATTTCTCTCACTTTTTTCTTTGTGCTTTTGTTATTCTATTCTAAGACATAAAAAACAAACATAAATATCGTGAACGAAGATGATAACATGAACGTGAATCATGCATGAAGACTAGTAGATGTGAATCACGTATCTATATGATAATATGCACGCCAATCGCTAACAATGTTAAAAATTATAAACACAGACAAAAAATATATTATATTACATTTATCTTCAAATTTATAATATTTCGTTGTTATTCTTTATTTGGTTATCTTATTTTTTCGTATCTGAAAAATATTTTTTTATAATTCTTGATTCCGTTGCCTCGTCAAATCTTGGTTGTAACATTTTTTATCAGTTAACGACATTTTCTCATTAGCGTGCTCCTCATATAAATTTTATCCCTCGTACTTACCAACGTATGGATACATTTTAGAAGACAATAAAAATGTGTGTTTTTCAATTAATTTAATGGGTTTTTTTTTCTTTTTTTCTTTCATCTTCTTAATTAATCAAGTTAAACTTGATCTAAATATATTGTTTTTCTCATACTTCTCGCATGACCATAAACATGAATCATTAATAATATAGAACGTGGACTAAGAGGATATGTTAAATGAACATACTTATCGCAGACTATTACCAAATAATATGAACGTGTATTAATATACAAAACTACAAACTCTTGACAAAACTTAAAGTTCAAAAATATTAAAATGTGTATTACTATACTGATAAAATCGTGAACTTCTAATAAACTCAAAGTACAAATATATTAAAACGCTAAATTTATAAGACCGTAAGCTCTTGAGAATAAAGAATGCAAAAAAAAAATGATATGTTAAACGAACATGGTTATCGTACAATATTACCAAATAATATGAGTATTACAAAACCACAAGCTTTTGACAAAACTTAAAGTTAAAAAATATTAAAATGTATATTACTAAACTTACAAAACCATAAACTCTTGATAAAATTCAAAACACACTCCTGAACAATAACAAAAATAAGGTATGAAACTCACGATCTCTTGATGACACATATTAAAAAATTATATAAATGATACTTGTGAAAGTTAATAGTATACTTAACTTCAATGCGAGGCTTGAATCCATTGTCAATAGGTGAACGATACAACAATAAAAGACTAAAGACCAATTTCTCATAATGTGAACAATAAAATGCAATATTCATCACATTATTACCATCAATCAATTATTTAGATCAATTATGATGTGCAATTTAAGAATAATCTGAAATTTAATCGTACATATATACTCTTAAATGGTCATGCCTTGGAGATCTAATAGAGTAACAGATGTCAATAAACCATATATTACAATAAAATTTTATGTGTACAAAATTTAAAAAATTAATCAAATCATATTATATAAATTCTCACTAAAACTAACAATCTTTTAAATCAACTATACTCTGAATGATTCAATATATGTTTTTTATGATTCAATAATACCATGAGAGAGATCCCTATATATTTGGATTCCTAACATAAACTAGCATCACTAAGATCTTTCATATCGATTTTTTCCAATAGATATTTATCAGTACTATTATTATTTGAGGCAAGCAGCATATCTTCTACATATAATACCAAAAATATGAAATTACTTCCACTGAGTTTATGATAGACACAATCCTCAACAAAGTTTACCTCTAAGTCAAAATAGATTATCGCCTTAAGGAATTTTTGATACCACTAACGAAGTCTGTTTAAGCCCATAAATGACTTTCTTAAGCCCGATACCAAACTCTTTGAGTTACCTATTTTAAAGTGTTTTTGTTACACCATATAGATTGTTTCCTTAATATTACCATTGAGAAACTTTATCTTTACGTCCATTTTATGAAGTTCAAGATCAAAGTGTGCAAATAATGCCATGATTGTCCTAAATGAGTCCTTCGTTGATACCAGAGACAAGGTTTCTTTAAAATCTATCCCATCACATTGGGTATAACCTTTTACTACAAGTCATGCTTTATGTCTTTTCATATTACGTAGGGAATTATGTTTGGTTTTGTAACCCACTTACAACCAATCATATTTTCTCATTTATGTAGCTGACAAGTCTCATACCGCATTGTCTTATATCGATTTATACTCTCTCTTCATAGAGTCAATCCGCATCCGAGAGTTAGAGCTTTCCATGGATTATTTATATATTGGGGGATCATAAACAGTTATAGCACACGACTCCTCATGTTGTTGAAGATATACCATATAATCATGATGCATAACATTCTTCTTTTCTCTCATGGACGTATTTAAGGGCATTATTACTTCTTATTTCACTTATTGAGGATGTAGAGTTTGATCCTCATGAACAATGTTATTTTAATCTTCTTGTGGAAGATTACATAGAGATTCTTCTTAATCTAACTATACCATATATATGTCCTAGTTAAACTCCTCAAGTGGAACCATCAATGTTATTGCGTATAACATTGTCTTAACGGGACCAAAATGATTGGCGTTAAAGTCCAATCTTCTGATACCTAAGTATTTTATTTAAAATATTCATGGAACTCTACATATTCTTCCTCAAAATGAACATCTGTTCTAGAATTCTTCCTCTCAAACTGAAAATTTTCAATAAACTTTGTCGTTCCCGTCTGAAAAATACTAGCAATGAGGGAATCACAAAACTTAATACCCCTAAAACATTCTGAATAACAAATGAAGAAACAACTAACCAATGTTCTAAGGTTTATATGCATTTAACTCAGCTGGACACCCCCATATATGTAGATGCTTTAAATTAAGATTACACCCATTCCAACGCTCATATGGGATTCTAACGATTTCTTTAGTGGGTACTCTATTCACTATATATGCAACACATTTGATGGCTTTCTCCGGGACAAATAATGGTATAGTTAAGTACTTATCATACTTCTAACCATATCCTTTAGTATATGATTTCGTCTCTCAGATACACCATTTATGTGAGATGAACCCAACATTGTATACTGATGGACTATACCACCTTCACCCGACCCGTTCTATCTACGATAATATTCACCATCATAGTCAAATTTAACACTCTTAATGCTTTTACCGAGTTTTTTTCAACTTTGGTTAAAAGCTTTGAACTTTTACAGGGCCACAGACTTTTTATGAATAAGTTAGAGGTACCTGAAACGAGAGAGTTCGTTCATAAAAGATATGAAGTACTGGTGACTGTTGCAAAATTCCTTTGGAAATAGTCCACATATATCGGTATGAATCAATTCTAAGACTTCAATCGCGCTATTTTCCCATACTCTTTTAGTTTTAGTATGTGTCCCTTTGATACGCTCGATACTGATAGTTTCAAATATTTCTAAGGGGAGTTATGAGTCTAAGATATTTTTAGGAATAATTATTTAGAGAGAAAAACACGGGAAAACTAGAGAGATAAGTTGACAAAAGTAAGAATAAAGTAATAAATTTTCACCATTCCTCATAAAGGAGGGGTTCCTTTATATAATAGTGATGGTGGGCCTAAAGGCCACATTAATGGTCCATTTAATGTTATTTATCTGCATAATTTCACTAATCTCAACCACATATACTACTTATTGCATAAAATACCCTCAATATTACACATTTGTTAGGCTTATTTTACAAGACTTATGTAAAGCCAAATTTACCCTATATTTAATTGATCTGACCCGTAATACGGATAATTATCACCCTTCTCAATAGTCCTCTATTTGTTAGAAATATATATGAGTGATGACTAACTTGGAGGGTATCTCAAATGTGTTCGACTTACTTTATCTTATGGCCTTTACTGGATAGATTATATCATTACAAAGGTTGACCTGGCAACCATATAATGTGCGTGTTGTTTTCAATCCACGTGTCCATCGATCTCTAACATTGAAATGCACGCTTCCAAGAGTGACATGTTGGTAACTTGGCACGCCAAATATCTCTTCCGCTTCCCCATACACGTGATCTTCAAATTATTGGAGAAGAGGTATCATACTTTTCATCTCCCCTAGACATTCAAAATTTGAAAGACCTTTTGCATGCTTCGGCTTTCATGACCGTTAGAAGGCCAAATAGTTTCTTATAAATACACTCATACTCTTCATAAAATGTTTCTTGTTCATTTTATAATCTAGAGAGAGAAAGTGGTACTTGTGGTTTCTAAACACATCCCGCAAATCTTTTTATTTCACCACATTTACTCCTCGTATACCCCTTCATTGTCCATGCCTAAAAGGTTTACCGCTCTAGATTGGATTCCATAAACAAAAGAGCCAAATAAAAAAAAGCAACTTGGTTAGACGATGAGCCAATACTATTGACCATAAGTCAAACCACGTATTACGGTCAATGACTTCTGACCAAGAAGCAATCCGAAATGGTATAAGCTTCAAATACAGAAACCCAATCACCCCTACCACTCAGCCCTTTGGTCAACCTTATCCGGTGCACGACGAGGGTGACCTTGGTACTTCAAGCAAAGCGACCCCTGAAATTTTGTATATTTTGATAGGTGACAAGAAAAAATAGGTGGAGTAATCGAAAAGACAATGCTTCAAAAAGGAAAAAGTCTCACAAACCTCTAAAGAATAGGTTATAAAAGTAAAAGCAGGTCGAAATGCCACTACTCCCACACATACTTCTACTAGCATCTTGCACCGTGGCTTGGATATTCCTCCGCAAGTCAACATAGAAAGAGCAAAGCCTATTGTTGCACAGGAAGAAACATTGCACTTCGAGTCGGTGAGGGAGCAAAGGCCAAGACAGTTGGTCGATGAAACTGAAAAGAACTAAGGTCAGGTTGATGCTCGGGTTAACCAAAATAAAGGCCAGACTACTGCCCGGTCTGATTAAAATGAAGTTATTTCTCAATCTGAGGTGCCAACCCCCCATGAAAAAACTGATATTGGTCTCTCTACAAAGAAAAAGAAAACATCAAAGGAAAAAAAATAGAAGTGGAACTACCTTCGAACATCTAGGCCATTTTTTGGAACAATCTGCGTAAGATCGAAAACAAATATCTAATAGACTTGTACAAAGTGAGCTACCAGTACTACCACACGTCTGAGGAAGATAAGCTTTGGGATCGATGAGTTATCCTGATCTTGGTCTCTATAAGGTTTTCCAATGTTAGGGGAACTCTTTTTTCATTTAAAGATGACAAACTAATTGTCTTTCCAGAGATACTCAACTGGGGTATTCGGTTCCCCCTTGACCCTGCTATGGTTAGGTTTTTCGAGCTAGTGAACCTGTGCTCCAGTCAAGTGGGGCCGAACATGTGGGTTACATTGATGGCTTACATCATAGCCATAAGAATATTTGGGGTTGGGTTCTCGACAAAACAATTCATCGGGCTAACCACTATGGCGATGAACCCATACGTACCATTTTATTCCCTTACACTAGGAAATAAATTTAAAGTAGTCAATGATCTACTAGATGCTAATAAAAAAATCAAAGCATAGGTTTTTCTCCATCTCGGGATTATGCGAAACCGGGTTTGAAGCGTCACCTGGAAAACCACATTAGTTTTCCCTAAAATGGGCCATCATAGGTACGTTCTTTTCTGAACCATTTCCCCTTCATACACTCTGTTTATGTGCTTTATTTTTACAAGTTTTTTTTATTTCCTATGTTGGAAAAAAGAATGATAGTGGTTACTGGGGTGTTCAAGAAACATCGAGACGATGTAGAATGGATATTTGCTCGATTGAGTGAATGGGCCAAAACTTCCTGTTTTAATGAATTCAATCATTGCTTCCCTTTGCCCAATCTTGCCAAGAACCATCTTTAGACGGATGACTTGTAAAAAATCTATCATTGGAGAAACTCATAGTGTCTCCTTTGAAGGCCAACATATTGAAGCGGTTGGAGAAATGACGTGCTCATTTAATTACCATCAAGACAAGGCTCTGAGCCATTGATACCCCAAAAAATATGATAGTGTGGAAATTGATCTAGAGACGTTAGAAAAAAACAATGTTGAGACTAGGGCTGATGAGGTTTCCTTTACGGAAGATGATGACACTGCTGAGGGGGATGGATCCAAGAGGCCATAAAAATGACACCTTCCGAGAAGAAAACAAGCGCGCAACCGACAATGAATGCAACATATAGGATGTGGAAAATATGGGTCCCTCGGATCACGACGCGACACGGCTCAACCTTCCCTCTTCTTAAAAGATTGTTATCATTTGATAAATTTTCACCTTAGGCGTCGAAACAAGAAGCTTTCCTGAGGATTCTAGTTAGGCATCTCAAGAAAACCAAAGAGATTACGCGCAATTTCCTGAGCACCATGAGGCCGGCTCTCTATCCAGGTCTCTGAAATCAAACTTAGATAGTTTGAATCTCTTTAGTGACGATGTGCTTGCCATTATCATCAATGAACTCATTGATATCCACCATTTTTTGAAAGGGAATTCAAAATACTGACATCTAGGAAAAAATTCTATAAGGGGAAGCTCGCAGGCTGAGGTGCGAGGTGAAAAAGTTGGTAGATGAAACCACCCAACTTAAGAAGATTGTTGCAGGATGGCTCGAGATGGAGAAAATGCAGATAAATTGTTCAAAACGGAAGAGGAAGTGTTCAGCCGCGGGCGAGAACATGCATTGGTGTTGAATGTTGAGAAAGATGCACTCATTAGTAGCCTTACCAAAGTTTACGAAAAAACCAAGGGTTACTTTAAATAGGCGGTCAATGAGTTAGAGTTGGCAAAAGGTCATGTTGAGGCCGACAAGAAGACCGCTTTCAATGTTGATGATGTTGATTGCACTCCATAGCTGGAAGCTCTGGATGCTAAGGTTGAATCCGCTATGGTGTTGGATCTACATGAACATTTCTCGGACTTGAAGTTGTATAGCTATTGGGAGCTCGTGTCAGAGAATTATCGCCATGCGGGGTTTCATTAGAAGAAAACGTTGGGTTGTTTGAGAGCTACGGTGGATCGAAGAGCTCCTCGTCTGACTTATCGGAAGATGGATCCAAGGGCATTCCTGTAGTGTAGGAAAGACTTGTGTGTGATTTTGTAGCTTCCCCAATTTTCTATAACCCTTTTTGTGTTCATGGTACTTTTATAAAGTCCTTGCATACTCAGGGTATTTTATATTTCAGCATTTATTAATGGATCTGTTTTCTTCTCGGATAATAAAAAATCACTTTAACGTTAACCATATTTTAGTTGGAAAACATATCAGACGCGAGAAAGAAATTAGATGGTTGTTGAGCAACTTTCATTGGAAGACCCCATAAATCCAAGAAAAATAAATGATTGTTGACCAACTTTCCTTGGAAGACCCCTCAGGTCCAAAAAAACCAAAATGATTATTGACTATTTTTTGTTGAAAGACCCATCAAGTCCATATGTTGGTTTGACAACTTGTAAGAAGTATTATAATGGAAAAAAAGGTTTATATTTCTAAATCGACTATGCAGGCACCTCACTAAAACCTTCCGGCGCCACCAGGGTCGGAAAGAGTATACCACCGACCTTTACACAAGTTAGAAATTATATATATAAATTAATTCCAAATACAACTTAAGGTGCTTACTATTCCACAATTGTTAAAGAGCTTTCCCTTTTTTATCTTCAAGCCGACACGTTCCTGGTTTTACCTTTTCAGTTACCTTGTACGGGCCTTCCCAGTTGGGTCCCAACTCCCTGAGCCGTTTATCTTTCATATGCAAGAATACTATCCTTAGGCCCATGTCCCCTACATTAAATTGATGTCGCCTGACCCTAGACGCATACCTACTCCTCATCAACGTTTCATAATGTAAAACATTTAACTGCTCTCACTTTTTTTCTTTGGTCAAGTCAAACTCACCACGCATTCCTTCACCATTACCCTTTTCCAAATACTAATTAATTAGATATGACGGGAAGACCGCCTAGGACGGATTCACAGCGTGTATACCATAGACTAATGCGAAGACATATTGTTGCGTTGTTGTTCGAAGAGTGGTTTGGTACGCCCATAGGACCTCTTGGAGATAGTCTGACCATTTCTCATCCTTGCCTTTCAAATTTTTATTGAACCCATCAAGGATTTTATGGTTCGTTACTTGGACTTGACCATTTTCTTGTGGGTGAAAATGTGCCAAAAACATTATCGTATGCCTCGAGAAGAGCAAAAAGTTTTTATATATTTATTTCGAATTACGGGCCATTATCCATTGTTATCCACATCTAAACACCAAAATGAAAACAAATGTTAGATATAATAAATTTGATCATTTTTTTCCCAGACATCGGTTCGACTCTTACCCATTTAAAAAAATTGTCTACTACAACCACTATTGTTTGTCGCCCTCTGGAATCCATTGGCAATGTTCCGACCAGACCAATACCCCATTGGTTGAAAAGTGTTATCACAAATACAGACTCAAGAGGCACCTCATTCATATAGATGGTGTTAGCAAACCTTTTGCAATTGTCATGCCTTCTATCCAACTCTTTTTCATCAACAAAAATCGTGGGCCAATAATAACCTGCTAGAAAACCTCTTTGCGTCAAGGTTTTGTACCCACAATGCGTCCACGCATCACCATCGTGTGAGTCGAATAGTATTATTTAAAATTTATTTTCCTCGAGACATCAAAGAAAAATCTTGCTACAAGATTTCTTATACAAGACTACCTTATAATATCACATAAATATACGCTTTGGACCGTATCCTCTTAGCCACTACCTTATCAATTGGCAAGACGTTGTTGGCTAGGAATTTTTTGATATCATGCGTCCAATCATTTTCAACGCCTGTTGAGATCTGGAAAGCCTCATCCAACCCCACATTCAACTTGGACCCTTTTAAGATCAAAGGGCTTTCCTGCGTAAGTATTCAAGGGTGTTCTTCAGAATATGCAGTAGTAACCAAAGATCCAGCCACATATTTTTCTACCCTATAGATGTGCTCATACTTTATGCTTTCAGTGCTAATACCTTCAACGCTCTTAAGTATTGTATTAAGTGATATTTCCTAGCTTCGGACTAGCCATATGCATGATTTACGAGGAGCTGTGAGTCACTTAGCAATCGAACCTTTTTGGCCCTGCAGATGTGGGTAAGTCTTAATCCTGCCAAAGCAACCTCGTATTCTGACTCATTATTCGATGCTTGAAAACTGAAACGTATAGCCTAGTACATTATCATCTCATCCGGGGATATCAACTGAAACTTTTCCCCACATCCCGAAGAACTCGAACCCCCGTATGTTTAAATGATCCATCCGACCTCTACTTTTCCTCATCTATTTCTATATTCGGTCGCTCGGAGTGTAACTCGACCAAACATTTGCCAAGGCCTGAGCTTTGATCGTTGTTCAAGGATCAAAGTCAATGTTAAATTCGCCTAGCTCCACAGATCATTTTGTCATTCTACCTGACACATCGGGTCTCTGTAACATACTTTACAATAGAAAAGAGGTTCAGACTACAATCGAATGGCCTTGGAAGTATGGACTCATCTTCTAAACTGCAGTAACCAAATCAAGGGCTAGATTTTCCAAATTCAATTATATTTTCCCCGAGTTAAGAATGCTTTTACTAACATAATACACAAGTTGTGGGCAATTATCAATCTCTCGGATCAATACAATAGTCACAGCATAATCTGACACCGTTATATAAAAGAACAGCTTGTCCCCCGGAACGAGCTTCGTCAAGTTCTCTGGAGAAGAAAGAAATTCTTTAATCTATGCAGAGGCTTTGGTACATTTTGAGGTCCAATTAAAACAATTCGCATTTTTTAATACTTGGAAGAACGGGGTGCACTTGTGAGAAGACCTAGATATGAATTTGTTTAAAGTTGTCAGCCTCTCAGTCAATATTTGTACCTCTTTTATTATCCAAGGATGAGCCATAATGCTCAAAACATTCAGTTTTACCATGTCGGCTTCTATCCCTTGCTCACGGACTATGTATCACGGGAATATACTGGACCGTACTCTGAATGTACGGATTTAATTTCAAGTTTATCGTTTTCAGGTTCCCGAACGTCTATTCCAAATCAGCAAAATGGTCATCGTCCCTGGCACGTTTTACCAACATGTTGTCAATATATACTTCAATATTTCGTATGATATGGGACTCAGAAGCTTTGTTCACCAAGCGCTCATAAGTTTTATCAGCATTTTTCAATCCAAACGACATAAATTTGTAACAATGCAGGCCTTTTTCCAGTAATGAACGATGTGAACTCTTGGTCTTTCATATCCATCTTGATCCTTTTATATCCCTCATATACATCCATGAAATATAACAATCGATTTGATGATATGGATCCCATTAGATGATCAATCCGGAGGATAGGGTAGGGATCCTTAAGAAAAGATCTATTCAAGTCGGTGAAATCCACACACATTCTCCACTTGCTATTTTTATTTTTCACTAAAATAGGATTAGATGTCCAACAACGTATAATGAGATTCTTACATGTAACCTTCTTTGGATATATAGATGGTCTACCTCGACCATAATCGCCTTGGACTTCTCCAGAGAGAAATATTTCTTTTTTGGATAATTGGTCGTATGTTGCTTCATATAGCAAATATGTGGCAGATAATCTCAATAGGAACCCATGTAAAATGCTCTGTACACTAAACAAACATGTATAGCTTTGTTGACAAAAACTGAATTAACCTCTATTTCACCTCAGATACAACTTTCTACTTATCTTCAAACTTTTTCAATTTAGGAAAACATAGTCCTAAAAATTCTTGTTAGGGACCAAAAACCTAGAAGTCTCCCTCGAATCATCAACAAGATCAGACCCCGAAGTGGATCCCACTAACTTCTATGATTTCTTTAGTTTGGACCCTTTAACCTGCTTTGAAGCCAAAATTGTTTGGTAACACTCCCTCGTCATTTTTTTGTTGCTCCTGATTGTTCTCACATTATTTCCCATGTCATACTTTAGGTATTGGTGAGCATTCAAAGCAACCATGTATATTTTAGATAACCAAGACCTTTAAACGGGGGATGTCACCTCGGTAAAACCTATAATTATCTAATCAGATCAGAGAATAGTCAGAGGTTTCCATTTTGGCTTGTAAGTCGTCATGAATAGAATATTGGAGGTCAATCGGTATATATGAGAACCCTTCAGATTTCATCTCCGTTAATTCCCACTATGACTACCTCACCATCCTTGTGTGGTCACACCACGTCTCTCATATCATCGTCCTCGAAATAGAGCAATGATGATAGATTTCTGTACAAATAGATCAAATCACTCGCTTCCAACTAAGTTGCAAAGCTCACGACGTGTCTTTTTTGGGAGAAGTTTGTAGTTCCTGAAACAATGTCACTCCAAAAACTATCAAAGAATCAAAGAAAGCACATAGTTTACTGACCTTCCCCTTTACTGCAAGTTCCTCCCCCATTATGACCTTATTCCTGCCCGACTAGGGTCTAAATATTCCAATGAGACGTCAAAAGAATCTCCAGGCTCCATAATCACCAAAGCGTTTTCTTGCTTCAGAGTGGTAACGACCTCTAGCCCTATAAATTTCTATGTGTCAAGCCCGACATAGTCGTGGTACTTATAATATCAAATGCTTCTGTTTTCCATCAGAGTGTACATTTAAGGAGATTTTCGAAATTGTATATGATTCCGAGCCTTATTAAAGATTGTAACCACACACTCGGTAAATTCGGAAAAATAAGTAGGTTGGACCCACTTGTTCGATATTTTTCTGCTATCTTGATGTGTGTTCGCCACCTTCTTGATTCCGATAAAATATTGTCGGAAAATGTTCCAAAACATGTCAAAGTTCTTGATACAGCCTTGCAGCCAACGATTATACCACTTTGAGGCACCATCCTTAAATTTTTAGGAAACCAACCTACACAGCAACTTAACGTCATCGTCGTAGTTAATCATGAAGTTTTTGTACTTCTCTATGTAGTTGTCTGGGTCCTGAGTCCCATCAAACTTTTCCAGTCTTAAAATGTCGAACCGTTTCGGCATAGACCCAGAGAAAATCTCTTCGGATAGAGGGGATGATCTTTAATTGTGTGTGGCTTTGTACATACTACCATCGGGGACTTCACTCGCGATGGTATACAAACCCTATTCGGATAGGTTCGCAAATTGATTGCTCACGCAGTACTCAAATCATGGATACCTGATGGGAACTGGACGTGGGGTGTAGCTTGCTCCCCTCTATTAATGGTTATTGCATTATCTCGTTTCTCGGACTCATGTGCCATTTTGTCTTATATACTTATTTGCCTCCTCGAACCCTTGGCTCGTTGAGATGTTCGACGACTGTCTTGATGTTTATTCGAACTCATTTTCTTACTATTCCTCTTGCGTTGGTCATCCCTCTCTGGAAAGGAGGATTCCTCTGAATCGTAGACGAATTAATCACTAGATTCAGTAAAAAGTCATACCAACTTCTGGGTTTTATTTCGTTTTCGAAGAGTAACGGCTTCGTCGCTTGCATGTTTCGTGCTTATCACTAGTCTGACGAGCATCCTCTATTTCATTTCCTTCAAATAAATGCTCTCTTCGAACCTCTGACATAAGCCTCTTGGCAGTCAGCGTCGCATCTTTCTCTGAGTTTAACTTTGTTATATCTTCTTAGAGTTTTTTCCTTTGAGCTACCAAGGCAGACTCTTTGAGCTGCTTCTCAACGTACCAATTGTCATAATGTTGTTTCTGTATTATATTGTCTACGAGATGGTGATCCTCGGATGTACTTCCGGTCACCAGGCCCTCCATGCCAACATTGAGCTCCCCTAGTATTTCCATATTCATCTCTCTCAAAGAACTTTGATGAGTCCGAATTCGAAGAACTCCCCGGAACGGTAGTCCAAAGTAAATCACCCCGTAAATTCGAACAGACACCATGACTTCAATTCGGACAGCATTGATTGAACCGGACAGATGATCTTGAACATTGCAAACATAAGGCAGTTCGAACTATGACTAAAGTACTAAAAAATCTAATCACTATCTGACTAAGCTACCTGTACATCTGCTTAAAACTCATGGGTCTTTAAACATGACCCAGGTCCATTAAACTTGACCCAAAAGCCCATAAGGGCCCAAATTTCACACTATAAATGCCCAACCACCAGCATTAACTATGGGTAAGAAAAATTAACTGCTGCCATGCTGCTTAATTCTCTCTCCACCCTTGAAACACTTTGAAACACTCTGAAATATATTAAAACACCCTTAAACACCACCACACCACCGTGAAACACCCTTACGCCGCCTTAAAACTCCACTTAAAATTACCAGCCTACCCTCAGGCTACTTTTATCCTCACCAAATTGGCGACCACAGTGGGAGGCGACGGTGCCTGAATCAAACATTCAAAACCAAGTAAAGGAATTCTGTTCGAATGAATCCGGATAATCCAGAGCTTCCACCAGCTTTGCTCGAAGTGGTGGAAGAGAACGATGAATATACTGTCCAGGAGCGTGACAGGTTGAGGGTTGAAATAGAAGCTCTGAGGGCTGAGAAGACCAAGATGGGCATGAAGGAAAAGTCCAAAGCATCAGTTGCTCATCGCTCTGATAACCCTCGAGAGCATGAGGCTTCAAAGACTCATGTGAGCACTAAAAAGACACATGCCAGTTCTAAAAAGTCTCACCGGTCCAAGCCTGTGGAGGGTTCTGACTCAAGCTCAGAGTCTTCGGACAGCTCTTCGGACAGTGAGGGAAATGAAAAGTCCTTGTCCTCCAGCAGTGACGAGGGGCGAACCAGGAAAAAACAAAAGCAAGTTAAAAAGTATTCTAGAAAAAGAGATCGCCATGGAAGAATGAAAAGGCATATTGGAAAAGGGTCATCTCACCGGAGGCATGTAGACCGGATGCTGATGGATCCTTTTGCCTTCCATGATGAGCCAGGTATCTTTGCAACTCCTAATGATGATACCGTGTTCAGTCGTGGAAGGAATTGGAGGCAGTCTCCACTGTCTTCTAAAATCCTATCCGGAAACCTCCCCAAGAGGTTTGATAGCACCAAGATGGAGAAGTACGATGGCAGTACTGATCCAGACAATCATCTGGAGCAATTCAAGAACTTCATGATGAACTTTGATGATGATGATAAACTACTCTGCAGGGCATTCTCCCAGTCTTTTACGGGGAGTGCTCTGAAGTGGTACAACAGTCTTCCTCAGGGTTGTATCAGAGACTTTGATACCTATTGGGTGGCCTTTCGAAGGCAATTTGTGGGGAGTAAGGAGCTCAAGGGTAATGGAGATACCATAATCCATTGTGCCCAAGAGCCAAATGAATCGTTGAAAGAATACATAAGTCGCTTTGTGAACACAAAGAACGGGCTGGCTGATTGCTTTGAACAAGTGGCAATAGCATCCCTGAGACAAGGTTTGAACCCGGGCAACCTGGCCGATTCAGTGACAAGGAAGAAAGCCATGACATGGGGTGGATTGCTGAATCAAGTCGGCAAGCAAATAAATGTTGATGAAACAAAAAAGACCAGGGTGCACAGGCAGGTGAGATCCACCCCGGTAACACCAACTCCCAATCAAAACCAGTCCGGAAACAAAGCTAGAGAAACCGGACAGGGGCATGGAAGAGGAAAAGCTCAGTCTCAACCAGCTGCTCCTGCACAAAGTCAGCAGTCTAGAAACAAAAGGGGGCCGTGGGTCCAACCGGAGTGGTTTGCAGAGCTCAAAGAAAGTGTGGCAACCATTTTCGAAAAAACTAAAGATGAAGTACACTACCGGAGACCGGCAACCTTGCAGTCTCCCAGAGAACATCGAAACAGTTCTTTTTGTCAATATCACAATGATATTGGCCATACTACTGATGATTGCATAGCCTTGAAACAAGAGGTTCAGAACCTGATTGAAAGAGGGAAATTGGGTGCATACGTTAAAAGAAGAGGAGGCAACAGGTCTGATAACACTCACCGGGCTGGTCCGGTTAATGCTGCCCCAGAAGGGGCTATGGTAATCGTTGAAAGGTTTGATGTGGAATCTGAATACTTGGACCCTGATCCAACAAGAAACAGAGTGGGTGCAATAGATGAGCGTTCCAGGTCAGTCTCCGGGCTCATTAAATTCTTTGAGTCCTTGACAATTTTCGGAGGGGACACTGTAACGGCTCCTACCACTTCATCAAGAAAAAGGCATGTTCATAATTTGGCTACCCAATTAGAAGGGGGCATGACCTCTTATCAATCGTCAAGTTTATTCCCATTCATTGTCTTTGATGGGGATGATTTGAGAGACATTGCTGGCCCTCATGAAGATGCTGTTGTCATAGGAGCATCGATAGGGGGCAATGAGATAAGGCGAATCCTGGTAGATACTGGGAGCTCTGCCAATATCCTTTTCTTAGATACTTACAAGAAAATGAAAAATCCAGCTGTGATTCAAAAGTCAGACCGATCGATTGTAGGCTTCACGGGCAGCTCAGCTGATGTAATCGGTGAGTTCGAAGAAGAAGTATTGTTGGGCAGAGGCCCTTTTAAGAAAACGGTCAGAATACTTTTCATTGTGGTGGACTGTCCCACTTGTTACAATGCTATTCTAGGGAGATCTTGGCTCTCTAGGATGCATGCAGTGGCCTCAACAGTCCATCAGTGTCTAAAATACGCTGTTCAGGGGCAGGTTGGGGTTGTCCGGAGCAGTCAAAAAGTTGCAAGAGAATGTTATGCCACTGCCTTGGCTCCACGAACGCTGGGGGCAGTCCGTATAACTGACCAATAGCAGTTTGAGGGCCTTTCTGAGGGTGAGGGTGAAATTGATGACCCTAGAGAGACCCCCTGAGTGTTGATCCCAGTTGAAGAGGTTGAGACACACTGCTTGGAAGAAGGGAAATTTGTCAAGATAGGGTCCAAAATGCCACAAGTGTTGAAAGAAGAGATGTTAAAATTCTTAAAAGATCATCAGCATGTCTTTGCTTGGTGCAATGCTGATGTTACTGGAGTTCCATCAGAGGTGATTTCCCATCACCTATCTGTCCGGAGGGATGTGGCACCTGTGGTGCAAAAGAGGAGAGCTTTTTCAAAAGAAAAGGCTGATGTCATTATACAAGAGGTTGACAGACTCACAAAGATGGGGCACATTAAAGAATCTCAGTATCCTTTGTGGACTGCCAATCCAGTTTTGGTAAAAAAGAAAAACGGTAAATGGCGAATGTGCATTGACTTCACAGATCTTAATCGAGCTTGCCCAAAAGACTTGTATCCGGTTCCCCGGATAGATCAGCTGGTAGATTCTACTTCTGGGAACAAGCTACTCTCCTTCATGGATGCTTTCTCCGGGTACAATCAGATCCAGGTGGATCCAAGGGATCAAGAGCATACCACTTTTGTTACGGATAGAGGTCTACACTGCTACAAGGTGATGCCTTTTGGTTTGAAAAATGCTGGGGCTACTTATCAAAGGTTAGTCAATAAGGCATTTGCTGATCAAATTGGAAGAAATATGGAGGTTTACATTGACGATATGATGGTGAAAAGTGTGGATGAACAGCTGCACTTGTCCGACCTCCGGGAGACTTTTGCCAATCTGGCCAAAGTAAATTTAAAGTTAAATCCTGAAAAATGTGTGTTCGGAGTGCAGTCCGGGAAGTTCTTGGGGTATATTATAAGTGAGCATGGAATACAGCCTGACCCGGACCAACTCAATGCCTTGTTCCACATGGAGCCTCCACGAAACATTAAAGAAGTACAGCGGTTAACGGGGAGGTTAGCAGCTTTGAACAGATTCATCTCAAGGTCTTCGGACAGATGTGCTCCTTTCTTTCAAACTTTGAAGGGTGCAAAGGGGTTTGAGTGGACACCACAGTGTGATAAGGCATTCAATGAAATCAAAAAGCATATGTCCTCCCCCAAGACCTTGTTCAAACCAGTCGATGGGGAGACTCTTTTTGTGTATCTGGCTGTTTCAAGCTGTGCCATCAGTGTTGTGCTAGTAAGGGAGGTTGATGGGTACCCTCACCCGGTATACTACATCAGCAAAAGCCTGATTGATGCTGAACGCCGTTACTTGAAACTTGAGAAACTAGCATTGGCCTTGGTGATAGCTGCAAGAAAGATGAGGCCTTATTTTCAGGCTCATCCAATCGTTGTCCGGACATCTTTCCCTTTAAAGAATGTCCTTCAAAAAGCAGACATTTCAAGCAGAATGACAAAGTGGTCAGTAGAGTTGGGGGACTTCGACATAGACTTTGCTCCTCGAACAGCAGTAAAAGCTCAAGCTGTGGCTGATTTTCTGGTCGAATTCCATTCTGATAGGGACTCAGAACAATCTGCTGATTCAAAAGACAAAAAAGTGTGGATTGTCCGAACAGATGGAGGATCCAGTGCCATAGGATCTGGGGCAGGAATATGTCTTACTTCCCCCTATGGGGACAACATGTTCCAAGCTATTTGTTTTGCTTTCAGAGCATCTAATAACGAGTCCGAATACGAAGCAACTATAGCTGGGTTGAAATTGGCTTATATCTGTGGAGCAAAAAGGGTCAAGCTGCTAAGCGACTCCCAATTGCTTGTCCACCATGCCTTGGGCCTATCAGAAGCTAGAAAAGAACAATTGATTAAATATTTACTTCTCCTGAAAAATGAAGCAATGAAGTTTAAAGCTGTTATCTATGAACATATTCCCCGGGCAGAGAATGAGCTAGCAGACTCATTGGCAACAATAGCATACACGGAGTCCTATCCATGGATCCATGTGCTTGAAAGTCCTTCTATCCAACTTGATGAAGGGGAAAAAGAAGAAGTCTTTGAAATACAAGTGAATGAGCCTCAGGATTGGAGGTCTCCTCTTATACAATATCTGTCCGAAGGCATCGTACCTTTGAATAAATCACAAGCCAGAACTCTAAAACACAAGGCTCGTGGTTTCATCATGATTAGAGAGGTCTTGTACAAGAAATCCTATAGCAAACCTCTCATACGCTGTTTAGGAGATCATGAGTCACAAATGGTTCTCTCCGAATTGCATGATGGTGAGGGATCAGCCCATTGTGGATTTAGAGCATTAACAAGAAGAGTGCTTCTCTCCGGATATTATTGGCCATCAATAATAAAAGATGCTAAGGAGCTGGTAAGAAGGTGTGACCCATGCCAGAGGTACAGCAATGAAATTCATGTACCAGCCATTCCTTTGGAGTCAATTTCTGAGCCTATCCCTTTTGCTCGATGGGGATTGGACTTAGTTGGGCCTCTCCCTATGGCGTCCGGAGGGCGTAAAACCATAATTGTAGCCATTGACTACTTTTCGAAGTGGATAGAAGCAGCCCCCTTAGCAGGAACAACATCAAAGGCTGTTATAAAATTCGTTCTATCCAACATATGTTGCAGATTTGGTGTCCCCCAGAGAATAACAACAGACAATGGGCCACAGTTTGACAACAGAGAAATGGAAAGCTTCTGTGCCTCAAGGGGTATTCAGCATTGCTTTTCTTCACCATTCCACCCACAAGCCAATGGGCAAGTTGAAGTGGCTAACAGAACAATACTGTCCGGTTTAAAGAAAAATTTGGAAGGGGCTGCTGGGAAGTGGCCTAGCTATTTACAAGAAGTCTTGTGGGCCTACCGGACAACACCTGGGGCTGCAACACAAGAGTCACCTTTTGCCTTGGTCTATGGGATGGATGCAGTAGCCCCCATAGAGAAGACACTTCCCTCCTTTCGAGTGCACAACTTCTCCGGACAGGCTAATGAAATGGCAGTTAGAAATCAACTTGATTTAATTGAAGAAAGGCGAGTAAAAGCTCATCTTAGAATGGCACACTATCAAGGCCTGATGAGAAGCAGGTTTGCTTCTAAAGTTAAAAGAAGGGATTTTCAACCAGGAGATAAGGTGTTGAGGAAAGTTTTCTTGCATACCAAGGAAAAGCTCTTCGGAAAGCTGGCCCCAACCTGGGAGGGTCCGTATACGGTGGTTGAAAGAATCAAGCCTGGCACGTACTGGCTGGAAGACAAAGATGGCAGGGTTTTAACTCACCCTTGGAATATTGAACACCTTCGAATGTATTTGGAATAAAACTTATGTAAATATTTACTTGTTTAAACATCCATGTAAATATTTGGGGGCATACCACTACCTCTCTCCGGCGCCACGGAGAGCTTTAAATGAAACTTGGAGCTTTTTTGAATAAATTTTCTAAGTTTTTGCAAAATTCTGTTGATTGTCATACTATCCGGACTGAAAGATCTAAGGGCTACTTAAATTCTAGCCAGAGAAATTAAATACTCTCACAATACGAAATATTTAGACAGACTATGGAATAAGAGTAAGGTTGTGCAAGATAAAACGTTCATTCAATAAACTTAAAGTTGCCTTGGCCTTCCAAGGACTTCTTAAACAAGTTTGAGCATAATACAAAAACCTGTCCGGTTAAAACGGACAGCATCACAAAAAAGGTGCCTTGGCCTTCCAAGGACTTTGGTTCGAACAAAAAGTAAACAAAGCAAATTACCAACTAAGGTGGAGCCTTTGAAGATGGCTCACCCTCATCTGTTCCCTTGATCTTGATATCGCTTTTTTCCTCAATGACCTTCTTGCCTTTGGGGTCATCCTCTTCTTCACCCAGACTCTCTCCGGTTTCCTCCTCGTCACCAGATGAGGATATATCAGTGTACCCTTCATCAACCATGGTCCAATATGGGAGATCATCGTCATCCACATAACGTCATAAGTCCCCAAGTCTCCTCTTCGGAAACTTCTCGTGAAATAGAAGGACCATGTCGGACTTCACCTTTTCAATCAATAATTCCTCACTCCGTATCATCTCCTTGGCATAAGCATTGATTTTGGCCTTGACCATGGCTTCTTGATCCTTCACCAGAGCAGCTTTCTCACCAACAGCCTGAGTCACTGCATTCTCTAAAGCGAGTTTGTCAGTAGTCAGATTGGTGACAAGCTTCTCTTTTGCTGCAGTCTCATCTTTTGAGGTTTTCAAGTCCTTCTCCAACTCGGACAGCTTAGCCCGGAGATCTTCTAAGGGTGAGCACGGGTTGCACGTTGCTAAGGAGGGAGTGGGCTATAACATCTCACTCACTGGAAACCAAGAAAGTCTTACCGTTGAAGTTTACTGTGTTGGAGCTGCTTGGGGGAACATATGGCCCAGCAAACTCATCTCTTGACAGACCAAGAAAGTAATCACCTAGAGGACCCAGGCCGGTGACATCCACTTCGTCCATATTGATCTCTCCCCTTTCAATCTCATCAGTATGGAGTTCCCTTGGAATCCCTTCGTTAAGATTCTCTGGGATCTCTTCAGCCAACGTTGGATCAATAGGGAAAGTGGGCTCCGGATCCCGGGGAGCAAACTCTTCTTCTTGAGAAATCTTCTTCTTTTTGGCCTCCTTATCAGCACTGTCACTCGTTTGCTTGCGAGTTCGTTTGGAGGCCCTTGAAGGTTTTGGGGGAGTCTCTCCGTGTTTCTTACTTTCCACTTCTACCACCTGAAGAAGGTTTGCATCAACTTGAGCTGGGACTGGCACCTCTGTGTCAGTTGGAGCCTTTTTCTCCGTATCCGCTGCTGTTTTCCTCCCTTTCTTCTTCTGGCCCTTCATTTTACTTGGGGCTTTGGCCCGGAGAGGGAGGAAAAGGGTCCCATCTAGCTCATGAGACCTTCTCAGCACTATGTCATCATCAGGAGGGGTGGAGAACTCCTCCCATGTTAAATCCCTTCGACCTGTGGTGTTCCACAGGTGAGATCTAGCCAAGTTCCCCGAAGTGAAAGCCTTGTGAAACCGGTTCTCCCAGTTCTCTGCGGCCCATGCATTTATCTTGCCACAGGTGACCTGTCCGGCTTTCAGATAGTCTCCGAACTCTTTTGGCAGTTCTAATAAAACAAAAGAATAACTAGTTAGTGAAAGCTTAAAGAAGGGAAGATTCGAACAGAAACTTAAGGAAAGAACTTACGATCGCTTCTCCATCTACTTCGAAGAAGGCTAGGATTCTCCCCAACCTTAATCTTCTTCCCATTCTCCCATGAGCCACTTATAAACAAGAACTGGCTCCTCCATTTATTCTCCGATTCCAGGAGATCATCGACGGCTTTCAGATTGTTCCCCATATTAAAGTGATAGAAAGGGAACTGGTGGTGCTTGCACAGATTAGCCACAGCAGCAAACTCTTCCATGGGAAGAGGGATTCCGGACAGCCTAGACGCCATAATGCATGACATCAAGGTGTACCATCCGTTGGGGCTCAGCTGTGATGGACATAGCTTGACTAAATGGAAATAGCGCACTATCTCCGGATCCAATGGGAACCTGAGTCCCCAATTGAACAGCTCCGTAAAAAAGACAATCTCGTTTCTCTTGCAATCCATCGGGGTCTCCGGATCGATGGGAATTCGGATCTTTACGTTTTCAGGGATCCCCCACTTAGTGCGAAGCCGTCCCAAGTCTCTAGTATGAATAAACATGTACTTGGTTTTTAACAAAGACAAAAGATACTTAAATTCTACCTTGTGAAAGCAAGGCCCAACTTTCCCTTCAAGGCTCTCCGGCAGATCCGGACGGCTCAGGTACAAGTCCTCTTTGCCTTTCTTGGCAACAACTATAGCAGTTTCAGCTTGTCCGGAAGACTCGGACTCAAACCTGACCTCCTCAGTGGAGTCTTCCATCCTCTCCTCCATTACTGTTGGGGGAGCTTCTGCAGAAACAGCCCGGGGAGGGATGAAGCTTGGCACAGCTGATCCTCCGGACTGTTGGCTAGATGTATGTTTTTGAGTTCTCGCCTCAGTTTGAGTTTCTGAGGTCGAGGTTTCCCTGGGAGGTAGTGGACTGCCAGCCTCCGGACCAACCGGCCTTTCCCGGAGAGTCCTAACAGCTGTCCCGGACCCTGACTCGCTGGTATTTTTTGAAGAGAGTCCTTTAACCAATCTGCTTGGTCTTTTCATAATCAGTTTGTCTGGAGAATGATCGGAGTCGGACCCCATAGCAATAAAGGTGGTTTTCTTCCTAACACTTGTAACAGCGACCCCCGGTTCGACAGTGGGGATTGACTCTTGGACTGATGAGCCAGAGACTATTGGGGAGAGTGTTGATTGAAAGAGTTTTCTAGGTTTCGTACCTTTCGAAGACGATGAACCTCTATCAGATTCTTCGATTGAAGGGGCTGGATTTTCAACAGGCGACGCTAGAAGCCCTGCTGCAAGTCTCTTCTCTTTTTCAACCCTTTGAGCTTTCTCTAGTTCTGAAAGATTGAGCCAGCCACCCTTGATTAGAGTTGTTCTTGGTGTGAACATAAAACAACTATGGAAAGTTTGAAGTTTTAGAGAGATGAAGTCTTGAGTGAAATGGCAAAGTAAAAGTGAAAATGAAACTGTGAAAGACAAATGGAATTTATAATAAATGTATAAAAGGGTTTGATTCCTAGGAGAATCCGAAAAGTTGGGCGATGATTAAAAACGGCGCTGACGTCATCAATAGCATTTAAAGAAGTAACTTGTTCGAGAAAGTGGTGCAACTTTCAAGGTGAGAAAACGGCTAAAAGTAACCAACCAGAGGGTGACGCGTGTCCCACTACCTCTGGCAAAGAACCGTTTGGAATTCGTAACGGTCGGACTGTCCGGGCCTATCTCAATTCTCTTCGAATTGGAAAACCACTTCTTCAATCGGACTATTTTTCAGTTCTTTAACAAGGACACTTGTTCAAATACCTAAAAAAGGGGCTCCTGATGAGTCCGAATTCGAAGAACTCCCCGGAACGGTAGTCCAAAGTAAATCACCCCGTAAATTCGAACAGACACCATGACTTCAATTCGGACAGCATTGATTGAACCGGGAGATGATCTTGAACACTGCAAACATAAGGCAGTTCGAACTATGACTAAAGTACTAAAAAATCTAATCACTATCTGACTAAGCTACCTGTACATCTGCTTAAAACTCATGGGTCTTTAAACATGACCCAGGTCCATTAAACTTGACCCGAAAGCCCATAAGGGCCCAAATTTCACACTATAAATGCCCAACCACCAGCATTAACTATGGGTAAGAAAAATTAACTGCTGCCAGGCTGCTTAATTCTCTCTCCACCCTTGAAACACTTTGAAACACTCTGAAATATATTAAAACACCCTTAAACACCACCACACCACCGTGAAACACCCTTACGCCGCCTTAAAACTCCACTTAAAATTACCAGCCTACCCTCAGGCTACTTTTATCCTCACCAAACTTGACAACAAATTAGTGGTTTTGCAAAAGCGATTCTGGCTACCAATCGTATCTCACATATGGTGCCAATGATTCAAAGATTTCTGAAGGGAGTTAGGAGTCGAAGATATTTTTGGGGATGATTATCTAATAAGAGAAACATGAGAAATCTAGAGAGAGAAGTTGATAAAATTAGGAATAACATAATAAATTTTCACCTTTCCTCGTAAGGGAGGGGTATTTTATATAGTAGTGGTGGTGGGCCTAAATGCCACATTTATGGTTCATTTAAGGCTATTTAATTCCATACTTTTACTAATCTTAACCATAGTTACTACTTATTACGTAAAATACTCTAAATATTACACATTTGTTGGACCTATTTTACAAAACTTATCCAAATCCAAATTAACCTTATATATAACCGATCCAACCCGCAGTCCAGATAATTCTCACCCTTATCATATACAAGTATTGAAATCGCATTTATCAAGAAGAAACAATACACTTTCAGTTACAATAGTGTGTATCCTAACTTCAGATATGTGACATAATTGTATGTGCCACAATTTAGATGATTTTTTTGTTTTATTAATCTTATTCACTACAAGTTGTGCTTTCATGAAAATTTTAAGATTATCAATAATATTTAATAAATACAAGTTATGTTTCTTAATCAAGCTACCATGACCAACAATTATATCATAATAAAAAAGAGTTAAACCATTGTTTCCCAAGAGACAAGAATAACCATACATGTCTAACGAGAAAATAAATTAAGTACTTTGATATTTTAGAGCAAACATAACATTCTATAAATATAACACATGTATAGTGTTAAGTTTAAATTCAAATAAAAAATCAACATTTGGTATGAGCTCCCGTCACTTGTAAAGATGGATTTTTCATCCTCACTTAGCCTATGACTCCTTAGTGTACCATATAAAGAAATACATACATGAGTTGTTGCAGCCAAATCAACCCACCATATATTATTTTCCACATAAACAAGTTCAAATTTTGAAACAACAGAAGATAAGAGATTACCTTTCTTTAGCATGTAAGCCCGACGCATCAACCAACCATCGATTATTGAGGCTTTTTCTTCTTAGACATACCATTTCTTGGTCATTTACCATCAATATTTTACTTTTCCCCCATAATTTTCTTAAATAATAGCATGTTCACTTCGAACACCTCATCTTTAAGAAATTTCTCCTATTGTACAACGTGTGCAATCAATTCATTGGTTGTCCATTTTTCCCGCATGCAATTATAAATGAACCCCACCGCATATTCTTCAGGTAAGTTTACCTTGATTGACTTTAACTTTGTTACAATCATAGACATGCCCATAATGTACTTTTGGATAACATATTTTCAAGTGTATTTCTTGGTAGATATCTAATTAATGAGACGTTGTACCTCTACCTTTTCATTCTTAGCAAATATTTTTTCAACTTCCGTGTAAAAATTTGAAGTAATTGTAGCATCTGTTGGTACAACCTCATGAAATGCAGCCGGTATTCCTTGAACCATAATGGTCAACCTTAATCAATTAGACCATTCTGAGGTTTCATACTCTTTGGTTTCCTACGATGAAATTTCCTGAGTCAAAGTACCTAGTTTGGGTTTCATTAATGTGTGGTCATAGTCATAACAATTAAAGTACAACTTCATATCCTTTTTCTATTGGGTAAAATCTAAGACATCTAGCATTAAGAATTCTTTCCCTAACGGATTGTAACCCATAATATTAACTGGAAAAAATATAACACACAACACATAAGAAATTTTGGCATATAACAACTAACATGTTTGAACATGACATATGCACGTAAAACATAATATACTATTATGATAAGATACCATAGGATAAATCATACTAACACATGTTTATGAGTTTTAAAAAATTACCATTGATCGTTATTTTACTTTTCTAAATACTAGTGAAACCTTTCAGATGGTTGATTTCACCTACTCAAATAAAATAAATTCAAAGATTAATTTAACTTTCTTAAATACTGGTCAAACCCTTCGGAAGACTAATTTCACCATCTTAAATTTAAAAAAACACAATGATTAACTTTTAACTAGATTTTTCGAGTTCATGATTAATCAAATCCAAATATTAACCTTCCAAATGACCCATAATAGTTTAATTTAAATTATTCTCTTGAACCTTTACGGATTCTAGGATCCTCGTGTAGATTAATTAACTTTTCGAAAGATCGATTAAATGATTCCATGATTCACCTATCAAAATCTAAAACCTTTAGTCATGCATATCCATTTAAACATTCAAGTACATAAATTATTTATTTCACAAGCACATAAAAAAACATGTCCATACAATTATCATGTTAAACAATTTAAAAATATATTTAATTAATTAATTAACAAATAAAAAAGTTATATGTTTTAAAAAATAAAAATAAAACAACCTATTGTTGATGTCATTGGTCGATCCGCAGCAGCCTCCATCACGTGTCATCGCGATATCAGTAGGTTGTGATTTCTTCACAAACCACAATGTTCATCCGCAACGACAACAGATTGTTGGCAACGGTAAACATTGTCAGACAGCCTTCGATTAACAATAAAATCTATGGTTACGTCATCGATGATCTATTGTCCCGATAAGTTTGATTTATTTCGTTAAATTAGGATTTAATTGATTTTAATTTTAGGAGAAAATTTTCAGCAATTAAACAAACCCTGATTTAAAATATATAAAAAAATCATGAATCATATACATACAATATTTTTATTCATAAAATAGTTAAAACACTTAAACAATCTTTCTTATGAACAAGCCATTGTAGACATGATTTTCACATAAAAATTAAATCCATACCATACCAATTCAATTGATCAATTAATCTTGATCGTATGGATCATGCACATAAAGAAAGACATAGTTGTAATTTAATTATAAATATGCATTGATTTTATCGTATGAATCATAAAATGGTATTGGTTCTGATACCGATTGATAAAACTGATTGAGTCGTCTCAATACAGTTCATAAAGAACGCGATATATGGATCTCTTAATGTGATTAACTAATTACATATTGGTGTGGTTTATTTTAAACTGAGGGTAATTTTGTCAAGTGTTTTGGAGAGTTTTAAGGGTATTAAATGTTTGGGTGTTTTGTAGTGAGAGATTTAAGCTGTCTGGTTGTATTAAATGTTCATTACCCTCATTAATGAAAGTAGTTGGGTATTTATACCTTTAATTATGGACTCATGAGCTTTCGGGTCAAGTTTAAGGACCTGTTTACTCAATAAGTTGATTAGCATCTAGTTTAGTCAAAATGTGTTTAGTGTATTAATACTTTTGTCCTCTCCGGATAGTTCAGTGGGCACTTATTATCCGAATTACTCATGTCCGGTTTTCTCAATGAGTAGTGGTGAATTTGTCTGGACTCATCAGTAGCCCCTTTTTTAGGTTTTGTCAAAAATCTTTGGTATGACTAAAAAACTTATTTAGTCAGTAGCAATATTTTCCGGCCCGTTCGTGTGCTTCGTTCGAAGTTTATCCAGACTGATTTCTTCTCAGAATTCTAAGATTTTTTCTTTGGATCGTAGGACACGTGTAGCATCCTAATTTGACCTACCAGCCGTTTTCTCCCTAGAATGACGCTCCCACTAAGCCTGAAAAGTAACCCTTACATTTAATGTTTCCTATGTCAGCGCCGTTTTCAATCATTGCTGGAATCTTTTCGTCTTCTCCTAGGTATGAGTAGATTTTTACCTTACTAATATATAAATAACTTTTTTTTTACTGTTTCATCATCTTCATCACTCTACAAATCTTTTTCCAGAGCTTTCACCTTTTCTTTCAAAGCCTTTCTTGGATAGTTTTATGTTCACAGCGAGAAACGCTCTTGTAAAAGGCGGTTGGTTGAATCTTTCTGAACTAGAGAAGGCGAAGAAAGTTGAACGGGAGAGACGCATTGCTGCAGGTATTCCAGTCTCTCCAAGCGATAAGTCTGATAAACCATCTTTAGAAGCTGATCAAGGATCGTCTTCTACCAAAAGTCCAAAACCTAAACGTCTATTCAAGCCAAACCTTTCGCCAATCCCATCAGGCTCCTCTGTTCAGGAGTCTCAACCTTCTACTGCCCAAGAGAAAGCGGTATCAAGTGTTAGGAAACCCTTTCCGTTCATTTCCATGAGATATGGCATTGAAAAGTCCCAAGAGAAAACCAATTCACGCCGAACAACACGCTTGGTGAAAGGCCAAGCGACTGGCTCTCAATCAAAGTCCTTTAAGTCGGGGGTCTCTAAGTCAGCAAGTAAAGACAAACCCTTCGGATAAGAGATTTCCATAAGATCTCCTCCAAATAAGCCCTCCGGAGAAGAAGCATCCAAAGTGGCTTCTCACACCAAATCCTCCGGAGCGGAGGCCCAACCAGACACCAAACCTCTAGAAGAAACTGGTGCTCAACCATTCGGACAGACCACTGAGCCACAAGCTGACACTCTTCCATCCTCAACAACTGACAAACCTTCCACAATGATGGAAGATAATATCGAAGGGCCACAGACCATTGAGCAACAAGCTGACACTCTTCCATCCTCAACAACTGACAAACCTTCCACAATGATGGAAGAAATGATGGAATATAGTATCGAAGAGGCCCCCTTCGAGACTGAAGCCTCTAGGAAAACTGAGGACGCTGCCTCTGACAGAAAAGGGAAAGGCAAAGTGAAGGTGGGACTGGCTCATCCGGAGCTACCGGAGTGCTTGGAGGGCAAGGTGCGACCTTGCTTTCAGAAGGTCACGTGAAGTATCTGCTGGCCATACAGAACATTAACTACGTTTATACTCACACCGTTGAGCTGGGCCGGATCCGAACTAAGTGGGGGATCCCAGAATTAGTGAAGGTGAGAATACCAGCCACACTGGAGACTTCGATGGACTATAAGCTTAATGAGATTGTCATTTACACCTAGTTGTTCAACTGGGGGCTCAGATTCCCCTTAGATCTAGAAATCGTCAGGTATTTTCACCTGATCAAGCTTTGTCCAAGCCAGTTAAGTCCAAACGCTTGGTATACCCTCATTTCCTGTATAATGGCATCGAGGGTGTCTGACATTCCTCTCCCCATGGAGAAATTCGCTGTTGTGGCCAGCCTGTGCAAAAATCATCACATCCCATTCTACCATTATAACATGGAAGACAACTTCAAAGTGGTGGATGATTTATTGGAATCAGAGAAGAACTGAAAAACTCAATTTCTATTCATCAGTGGGACATGGGAGAATGGGACAAATATCAAGGCTAATCTTAACCCTAGCATGCTCACCAGCAGGTGGAAGAGCACAAGTAAGTATTCATTTTTGTTTTTCAATTTCTCTTTCTTATTTTCACAAACATTCCATCCTGAATCACCCATTTTCACTTTTCAGTGTTGCCGAAGGAGTTCATCGGCTATTTGGAGGAGGGGCAGACCACTGTGCCAAGCTGTATGGGCTGCTGAATGTTGGGGGAATGCTTTCCACAAATGTTTCACTTCTGGAAACTTAGTGAAGGGACCTCACCTGGGAGGGATTGACCACTCCCCCTCCCCCAGCTGTCATTCTTAAGAGAACATAGGAAAATGATGGAAAACTGGCCTTGCCCTCTAAAGCCAGAGCCCCTAGCAAAATGAAAGGAAATAGAAAGAAAAAGAAGGCTGCAACAGAGGCAGTTCGGGGTGTTGTAGAAGAGACTGGTCCGGATAATCAAGGAGGGATTGATGCTACTTTGCTCAAGGTAGTTGAGGATGAGACTATTAAGGAGGCAGGTGAATTACAAAATCCACCAAGGCCTCGTAAAAAGGATCGAAAGAGGGGAGCAAGCAGTGATGAGAAGACTGCTAAGAATAAAAATATCACATTGGGGGAAGAAGTAATCCTTCGCCTTTCGGAGCCTCTACCTCCAGCAGACCCAACTGATCCCACCTTAGCAAAGCAGATTCACAAGGTCAAAACCGACTAGGATATTTTTCTCCTGTGCGGCCTAAAGTTTCCAACTTTAGTCAACCTAAGTCACACTAATATCAACACTTAGTAATTTAGAGGAGGTTATTTTAGAAAGGGAAACACACTCAAGACACAATTTGGGACAACCACTCCAGTAGTACTTATAGATATTGATGGAGTAGACATCAGTGGCCTCCAAAACATTGGTCTTTATTTCAATGATTTTGAGAAAGATGACTTCGCTGGCCCCTACCTTCCTTCAAACTCTTCTAATATGGTGACTTACAATGGCAAGTCCTTTATTATCTCCGGGGAACACGATGTGGTGGCCCATTCTCTTCTGGGTCATATTCAACCAGTACTCAACTTGGAAAGGTAAGTAAAAAATCAGTCTGCCCTCATCAACACCCTCAACACTGACAAGGAAACTTTTTCAACTAATTTCCTCAATGCCAACCAGAGCATTGAGGCATTGAAAAAAGAGCTTGAGGAGTTGAAGAAAGAGAAAGAAGATCTGTCAACCAAGCTGGTCACTTCGGAGAACGCTAACACAGAGCTCCAAACTAAGTGCTCCGGTTTAGAGAAAGATCTATCCACCTTGAAGGAAGATGTGAAGACTAAAGACGATGACATCCAGTCCTTGTCTGGTGACAATATTTCCCTTGAAGAGGTTGTGTCCAAGATAACCAAAGAGAAAGAAGACTTGGTGAAGCCTGCATCGATGCATACACCAATGAGGTGATAGATTCCCTTGAAAAAAGGGATGCCGAAGTTAAGTCTGATATGGTTTTTCTTTTCCACCAAACGTTTCCGAAGAGAACGTTTGGTACCTTATGGCAATATGTTGAGTATGAAGATATCCCATTCTATACGATGATGGATGGTAATAAGAAGAACTACTCTAGCGGAATTGATGACACTACTGATGAGGAAGAAGGAACCGGGGAGAGTTCAAGTGCTGAGCTTTAAGGTCCCCAGAAAAAAGATGATGTAGTAATATCCGAAGGGAATAAGCCCTGAGGTTTTAGCTATATTTTCTTACTTGTTTTTCTTAATCTTGTGAACTATTAAAGTCCTTGGATGGCCAAGGAAGTTTTGTAACCATGTCCGGTTTGAGTCCCGTTAAGCCTTTCTTAAAACTTAAAGTCCTTGGATGGCCAAGGCATATTTTATGTTCTAATATCGTCATCCGGTTTTTAGCTAGACATGCTTACCTTGCTCAATTTTTGCTCTCTTTTATACTTGTTTAAATTTAATGGCTAATGTTTAAAGAGCCCTTATTTATTTTACAAGTATTTAAGATGAGAGTGTTTAAAATCTATGATGACATGTGTTTAATGGTCATCATTCAACCAAATTAATCCGATCTGCCAAAGATCCTTAGTAATTTGAAGACTTTAAAGAAATTGTAATCAAACCACTAAGAATATTTTAAGAAGGCATCAAATTTTATTGAAAAAATCAGACACCTCATTAAAACCTCCCCGCACCACTAGGGTAGGAAAGAGTATGCCCCCTAATATTTACATGGTCTTTAAACAAGTAAATATTTACACAACTTTCATTCCAGATATAACTGAAGGTGTTCAATATTCCAAGGGTTCTTTAAGACTCTTCCATCTTTGTCTTGAAGCCTGTATGCCCCATGCTTGAGTTTTTCTGAGACCTCATAAGGCCCTTCCCAGTTCGGAGCTAGATTGTCGAACTGATTCTCCTTAGTATGCAAGAAAACCTTTCTCAATACTTTATCCCCTGATCGAAAATCCCTTCTTTGATCTTGGAAGCAAATCTTCTCCTCATCAAGTCTTGGTAATGGGTGGTTCTAAGATGAGCCTTAACTTTTTTCTCTTCTATCAAGTCTAACTGACTTCTGATTTCCACTTCATTAGCCTGTTTGGAATAATTGTCGACTCTGTATGATGGAAGAGTCACCTCTATAGGAGCAATTGCATCCATCCCATATACCAAGGAAAAAGGAGATTCTTGTGTAGTAGCTCCAGGAGTAATCTGGTATGCCCATAACACTTCTTGCAAATAGCTTGGCCACTTTCCTGCAGCCCCTTCCAAATTCTTTTTTAAACCGGACAGGATGGTCCTGTATGCCACTTCAACTTGACCATTTTCTTGTGGGTGGAAAGGAGAAGAAAAAAAGTGTTGAATGCCCCGGGAGGCACATAAATTCTCCATATCCTTGTTATCGAATTATGGCCCATTATCTGTGGTTATCTTCAGTGGAACCCCAAATCTACAAAATAATGTTAGATAAAATAAATTTTATAACAGCTTTTGAAGTAGTTTCTGCCAGTGGGGCTGCTTCCATCCATTTTGAGAAATAATCAATGGCTACAATAATAGTCTTCCACCCTCCGGATGCCATTGGTAGAGGCCCAACTAAATCCAGTTCCCAACGAGCAAAAGGCACTCGCTCCGAAATCGATTCCATAGGAACGCGTGGGATATGAATTTCATTACCATATCTTTGGCATGAGTTATATTTTTTCACCAACTCCTTGGCATCTGTCATTATGGATGGCCAATAGTATCCGGCCAACAAAACCCTCCGGGTTAAAGCTTTATAGCCACACTGTGTTGATCCTTCTCCATCATGCAGTTCAGATAGCACAATTTGGGACTCTTCAACCCCCAAATAACGCAGAAGAGGTCTACTAAACGATTTCTTATAAAGGAAATCTTTTATGATTAAGAAACCATGAGTCCTATGCTTCATTTTCCTTGCCGCAGCTTTCTCCAGAGACAAAATTTCATCAGAGATGTATTGAAGAAGGGGATATCTCCAGTCTTTGGGTTGAACCACTTGTATACTTAAATTGTCCTCCTCTTCCTTGCTCTGATTGGATTGTATGGATGGACATTCTTGCACATGAATCCATGGGTCTGACTCAGAGTATGCTATGGTTTCCAAAGAGTCTGCTAGTGTGTTCTTTGATCTAGATATATGCTCATAGCTAACATTTTTGAAGTTAGCTACCACTTCTTTAAGGATAATCAAGTATTTGATCAACTACTCCTTTTTTGCCTCAAATTGACCTTGGGCATGATGGATAAGAAGCTGAGAATCACTCATCAACCTGACTCTTTTAGCCCCACACAGAAAACCTAGCTTCAGACTAGCTATAGCAGCCTCATATTCAAACTCACTGTTAGAAGCCCTAAAAGCAAAACCTATAGCCTGGTATAAATTATCGCCATACAGAGAGGTTAAACATATCACAGCACCACAACCCATGGTACTTGATCCACCATCTGTCCGGACAACCCATACTTTCTTAGTTTTCTCATCTGCAGCTTGCTTAGTACTTTTGTCTGAATGGAACTCTACCAGGAAATCGGCAACAGATTGAGCTTTGATTGCAGTTCGTGGGGAAAAATCAATATCATAATCACCCAATTATACTGACCATTTGGTCATCCTGTTTGATATGTCTGCCTTGTGAAGAACATTTTTCAAAGGAAAAGACGTCTTGACGATGATAGAATGAGACTGAAAATACGGCCTCATCTTTCTGACAGCAATCACCAAGGCTAGTGCCAGTTTTTCAAGCTTCAGGTACCTCTTTTCAGCATCCATCAGACTCTCGCTGATGTAGTACACCGGATGAGGATAATTGTCCACCTTTCTTACCAGCATTGCACTTATAGCACATTCAGACACATCTAAGTATATGTACAGTGTCTCTCCGTCAACAGGTTTGAAAAGGATTTTGGGGGAAGATAAATGTTTTTTATTTCATTAAACGTCTGGTCGCACTGTGGAGACCAGTTAAAGTTTTTAGCACCCTTTAAAGTCTGAAAAAACGGGGTACACTTGTCAATAAAACAATTTAATGCAACCAACCTTCCTGTCAACCTTTGTACTTCTTTAACACTTCGAGGATGATCCATTTTTAACAAGGCATCAAGCTGGCCCGGATCAGGTTGTATCCCTTTCTCACTTATCACATACCCCAAAAACTTTCCGGATTGCTGGGGCTACCTATCAGGCATCTTCTCCTCCCACTATGGTCGCCAATTTGGTGTGATTTATTTTAAACTGAGGGTAATTTTATCAAGTGTTTTGGAGAGTTTTAAGGGTATTAAATGTTTGGGTGTTTTGTAGTGAGAGATTTACGCTGTTTAGTTGTATTAAATGTTCATTACCCTCATTAATGAAAGTAGTTGGGTATTTATACCCTTAATTATGGACCCATGGGCTTTCGGGTCAAGTTATGAAACCGGGTCAAGTTTAAGGACTCGTTTACTCAATAAGTTGATTAGCACCTAGCTTAGTCAAAAGGTGTTTAGTGTTTTAATACTTTTGTCTAGTTCTGATAGTTCAGTGGGTACTTATTTTTAGAATTACCCCTGTCTGGTTTTCTGAGTGAGTAGTGGTGAATTTGTCCGGACTCATCACATATAATAAAATACATTCACAATTTTTCTTGTTGCTATCCATAATCCTGGTTTTAATTTATATTTTAGTTTCTTTTGCAGTGAAGATAACTGTAAGTCTTCCTCTCAACAAAACGAAAATTAATTTTTTAATTTAGGTTAAAGAAATGATTGAATCACAGTCTTTCTTCTATAGAGAAATACAACTATAAATCATATTTGTGTTAAACTCATTTACTTTATCCGCGTTGCGACCGGAACCACAACCACTAAATTGATTTTATGAATTTAGTTCTTAAATTATGAGTTCAGGTTTTACTATTGAGATTTTAACTGAATTCTTTATATGTCCAAATTCAATCTGATTATAGTAGTTATATATTTACATCGCATTTTCACCTATATTCTTAATTTTTATTTAACTATAAATTATATAATAATTTTAATTATTTATTACTATAATATCTTATACCAATCAGTAAATATATAATTAATATATTACCGTATAATTATCCCAACGCATTGTACTTAAACTATAAAATGCACAAAAAAAAAGTAGCTGCGTTGGTGGAGTAATACATGTTTGTGAGTTGTGACTAAAGGTCACGAGTTAGAGCCCATGTACAAACGTTTTTTTGTTTGAATTTGTCACCTTATATGTTTTATAAAAATATTACAATTAAAAATAACTGAAATAAAAATAACTAAAAAATGTTACATTTTTAAAACCACGTTTATGTTGAAGTTTGTTAATAAAATTACAGTTGTAATATTTTGAACCCGAAGGTGGCATCTTCTTCCAACAATTAAAAAGAAATTGGAGTATGTATTACTTATTAAAAACTCTTCTAATTGGTCCAAATAAATATCCATCCACGACCAAATCTGTACCACCTCGGTTTCCATTGGTCATTAATGGACCAGGTAAATTGAAATTCCCTGGGTTGAGGAGAGTAGTACTCCAGTATTTAATTTCCCAACCACTCTCCAAGTGGTACTACTGGTATGGTAAAGAATTTTTCAGAGGTAATCAGCACCTCTCTTTTGACAATTTAGCATATATGCTGTGGTCCAATCTTGTGCAGTTATCAAATTAGGGGTTTTCTTTTAAGCAAGGCCGAACCAAACAAAATATTCTGGAATATCATTAAAACTACTGTACTGAATTGAACTTGTTTTATATTATGGAAAGCTATATATATATATATTAAAGACATATGCCGAAATGATACTGTTGTTTTAAATTAACTAATTAATTTTTTAAATGATAAATAAATTAAAATACTGTATATATTTAGGTTTTATTTTTAAATAGTATGTATTTTAAAAAGATAAAAATGTGATTCATTTTGTGATTATTCAATTTTTCAACAATTAATTCATTCATAGATTTCAATTTATAAGCATTTTGATTTGCAGAAATTAGACGGGATTGATTTTATATTAATGCATGACACATTCGGTCTTCACTTATGAAGGTCGATCTTGTATTAAGCGCATGAAAAATTATTATCATATTCAAGTTATTAGAGCTAATCAACACATGTATATTGTTTATTAAGTTTATGACAATATCCTCATCATATTATGTTCTCTATGTTTGTTAGTTGTCTCGCGTTAGTTTTCAATTTGTACTTTTGTAATAAACATGTTCTTTTTGTTTCAAAAAATGCAATAAACAAGTCTCTATTGTCGTTAGCCTAATTTTCATCTCATAAATGCCTTTTGACTTTCCACACCAACGTCCACGTAGGACGCTTATGTGACAGCTGTAAAAATACTAAATTTATTTTTTACTTTTACCTAAACATAATAACTTTACTTATAACTCATACCCGATCCAACTAACTTAATAACTCAGCTCATGTCCAACTAATTTAATTAAAATTAGTACAACAAAGAGTAACCCAACTTAAACCCCAATTTACTTGATCAACTAACCCACCAAATTTACATGATCCACAATCTCAAACTGTAAATTTATATACCCTTTGCTCTCTCCATCAATTCTCATCATCACCAACAACAATACTCCTTAAATTAACTGAATCACTCGAAGACTATATTTCTCAATTCAATCTTCATTTTCCCAAACCAAACCCATCAACAATAACAACAAGGACAACCAAATCCTCCTCAATTCAAGCTTCATTTTCTGATCATTTTGTTCTTCAATTAGCGGAATCTATCAAAGACTCTCTTCCTTATGCTTTGTTGATTTCTTCTCTCCAACAAATCAGAGACAATTCTTCATTATATCTCCTCTCCACTTCATTGTCGTCTCGCAGAGATGAACTTTTTGGATTCACGTGTACCTTATTCATCAGAAACTCACAAGTTCAACCATTTGGAAACCACCGCCACAATCGAAAGATGAGTACTGAAGTGAGACAACTGACAAACATGAAAGACCAGCCATGTCTTTTACCCGTTTATCATCATTTAATGTTTTCTAGTTGACATCTGGTGGATATTTAATTTTTAAAATCTTAAATATTTAAACAAACCAAATTTATTTTTTCAATCTTATATATTTAAATTTAAACTAGTTTTATTTTTTGAGATACCTTGTTTATTCAAACTAATTTTTATACAAATACTTTGTTTTCATTACAAAAAAACTTAAATAATTAAAAATCTTTTAATTTGTATAAAACCATATAATACTGTTAAAAAATGACGGTAAATAGTCGTTAACAATAACAAAAAATATTCAAAAACAAATTCTAATAAAAAGGTTACGTCATATTTTAATTTAAAATTATTTAGTTTATTTAAAACTTCAATCATATATTCTAATTAAAATTAAGTTTGTTTTTTTAATTTTGTTGTTTTGATAGATATAGTTTTAATGTTCAATCAATTTTTATGATATGAGTTTTTAGCTAAAATGAGTTTATCTAAATGAATCAATCTTTTAAATACGAGTTTTGATTCAAATATGTTTGAATCGATTTTGATGAGGACGGATTTCACCTACTTGGTTGAAGCATCGTTTCCGGATCAATGACATTAGTACCTGGTCGAACCCTTTTAGGCAGCAATATTTAGTTGTTGTCTCTTGACATATGTATTTCTGTCTGCGATCTCATGGTTGAGGCATAGCTTTCGAGAAATTACACTATTAATGGTGATAAGTTATAAAACAATAAAAGTTTATGGAAGTTACATTTTACCATTAAAAATAAATGTTTATCAATGATTCATTTGTTACAACCTCACAAAATTAGGTGAGGTACAATATCTATTATATAAAATAGCACAATTCATGAAATAAAAAAATTGACACATAATCCACACATGAATAATCTAATCAACAATTTTATATATGTCCTACTATTCTTTAATATATTTTTATTCTTCATTAACTTCCAAATATTTAAATCTGTCTACATGATCAATAAAACTCTCTACAATTTCACTATATTTTTCTCATTAAATTGGCGACTCCATTGGGCACGATTGGTTCCCATTAAAAAATATTTTCTACATAAACTACACCAAAAATACTTCTTAAAACCACACAAGAACTTGAGTAACACATCCATGAGAAGGCAACTTCTGATAAGAAAACAATCTACACCAAAAGCAAATCAATATATGACAAAGACATAGATTACAAAGGTGAATCAATATATGGAAGATCTAGATCTAAATGACAAATTTGGATCCATAGAGACTGATCCACAATTCGATGAACTATATTAGTCAATATTAAGTTTTTTTATATTATTCTCCCATATATATTGTGTTTGTTCTTGTTTTTATACTTTCAGGGTGTTTGACCATATGAACAAAAAATATGAGAAAAATATACATCGTATGAACAAACATGAGCATTTTATATGCATGGTGCCGATAAGGAGGAAGAATGTATGAATATTGCTCAAGATTACCTAGACGAAGTTGATAAACACATCTGATTAAGAATCCAACGATTCTCATATATTTACTATTCTTATATGCAAGCCAAACAACGAACAGATGACCATAAAAGTTTCCAAAGATGAAATAAAAATAAGATAATATAATATGTGGGACCTTTGGAATTTTCATGCCCAAAAGAGATATAAAATCGTGATTGTATTTTGTAGAAGTTGAATGAAATAGCGGATCCATGTTGGCAAGACCTTTGGCTCTAGACAACATCAAAATTTGATGCAATAAAAGTGGGGACGTTGAAGTTGAGCTAAGAAGTTATTCCTTAAAATAGCTGACGAACAAACCTTGTTATATAACTCAAGGAAATCATTTAAATCAGAACAATATATACGGTGAAACCGTATGCCCGAAGATGAAATTGTAGCAGCCTACACCGCGAGTTTAGCTTTTTTTTATTTTTTCAAGCTGAAGAATCCACAAAAAAATACAAGAAGAGAGAGGATTTTTGGTTTTCGGATTTGTTATGTGCAACCACAATCAAAATGTCTGATCGAGGGAAAAACAGTGTTTATTTTTGCTAAATTTTAGACAATATGTTTGGAACATCTAAATATTCCATATAACCAATTGTATTGTGATTTGGTGTTATGCTTAGAGACACATTACTACTAGAAAATGCAGTATTTTTGCTTTTCAACTCTTTCAGCAACAAGTAGGAGGAGACGGTACAGCCAACAGGATCCTTCACCAAGATTTGGACCTGTAATATTGAGCATAAAAGGAAACATAGTCAACCACTGGAACATATCACAGTTTGCGTCTAATGATCCAAGCATACAACATATGATTTGGTTTTGGCTTTACAAAGCTAAGTATTCTATTTTTTCAACTTTTTATTGTTTTAATATTTAATGAATATTAGGCTTACAAGTGGAACACTATTGTGCGATAAGCTTATGAGTCAAGCTTATGAGTCGAGAATAAAAATCATCAAAGCTTACAAGCCCAAAATTTAATGAAAATTAGGCTTCTAAGCCCAAATAACAAAACTATATATGGCTTTATTTTAATTAATTTCCCATACTCTCATTATTTGTCAAACCGGACAATAGTTTGCTCTCTCTTTCAAAATAATAATCACAAATCCCTTACTATTTTAATAGTGACGACAATCATTCTCCAACAAACTACAATAAGAATAAGCTTGAGATGAAAATGTAGTCTTTAACATCATTCATGCTTTTATATTATTTTATCCATAGATAATACTGAGATCCCTCAACATCCATTTTTTGCGTGGACACTTATTTCTCCATGGCTAAAAAACTGAGATCTCTTGACACCTTCTTATAGTGCTTTGAAATTTATTTCTTCGTGTTATAGCATACAATAATGAGTATCATTACTCCAAAGTTAAAACTTTATTAACAATGATCATAATCTCTTAAAGCGTTAAGGGTCTTGAGGAAAGAATATTGGAAGAAACAAACTAATAATATGGGAGCTAATATCTCTGATATATATATTTCATAAGAGAGGTACAAACGTCTATTTTATTTTATTTTATAGGTTTTTGTTTTGACTTCATAAATAATAAAAAAACATTCAAGTAACCAGTAGTACAGATTCGGCTACACCACTTTGACCATCAAATCACCTCTAATATTTTTTTAGTCCTTCTTTCATTCTTCAACAAGGACTACAGGGGTTACTCTATGAGCCAAAAACCAAATGTGATGATTACTTTCTATAGTCTTTTCTTCGTCATTTGCCACAGAGAGAGAGAGAGAGAGATTACTCAACACGCAAAGACCGGAGGAAAAAAATCTTTTTTCAACACTAGTAGTCCTTCCTACATGCTTTGAAAAGACTAGGGGAGCTATTGCATAATACCTACAAGAATCGTAAAGAAAATTTATGTTCCGAATAATCTTTGAGGTAAAGTCAGCGTTGCTCAAAACTCTAGCAGTCCGCTACTATATTCTTCCTAGTAAAATAGAGTTTTATTTACTGAATAGAGGTTTCCGACCGAGATGGTTTTTTTAATATAGGTCAAAATAGGGTCAACACAGATTTTTCTAGAGACGTCTCTAAGGTGAGTTCGACTAGAGTAGGTATCTAAAGACTTTTAGGATTTTGACCAAATTTTATTTTTTACAATAGTACTTGGTATTATTTGAGAATAAACATTATACATCAAGCAATAAAAAATATTACGGAAAATACTTAACAAGTTTTGACAAACACTCATAGAGCACACCACTCAAGAATATTGAACTTCACTAATAAAGATGGATTTCATCCACTTGGTTGAATCATCTCTTGGTCGGACCATCAACAACAACATATGGCTGAATTCCCTTTCGGCAACACATGGTTATTGTATCATGGTCGTTACCTCGTGATCGATGTCCTCCTGACCGTTTCCTCATGGATGATGCATATTCTTTAGTAGAAGTTACAAAGTAATAGATAATCTTGGGAGTTACATTTTACCATTAATAAATATTTGTATATTAATATATTCAACAATTACAATCTCATAATAATTAAGTTATCAATCAATACGAATGTAATACGTTATAACATATCATATATAAAGAATCATCAAATAAAATAATGGACACATAGTCAACACATGAATCACTCAATCAATGATAAAAAGGGTTTTTTATGAGTCACATAATCTTGAATTTGGAGGATGAAGTGCTACGAGAGATATCTAAAGAGCCTATGGCACATTGCGGATATTAAATCGGTTGGAAAGTTTTTACATGAAGAAGTCCATGGACAATATTTTATATCTAACGAAATATTTATAGACACTATCAATAGATGGTTAAGGATATGTGAAGACACGTGGATAGTTTTAATAAAATTACTTTTTACTTGAATATAGTTAGGGGTAAGATAGAAGACGAGGATCATGCCATAATCCTCATGAGTTCTTTATCGAATGTGTACGAGTACATTGTTGACATCATATCGATAAAAAATCTAATATGATGGCCGAAATAAAGAGTTCCAGTGTTGTCTTTATTTTTCTATCTTTGTTTACACAAATTAATTTACATTTATATTTTACTTTGTGGTTTTGGGTTCACCTAAATCTTAAATATAACAAGTTTTAATATTTTGCTTTGTTGTTTTGAGTTAAAGCTAAAACTATAATGAACAAATAAAATTTGATGTAGTAATTAGATATATTACTATCTAGCGTTGTTTATAGTTTGATCGTTGGTAAAATTTGTAGCATTGAAAATATCTAACTTGGATCGTTCAATTTTGGTTGCTCTCAAAATAAAGATGTTCATATATTATCTAATTTTAATAGACTTACTCTCTTATAATTATTAAATGTTTCGATACTATTTTTTTCATTATGATCTGATTTATTTTATACTTCAATTTATAAACACATACACTATAAATAAAGGGAATATATTATTTAACTCCAGCTGTGTAAGACTAAGTACAAGATCTCAATTTCGAAAGTGACTTTAACAGTTGTCAACTCTATTAGCTTTCTCAAAGACGAAATACATAAATAAATATTGAGTAAATAAAATAATTGAGGAATTTGTATTTCCTTCGAAATCATCACAATAATGCAACCCTCTAAGGCGGTAAGGCCATCTCTAACCAGATTTGTTCTCTCTCTTTTTCTTTCCGAGTAACAGGACAACAATACTAATTTAATATTTTTCATCATTATCATTTATCATCATAGAATTTAAAAGTCAAAGTCTTTAAGCAACTTCCTTACTTGTTCCAGCGTAACAAATAACATCACCGTGAACGGACCCTGTCTTGATATTGTCGGAATAAACCCCTTGTATAGAGCCATCGGCCCCTCAGCCCGAACAGTTTTCAAAGCACAATCTAAAGCCCCTGAATACGCTGGGCTTGAACCCGCCTCAACTTTCATATTCATAACCCTAGTTTTAATAACATCCACCGGATTCGAAGCCACCGACGCTACGAATCCTGCCGTAAAACTAGCCACCACATGAGTTCCGAGCCCGTCTCGCATCAAACCTTTTTTCAGGATCGTCTCCTTAGCCTCATCGTAGGTCGCTAGCTGGCTAGCAGTAACAAGCATGGCCCGGTTCACGGTCATTGAAGCCCCTCGCCACAATGACCCCACTCCTTCAGCTCGGGCCATCTGGCCTAAGGCGTCCACCACGCTTTTGTAGTTCCGTCGCTGCGCCGCCGGGAGCCGACCATCGGCTTGCATCCGTACCATCGCTACATCGGCTGGGTTTCCGACGGCGGCACCGATCCCACCGGCGATTAACCCGGCTGTAAGCTTTCGGGTTAAAGGCATGGTGCGGGTTTCTGGATCGGTCCATTTTTGTTTCAAAATATCGTACAGGCCCATCCGGGTTGTTGAATAAAGCGTCTGGCGGAGGACGGTGGCGGAAACGCCGGAGAATAAACCCTTGACGCCTTCTTGTTGGAGAATTCGCGTTGCGATGGCGACAGGGCCCACACGTGGTGGTAGTGCGACGTGGACGGTTGAATTAGCCGTCGGAGCGTGGAAAGAGAGAGCCGGGCGTAGAGCTGGATTTGGAGCATGGGTCTTCTCTCCCTGAAGCTGCATTCGGACCTTTATCAGATCAAGCGGGTGGGTCGAACAACCCGCAACGATCGAAGCGATACCTCCTTCAGCAAAACCTTTGAAACCCATCTCTCAGTACAGAAAACCCAAAAATCGAACAAAATAAAATAAAAAAACAAAAAATCACTGTTTGGTTACTGAGAAAATTGGATCTTTCCGGGAAAATTAATGAGACCAATTGGAAGTATAATTGGTCTCACTAAAAGCAAAAAGATGAGAATGGAGAGTAAAAGCTATTGAGGAAGAATGTGGCACTGTAAGCCTTTGAGACATAAGCTGTTTGAGATCTAGGGTTTGTGTTTTGTTCGATTTGCAGAAAGGTGTTTAGGGAAAGAGAGAACGATAAACTGATGTGAAGGAGAAGATAGAAAGCAAGAGAGTATTTATAGGAGGATTGACTCCGTAAGCGAAATGACATACATGATACAAGTGATTGAATTGTATGAAATAAAAGTTTTAAGCATGTTGAAAAGTTTACGCGTTTCTTGAACTTGAATCCATATTTTCGGGGGTCTTTTATAATTTTAACAAGTCTAAAAGACATATAGGAAATTAGTATAATTAAAGTTATTTCGGAAACTGAAATTCTAGTTATTTTAGATCAGATTTAGTAAATAAAGGGTTAGACTATATTGGGACCTCCACACTCCACACTAATGAGACTCCCAATCCAACATTTTTTTCTTTCATGTAAAATGACCAATATATTTTTTATATATAAAACTCATTTTTACTCAAAAAATCAATTTTTTCTTTATCTCTTCTTAAAGCTTTCTTTCTCTAACATACCAAAAAATCTAAAAAAAAAACTAAAACTTATGGATTTGATCTACTTGAATGATGATTTTAGCTGTAATATCGAAGAAATTGGTTCGTGGACCATCTCGAAACCCAAATTTTGAGATTTTTCTACTTTTCGTGCGATTTTCGAACTCATTACGCTATATCGCGCATTCTGGGTGCCCAATTTGGGCTAAATCGCGCACCCCAAATCCTTTAAAACTCAACGAAATTATAAAAAAAACATACCAAAACATAGAAAAACGCCTAACTAAACATATACCTATAAATATCTTACCAAACAATTAGAAGAATCGTAGGGAAATTAAAGTTTTTAGACGAAAACTATAACTCTAAATATCACTAAAAATACCTAACTAAATTGCAAAATAATTACACCAATAAGTATAGAATTCATATCTTAACGTGTTTGCAAGTTTGGATTTGAGAAATCTTGAGTTTTTGGTTTGACGATTTTGAGAGGTTTTAGGTTAGAGAAGAAAGAAAAGAAAAACTTTGGGTGAAATAAAACTTTTAAATTAAAAATAAATTGGTCATTTTTGAATTCCATTATAACCAAAATAGGTATGATTATAAAAAGCTCTCATTATAACTAGATAGAATTTCTATTTAGCATTGCCCTTAAAAAAAATTGTCATCGATTTTGCTTTACTATATTTTGAAAGTTCTAAACTATAAGCTGAAAGTTCTTATTTTAGTTTCAATGATAAAAGAAAAATATATTTTACAATAAGAAAGCACAAAAGAAATATTTAATATAATTCAGCATCTAAATTAGTTATTAATAAAATATGACCACTTAAATTCTTTTTCTTTAATAACTATTAAAATTAATTTATTAGATAATACTGATATAATCATTTATTGTTTTCTTTTTTTATACTTATTTTAAAAAAATATGTATTTTTAATTAAAAAATAAAGTAAAAAAATATCATTATAAAATTAAAAATTAGTGAATAGTTGATTAATAAATTTATGAACATGTTATTTTCAAGATTATATTTTAATGTCTTTCATAAAAAAACTTCAAGAAAAGCTTCATGAAGCAAGGTCGTCTTCAGCCCTTAAGGGGGATTAATCAATCATCCTGTTGATTAATCTTTTCTATTCTTTCTTTCTTTTCTCATCAAGTGATTGAATTTGGTTCATCTTGTCTCTGTTTTCGTCTTCGTTTTCTGGGTTCTCTGTTTTCGTTTTCTGTTGGCTCTGTTTCTTGTAGAGGCTGATTGTTTTTCTGGGTTATGGCACAGAAGGTTCTTAATAAGGATGATTTTCCTCCTCTGGTTGATAGTATGGAGAAGACCTCTTCTCCTCAGAAGAAATCATTTGCTGAAGTCTTAAAGATCAGTTCAGAAAATCTTGAATTTGTTCCAGACTCTGTTAAAGTCTATGATGACCACAATGAGATTCAGTATTCGAGTACGATTAAAACAAAACTTTTGAAAGATTCCAGATCCACTATTATCGGCAAATTTTCTCAGGGGATTCCTAAACGGGCCGCCTTTCAATCATTTCTGGATTCATTCTGTTTTAAAGGAGGGTTTTCATATGTTACTTTGGATTCCAGGCAGATTCTTATTGAGTTTTCTCGCCTGGAGGATGTAGATAGAATTTGGGCAAAAAGTATATGGAGTGTAGATGGAAAAAACATGAGGATTGTCAAATGGTGCCCTCAAAGTAGTATGAATTTTGAAAGCCCTGTTTCTCTTTTATGGGTGCGTTTTGAAAATCTTTCTGAGTTTTTGTATAACATAACCATAATTAAGGACATGGCTCATTCTTTAGGGCTTGTTCATCAGATTGTGGTTCCAAACTATAATAGAGCCTCAGTGAATGCCTGTTATGCTTTGATTGAGGTTGATGTTTCCAGGGTTTTGAAACGAAAGATATGGTTAGGTTTTGGGGATCAGAATGGCTGTTGGGTAGGTGTCAGTTACAAGAATGTACCATATTACTGTCATAAGTGCCATCATTTGGGTCATAAGTATGATGACTGTAAAAGGATTGTTGGCAAGGTTAGCAAACCTGACAATAGTGCTGATAATTGTAAAGATGGTACTGGGGGTTTGAAATAATTTGTTGATAAGGTCTCTGTTGATGATCTTGATGATAAGTTTGTCAGGGGGAAACTAAATTCCATTATCGTCTCTGTTAATGATAAGTTTTCTAAGGATAATTCTGTGGAGTTACAGAACAATATTTATGCTGTTAACTTGGGAAATGAAGTTGATAAGAAGCGGTTATTGCTTCAAGATAAAGGAAAGGAGGATGGTTCTCATCAAAGTTATGAAGAACTGGAAATTATCGACGCTATAAAGAATCTTGATCATGGTTGTCAAAGGGGATCTCCTGAGTTTGTAGTCTCAAAAGTTGTGGATACTGAAAACAGTGAATGCAGCACTCCAGATGATCAGATTGTGAATCAAAGCTCTCCTGTTTTTAAAGAAATCTTACTTAAGAAACTAAAATCTAATAAGAAACTGACCAAACCAAATAAAAAGATTGTTAAGTCCTTGCGTTTTAAGGACAATTGTAATAAATCTTATTCGGATAATGATAAGTCTGATTAGTTGGAACCTTCGTGGTATCAACAATAATCCTACCATTTTGAGGTTAAAGGACATGATTAATTCTAATTGCATTCAAATTCTTGATGTGCAGGAACCTATGGTGAGAGTGGAGAAGATTGATGAGATTGCTGGGAAGATTTGCTTTAGCAAGTTTGCTGCTAATCTTTCTAATAAAGTTTGGTATTTCTGGAGAGACGATATGGAGATTGATATATTGGTTGATCATGATCAGTGCCTGCATCTGGGTGTCCTTATTCCTAATTCTGATATTGAGTTTAATCTTTCTATTGTTTACGCGAAGTGTAATAGGGGTGATAGAAGGTATCTCTGGAGTTTGTTAAATTCTGTTTCTGATGCTAGAAAGCCTTGGTTGGTGGTTGGTCATTTCAACGTTATCTCTTCTTCTGAAGATCAAATTGGGTGCTCTTCTCTTTGTGTTAACGGCATGTAAGATTTTAATGATTGTATTAAAGATTGCTCATTAGAAGATACTTGGTATGGTGGTTCTCGTTTTACCTGGAATAGGGGTTCGAGATGGAAGCGTTTGGACAGGGCTTTAGTCAATAACAAGTGGAATGATAAGTTCAAGTGTACTCGAGTGCAGCATATGATCAGGACTTGCTCTGATCATTCGCCTCTGTTAATCAAAGCTGACAATGCCTCTAATGATCATCTTAAGAAAGGTTTTAAGTACTTGAATATATGGTCGCAGGATGACACTTTCTTGGGTATTGTTGAGGCTAACTGGAGTCTCCCTTTGCTTGGTTTTCCTAATCTGGTTTTCTGGCAGAAGTTAAAAAGACTCAAAACGTGTTTAAGAGACTGGAATAAGAACAGCTTTAGAAATGTTTTTAATAACCTTAAAGAAGCTGAGAGATGTGTTAAGAAGCTGGAGGATTCTTTAGTTTTGTGTTTTACCATAAATGTTAAAGCTGAGTTAGAGAAGGCCAATAGTCTTTATATCAAGTATTTGAAGATGGAATCTGATTATTGGAGACAAAAATGTTACAGTGACTAGTTAAGGGATGGTGATAGGAATTCCAAGTTGTTTCACTCTTTTGTGAATAAGAAAAGACGTAAGAGTAAGATCAGAAGTATCAATGATGGGGATTGTTGGTTGTTTGAAGAAGAGAGTATTGGTGTTTCTGCTGAAAAATTCTTTAAAGAGTCTCTTACTTCTGATCCTTATAGTACTTATGCTGATGAGGCTTCTCTTTTGGAGGATGACATTTTTAATTCCATTCCTTCTTTAATCTCTGAGGAGGATAATTCCTTTTTGTTGAAGCCTGTCTCTGAGGAGGAGATTTGGAGTGTGATTTGTGATATGAAGGTTGATAGCGCTGCAGGGGTAGATGGTTTTAATCTTCATTTCTACAAGTTTTGTTGGAGGATTATTAAGCAGGATTTGTGTAGTTCTTTCAACTCTTTTATTAAGGGAGACTACATTCCTAAAGGCATGTTTGCTATTGGCCTTTGCCTGGTGCCTAAGTCTAAGAATCCTACTAGCTGGAATGAGTACAGACCTATTGGGTTATGTACTATGATTAATAGAATATTCGCTAAAACTATTAATTCAAGGCTGGCTATTCTTCTGGCTAAGATTATTTCTAGCTGTCAGGGGGCTTTTGTCAAAGGGGGTAGTATTCATGACAATATTTTGGTGGCCAAAGAAATGATCTATGATATAAAGCGTAAACCTAAAACTGGAAATGTTCTTGTGCAGCTGGACATGTCGAAGGCGTTTGATAGGATGGATTTCCCTTTTATCCTTAAAGTTCTTTCTAAGTTTGGTTTTTCTGTTCCTTTTTTTAGTCTTATTAATAGATTGATTTCTAATGTCAGTATTTCTATCTTGATTAATGGTGGTTCTGTTGGTTATTTTAGATCCAAAAGAGGTTTGAGACAGGGGGATCCCCTGTCTCCTAGTTTGTTCATTATTGGAGAAGAAGTTCAGATTAGGGGAATGCAATATCTTTTTGAAAATAATAGAAAAAATGAAGTATAATACAAGATCTAATCTGTTGCTGCCTTGTCTGGCTTTTGCAGACAACCTACTCATTTTTACAAATAGTCTACATGTATCTATTACTAAATTGAGTTGCTTCCTTGATAAATATCAGCTGGTATCAGGTCAGTTGATTAATAAGCAGAAGACCAAGTTACTTATCTCTTCTTCCCTTCTGCAGTCTAGGATTTCAAGCCTGGAATCTTATACTGGTTTCAAAGCTGATAGTCTTCCTTCAAGCTACCTTGGTGTTATCCTGAGTAACAGCAACAAATCCTGTAATTTTGTAAAAGTCATAGATAAGATTAATGATAAACTCTCTATCTGGGATTCTAAATATTTATCGTTTGGTGGTAGATTGGTTTTAGTAACTATTGTTATTATGCCTTATCTTACTTTTTGGTTGCAGAAGAGTTTGTTTCCTAAAAATATTATCAGCAGGATTGAATATATGCTTAACAGATTCTTGTGGAGATCTAAGCTTGGGGAGCCTGCCATTCACTGGGCTAAGTGGAAGACCATTTGTAAGCCCTTTGAAGAGGGTGGTCTCAATATTAGAAACATTTCTGATATTCAGTTCACTTATTCTTTAAAGTTGTGGTTTATGTTTAGGAATAATGAGTCTCTATGGGCTAGATTAATGCATGATATTTACTCTACTAATGTGCATCCTCTGTATACTAAGTTTAACAGGTCTGGGTCTCATGTTTCGAAGAGAATGGTTAGTATTAAAGATGATGCTGAAAAGCATATCAGATGGATTATGGGCTCTGGGGACATTGACTACTGGAGAGATAATTGGCATGATTTGGGTCCTATATATGATGCTCAAAATCAAGGCAATTACCTGCAAGCGAAAGTGAAATCGTTTTGGAAGAATGGTTGCTGGGATTCTGCTTCCATGATCCCTTTCATCTCTCCTGCAAGATGGAGCAAAATTCAGAATCTCAAAGTTGATTATACTAAGCAGGATATTATGATATGGAATTGCTCAAATGATAGTTCTTTCAACAGCAAGCAAACATGGTATTTTATCAGACATAACTATAACTACTCTAGGCTTTTCAAATTAATCTGGAGCCACATCATTCCAAGGAAGTTTTCGTTCCTTCTTTGGAGAGTGATTATGAGTTATATTCCTATTGATAATGTTCTTCAAAAGAGGCATTTACAGTTGGTCTCTAAGTGTCAATTTTGCAGGAATAGTGAAGACATTACTCATGTTTTTGTTAACTGCTCTCAAGCTTGGCAGATTTGGAATCACTATGGTCTTATTTTCAAAATGAATCTAAAGAGGTGTATGACACTGACTCATATAATCAAAGTTTGGCATGATGTTAGCAGAAGTAAAGCCCATATTACTCATTTAATGGCGGCTGTTATTTGCTGGACGATTTGGCAAAATAGAACCAAGTCTAAATCCAAGGGAGTGTCCTATAACTTTAACTCGTCTATAATCTATATTGATCGAATTGTGCTTTCATTAAACGCTTCTGTTCTATTGAGAAAACATTGGTCTAATACTAAGAAAGCTAGTCTTCTATTAGGCTGTGAGATTGCTAGTTCTAAGCCTATCTATAGTACCTGGAAGCGTCCGGTGGAAGGCAGGATTAAACTCAACATCGACGCATCTGTCTTGAACAATGGGGAGGCCTGTGGGGCTGGCATTTTCAGAAATCATTCTGGCCAGGTTCTTCAATGCTTTGGTAATACGTATGGAAAGATGTCGCCCTTGTTGGCTGAATCCCGAGCCCTTCTGGATGGTCTGCTTATTTGTAAGCAGAACCAGTGGCTATGTGTTGACATCGAATCGGATTGTCAGATTCTGGTCAACTTCATAGCCTCTGGCATCTCTCCTTGGTTTTTAAACCCTGTTATCAGGATTTGTAGGATGGCGTTCGCGTCTTCCATGGTCTTTAAACACATCTCGAGAGTCCAGAATCAAGCAGCTAACTGGCTTGCCAGATGGACTCTCAGATATAATTCAAAGTCGTCTTTTACCCTTTTCTGTATCCCTCCTCCTCTCAATGCTATCCTTCTTCTCGAAGAGATTGGCTTGGGCTACATCTCTTAGCTTCAGTGATCTGGTTCTAGTTTTTCTTTTGTAGGAATGGAGCTCCATGTATGGATCTGAGTTCTGACTGCTGGAAGGCTAACGATGACTGGCTTCGATGATGGTGGTTAGATGGTGGATCGATGGTGGTTCGATGGTGGTGTTTTCGATGAGTCAGGTCATGTTCTCGATGAGTTGCTGTTTTGATTATGGTGATGGCTGAAGTTTTGGTGATTTTGGGCTTGAAGGGTTTCTCTGTGTTAGGGTTCTTCAGATCCCGATTTGGGATTCTAGGGATTGTGTTGGGATTGACTTTGGTTACTTTACCAAATTCAGTCCCTTTTTCTAATTTTGGTTTTATTTTCTATAAAACCTTATGCTTCTTGTAAAACTCTGTTTGAGTCCTTTAATAAAGTTTGGTATTTCTGATTAAAAAAATAGTAAATTACAAAAGGGTAATTAATTAAATAGTATATAAAATAAAATATAGGTAGGATTGAATACCTTTAATAGTTTTTTTTAAAATGTTATATATTTCATGTTTTTGTTAAATATTATATATTTAGATTATAAATAATTAGATCATAATATATATATATATATATATATATATATATATATATATATATATATATATATATATATATATATATATATTATGTTTTTAGTGGGGGTAATCGGGTTTCAAAATAAGTGTAAAAAATAAACATGTTCTAATTATCGAATTACGTGTAATTTGGTCGCTAAAAATAGTTGTATTCTAGTTACAAAATTAAATGCAAATATGTTTCAAAAATAAAAAAAAAATAGTTGCATAAATAAGACTTTTGTTGCTAGATTAATCTCATTGGGTGAAAAACAAAATAACAACTTTTTTTTTGAAAATAAGTATTAATTGGATGTGAAACAACTATTATTTTTTTGTAGTTTGTTATTTTATTGCAAAAAAACTTTATTAAAAAATTGGAATGTGTTCTAGTTGTGAAAATATGTGCAATATGGTTGCAAAATTAGTTTAAAAAGAGAAATCGTGTTCTAGTTGCGGAGTTACGTTTAATTTGGTTGCAAAAAACAATTATGTTATAGCTGCGGAACTACGTATAATTTGGTTGTGAAATTATGAAAGATATTCTAATATTCTAATAAAATTACTCATGGATTTCATTTTTTTCGTTTTTTTAAAATAAAAATATATGTGATTTTGGAAACAATATTGAGTTTGGTTTGATATATATGAGATTTTCAAGGTTAAAAATAACTAATTGTTGAAGGTCGTACATGTTTATGTATATAATGGTATTGATGGAAGAATTTATGGTGCAAAATCGATGTATATAATGGTATTGAGGGAAGAATTTATGGTGCAAAATCGATGTGGTTGTTCGTAATTTAATTTCTAGTAGGATTATTATCTATAACTCTCCCTAACAAAAACATTCAGCGTTGAAGGCATTCGATTCATAACTAATCTTTATGTTTTCTAACAAAATCATTATTTGTCTCATGTTTTCTCTTAGCAAACAATTTGTCCACTAAAAAGTTTCATTACTATGTAAGAAAATTAATCACATTTTTCTAATATCTCAACTAAGTCCTTGTAACGTTCAATCTTTTTAGCCTCACTTCTTACGCAACTCTTATCTATTGGATATGTTTTTTTTCACATATTCTAAAACTAATAAATCTTTTGGCAATTCATATTTACTTTATTTTTCTAGACTATTTCCACTTTGGTCACCTTTTATCACTGCAAAATATATTTACACTAAAATACATCAACAAATCGACATTGTCTGATGGAAATCGAGGTCCCAATAAAAAAACATATTTATATGCCAAAACTTTTATCATGTAATGACCATTATAGTCTTATATTATATGGTGATAACTTTAACATATTAGTCAATAAAATGGTGGAAGATTTTGATTCCTCGCAACGTTATGGTTTTAATTGTTTCATTATTCTGTTCAGTGTTTATATTTTATATTTGTATTCCATTGCCAGAAACAACCTATCCATCATGATTTTCCAATTAATAAATAATTTTGTTATCAAAATTATCAATTATTCATGTGCACCAAGCTAAACAAAACGAGTGGTTTAAAATGGACTATTACTATGTATTTTTATCTTCAATAGGCCAAAGAACGCACGCGGTAAGTATAAGAACAAACACTCACTATCTGACAAAAATCTAGAATGTTTTCTCCAATGACTAATGGATTTGGTAAGTCAAATATTGGTAGCAAGAGACAAGGACATGATTATAAATATTTTCATATGTTTGTTTGTAGTTCAAGTGTTTATCCTGTTTTCGATAGTTCTGATAGAGTTGTTAATGATTAAAAAGTACTCGTGAGTATTATAACAATAAAGGTGTTATACTTGATTTTTCTTCTGGTAAGGGTGTTACGTCTTAGATTTAAATGTCGGAGGGGTGGTTATCACATCAACAACCAAATAAATATTTTAGGGAATCTTGGCATTAGCATGTTCGGCTCAAGTTATCTACATGACTTGATGGAGTCATAACAAATGTGATTTGTGCCTTTGATTTTAAATAAAACATTCTATGTATTGGAATGTTAGATGATGAAAGGTATAAATATAAGGGTAAAAATGACAGACTGAGGATTCATGCTCACTCGTTGTTATAAAAGCCTATAAAATCAATATTTAATTAGTTTATAAAAGATATGTAGTGCTCAGGGATGTGTTTAGTTTTGAGAATGATTATATCACATTGTAAAATATAAGGCTATGATATTTAAGTGCGAATATCTAGAAGAACTTAATGAATAAGAGTTTTTAGATGATGATAAGGTTTAGAAGCCAAACATATGTGAGAAATGTATTAATTTAAACCTTTTGAGACATGCAAGACATGCTACAAATAAGAGTTGTTATGTAATTTATATTTTTAATTGATTATTATTCCAACAAAGTATAAATTATCATTTTAATTACAACGATAAAGAATTCAATACCATTAAGGGCTGGAAGGAGTTAGTGGAGAATGAGTATGAAAAGATTTTAAAGAAGTAAATAACTAATAATGGTTTAGAATTAATGAACGAACCATTTCTTAACTGTTCTTCTTAACTTGTCATTATTAGACACGTAATTATGAAATGAACTCCTCAACAAAATGGTATTGTTTAGAGGATGAACCGAATCTTACTTGAGATAATAAGGTGTATATTTTTTACAGTTGGAATGGACTATAATTTTTAAGGAGAAGTTGTTAGTGCAACTACATACATTAAGAGAAGTGGACTGGAAAAAAACTATTGATGAGTCACTTAAGAGTGTTCAGATATGCAGTTTATATAGATGTGAAACATGAAAAGTTATGGACGGTAACACTAATCTATTTGGAATTTAGGAATCATAAAATTTTAATTATGAGGGATGTAGTATTCAATAAATCTACATTACCACTTCTCAAAGGTATCTTGAATGAATAAAAAGTTGTGGTATTTGGACATTATGAACCCTAAGGTTTTAATTATCAAAGATGTGGTATTTAATGAAGTTGAAATTCAAACCTCAAGAAGGTAATACTACATCTACTATTGCCGAGAGTGAAGCTAAAATAAGATGAAGTTTAAGCATAAAGGTGAAACATAGGATGATTATGCAAAAACTTGATTTAGACTTGGTATAGATTCGACATGTGGAGGAAATTAAACCACAACATAGGTTCCGAATTAGCCGAAAGTTTGATATTTTAGATATTACAAATGTTCAAATTGGAAATGAATAAGAAGATTCCAACAATTATTAGTTGGTGAGAGATATGGATCATAGACCTAACAAGCCTACATAAAGATACAAATATCCTAATATTATAGGTTATGTCTTATATATTGAAATATGGTTAAATGTTCTTGAAACCTATGGTAATCATGCTGATATGAAGAGTAATGATAAATTGAAATGGTAATATGTCATTAAGGAATAAGTGAATTCATTGAAGAAGAATGGGACTTGAAATCGTGTGAAACAGTAGAAGAGTTAAAAGCTTCTTAGAAGTATGTGGATATTCAAGAGAAAGCAAGATATTGATGGAGTTGAACAATCTATCTACAAATCTATGTTACTCGCTAAAAGCTTTAGACTAAAGGAGAGTGCCAATTTTAATGAATGTTTCCCACTAATTATAAAATAAACATCTATAATGGTTTTGTTATCAATTGATACAATTTTTTATCATGAGTAAGATCAGATGGATGTTATTACTGCTTTTTATATAAAGAACTGGAGGATACGATTGATATGAGATAACCTCAAGGGTTAGAATAAGTTCAGGAAACTAATGTGTGTTTGTTGAAAAAATATTTATATGGTTTGAAGTAGTCACCATAGTGAAATAAAATATCTGTATGGTTATGAAATTTTTTGTAAAATTACTCAATGTTATTTAATATTTTGTTAAAAACTAGAGAAATTAAAATTTAACAAAATATGTCATTTTTTGTCACAAGATAGAGGAAACATTGTTTAAATTCCGCCAAACATTTGACATAAATATTCTTAACTACAACACATGGAGTAATTTTTGCCATTTTTAGCCATTCTCGTAAAATATTTAACTTCTTTATGAAGTGGGTCAATTATGAGATAAATTATTATGATATATATGTTTATTGTAATGGAGAAACAGATATGGAACTGCAAATTATATCGCTATTGTATGTTGATAACATGCTTATAACTAGAAGAGATATAATAAGAATTAAACATGTGAACACTCAAGTTAATAAAGAGTTTAAATGAAAGGTATGGGATAAAATAAGAGGGTTTTGAATCATAGTTTAAGAGATATGAATTGACAAGTTATACATTATTTTTTCAAAACGAATACATACAGAAGATGGTCAAGAAGTTCATGATGTTTGAAGCCATATATGTTGAGTATTTTATGGATGCTTAATTCAAAATCAACATTATTCAAGCACCAAACGATGCAAATGATATGAATTTTATGCAATATATACCATATACACATATAATCAGAAGTATAATAAATGTTATGATTTGCACCATACATGATCTTGCACACCGAATTAGAATTTTAAACATATTTATGATTGTAGTAGAGAGGTCTTACTATAATTCTCTTAAATTTATCACGATATATTTGATGGGTACATTTGATTTTATAGTGTGTTATAATCAGAAGTACAAGGACAATAAGATATTGAATGGCTATTAGAACTCTAATTATGTGGGTTGCCTTTATATTATAAGTTAACTTCGGGGAATCTGTTTATAATATTTGGTGTAGTTGTTAGTTGGAGAGCTAGCCTATAAAATAGTGTTGACTTTTGATCTACATGATATGAATATATGTTTATTACATATTGTTAAGTGAGATCACTCTTCATTTCATGATAAATCCTAAGTTTTATTTATGTTTAGTTCTTCCATAAATATAGGAACCTAAATACATAAATTATAGTATCGAAAGACAAACTCTAAAATAAAACTAATAATCCGTAAATTAATTTTTTTTATTTCGTATCTACTAAACCATGAGTTTATTATCTAATAATCAAAATGATCATTAATTTAAGGGAAATGTAGGCAAAAGTACCCAACAATATTATTTACTGCAATGTGGTACCTCAAGTTTCAATATTATCAATCTAATACCCACAGTATATACTTAACTCAATCAACATACTCAATTTTCTAATAATACCTCAAATACACATGATGCACCGTCAATCACATAACCACTCCTCCTTCTTTGAACAAAAGCTTCTATTTCTTACTTTTTTATATATTCTAAAAAGTCTGTATTTTTCAAACCAGAGCTCAGAAGTAACGTCGAGTTTATATTTTTAAGATGAACAAATATAGATCCATTAATGATATTTTTGATTTTTTTAATTTTTTTTTATCAAAAATCATGCAATACCACATAATAGATCATGCAATACCATATATTATTAAATCATGTGAGATCATGTATAATAAATCATGTATGATCATGTATAATAAATCATGTATGATCATGTATAATAAATCATGCGAGACTAATCATTACTAAATCATGTGAGACCAAGCATGATAAGTTTAGAGATCAAGCATCAAGATCAAACATGACAAAATTAAGAGATCATACATTATTAAATCATGCGAGACCATACATTATTAAATCATTCGATATCACGCATGAAAAAATTAAGAGACCATACATTACTAAATCACGTGAGATCATGCATGATAAAATTGAAAGACCATGCATTTTTAAATCATACGAGACCATGTATGATAAAGTTGAGAGACCATGAATTATTAAATCATGTAATACTAGACATGATAAGAATGGATAGATGCAAGATCATGCATAATAAAACAGAGATATACGAGACATGTACATAATAACGCGGAGAGATACGAGACATGTAGTACATGATGGTAAAGAAGAATTCAAAAGCTGATGGTGCTTTCATACTTTTTTCCGAACTACAGTTTGAAAGATACAAACTTCTTAAAAAAAATAGGAAAGAAAAAATTTAGTTCAAAAAATAAAAAATGATTACTTGTGAATTCTTGCTTTGGTATAATTATCTGTTAGTAATTTATCTATTTTGGATATTATGTGATAAAAAAATTGACTAGATATTTATAGATAATTCATGCTTAATTAAACCTATTCAAAATTAATATATTAAAAAAATTATTTAGGATCTAAAATTATTGTTCAACTCCGGGACATGTTAAATAGCAAGTGAACAAATTTCAACATATATATATATATATATATATATATATATATATATATACGAGACCAAACATAAAGCATACGAGACCATACATAAATAACATGCGGGACCATGTATAAAAAACATGCGACACTAGAAATCATATATCATGTGAGACCAAACATAATAAATATACGAGATCATGCATAATAAATCATGCGAGACCAAATATTATTAAATCATGCGAGTCGAGATATAATAAATCATGCGAAACCATACATGGTTTTTTGAAGACGAACAAAACTAGATTCATTGATGATTGTTCGTTAGACCAAGTGACTATGATCTCGCATTTTTATCATCAAGTAGTACATGTATCACATGTTTATTTATGCATGGTCTCGCATGCTTATTTATGTCTTATCTCTCATGTTTGATTATGTCTGGTCTCGCATGTTACTAACCGAAAAAAATAAAAGATTTCAAAAAATATGATTACTAGATCTAGTTTTGTTCATCTAAAAAACAAAATCAATAGTACTTTCATTTTTTTTTTCGAACTACAGTTTTTGAAAATACAAACTTTTTAATATAAAAAACAAGTTTTTGGTTCAAAAACGCTAAAAGAGATTTTTTTTAAAAAAATTGAAAGAATTATTTTGTAATTTCTTCCTAAAAAATGATAGTCTAAAAAAATAGATTAGTAAATAATAACGAGATATTTAACTAAATATTTTGTTGTTAGATATCTATAAATATTTCATCCTATAAATCACTAATATACATATACAGTGTGCAAAATGATTAAATGGGAATTCAAACATTGGATACCAATGCATAAGCAACGGTAAAAGTTAAACCTATTTTTTTTTAGGAACCTGTAGCCGCTATTCAGAGTCCAATAAGTGCGTATATGGTAAACCCTCAGTCTGACGCGATAGCCTACAAACCAACGCCAGAAGGTAAACCACATAAGGTGACAGGCTCAACCGAGAAAGTGTATGTAAAGGGACTCGAACTCATGACCTTTTGGTCATAAAAATACCATACTCAACCAACTCGGCTACCCTTTGGGGCAAGTTAAACCTATCCTAAGAAAACGTTTTTTCTTTCCAAATTTCGATGTACAAAATCTGTATATCATTGAATAATTTTTTAACAGATGCTGTAAAAAAAATAAAAAAAATAGGTCATCAGATGTAGTAATAATTTTTGTGTGAATTACAAATTGTTGGGTAGGTAACTGGCTGATTGAATTTGAGTATGCCATGATCCAATTGGGAATGGAGAAGTCCACTTCCATAGGAGGGACTAGGGAGTCTATTTTAAACTTCTGACTTTTAATTGTTGACTATTTACTCATAGTCTTACAAATAGATCAAAGCGCATAAAACAATTAAACTCAGTTCATTATTTCAATTACACCCCCAAAGTTTAGTACTAGTAAGTTTTTGCATGTATATATTTCATAATTGAATTGTGTTTAAACTTCCAATTTTAAGAAATTTATGTCAGAATTTAGGCTGAGTCCCAATATATTACATAAAATATTATTAAAATAATAAATATTTAAAAAATAATATATATATATATATATATATATATATAGTTTTTACGATGAAAGTTAAATATTGTTTGAAATTTTATTTTATAGTGGCTGATTGTCAAAAATAATATAATATCCATCGAATTTAAAAATATTAATTATCAAACATTAGCCCATATGATCCGTCCTATTTAGTAGACTTGTTTGTATAACACATATTTGTCCGACTACTATTAATTATTGGAATATAAATTAAACGGTCGATAATTATTTAAATTTTAAATTTTATAATAAATTATCTATGATATAAAAAAATTCAACAGTACTTTCGAAAAATACAAACATTTATAGTTTTAAGCTATGGTTAAATTTGATTTTTATAATTTTATAATTTTCAAATTTTAAATTTAAAAAAAAAAATCTAAAAAGAATTTTAAAAAACAACGGTTGTTTTTCATACTAATTTTGCAACTCAATTGCATGTAATTTGCAATTTAGATTTTTTTTTTCATAAAAACATTTTTTCACCACAAAAATGCACATATTTTTGCACCTACAAAAAAAATTAGTTGTTTCATACTCAACCAACACTTATTTTCACAAAAACAAGATTGTATTTTATTTTTTCACACCATCAGACTTATTTAACAACCAAAGTCATGCTTCCACACCTGTTTTCTTCTTATTTTCCTAACAAACTTTCACGTATTTATGTAACTCCTATTTTTTTTAAAAGTTTGTGCTTAACAAAAAAATGCACATATTTTTGCAACTACAAAAAATAGTTGTTTCACACCTAATTAACACTTATTTTTACAAAACAAGTTTGTATTTTTTTTTCACACAATCAGACTTTTGTTTTCCAAAAAATATTTTTTAATTAATTTTCCTTAAAGGATGAAGTTGTACAACATACTAGATTTAATGTCTAGTATTGAAGAATCTACGTTGATTTAATACATGCTTGAACTAAATAAAAGTTATTCGATCTTATTTGTGTATTGGCGTAGGTCATTTGCGTTAGGCCTCTTGCTGTTGTGACATCATGTGTTGTAGATGAGGCTCGAGTGATCATCTACTTCTTTTGCGATTGTGTATTCTTCAACCTGGATTATATGTGTCTGTGATACTTTGCTTCCATCAAATAAAGATTTCGTCTCCACTTGAAGAGTGTGAAATCTTTTGATGTATGATATTTGACGTGCATTAAGAACAAAATTTTGTATGTCAGGTTTTAAAACATGCTTACTGATGTTAGATGTGTAATATATAATCAACTTTTATTGCATAGAGTAATAAAAAAAATTATATGTTATTATTTAACCTCAAATAACCTAAATTAAAAGCTTCTAAAAAACAAAATTGCTCTTAGCTAAGCAGGTATTTCATTTAAAGTTAAGTCTTTGGTTATTTTTTCATTGAGATAAAATTTTGCGAGCCAGTCTACTGCAAACAATTTCTCTCTATAATCATTAGAATAATATGGAAGAATATATAAGTTTACAATAACAATAGAAAGTATGAGATAAGAACCAAGGAGAGCAGCAGTAGGTAAAATCTCAAACAAGATTTTAGCATCTATTTTAAATCAACATGTATATATCCAAGATTTCTGCATAGTACTAATCCATCAAGAAGAGCCATGGTTTCAACAATAATGGAAGATTGCTTCCCATACAACTTAAAACCAGAAGCTATCATATTACTATTTGAGTCTTTTATTACATAACCACCACTAGAATCCTCATTTTGAAGACAAGCACCATTAGTGTTGAGTTCAAAACTATTTTCTAAAGGAAGGTGCCATTTTACATACAAGCCAATGTTTTTGGTGGTTAAATCATTAAAGCAATTTAGATATTTAGCTATACTGATATTGCTGCTCCAAATTTTACTTGTTAAAAGAATAGAGCTATATAGTTTAAATAACATATGTAATATCTTGTTTTTAATGTCTTTAAATGATATAAAGATTTTATTGTACTTGGGATTTATTTATTACATTCCAAATGCACCAGCTGAATATACGAAGAATGCTTGTTCTCATTTGAGTTGTAAGGGTGGTTGAAAAAAATCATATATTAATGAGATGAGGAAATTTTAGATGGTTTTCAATAAAAAGACCAAACAAGCTTGAAAAATATTTCCAAACAGCAAAGGTGGTTTGACAATTTACAAATAAATGATCAGTTATTTCTATATTATTATAGAACTGGAATTTTGAGACAAGAATAAAGTTTATTTTCTGCAGTATATAATCAGTTGAAATTAATCCTTTTAGAGTTCTCCAAAGAGTGAAGAAGCACTTCTTTAGATAAACAGATTTCCAGATTTTTTTGTAAATTATATTAGATGGTTCAGATGATTTGAGTTTGTCAACGCTTTCTTTAAATTTAAATTGACTTGTTTTATATGCATTTCATTTTATTGAGTCTGGATTTTCTTCATGTAAAGTAAAATTTGTTATCCTGCTAATGTGAGTAGAAGTTACACTTTATATAAGTTAATTTAAGTTCCAATTGTTTTTTTTCCCAAAATGAGTTAATCTTTTACCGTGGTACCAAACATTATCTCCATCAAGAATGATAATTAAGAGAATGGTGTGACACCATCTGTCAACCCAAAAGTCACAGGTTCCATTGTCAATTTTCCAAAATATAAAAGGTTCATCAATTTTCTTAATTGGCAAGAGCTTTTTCCATGTCTTAAAAGCCTAATTTTTTGTTAACTTGTAAAGGTTGTAGATTTCGACAGTAGATTGAGTGTGTGATCTTGGACCATAAGGTTTGGTGGTTTCTAAATGTGAACCACAACTTACAAGAGTAAGTATTCTGAACATCTACTAAATTTCTAAAATTTAGGCGTGGTTCTTCATAGGTTTTGTAAAGATTTGTCCAGTTAGACCGAATGATTATATTTTTTATTTTTTTTGTTCCCCAAAGGAATTTGTTTATGATTTTTTATATTCTATTAATTAATGTTTTAGAGAGGTAATAAGATTGAATATAATAGGGACGGATGGACAGTAACACAATTTGTATTAAGACCAACCTTCCCCCAAATGAAAGATATTTGCAATCTCATTCAAGTATTCTTTTTTTTGTGATAAGATCATCAAAGTAACATAATCTGTTACTAGGATGTATACGGATTCCTAAATATTTAATGGGGTTGGAAGAATTATTAAATAATTTTATTATGTTTATAGAGCTAATTTTTGTTATGTTTATGTTCTTCGATGTTATAAAGTTTGATTTGGTTGGAGAGATTATTTGGCCTGAAACCCTTTGATAATGAATTAAGAATTCAAAAACCCCATAGTATGTTTGTCGTAGTAAAGACGTAATCCTGCAATAAAAATTACATCGTTTCATATGTGTACCCATGAAAGTATTTTGTAAGGTAATATTTTGATATACGATCCCATAATATGTTTAAACATGTTATGTTTTGTATGTGTTTGATTAAGAGGTTTAAAATTATAAATAATATCGTATGATCTGTTGTACTTACTACGATAGATGAATCATGAAAAAAAAATACATCAATCCATATGATGGTTATTGGTGAATTGAGGAACTTAGAGTCTAGATAGTTCATGAAATAATCATATTACAAGCATTATCATCTTAAAGAAAGGTTAATGTTTAGTATATTTAATCAAGAATTAGAGATAAATATATGTGAATTTATCATTAAGGTTCTAAATAAATTAGGGAAACCAACCCAAATGAGAATTTTACCATAATTAGGTCAATTAAAAGTGGAACAATAATAATTTTCTCAAAACTCATAAAATGCATGCGAATTGTTTCCCCAACCTCCAAATGTATCTTATTAGCGATGTATGCTATGTTTTACATGTAATATTTTATGTTTAGACATTTTTTATCAGAGTAATATGTTAAATGAGTGTGAATCTTATATATAATTTGTAGTATTTAAATTTGTAGTCTATATATTTAACTCATAAAGTAATAAACCCCCAATTTTAGTTATGTTAATTTTTTCTATGAATGAAGGATATAGTATTGTATTTTAAAAAAAATTGTGATCTTATTTGGCATTAAGGACTAAGAAGCCCATGTTACTAGTAAATGTAGTTCTAATAAAGAGAAGGAAGAATTTAAGATATGGGAAAATAAACAGGTTATGTTTGACAATCATGAAATAATGAATATCTTTCGAATTCTATGAGGTTGTAGTGGTTGAGACCACTGATGCAATTGAGTCTCCGAAAGAAGTTGAGATTTATTTTTCAAAAGTTTCATAAGATGAAGATGATTAAATGTTTATTGCAGCTCTACCCCATGAAATTTATTAGTACAAAGATAATGAGTTAATTTATTTTTGGGGTATCAATAATCGCGTCAAAATTAAAGGAACTTAATATTGATATTTTCAAAGAAGTTGTAATAGGGTCCGTGTTTTAGTTTTTCCACGCCATGAGAAGTGAATAGTTATTAAATTCGTTTTTTATATTACTTAGGAGGAAGGGAGGTTGAAATAAGAATATCATAAAATGCATAGGGTGAGTATCCAATAGCGAAAGCAACAAAGATAAAGTATGATATAGCATTTGATAAGGCTTCCGGTTCAAAAGATAAAAAAATCTAAGAAATCACATGTTATGGGTTGATGTTTCTTTTGTAAAAGGACGAGATATATCAAATATGAGTGTGTAAAGGACCAGATTATATAACAGTTAACAATAATCTCACCAATATGGTTTGCTCCTAAATCAATTTAGTTTCAATTGCAAGAAACACATGGTGGATTGATACGATGACAACCACACATGTTTGTATTTTTATGAAGGGTGCGATAAGGAGCCTGATGAGGGCGGAATCCGCCGATCCAAGCAATAGGGGTAAAAATGCAGTAGATAATAGTTGATGGGATTAATCGAGTGTTTAAAGTCTTTCAAGGACTAATTTACAACAATGTAATAATAAGAAGGGCTTCATTGAAATGCAATGAACGGCCCACTAGTAGGTTAAATGGGTCCACCTTATTTTACTATAAAAGGATGACCCACTTGCCCAAAAAAGGGGTATTGAATATTACTTTCTCAGATTCCACTTTATCTCTCTACACTTTCTCTCTCTAGTCATATCAGGTCCCAGATCCAAAATATATTCTTTTGACAGCAATTCACTCATCAGAGCCGAAACCTCAATGATAGTCAAAGATACAATAATCAAGTAAAGAAAAAATTATGCTTACTGTATGTTATTTGTGATTTTCAATTGCGTCTTTATATTGAATGTTAATCAAGTAAAGAAAATTTGAGCCTTAAAATGTGTGCTTACTCTGACTTTTCAAGAAGGAGAAAAAGGTACATGAAATAACAAAAATCGTCTATAAAAGATATAAATTATCGTTGCATATTCCATGATTCCTTTGGAAACGATCCACAAATATTGGTATGAATCATTTTTAAGACTTCAATCGCTCTATTTGCCTCTACTCTTTTGGTTTTGATATGTTTCGCTTTGATATACTCAATATAAGTACCAAAATCTAAGTAATTTATGAGACCCAATAAACCTTCAACTACAAGATTATCCATCCTTACTTTGGATATATGACCTAACCGTTTGTGCCACAGTTTAAAGGATTTTTAAATATATAAATATTCTCTACAAGTTGTGCATTCATGGGAATTTTGTGATTCTCAAAAATATTTAATAAATACAATTTATGTTCCATTATCAAGCTACCATAACCATTAATCATATCATTATAAGAGACAGAGTTAAACCATTGTATCATAAAATACAATAATAACCATACATGTAAAAAACCAGAAGATAAGTTAATTTCATTGGAGACGTAGAAACGTATATAACATTCTCTTAAAATAATATATGATATGTGGTAAGCTTTAAATTTAAATCACAAATGGTCAACACTTTGCACGAGATCCCGTTAGCTGTGAATATTGACCTTTCATCCTTACTTAGCCTCTGACTCCTTAGAGTACCATGCAAAGAAATACAAGCATGAATTATTGCAGCTGAATTAACACCTCCATGTATTCTAGTCTACGAAGATAGGATTAACTTTCGAAACAACCAAAGATATGAGATTTCCTTTACTTAGCAAGTAAACTCGTCGTTTCTCATAGTCCTTAAGGTGTCATTTTTCTTTGAAGAAGAAGCATCGAACTACCATCAATTCCCGAGACTTTTTATTCTTATTCGGACCATAGTCATGTACTTTTCCATCATCATTTCACTTTTTCCCCATTCCCTCCTTTGAAACTACCATGTTCACTTTAGACTACTCCCCCTTTAATATTTTCCTCCTCTTGTGAAGTGTGTGCAATCCATTCATTGATTCTGCATTTTTCCTGCATGGAGTTGCAGGCGGATTAGAAATGCTTAAATTTTTCCGGGAGATATTGAAAAATAAACTCTAGCATACATTCTTCAGATAAGTCTACCTTGATTGCCTTTAACTTGGTTGCAATCATACACATCCCTAGAATTTTCTCATGGATAACATTCTTTGAGACACCCACATGAAGTGCAGCTAGTATCCCTTAAAGCATGGAGGCCAATCATAACTGATTAAACCATTTATAGTTTTCATATCCCTTAAAGCATGGAGGCCAAACATACTTGATTAGACCATTTATAGTTTCCATATTCTATTGTTTCCTCGTGTGAAGTTTCTTTAGTAATGAGATCTGGTTTGGGCTTCATTAGTGTAAGGTCATGATCACGACACTTCAAGAACAACTCAATATCTTTTTTCCAGTGATCAGAATCCAGTCCATCCAACATTAGGGGTTTGTTCTCCATCGTGTTTTAACCCATAATATTAACTTGAACATATATAACACATAACACATAAGTAAACTTGACACATAACAGCTTAACATGCTTGAACATGACATATACACATAAAATATAACATCCATGATAATAGGATAACGGAGAGCAAACTATACTAACATATTTTATGAGTTTGAGAAAATTACCATTAAACATTATTTTAATTATCGTAAGTGCCAGTAAAACACTCCAGAAATCCGATTACATCTACTTGAATTAAAATAACCTTAATTTATTTTCTTAAGTACTAGTGATACCCTCCAGAGGGCCGATTTCATATACTTAATTTAGTTATCTAAAGTAATGGTGAAACCATTTAGAGGGTTGATTTCACCTATTTGAAAATTAAACAAAATCTCAAAGATCATATTTCAGTATAATTTCTCAAGTTCACGATTAACCAAATCAAAATATTAATCTTCCAGAGGGTCGACTATATTGGAAATTAAATAATTCTTTTGAACTTTTTTAGATCCTATGATCTTCAAGGAGATCAATTAACCTTCTGGATAACCGATTAAAATATTTCATGATTCTCCATATAATCATTCAAGCACAAAAAATAATTATTCCATAAATATATACAAAATTCAACATGTACAAACACTTAACAAGTAAAATAAATCAGAAAATATTAAATTAAATAATTATTTTTTTATATATACTTTTGGATTATTAAAACATCATTTATTGTTGTCATTCGGAAATCCGCCCAACCAACAAAATCAATTGCTTTCACTGGACGTCTGCCCAACCATCAGCTATGGTTGCTGTCACTGGACGTTTTCCCAACCAATAATTGTGGCTGCTGTCACTAGGTGTTCGCCTAACTAGTAGTTGCAAGTATTGCCATTGCGACAAAAGTGAGTTGTGATTTCTTTACAAATCACGACATTCATCTGCAACGATAACATTTTGTTGGCCGCAGCGAACATCGTCAGAAAACTTTTAATGGATAATAATATATGGGGTTACACCGTCAATGACCGTTGTCCATATATGACTCATTTATTGTGTTAAATTAAGGTTTGATTGATTCTAAATTTGGGATAAATTTCTAGCAATCAAACAAACCCTGATTTAAAATAAAAAATCTTAATCCTATCAACATAATATATTTATTTGTAAAAACAATTAAACACATAAACATGTTTTTCTTATGAATAAATTAATCAAAATATGTGTTTCATATAAACTTTAAATTCATACCCTACAAAGTCAATTAATACATAATTCAATGGTATGAATTTGTATGTAAAAACATATTTTTTAATTCAATTATAGATATACATTTAGTTTATCCTATGAATCACAAGAGGGTTTTGGCTATGATACCAATTGATAAAACTGATATTGATCCCCAAATATAATTTATCACAAAGGCGAGATAATAAACTTGTACTCATGATTAACTAATATACACAAGATAAAATACTTAACGGTTCCTCTGTTGCTATCTATATTCTTGACTGAATCATCAAAAATCTCTTGTTAGATGTGAAGATGCTTGTAGATCTTTCTTTCAAAAAAACAACGACTTACGTTTTAAATTTAGATTGAAGTAATATCATAATCTAAGTCTTCTTTATATATAAAATACAATTAGAACACTAATTGTATTAAGCCCATACACATTAGTCGTTTTGTGATCGAGGACCACAACCACTAAATTCATTTAATCATATTAATCCCGAAATTATCAAATCAGGCTTAAGTGATGAGTTTCGGGCTCAATCCTTCATATTGTCCAAATTTGATCCTTTATAATGTATTTTCACTTATAGACCAAATTCTTATTTAATTATATCATATAATTAATTTGATTACTTACTAAATAGACTACATTATGATGACTTTGTTTAAAAACAATAGAATTGAAATCATGGAAGTTTTTATTTCTATGAAATATAAAACAAAGTATTATTTGAATTTATTTTTTAGATTTAAAAAAATAAAAGAGAGAAAAGTGAGAAAGAAGAGAGAAGAAAGAAGATAAGAGAAAATATTGTTTGGTAAAAAATCATTTTATAATAAATAATGGTATTTATGATATTATAAAATAGATAGTAAATAGTAAGTAGTAAAATTTATTAAGTATTAGATCGAAATAAATAACAATTAAAATAGCAAATGAAGAATATGGTTGTTTTTAAATAGTTATTGGTGTAATATAAAATGTTTATATCATATATCTATGTGTAATCATCAATCGAATAAAAATCTGATTGATTGGAATGAACTTTGTATTAAAGATTCTAATTTTAATTAATTCTTCAAATGTTTGTTCAAGTATTATAGCCTGATAAATAGGACTGGTGCATTTCAAACGGACATTAAGGGCCGAAGGTGAGTAAACCAAGACGTAAAGATCTAGAACTACTGACTCTCTATGTGGTTGAATAGTCGGTCAAATTTAGGTGTAGAGAAGTCTATTATAGCCTAATATTTGAACATAGCCAAAGATAAAAAAAAAATTAAAGTTACTATTGGAGCTTTAGGTGTGTGTAACTTCTATTGGCCTGAAGGTGTTGTAAATGGTTTCCAAAGCTTCCTGATATGATTTTATGTTCTCAAAATAAACATGATCACTTGTATGAGAAGATTCTGGATGAATTCAAGACCTTTGTCACTTATTAACAATGTTTAATATGGAGCGTGCATTTGAAGATGAGATAAGAAATAAAGCATGCTCTAGCCTGCAGTCGGTACCAAAAATAGCTCACTACTTCTTGACAGTCGTACGTGTCAATATACCATAAAAAATTCCTCATTTGGTTGGGCAAGGTATGTACCTATCGAAGATCTATTGTGAGTAGGATATGCATTGTTCCTCATCCTCGAGCATATATAAATTAAAGAGATACGATTGAAGCTTTATGGCGTCGTGTGGTATAATACTTATATTTTTGGCTTTTTTTGTTTTAGGGAGTGTAATGAGGTAGAAGATTAACACTTAAAATATACTCTAAAATCCATAGTTCAACTTGTATTTTGCGAGTGCTTTGTGACAAAAGATGATTATTTGAGTGCTTAATATTTTAAAAGTCTTATTTTAACCTCATGTATACATATTGTATCTATTTCCCGTTGATGTAGAATTTATTCATGATCCGAACTATAGTAAATCTCATCGTGTGTGTTTGATTTACTTTGTGTTCCTTCTTTTTAACTTTATGCTTCAAAAGATAAAGAATTGAAGCTCAGATTACCTCTTGCAACCTCTCGAAAAGTGTTCACCAACTTTTATCATTGCTTCAGCTAAGGTGGTTAAGTTTCGGCCTATATAATTCTTCTTAGTCCTAGGTATGAACTTGTTGAGATATTAGTGATTTCCCTAACAAGTAAGAAAACTAAATTAGAAATTTTTCAAAATGCAAGATCAAACATGTATACAATTAAATTAATTTAAAAAACAACATTATTGAAGAAAATGTCAAAGTAAATCGTAATTAAATAAAAGTATTTAAATATCATACAAACTCAAATACGTATAAAACAAATTATGTTGAAGTCACTATTTTGGGTTCGAATTTGTATCGATTCAAAATGATATATGGATATGGGCGCATGGGTCTAAAATTTTAAACTTGAATGCTTAAAACTTAGTATAAAGATAGAGTTTTATTGTCATTTACAGTTGGAAATTTATAGATCTTCACATATTTAATGATGCATGTAGCTACTGCTGATAAACGGTCTAATTAATAAATATTGAAATAAATAATAATTTGATCAATATATAAATATATATATATATATATGGAGGTAATTCTGTAGATACAAAGTCAAATTTTATTTTCTTTGAATAATTTAACCTGAATGTTGACATTTAAGTCTAAACATAAAATTTATGGACTAATTTGTGAAAAAACAATTAGTTAGATTATGATATCTCATCATAACAATAAAACTTAAGGATACGAGTGCAACTATGCTTAAGTTAAAAATTTAATTGTACATCACATATGAATAATAACTTAAATGTATTATTCATTCAATCACTTAGAGACACAATTCCACCGTGATATTGATTAGGAGTTCTAAACTTCAATATTTATATTTCATCAAGACCAATAGATCAAACGATATAATGATCAACTAAACAAAATAAAAAGTACAAAACTATAGTAGACGATAAAATAATATCTTCTTTATCACGTAATTCTTTTTTCGTATTGAATGATAAAATCAAATCTAAAGGTGATTATTGTTTAATAGTCATATTTTAAAGTTTATACGATATAAACATCTATCAATTGGTATGAAAGAATTTTTATTTCACATTGATTGTTAGATTTACTTTTAAATAAAAATATATAACTTGTGCTTTTATTTTTTTGTAAAGGATCCATGCAGGAGTTGTTTGATGATTGAGTTGGTAGATGTGCAGATTTAGGTTTTAGAATTGCACGTCAAATTTATTTGTTAGAGATAAAACATGTTAGGATATATACTTTAACTATTAAGATTTTTTTTAGATAAGTAAAATTAAGCTTATTCACTAGATTTGGGGTTGGGTTGTCATGGTAAAAGTAAATCATCATGACACATAAAGCGAGACAATGGCTCTTTATCGTGGCAACCTTTGATGTTGCCGCTACAATTTCCTGTTTTACCATGAAAATTTCCATTTCCTTTGTGCTGATGCCAAACTGCTTGAATGAAAAGCCTTTGATGAAGCTTTTCACCTTGTGTGCATCTTAAGGTATCTTCCTTCGGAGCTCGACCACATGATATGTTTGAAATTTAGTATTTTATCTATAAGGTATTTTGGTGGTAATGTGCAATATGGATTGCATAACTAAGTTTGTCTTACTTTCGATAAGTGAGTTTATGAATCCAACATATCACCAAAATGATCTATGTTGGTGAAATAATTAACTTAAGGTTTAATATTACTGAAATAATTAGTGATCCAAATGAATGCTAAATTTTTGGTATAATTTATCATGAACATGAGTATGTCAATTGTGAATTGGTTATTAAGTATTTAATATAAAATATAGAAACCAACCCGAATTATGGTTTTTTTAATCAAGTTGACTAAAGTAAGATCAACAATGATTTTTTTCAAACTCATACAAGTGCATGTTACTATGTTTTCCGAAAAGTATCTTATTGGTGATATAATGTATGTTTTACATTAATATCTCATATTTAAACCTTGTTTGTAAGATTATATATCAAATAAATGTGGTGTGTATATGTTGTTGGTCATGTGTAAATTTGTAGTAAATATTTTAATTCATTAGAAAAAAAGCTCCCATTTCAGATAGATTAGGTTTCACCAATGAAAATAGGGCATTAAGTTTTATTTTAACTGTCATAATTTTGACCTGACATTAAGGACTATGTAGCACACATCCCCCACTCAAGATATCTCTCATAATAAGAATACATAATTGTTAGGGTCCAGCATAATTAAGCCTAACTTATAACCTAGGGTTTTCATCTCCTCAGGGTTATATATATGGGGCTAGAGATAAGAGACGGAGACACCAAAAAAGATGCACAAAAACAAATAGAGAGAAAGTTTTTCGAGAATACAAACATAATGAGTATTTTTCGATTTTTGGTTTTCGGATATTTTCAGCGCAGTCACTGTAAAGAGGTTGGATTGAGGGGAAAACTACGTCCGTTTGTGCTGAAATTTTAACAACATGTTGGATATCATGGGATTCAATATGGCCGGTTAGATTGTGAATTGGTGCTACAAATCGGGAGAAATCACTGTTGGAACATACCTGCAGTTTTGGTGATATTTTTCCCCTTTTGTGCTTCACTTTTGTTATCTATTATTTTGTGTAATCATTGGTTTGTAGATCTGTGTGATACTGATTCATACTACTTGTACCCTCAACTTTAATAATAGAACTTTTCAGGATGGACTTCTAATCCTCCATATGGTTTTTTACTCTTGACATTGAAGGGGTTTTTCCACGTATAAATCTTGCGCATTATTTTTGTATCCGCTGATTAATTTTTACTCTTGTTGAGTTGGGATCTATAGGGATATCAGAGCTATCGTTTTTTTAGCGAATATGAATTACAATCATGGTAGTCATGGTAACTCCATGATTAAATTAACATCAACAAGTTATTCTATTTGAAGACCGATGATGGAGGATCTCTTATACTGTAAGGATTTGTTTGATCTAATTGAGTCAGTTAAAGATGGTAATGGTAACTCTCTTAAACCAGTAAAACTGCAAGACAAGCAAGAAAAATATTGGGAGAAGTTGAAAAGAAAAGCCTTGGGAACTATTCGAAAATGGGTTGATCTTAGCATATTCAACCATGTTTCTCAAGAGTCTGACCCATATGATCTTTGGAAGAAATTGGAAGGTTTTGATGAAAGGAAGACAACTCATAACAAATCCTTTTTTTTATTAAAAGACTTGTCAACCTAAAGTTAAAAAGTGGTAAGTCAGTTTCTGAACACCTATGTGATTTTCAAGATATTATTAAAAAATTGACTACTATGAAGATTGCTCTTGATGATGAGCTACAAGATTTATTTCTATTGAGTTTGTTACCGGATAGTTGTAAGAGTATGGTTGTGACCATTAGCAACTCTACTCCAGATGGTGTTCTATCTCTAAACTTTATCAAAGAGAGTATGCTCAATGAAGATATTAGAATAAAATAGATGGGAGTTGAAAATTCACAAGCTCTTGTTACTGAGGATAGAGGAAGAGGCAAGAGTAAATGTTCCAAATTATGTGGTAACTCAAAGGGAATATCCAAGTCCAGAGATTGGAAAGACTCTAGGACATGCCACTACTGCGACAACGAGGTCATATACACAAGTTTTGTTGCAAATGGAAGAAAGAACAAGGTAACAATTTAGATTCATAAAATGAAAGTCATAATAAAAATACTGAAGTTTTGCTTCCACTAGTAATGATGATGCATCATTAATTTGTGCTATTCGTGAGTGTTATCATGTTGGTGGTTCAGATTCAGAATGGCTTGTAGATACAGGTGCTTCATATCATTGTCTTCCGAATAAGGAATATTTTTTAAACTATAAAGGTGGCGATTATGGTAGTGTCAAGATGGGAAATCAAAGCTCATCTAGTATTGTTGGGTTGGGTGATATTCGTGTGAAGACTTGTGTTGGGTACATACTTACACTAAAGGATGTGCGTCATATTCCTGATCTATGTTTGAATTTGTTGTTTGCAAATGTACTTGATCAAGAAGGTTTCCGTCACACTTTTGGTGATGGTAAGTGGAAGTTGTCCAAAGGTTCAATGATAGTTGATCGGGGTAATTTGTGTTGCTCTTTGTATAAGACATATTTGGGTATATGTTCTTGTGAGCTGAATGCAGTTGAGGAAAAGAATTCCCCTAATTTGTGGCATCAAATACTAGGATGCATGAGTGACAAGAAGATGAAAACCTTGGCAAGTAAGTCACTCATTACTATTGATAAATCTATTATTATTGATCCATGTGACTATTTTTTGGCAGGAAAGCAACATAGAGCTTTGTTTTCAAAAATATCCACTAGAAAACAAGAAAAGCTGGATTAGTATACTCTGATGTTTGTGGTCCAATGGAAGTGGATTCTATTGGATGTAACAAGTATTTTGTTACATTTATTGATGATGTTACTCAAAAACTTGGGTATACATGTTGCAGAGAAAAAAGCCAAGTATTCAATATTTTTTAAAAATTTCATGTCATGGTAGAAAGTGAGACAAGAAGAAAGTTGAAATTTCTTCGATCTGATAATGGTAGTGAGTATATTTCGAATGATTTTAAAAATTATATCTCACGCTATGGTATTAGAGATGAAAGGATAACACCAGTTACACACAACACAATAGAGTTGTAAAGAGAATGAACCAAACCATTATAGAGAAGGTGAGATGTATGCAATAAATGTCTAAACTTCCTAAGACATTTTGGGCTGAAGCAGTTAATTGTGATGTATACTTGATTAATAGAGCTCCATTAACAGGTCTTGATTTTGATATTCCTGAGAGATTATGGAAAGGAAATGATCATATATATTCACATTTCAGAGTTTTTAGATGCAAGGCATACATGCATGTTCCAAAAGAACAAAGTTCCAAACTTGATTCAAAAACTAATCCTTGTGTTTTTGTTGGATATGGCGATGAAGAGTATGGTTTCATACTTTGTGATCATGAGAAGAAGAAATTAGTGAGAAGTAGAGATGTGGTATTCTTTGAGCACAAGAAGGGTGTAGATCTTTTAAGTACAAGGTTAACCTCTACTTTTTATGAATATTTTAATACTACTAATGATATTCCTTCTTCTATATTTCTTTATGTAAATCGGACAACAAATGATAATGTTGAGGTGGTTCCTAATGATATTGAGGATGTTCCATCTGGTGGTGATTTACAAGATCATGTTGTTATCTATGATTCTGATAAGACCATATTTGATGAAGAAGTTTATGAGCAGGGGAGCAACATATCCCTCATGTGGAGGATATACAGGTTCAAAAGTCAACCAGAGAGAGTAAACCTTCAACATAGTATCCAAGCTCAGAGTTTATTCTAGTCACTGAAGACGGCGAGCCAGAAAAATTATCAAGAATTGTTATCTCATAAAGAGAAACATCTTTGGCTTGAAGCAATGAAGGAAGAGATGAATTCCTTGAAAAAGAATGAAGCGTGTGAGTTAGTAAAACCTCCTAATGGAAAGAAAGTATTGAAGAATAGATAGGTTTTCAAGAACAAAAGAGATAGTGAGATAATTGTCAAGCGGAAAGCTAGACTTGTAGTAAAATGATGCAACTAGAAAAAGGGAATTGATTTTGATGAAATATTTTCCATGTTATCAAGATGACTTCTATCAGAACTGTATTGGGTTTAACTGCAAGTCTAAATCTTGAGTTGGAACAACTTGATGTAAAAACGATATTTTTACATGGTGACTTGCATGAAGAAATCTACATGGAGCAACCTGAAGGTTTTGAAGAGAGAGGGAAATAAAAACTTGTTTGTAAGCTAAAAAAGAGTCTTTATGGGCTTAAACAACCATCAAGGCAGTGGTATCGGAAATTTGACTCGTTTATGATAAATAATGGGTATAAATGAATTCATGCTAATCCTTGTGTCTATTTCAGAGAGTTCCCTTGGGGTAAGTTCATCATACTTCTTTTATATGTAGATGATATGTTGATAGTTGGGCAAGATATTGAGATGAGTATGAGTTTGAAAAAAGACTTAGCCAAATAATTTGACATGAAATATTTGGATCTAGCAAAGGATATCTTAGGCATGGAGATTAATCGTGATAAGAAAGCAGGAAAGTTATGATTATCACAAGATAAATATATTGAATGTGTACTTGAACGGTTCAATATGAAGAATGCCAAGCCGGTTAATACACAATTAGCTACACACTTCAAGTTAAGCAATGAAGCGTGTCCTACAATAGAGAAAGAGAAAGAAGGTCTGTCATTTATTCCTTATTCTTCTGTTGTTGGTTCTTTGATGTATGCTATGGTGTGCACAAAAGCAGATATTGCATATGTTTTCGGTTTAGTGAGTAGTTATTTATTGAATCCGGATAAAATTCATTAGGAAGCAGTGAAGTGGATTTTCAGATACTTGCGAGGTACCTCTACTTTGAGTTTGTGTTATGGAGGTGGAAAACCTATACTTGAAGGTCATACAGATACTGACATGGTCGGTGATCTTGATAACCGGAAGTCTACCTCAGGTTATGTGTTTACATTTTCAGGGGGAGCCATTTCATGGCACTCCAAGCTATAAAAATGTGTAGCATTGTCAACAACTGAGGCAGAATATATTGCAGTAGTAATAGCAAGCAAAGAGATACTTTTGCTTAAGAGATTCCTTCAAGAATTGGGGTTGAAGAAAGAAGAGTATGCCATATTTTGTGATAACCAGAGTGCTATGGATTTAAGCAAGAATCTTATGTATCACACACGCACCAAGCATATTGATGTGAGATATCATTGGTTGCGAGATATGATCGAAACAAAAGAAATAAAATTGAAGAATGTCCACACCGACAAGAATAGTGCAGATATGTTGACTAAGGTTTTTTTCTGGAAGCAAGATTGAGCTTTGTAGTAAGCTCACTGGAATGAGGTTCAAGTGATTACCTCATGAATTTATCTTCCCCGTGATGGGATGGAGGTGGAGATTGTTAGGGTTCAACCCAATTAAGCCCAACTTATAACCTAGGGTTTTCATCTCCTTAGGGTTATATATATGGGGATAGAAATAAGAGACGGAAACACCAAAAAAGATACACAAAAACAAATAGAGAGAAAGATTTTTTAGAATTAAAACAGAAAGAGTATTTTTTTTAATTTTGGTTTTCGGATCTGTTTAGCGCAATCACTGTAAAGAAGTTGGATCGAGGGAAAACGACGTCTATTTGTGCTGAAATTTTGACAGCGTGTTTAGGATATCAGGAGATTCAATCGGACCGGTTGGATTGTGAATTAGTGCTACGGATCGGGAGAAATAACTGCTGGAACAGACCTGCAGTTTTGGTGATATTTTTCCCATTTTGTGTTTCTCTTTTGTTATCTATTATTATATGTAATCGTTGGTAGGTTTGTAGATTTGCGTGAGACTGATTCATACTAATTGTACCCTCAACTATAATAATAGAAGTGCTTAGGGTGGAGTCATAATCCACATTGTGGTTTTTTACTCTTCGCATTGAAGGGGTTCTTCCACGTATAAATCTTGCGCTATTGTTTTTGTTTTCTGCTGATTTGTTTTTACCGTTGTTGAGTTGGAATCTACAATAATTTAAATAGTGGGATGATTCATATAGGATGTGTTTGGAAATCATGAAATAATGAATACATTTGATATTACATGCGAATCACTTTACTGAGATCACTCATGCAATTAAGTCTCTCAAAGAATTTGAGAAAGGGTTTGTCACGTTTAATAAGGTGTAATTTACGATGTTGTTTATACAACTCTTCATTATGAAGTTTAATGTAAATAGTACAATACATAAATATATTTTTGAGATGTTAATGATCGTATCAAAGTTAAAGACAGTTAATATTGATCTTCCCGATGAAGATATGGTATAATTTATGTATCATTTTATTAACGTGAGAAGTTGCAAGAAACACATGGTGGGTTGATATAATTCCGACTATCTATGTTTATATTATGTAGGGTATGGTAAGAACTCGAAGCCTCAATTATGGTGAAATATCCATATATCAAGAGAAGGGAAGTTGGTTCTTAGTATGTTATTTGTGCTTTATGATTGTTGTTATATAGTAAACATTTATTTTATTTCAAATATGTGAGTAGAAATTTGATCATTCTCCTATAAAATATATTTTTTGGATATTTAAGTATTTGTAGGAATAATCAAATGACTATTTCTTTACATGATGATGTGATAGAAACTCGATATTTAAAAATGAACGATAAACTATATTTATTAAATATTATTAAGTCTCATAAAGAAGCAATGAACATACATAAAAATATATGATAAACTAAATTGAAAGCTTTTATTGAGAAATATTTGACACAAGCACTTAACTCATATCTCTAAGGAAAAAGTGGATGAATTTGTTGTTGAAATTTTTATTTAGAGTTTGGTGTTTATATTGAATGTATTAAAGGGAACATACCATAATGAAAAGGTTAGGTGCATAAAGAGCGAAGTAAGTCTCGGAGTTGATACACCGGTAATTGTGGACCATTCCCGAAGGCATTATAGAACTAGAATCGGTATTTCACATCATTTATAAATAAATTCTCTCTTTATGGATATTTATACATTTTTCACGAGATATAAAAATCCTTAGAACAAGGTCATGGCTTTTAAGATAGAAGTTAAACAATTGCTAAGAGCATTAAGTGCATGAGATCTGACCATGGTGGTGAATATTATTTTTGATATGAAGGTTTTGGGGAACAATATCATGGATCATTTGTAAAGTACCTTGAAGAGTTTGGTATAGTTCCTTAGAATACATTGTTGGGTTTGCTTAACATAAAATATGTATTTGAGATACTAAATCATATACTTAAGGATATTTTAAAAAGTATGATTTTTCATTCAACTCTATCATTATCAGTATAAGGATAGGACATTAAATGTTTTATATACAAAAAAGTAACTATTAAGACCCCACATGAACTTTAGACTGGGTGCATGCCTAACTTAAAGCACACACATGTTCGGGAATGTCAATCTGAAGTAAAGCTTTATAGGTGGTATACAAAAAAAATGGACACTAAAAAGGTTAGTTGTTCTTTCACTGAATACTACAAATATTTATAGGGTTTTAAGTTGTATAATTATTATACTATAAGTATGTTTGAGATGTGAACATAAAGGATCTTTGAGGATGTTGAGTTTGAAATGTACAGTTCAGAAATAAATTTTAATTTCTCTTCATTAATCCACAAGGATTCATAAAGATTTTAACAAAGATAAGTAAGTCATGAAGCCAACAGTTCCACATAGTGATTTATGTTGGTGAATTGATACTCAAGTATCAATTGATTTGGTTTCAATGCTAATTATTTCAATTTTGTTAGAACATGAAGATAGTCAAGATTATATATCTTCATTACATAATAACATGAAATTAATTGAGAATAGGAAACTTTACATACTAAAGAAGCGAAATTTTAAGAAGTAATGTCCATAAGAAGGTCTACTATAGATAGGAAGAATATTATATATTTGGATCATATAATGTATCATCAAGACTAAGAAGATTCATCTAGTGTAATGTAAATGATCTGTCGTCTTTTCGTGGAGGTCTGATTCTTAGTTGTGGATCAACATTGTAAGAAAGAGTATTAGTGATACAAGATAATATGGTTTGAGAGCTTGTCATATTACGTAAGGAAAGAATTCAACTGGTCGTAAGTGAATTTACACAACCAAACATGATTTTAAGTGTAATATGGAGAGACATAAAAGCACGATTTGTGACAATAAGTTATACTCAACGTGAAGGGATTTCAAAAATATTTTATTTCTGGTTACATGACTGACTCATTTAGGACATTCGTGACACTAGTTGCACATTTTTAACTAAAGCTTCATCAAATGAATATTTATACCATTTTAATTAATATTAACATTCAAGAAACAATTTATGTGGTGCAGCCTATACTTTGTAATTGGTGATTCAAAATTCAATGATATGAACACTTAATAAATCCATTTATGGGCTCACATAGGTTTCTTAACGGTGGTACCATAATTTCATTGGTTTTATGATGAACTCAATTGAAGACTACATGTATCAAAGGTTCAGTGAGTATTATTGGCCACGAACGGTGGCGTAGCCATGACCAAAATATTATGGTCTCATAGACCTCTTAGTTATTATCAAACCGATATGTATATATATAATTAAAATGAAATACAAAATGGTCATAAGAATATGGTTTATATTAAAATCTTAAATATTGAATAACATAAAGAACTCAATCAACAATAAAATTCAACTTAACAATGCAAAATAAAAAGGAAATTATGATTTATGTAGGTCTATTTTCTCTTAAATTGAGATATACAACTCTCTATATTAAAAAAATATAGATAAACCAATGTTAATCTTTGAAACTAGTGAATAATAATATAAGATATGGAGCAAAGCTTCACTTTTTAAGAATTAATAACACAAATATACGATAAATACCTTAGTGTTTAAAGCCAATAATCAGAATAACTTGTAGTTAGAGTTTTATTAATGATAATGGAAGAATAATTTTTTAAAAATTTAGTTAGAGTTTTCTTAATGATACTATGAGAATAATTGTTTAAAAAGGTTGCAGATTGTAGTTAAGATTTTCTTAATAATGTAATTAGAATTTTCTTACTGATTAAAAATGTAATAGACTTTGAGAGTGGGCTATAGTAGGTAAGAGCATGTATAGTCGATATTTTAAAATTCACATGTGAGTGATTGACACGTAGGAAAGAGAAATATGATTTATTATCTTTTAGTGGGTAGCTTTAATTTAAAATCACATGTTAAATCTTGAAACCAATGTGAGAGAGAAACAATATTTATAGATATATTTTATGTAGATTTTATTTCCACCTATTTTTCAATAATATATTTTAGATATAAATTTATTTGTTTGTCAACATTGTTTATTTTACTCCAGCTGTATCCTCTAAAAATATATTTTAATAACAAATTTATTTGATTTTTATCTATTTTTTATAATTTAGGCCAAAATCTACTGCTTATAATTTAATATTAAACATTTTATATAACAAAGTGGGTTCCTCCCCCTCCCCCCACAGGAACCCACATAGCTCTGCCACTGGCCACGAACGATAATGAATGTTTACCTAATACTAAGATATTTTCGTTCAAAAAATCTCGTATGAAAGATCTTGGTGATATGTCTTTTGTATCAATAACCCATATTCAAAAGAATTTTTCTCATTCAATCCTAGGATTTTTTACAAAAAACTTTTATTTAAAGTATGTTACAACATTACGAAATGAAAAATAACAAGCCTTTGAATACCCATTTTGCAAAAAAAAAGTCTAATTAATTTTTAAATACAAAATTTGAGATTGAAAAATGAAATAAAAAACTTCATATGTTTCAATTTAGGATTATGATTTGTGATCAAGTTTGTACAAATTCGGACACTGCATTTGTTGTCGGTTTTTTGGAAAATGATGTAAATAGTCCAGGATTGACCATTGGAAAATGATAAAAGGATTCACTAGTATAAACAACAAACTAAATGACACAGATTACATATATGAGCTCAGATAATCTGAAGATAATTGGATATTCCAGATCATATTTATGTAGGTTGTATTAACATATTTTGTAGCAATTCAGTAAGTATATTCCTATTAACCATAGGTACAATATTATAAGAAATTATAAGACAAGTTGCATCTTTTACCATGGAAATTTAAAAAAATCATGCTTTAATGTTTCTATCCATAAACCATAGTTACAAAATTTTGTTATTATAAGAATGATATAAAAAAATTATAAGGCTAATAATGTGACAATAATTCTATAGTTGAGTATCAGTAGCTTAGCTAAGTCCAAGCATATAGATATTGGGTTCGTGTCTATTAAAAAGAATGTATAAATTCATGAAATTAATAGAGATTACATTGATACAAGCTTTATAGTCACAGATCCTCTTACTAAAGCAGTGGTACATACAGTCATTCAAGAACACATCATCAGGATATGTGTTGTTTGTTTAGAGGATCATTGATTTCAGCGGGAATTTCGTAATAGGTTATGAGATATGTTTGTTATTTAGCTGTATACACTTGAAACTGATAAGAAATTAATATATATATATATATATATATATATATATAATTTTTATTTACGTGTCATTGAGTTCTCTTGCTTAGTAAGTGCATATCTGCTTAAGTAGGACCAATTCATAATAGACATGTATGATTAGTTTTCATATTCTTTGCATTCTACATGCCATAATAGATTCATGTAGTTTATTAACTGTGATAATATAATTAATATCACGTGTATTTGCTCACATTTCATTAAAGATATTTTGAGTCATTTACCGTTCATCATCATGTACGGGATTGTTCAGTTCATATATGGACAATATATTACGGGATATCCACTAATTAAATGCATCATTAAGGCCTAAAAATAATTTTGGTTAAGGATTAAAGAGGGACCTCACTTTAGTGACTAAGCACTCAGCCTTGTGAAAAACTTAATTGTGCTTGTAAAAGGGCTCGATTTGGAGGGAAATGACCTAAGTCTTTATCAATCTTTACTAATCCAATCAAGACACCTCGATTTGAAGAATGAATATTTACCTCTTTGGAACGCTAAAAAGATATCGGTTTAAAAAGACAATGACTGAAGTCCTCATCAAGATTTACCGAGCTCTTGAAGAGGCTTCAAACCTTTGGTAAGCTTAACTAAGCCCTCAAATATACCTTGGTTTGGAGGAAGAGGATTCAAGTAACTATAAGCTTAATTGATCTAATAAAAGGACCTCAATTAGAATAAAGAGGCCTTAATAATTTGACAAGCATAACCAAACCCTTAAAGGGACCTCAGTTTAAATAATAATTCCTCAATTTCTTGTTAAGCTTGACCGAGGTCTTAAAGAGACCTTAGTTTGGGTAAAATGGACTTAGTCTCATGAAGAAGCCTATCAAATTCTATGTTGTTCAATAATGACCATGTCCGACCACCTTCTTATGTCTCTGATTCAATTTGGTATCAGCTTGGCTCGACCACAACTTAGATTGGATTGAGTTTAAACTCAGTTTGGGTTGGTCTCAACTCAACATGAGTAAGTTTAGTTTAGCCTCATCTCTGTTTGGCTCAACCTTGGTTTATAAAATAAGATATCAAACATATGACAAGCTAAGCTGAGACGTTAAAATGACCTAGGTTTGGAGAAAGATGACTCATTTCCTTGGAAAATTGTATGAAAACAGTAGGAGAGGCTATATTATATATATATATATATATATATATATCTTGACTGATCTCTTAAGAATATCTCATCTTCAAAAGGATTCGTGTTTTAAATGGTCTCGGTTTAGAAAGACCTAAATTTGATCTTTTATGATTCGGTGGTCATTAAGATCCATGACTGAGAGGTTGTGTGCACGGGGACACATCGGCCAAATTATGAGCATTACTAAGTGATACCTAATGAATTATATGCATGATAAAGATCATAACATAAATTGAAAACTTGGAAGATGATGCATCGGTTAGACTCGCAACCATACATGAAACCTTATTACAAGAAGAAATATAAAAAACATGCACAAAAAATTGACCATTTGGAAAGGGACGTGAGTATGGCAATAAAACGACATGTCAAGTGAAAATGCTGCAAAATTGAGAGCATCAACCCTAGGAAGATTTGAATAGAGATGGCAGTTTAGAGCATTTATAATAGGTGAAAATTATAAAAGATAGAAAACATGGAAACATCACGTCAATCATTGCAATCTATTATGAAATAATTATAATAATATTCATGTCCTAAGTAAATATCAGTTTTTTCTTATTATCCATTAAATCCTTAAGCGAGTTTTTATCTTATTAGTCATGATATATCTCGTTTGCGGTACAGTTTGACGGTTTGAAGTTCTAAAGTATTTATTTGCAATTTACACATAACATTAATCTTATGTAAATAGATGACATGTTTACATCTCATCACGTTATAAATATCTGAGTGATATTTGGGATAGATGGTGATGACGCGGCGGAAATAAAAGAAGAAACAATGATAGATGAAACCTTAATTCAAAGGTAACATGATGAAACCCGAATCTAAGGATAACAAAGATTGAAATTTTCAGAGATAAAAAATATATTATTCCAAAAACTTAAAATAACTTAAGGCATATGAGGCTTTATATAAGAGATTCTCAAAAACCTAAATTATAATACAAGGAAATAAAATAAATATTTTAAAATCAAATCAAATCTTAATATAATTAGATTTGATTTAAATACATAAGATATTTGAATAAAATTAAATTAAATTAAAAAGGCTTTTGTTTGGACTTTCTGGGCTACATCAGATGGTATAATAATGACTCGATATCATTGATGTCTCAAATTTCTGAATGGAACTAACATCATTCATATAGTTTTAAATCTGAGAAAACAATATGTGAACATGTAGACTACGTATATCCAAAAGTTAAATCTTATAAATATATGTATTATACCACTCAATCCATTCCAAAGATTAAAAACAATCACATATAATTCTAATATAATATAATTCTAGCATAAAATCTAACGTTTTAAAAAACTTCAAAAGAACATAAAATATCTAAAAAACTTTATATATATATATATATAAAGATTTATCATGTCCATAAGTGATATGATTGTGTACTATTATATAATGACTTGTTATGCTTTTATAACAGTTCGTTGTCATTCGATAACATATGGTAACCATCTGATAATATGCTTTAGATAATGTTTTAATAATGCATTGTAAAGCCTCACATTGGTTAGATATGGGAATTATTAATGATAATAAGTAATAACATATCTCAACTAGTATGAGACGTTTTGAAAGTGGACAAAAAACAAAGTCGTGCAGACATCTGGGCCTAACATGGACAATATCATACTAGTACGGAGATCAGGTTGTTCATACTTATATATGAAGGCAGAATATCTTATATTCCTAAAAAATAGTATTAAAGCTCCATGTCTAGACGATTACAATATGGGTAAAATTCTCATATGTCGAACACGATGAACCAATAACCATACTAAATGAGAATGATATACTCTATAGATTACTAATATGACCTAGTTTGGAGTGCTCGTGACTCATCAAACGGTGTGACTTAATTGGAGTTTATCAAGATAATGCTACTTGATTGAAGTGTCATTAAGGAACATGCAATATGGTCTGATAAGAGTGAGCATATAGATCTTCAATAAATCTTTATGGCTTAGGTGGGGAACCTTGGAGCAAGCTGATTAAAGTGAGATGATCTAAGTCAATTAAAAGGAGGTTAACGTGATATTTTGTTCGGTATGAGGATTTATTGTAAACGACCAAAGTCCCACATTGGTTAGACATGAGAATGATCATTGGTATATAAGTAATAATATATCTTAACTAGTATGAGGCATTTTGGAAGTGAACGAAAAACATAATTGTGCGGGCCTTTGATCTCAAAACGGACAATATCATACAAGTACGGATATTGCACTGTTCATACTTATATACAAAGGCTGAATATGACATACCTATATTTCTACCATATTCGTTTTAACATTGTTACAAAAAATTCTATAATAATACGGTGTAAAAACAATTATTTACATCACTAATAAAAAAATGTGAATGTGAATGTAAAAGTTCTATAACAAAATAACTAAGACAAATGTTTTTTTATTGTACTGTTCATAAATATATGATTTTTATTAGTATGTTTCACAAAATTTATAATTGAGAAATTTTTGTATTTATCACCAACTGCTCAATGTAGAATTTTTATTGATTAAAACTTATCAGTTGTGGCTACACTGTTTCATATTATATTAATTAAATAAACAAAACGAAAAATTACGATTTTATACTATGAAATATATAAATTGTCAAAATATTTGCACTAACAACTATGTTTTGGTGCACACAATTAAATTTATAATATATATTAGATTTTAAAAATAAGATAAAAAAACAATTGGTCGGGTTATTATACGGTTTTGGATTGATAGTTAACCATAAACAAGTAGTTTATGTAAGCACACTAGTCCAATAGTGCCATTATATGTAATTGAGCTAGATGTTCTAAAAGTCCAATTGTATGACTATAAGTAGGTTCACTACATATTTTGGAAGTGGTGAACATTTCATATTATATTCATTATTTAGTGAATTTATTTCTTTATAATATATTTCTAGATATCTGTCTATTTTCTAAGTGGTCTTCTGACTAGGCTGGATCATCCGTGGCATCCTAACTAAATGGAATATCATGGGAAAAGACTGATACGCGGGTAGTATATTTCCAAAACCATCAACATAAAATCACTAATTACCATACTACTCACCTTTTTAAGCTATGTAAAATCTCAATATATATAAGGCTCTAATAAGGGTTGACGCACATTCTGGCTTTCGAAGCCTACTTGATCATATCTCCCTCCAGGCACAATTGGAAGAAAAATGTCAGGCTCATATAGTATATATAGCAAACATTCATGATTTAGTTAAGAATATGGATACAATACCTACACGACCAAAGTCTACAATCACTTAAGAGATACCGAGATTATCGATTTGAGGATGTTTATAGAAAGGTGTGCATGTCTTTAATACCATCATCATTATTCGTCTTCATCAAAAGAGAGTTTAATTGATCTTCATTTTGAATTATAGTTTGCATAAGGAATATAACATCAATACTTTCTCTCCAGATATCAAGGTCAGACGAGGGGTTGACATCATCCTAATATGGCTCATACCAAAAGGTATAAGGTAGAGCATCACAAGGTTCTGGAACCAGAAGAACATCCTCCGGTCTGACATCGAGAAGTAGTTCAATAACCTTATATGTAACCTTAACAACAACATAATGTGCGACCTCCTCCATAGCACTATGCATCATGTTTTTCAACCTACTCATCCAATTATAAACCTGGCTTGAGAACGAAATTAAGTGTCAAGTAGTACCATCCAAAACTTATGACCATCAATCATATTATCTAAATTCGTATTTCATGAGTCCTAACCGGCCTCATCCACTAATCTACAAATGATTCAATCAACACGTGAGATGTAATGATGTTGTCGAAGGTTTTTCTTAACTTCAGAGGTATAATATATTAAGGTTCTCTTTGTCACCTATGATTTTGTCTAGAAAATTGACCCATAAGTTTGATCAATATAAGATGAATATATACAATGAGTTTGGAGACCCCAAACATTATATTAAAGTTGAATCACAAATCAAGGTGGATGATATTATGCTTTTAAGAGAAAAAAAGCAAACACTCAGCCTCATACCCATTAGATCCCACTTCAACAACAATGATGCCTCTTTACCCTCTGATCCCCGTGACCCCTATATTCATTCATTAACCCTATTTCCCTCATCCAATCACTCATGTAAGCTCGACCTTTTATGACATTTATTTCTCTTATCTAATTAAAAAACCGCTCGGGAATGTTATGCAACCTCTCTTGCTTTAAAAAATAAATAACAATCAAATGAGGTTTCACGATTTGGTGAGAAAGTTGATGATCATTGCAATCATGGGCTTAGTTATAAATGAGGATATTGAAGTGTTTGAGTTTTCCAAAGGAAAATGTTTAAAGTTTGGTAATACTATTCAGTTAGACTTCAGACTATCATGCTATATTTTTTAACTAACAACTTAAATATTTTTTCTTGGAAATTTGATATTGTAATATGATTACATCCAAATATTATTTGTCACAAACTCTCAGTTAATCCTAACATTTGGCCTATCATTAGGGAAATAATACATTTCTCTATTTAAGAATCATAGGTTACTATGGCTGAAGTGGACTGGTTGTCGAGGTTCAGGCATATTAAAGAATCTATCTACCCATTATGGACGCCAACCCAATCATAGTTCATTTTTTTAAATGGTGAATGTGTGTGAACTTTACTAACTTGAACGGATCATGTGTTAAGTAGCAAAATTTTATCATTCATGGATGCCTAATCAGGGTACAACCAGATTTAGATATACTCAATGGACAAAAAATGCATTACTTTCATTACTGGTCGAGGCCATCATTACTATAAAGTCATGCGCTTCAGATTAAAGGATGTAGAGGCTACTCAACAAGTACTTTGTAATCATATAGGTTGAAATATGAAAGTGTTTATTGATGATTTTAATTTAAGATTTCTATGGCCCATACCATGTCAGATACTTATAAAATATATTCACAAACCTCAGCGACATTGACTTGAATTTGAACCCGAAAAAATGTGATTTTTGGGTTTGGTCATGCAAGTTCCTTAGGTTCATAGTAGGTGAAATGGGTATAGAGATCGATCATAGGTTCATATATTATTTCTTAGATAGATGTTTTCACTTTTGTCGAGTATTGTAAAAGCACAACTATTTCCAATGGTCTGAAAAATGCAACCAAACCTTTAATAAGATAAAATAATATTTGTCTTCACCATAAGTTCTTTGAAAACCCGGATCAGTTCAGTTCGGAAAAATATTATTTTATCTTATTAAAGGTTCGGTTCGGACAAATGTATCTCTAAGATTATTTTCTTTTTTATTTCTTTTTATTTTTTTTCTTATTTAGGTTAATATATATTACCGGCATTCAAATTTTAAAATTAAAATTTTTTATGCTTGATGTTATAACGAATTAATATATTATTAGTTATCAAATAATAAAATTTATTATTCTAGCAAAATTATAATATATATATATATATATATATATATATTATTCTACCAATATTTTTTTATATATAATAAAGGTTCAATATTTAATTACATATATATTATTCTAACAATATATTAGGTCCGATTTGGATATTAACTATGGGTTTCGTTCGCGGGTAACCGGGTAGATAACCCGAACCCGCGGGTTCAGGTTTTGTTATGGAAAAAAAATACCCATCGGGGTTTAGGACGGGTTCGGGTATCGGCTTTATACTATGGGGTGGGTATCAGGTATATTGAAAATTGTCCCCTATCCGACCCGTTGTCATCCCTAATCGAGGATGTGCACCATTTTATACGATACAACCTCCAAGCTACTAATAATGATGCCAAATATGATGCATCAACCTCATGATTCCGACTAGCTCGATTTATGGTGCTAAGCATGTAAATAAATTATGCTCTTAAATGGAGGAGTCCAAAAAATACACTCTTATACATAATGTTCTAAAGAGACTAGCAAGTGAACATGAAGAAATACACTTTTAAAAATTTCCGAAGACCAAGAGTTCATTGGTCGATTCCTTATATTCACGATCATGCTCAGATGCATCCTCATGGTTCATATTACATGATTTCTCATCCATAACAGAAGTGGTAAACATCTCCAGTGACATCATAACTGAAATCAATGTCATAGATATAGAGGTGGATCGACAAAGCGAGCTAAATAAATGGTTAAAAATGTGATACCGACCAACGATTCGTCAATGTCATACGTAGGTCAACAATTCTATTGAAAACGCTATCAAAACCTCTTCTTTTTTTATTGTCGGGGGGCTAGATTTTATTCGACATTTTCTTAAGGTGTTATGAGGCTGAAAGTATGTATCAGTAGGAGTTAAGTATTTACTTAAATGGGTTGCAGTCGAGCCTCTAGTAAGGATCAAAGTTAAAAATAATATTTGTTGCAGGTCTAGAATACCGAATATGATTACCACTAACAATGGTACACAATTTTAAAACGTTCAGTTTGTGTTGTATGCTAAAAAAATAGGCTATCCACCAATACGTTTTAACGTTCTTCCACCATTATCTTGCATAAGGAAGTTTATGCTATTTAGGTCATCTATCATGGAGTTAGGAAGAAACTTTACTGATTATTGCATATTCTCATAGATATTTATGCACACTACAAACATAAAAGTTGTATTACATGAACTAGTCTCAAACCTGAAAGAGTTGAGTGGTAGGAGTCCATGACCGTTCAACACACTTGGATGTGCTCTGATATCTCGATAAGGTTCAGCTATCAAAATTAGGTTTCTATCTCTAATAAGTAAAAAATGAATGTGAAGATAAATACACTTGTAAATAGTTAAGAGACTATAACAACAAGTAATTATGAACTGCATGGTAGTCTGAGAATTCGAGCAGCAGAATCCTAGAAAGTATCAGGTGGGTCAAGCAATGCGGGAGATCCTAAGGGCCAAAGGGGCCTAGCTGACGATGATGTAAGAAGTAAAATTCTTACAAAAAATGAATTCACGACGAAAAATGCGACACTGTTATTCAAAAACTCAATAACTCATTCTAAAACAAGTGAAACAAAAATAAAAAATAGTTTGGTATTTATAGACGAGCTCTGGAACACTCCTACCTTATTCACTAATCATTACTACATAAATAAAATTGAAGGGTCACACATCATCGTCGTATCTTCGACACAATGTTTGATATCACCAATATAGTTGCAACATGTGTCATCTAAAAGTTGTCATTAGTGCACAGGATAACTTGAAACGTCGAAGTTTCTTACAAGCTATTCAGACTCGTGTTTTTTAAGCATTTAGAAAAAATCGATGCTCAAAACAAATCAAACATGCATAGCTAGCACAATATCGAGCATCTTGTCATCATAGTTGTATGTCTATGACATTTCTTGACTCTTTAAATGTCTGGACGAGATGGGCTTGAAAGATATGACTCATTTCTTACAAATAATCATCTTATAAGATTTACTAAAAAAAAAATTATCGATTGAATCATTATGAAAATTTAAATCGGAAATTAAATTAATAGGTAGTTATAAACAAACGAATTGATATATTAATTAATGCATTAATACTTATTAAAATTACGTTTTATGTGTCAAAAGCTTAATCTATGAATAAATATTTCATTTGTATTAAAAATGGTAAATAATTAAGATAATAATTAAACACTCGTTCAATAATAACACAATACATTAGTATGTACTCACATTAGTGCATTAGCATGTATAAAAAATAATAAACATTTGTATTTAAAAAAATTATTATATATTTGAGAAAAAAAAGAGTAAACGTTTGACCAGCTCTCAACCGTACAAATACTCTATTTTTTATACTATTATAATAAATTTAAATTATTTATTAAAATGCAAGTTGTTTCGTTGAATTAAAGTCGGTCCATCCATGACAACGATTGACTCACATGTTAAGTCCGCGTGTGTCAGTCGCCTATTGGGTCTGCAATTTTGTTGGAATCTGAAACACTACACCCCTCTGGCTCTGACCAAGTTAGGACTTGGGAGGTAGTAACCGGGGCAGGGTGGCTTTGACGGTTCCCGAAACGCTACAAAAGTTTGGGTCCCAGCCAAATACTATCAATTAACGGGAAAATACGTTCCATTATTTGATTTTAACACTTGACGAGGGAACAAACAAATGTAAATGTAAATTATAATAAAAAATTACGTCGCCTGAGAGATTCGAACTCTCGCGGGGAAACCCCATGTACTTAGCAGGCACACGCCTTAACCACTCGGCCAAAGCGACTTTGTGTTAAGTGTTATCTGGATGATTATTGATTCTTAAGCTTGAACCAATCCATCTTCTCCTACTCCATCCATCCGTATCTTAATTATGTGTTCAATTTGATTAATATTTGTTTGTAAATAATCAGTAGTTTTACTTTTTACTGAGAATATGATAATTCGTTTAAAATATTTGAATTGTTGTATTGACACTCCAAATATTTGAATCGTACTGGTTTATATCGGTCCCCTTTCAGCTATTTGTATTTTTTATTCTTGTTTCGTCGTTGATTTTTATTATATTTGACGATTTTTTTTTGGTTTTTATTGAATTAGGTTGATCTATAGTTTAAATTATTCGGATCCAAAAATATTTATGGGATGTAATTTTGTGCTTTTGTTCAAACTTACATTTGTTGAATGTCGTTATTGTTTTAATTATGTGATATATGCCTTTGTTTTTTTGGATATAACAGTTTTGGATTCACATAGCTCAAAGATATTTACAAAGTTATATGTTTTTTCGTTTTTTTTGTGGTTTTCTGACCTAATATATTTAGGTTCAGCCAGGATTAATGACCTAATCTATTTGGGTTTAGTCTATTTTCGTAATTTATGTATTCTCGTTCAATCTATGTGGCTCCATCTTTTAGTTTGTACTGTTATATTAGACTTAATGTTATTCTCCGGAGTATGTCGCGGACACATATGTATGAATTGTTATATTTTGTTTGAAATTGCATCAGATTATTATAACAATTGTCATGGCAACGTGAGCTCATTATAATTTTCAAATATAGTTATCAACCGCCTTGACAAGAAATCCGACAAGTCGAGCTACCGACTTTAAAAGAAGCGCTGATGGGAAAACAACCCACTGTAATTTTTTATTTTTTATTTATTTTCTTTTATTCAAGTATTTTCATTTCAATGTTAAAAAAAATCAATGAACAATATTTTTGAAAAAAATTTGTTCATTGTCGAAAATATTATTACAAAAGATATTCACAATTGAAAAAATAAGTAAATTTAATTTTAAGTATCGTTTATGTTTTTTCTCGATGTGTTGAAGATATGAGTTATAATTTTATGATGTTCAACTTTACCTACCTATCACTGGTCCCTTCCTTTTCTTTCTAATTTGTCTTATGACTGAACCACGTAACTCCAACAATTTAACTCTAATTATTTTCGCAATTTGTTTTTGTTCTTAATATTGGATACGATATTAGATCTTAAGTGTGGGATAATGAGATATATGTAGTTGGAAAAATATCACAATTTTTTATTATCATTTAATATTATAATTATAATTCAAAATTTTGAGCTTTAAAAAAATGCATGTTTAGATTTTTATTTGATTTGGTCTTTAAATTTATTTCTGTCTATAAGTTTATTAGTTAAAAGATAAAAAATGAGTTAAAGTACACAAATAAACTAAAGTTGAATAAAAACTTTAAGTCAATAATATAAATAAAATAAGAAAAAACTCAAATAGAAATTAATTATTAAAAGTGAAATAAATAAATAAGATTTTGAATTATAATAGAAAAATAAAAAAAAATAAAAAATAAAAAATATTGAATTTAATTAAATCAAATCAAATCAGAGATTTTGTTATCATTAAAATTATTAATTTTTTTTATTAATGAGTAACTTGTTTTTGTTACAAATTCCCCTCATTAGGAAAAGATTAGAAGGAAAATAAAGAAATCGCTTAGGTCAATAACTTTTTGATATATTATTATTATTAAAACTATGAACAAGATTGACGATGCTAATTTGTTTTGATCGAAGATAAAAAGATTTATGTATATATATATATATATATATATATTTATTATGAATTAATTTTAAATTTAATCATATCTCTCTATATTTGTAGTATTGTTATTGTACATAATGTTTTTAGTTACTTGCAGGTTTATTTGATTTGTGTTAGATATAGGTTGGGACGGCCATATAAAATCTAATTCTAAAATAAAAAATATATCATTGAGTTGAATGAGTAGTGTGTTGCGTAGCCATGATTTGATCCTTATGGGGTCCTGGTTATCGTCCAAAAATGAAATAGCATAAAATAAAATAGAAGTTTAGGTTTTTATGCATCATGTATGATTTTTTTGGGTTAGTTTGGTTAACTAATGTTTTTCGTATTCATAAATCCATTATCTATTGGTTATTTTCTTGAGTATTTTTCCAATTTATAATCATGAACACACGAAAATTATCGGGCTTCACGATGCTGCCTCACATTTAGGTATTTTCATCTTATTCTTTTTTTTACTTATCTTCATGTATTGTGTGTATCTTGACACGTCTTTGATTGCGTTGAGATTTGTAGAAGACGACAAATCTATGATATAGTCAATGTTAAAATTAGGTTCTTGTTAAAGGGAAAAAACAATATACATAGAAAGGGTTTAAAGCAATCCCTGAAATTTTCTAAGGGAGATATGCAATCATATATAATTACTTAGGTTCGTGTTTAATTATGTTTTCCTTTCGTCATCTGAAAGTTCAACATAATTACTTAGGTTCGTGTTTAATTATGTTTTCCTTTCGTCATCTGAAAGTTCAACATTTTGTGGCTTTGAAATTTAATTATTTTCTAAGGGAGATATGCAATCATATATAATTACTTAGGTTCGTGTTTAATTATGTTTTCCTTTCGTCATCTGAAAGTTCAACATTTTGTGGCTTTGAAATTTAATTTATCTTTAACTAAATGTTTTATGAAACCATATGTTATGATTCGAATCCGTAGTCAATTATATATTTGATAGGAAATCAAATTAATACAAGAATTCATCCTTTTTATTTTAGAATTAGTCCTTTCTAACCTCCGTTCAAACCTCAGCCCTCCATTGGTTTGAACCCGAGATCTCTGGGTTCCTACCTCAGCCTTTTCCACTAGGACATGATAATTTAGAATATTAGATTAGTTTATTAACAAAATATAGATAAACTTGTGGGTTTCTAGGCACCACGGACCCCACCGTGGCTCCGCCTTGCGATCATGATCTAATGAAGTCTTAACTAGTTTTTTAGTTTACATGAATTAATTGTACGAGGTAAGGAACTAGAGATATAATTGGTCATACAATTTTTTTTTACTCATGATCGAAAGATAAAAACATCATTATAAAAGAAAACATGACTTTGGAAAAAAAAATGTTTAGATTTAATTTAATTTATTATTTAAAATTATTAATAAAATGTATATACATGTTTTAATAATTCTTGAATTATTTTAATATTAACCACCTTAAACTTGATAATTTATTTTATTATTCTTGAATTCTAATATATCCTTATGAGAAACTATAATAATGATTATCAGGCTTGAAATTCGAAAAAACAAAACTTTTCATGAGAGAATACCAATTATCTTTGGGAGAATAAGGATATGAATAGCTTAGGGGAAAATCAAACTTAGAGGACTTTGTGAGTAAATTTATCGAATCTTCGATAAAGAATGAATCAAATGCAAAAAAAATGGAGATTTCGTAAAATCAAGAGCTTCATTTGAAAAACTTAGAAGATAAAATGGATAACTTCATAAAGATTACTGAAAATTTTATGAGAAATCAGAGAATTCTCTATCAAAGCTTCAAGATTCTACACAAATTCAGTATTGATCAATCCAACATCTTGAAGTTCAAGATGACTGAAACCAAGCTTTGTTGTTGGACAAATATAACAAACATTTGTTTGATGAATTTAAGAAAAATCATCAAGAATAACATAAGGATATCACTCTTACATGTGTTATCCAAATAGAACAACCTCAAGTAGAGAAGAATGTTGAATATGAACAAAATATGGTTATCATAATATCTAACTCCGACAAAGATATTAAACATCATGATTATAGCACATAAATAATTAATTTTCAAATTGTTTTTACTTTCAACAATCCAACTCCCAACAAGTTATTTAAATATTATATTCAACCAACACAATGCCAACTACAAACGAAGTCACTTGTTCTAGATCTGCAACGATTATCATGGTAACGTGAACGCATGACTATATTCAAAGATAGTTATCAGCCACCTTGAAAAGAAGAGTTGAAGAAAGATCGAGCTACTGACTTAAAATGAAACGCTGATTGGGAGGCAACCCAGTATTAACTTTATTAATTTTTTTTATTTTTTTTTATAGTATTTTTAGGGTTTTTTCAGGCATGTTGACAATCTGCTTTAGATTTATTTTTAGTATTTCTATTACTTGTTCCTTTTCATTCTTTCTTTCATTTTTCACATTTGGTGGAACCAACTAGATTCTACACTTCAAACTCCAATCCCACAATTCCAACCCCAAACATATTTATCAGGTACCATTGTTCCTTAATCTATTTCTTTATGTTCTTAATACGTGGGAAACTATTAGATTTTAAGCGTGGGGTAGTGGAAAATTATTGAACAAAAATAACACAAAAATAATAATATATTTATCATTTAATATTGTATATTGTATATTTTAGGACATCATAGATTGATTCAAACTTGTGAAGTGACTTTCAAGTTCAAAGAATTAATAATTTCATGTTTAGATTTTTATTTGATTAGGTCTTTAGATTATTTTAATATAAGTTATTAAAATTAATTATATTACAAATTTACTCTTAGTGTTTTTTCCTTACATGGAAATTAACTTACTAATATAATAAATGTTTTTTTTTAAAAAAAAGAACAGTTATCATTGTAAATAAAAAATTAGAAAAAAAAATATATTATTTCTTAAATAAAGAGGTTGCATAATTCTTTATTGAATTATCCGGTCCGATCTCTTTTTAATGTGGTCGAGATTTGTGTACAAGAGGAGTAAATTTATGTTAATACTCAGATGTGACTTATCTAGTTTTGTAGTTTAATTAGTACAAGTCAGTAAATACTTAGGGGGTGCTTCATCACATAATGCTCATAACCATGTGGGAGAGGTTTCACTGATCTAAATCTCGTTAAATAGATTAGTTAGAAAACTAAATTATACATTGCACAAGTCACATGTATATATATATATATATATATATATATATATATAATTACATCATTACTTTTCTAAGTTTTATATGTCCTCGGGGTGCCTTATCACCTAATGACTTAATCCAACAAGTTTTGGATTCATTAACTATCCCATAGAAAATGAATGATATTTATATATATATATATATAAGAAAAAAATGAAAAATACAATTGCCAATGGTAAGAAAGAAAATTGATATTATTTTGGTTTATTAATAAAATGTTTTGAAAAATATTCAAGTAAATAGTATATTATTAAAGTTTGTTTTTTCAAAGCATGTTGAAAATTCTTTAGATTTCTTCAAATTTTTATCTATAAGATGTGGTTAGGAATTTTTCACTTGATTCATTAGCTTGTTTTGAAATTAAGAAATTTGGTCTTAATTTATACCATGGGATAATATAATTTAATCATACTTTTAATTGTGATATTTGTTTTGCTCGGGACTAGAAAATTAATAAATGTGGTTCGGTAACGAAGTTTGGGCCTAAAAATGTTTAGGGACCGAACTATATTTAATTGGATTTCACATATTATTGTAATTTTGAATCATGATTTAGGGCAACTTCTGTTTAAGCTCTCAAAACTCTACTTCAAAAGTAGTTTTCGATAGATTGAAATATTTTCTCTGAACTTTTGAAGTTATGTCTGTTAGGTGCGACCGAAGTCCCACATCCCACATCGGTTAAACATGGGAAGAAAGGTCAGTATATAAGTTAAGAATACAACTCCATTAGTGTGAGGCCTTTTGGAAGTGGACCAAAAGCAAAGCCGTGCGGGCCAGTGGGCCTAAAGCGGACAATATCACACTATTCTGGAGATCAGAGTATTCTTGCTTATATACCAGATGGAACGTGATGTGTTCCCTACAAATGGTATCAGAGCACCAGGCCCAGACGGAACGTGGTGTGGGTGAAATTCTGCGAACAACATACCAGAAGTCGAGAGCCATACTCAAGGTGAATGATTTGCTGGATAGATGGAGCGTCACGGCTCATCAAGCAGGTGGCTTGATAAAGGAGCAGCGCAGATTCATCTAAAGATGGAGCGCCACGGCTCATCAAGCAGGTGGCTTGAAAGGAGCGGCGCAGATTCATCTAAAAGATGGAGTGTCTGATAGCTCATCAAGCAGGTGGCTTGATCAAGGAGAGGATTGTTAGGTGCGACCAAAAGTTCCACATCCCACATCGGTTAAACATGGGAAGAAAGATCAGTATATAAGTTAAGAATACATCTCCATTAGTGCGAGCCAGTGGGCCCAAATTGGACAATATCACACTATTCTGGAGATCAGAGTATTCTTACTTATATATAAAGGCGGACCGCTTTTGGCCCACTGGCCCGCACGGCTTTGCTTTTGGTCTACTTCCAAAAGGCCTCACACTAATGGAGTTGTATTCTTAACTTATATACTGATCTTTCTTCCCATGTTTAACCGATGTGGGATGTGGGACTTTGGTCGCACCTAAAAATCCTCCTCTCGAACGAAGTACCACTCTAGCCTCCTCTCAATTGACTTCCATCCGCCTACTCTAGTTAGGTGGAGAGAAACCTGAACACTAGAGCCGCTCCTTGATCAAGCCACCTGCTTGATGAGCTATCAGACACTTCATCTTTTTAGATGAATATGCGCCGCTCCTTTATCAAGCCACCTGCTTGATGAGCCGTGGCGCTCCATCTTTAGATGAATCTGCGCCGCTCCTTTATCAAGCCACCTGCTTGATGAGCCGTGGCGCTCCATCTATCCAGCAGATCATTCACCTTGAGTATGGCTCTCGGCTTCTGGTATGATGTTCGCAGAATTTCACCCACATCACAACCCTGCGCCGCTCCTTTATCAAGCCACCTGCTTGATGAGCCGTGTCGCTCCATCTATCCAGCAAATCATTCACCTTGAGTATGGCATCATTCACCTTGAGTATGGCTCTCGGCTTCTGGTATGATGTTCGCAGAATTTCACCCACATCACAACCCACCACATCGCGTTCCGTCTGGGCCTGGTGCTCTGATACCATTTGTAGGGAATATTAGGTCAGTATATTCCGCTTTTGTATATAAGTAAGAATACTCCGATCTCGACAATAGTGAGATATTGTCCGTTGTGGGCCCACCGGCCCGCACGGCTTTGCTTTTGGTCCACTTCCAAAAGGCCTCACACTAATGGAGATGTATTCTTAACTTATATACTGATCTTTCTTCCCATGTTTAACCGATGTGGGATGCGGGACTTTTGGTCGCACCTAACAATCCTCCTCTCGAACAAAGTACCACTCTAGCCTCCTCTCAATTGACTTCCATCCGCCTACTCGATGACACTGTGCCGCTCCTTGATCAAGCCACCTGCTTGATGAGCTATTAGGCACTCCATCTTTAGATGAATCTGCGTCGCTCCTTTATCAAGCCACCTGCTTGATGAGCCATGGCGCTCCATCTTTAGATGAATCTGCGCCGCTCCTTTATCAAGCCACCTGCTTGATGAGCCGTGGCGCTCCATCTATGCAGCACTCCATCTTTAGATGAATCTGCGCCGCTCCTTTATCAAGCCACCTGCTTGATGAGCCGTGGCGCTCCATCTATCCAGCAGATCATTCACCTTGAGTATGGCTCCTGGCTTCTGGTATGATGTTCGCAGAATTTCACCCACATCACAACCCACCACATCGGGTTCCGTCTGGGCCTGGTGCTCTCACAACCCACCACATCGGGTTCCGTCTGGGCCTGGTGCTCTGATACCATTTGTAGGGAATATTGGGTCAGTATATTCCGTCTTTGTATATAAGTAAGAATACTCTGATCTCCACAATAGTGTGATATTTTCCGCTTTGGGCCCACTGGCCCGCACGGCTTTGCTTTTAGTCCACTTCCAAAAGGCCTCACTCTAATGGAGATGTATTCTTAACTTATATACTGATATTTCTTCCCATGTTTAACCGATGTGGGATGTGGGACTTTTGGTCGCACCTAACAATGTCTACCCTAACTTTAGGTTTATGAGCTTTTCCTTCAATTGATATTTTTCCTCTATTGATACCGTATTAGTTTTTTTTATCTAAAATCATCTAAAGTGACAGGGCATGTTGGATTACTTGTGAAACAACAATGTTATATGTTGGATTACTTGACGGAACCCGATGTTGTGGGTTGTGATGTGGGTGAAATTCTGCGAACATCATAGTATATTCCGCCTTTGTATATAAGTAAGAATACCCGATCTCCACAATAGTGTGATATTGTCCGCTTTGGGCCCACTGGCCCGCACGGCTTTGCTTTTGGTCCACTTCTAAAAGGCCTCACTCTAATGGAGATGTATTCTTAACTTATATACTGATATTTCTTCCCATGTTTAACCGATGTGGGATGTGGGACTTTTGGTCGCACCTAACAATGTCTACCCTAAGGTTAGGTTTATCAGCTTTTCCTTCAATTGATATTTTTCCTCTATTGATACCGTATTAGTTTTTTTTATCTAAAATCATCTAAAGTGATAGGGCATGTTGGATTACTTGTGAAACAACAATGTTATATGGTACACAATTTAGTGCACACACTTCGATTCAGTGATGGTCTAAGTTGGAGTATCATGAATTGGAATGTCCTATTTATTCGAGATTGAGAGTATCCAATTGTTGTAAATATAATTCCAAATATCAAATGTAATCAAGTATAAGTATATTAGACCTAAGTGTAATAATTTGAGCCTCATTTAATATATAGTATAGATACTAATTGGATTGATGTAACTTCAAATGAGAGTCATTGAATATAAAATATCGATATTAGACCTTAAAGCCTATTAAGAATATATAAGTGTGAAATTGGTTTGACTCACTAGTATGATATCGTATGTTTTTAAGCTAAAAAATCTTCACAACTTTGTTTTTGGTATCATAATAGTGGGTGATATTAATCCATACTTATATATTCTTAATAGAAGCCAATATGGTAATGGTTTCCAGCCGACACTAGATATAGAAACTTTGAAACCTATAAATAATAAATAATAAAAGATAAACCATCTTTATTGAATAATTATATTCCCATTTATATTAAAAATTACTCAATAATATTTAAATTATAAATGAATAATTAAATATATTATACTAAATTCTATTCATTTAAACTTGGTATTGAGTTATATTTTGGGAAATGACACACTAAGTACCTTTTGGCCAAACCTATTACTATCTAGTACCCCAAAATGGGTTAATGTTCACTTAATACCCATCTCAATAAAACAATTCCCTTTCAAGACCTAATTTTTTTAATACTATAACTACCCTTAACCTAGTATATAAGCCTTATTTTGAGAATTAAAGGGTATTTTCACCCAATCATCAATTTTGAATTTTGAATTTCAAAATAGCCTCCACTCTCGATCTGTCTTCTCTTACTTTTTTCTCTCTCCTCTTCTTTTCTCTCTCCACCTTCGAACCCAATCAACAATTTTGAATTTTGAATCAGCCTACACTCTCTCTTAACCAGCCTTCACTCGTTCTCGACGTCGGAGTCGGTGGTCAAGCTCCATCCGTCGCTCCAACATCCACTCATGTTCCTCCCACTCTGACAACACCAACCACATCTCCACCGTCCTTAACCACCATATCTCCACCTCCCGCCGCCACTCCTCCACCAATATCCACTCCACCACCAGTATCGACCTCACCTCCTCCAGTATCCACTCCTCCTCTGGTGACTCCTCCTCCAGTCGTATCTCCACCTCCAACAACTCCCCCACCAACAAGTTTTTGTGAATCTGTTTGGTTGCCCAGAAATAGAAAGTGAATCTCTAATTATATTTCTCTTAGATTCTCTTATGTTAAGGCTTTGCGAATTGGAGTTTGAGTTATAGTGCCAATGTAAGTGTTGAAATTGTAGATATTACAGTGCATTTTTTTTTCTCGGTAGCCAAACAGATTTAGTGAAGACAATAAGTCAATGAAGAGAAATTTTTCTGACTCGAATTGTTTCTAGATTTATTTCTGTATCAAGTTTTGTCTCTCGATTTTGTCTGAAATGACGGAAATTCACTAAGTAGTTCAGTTTTTGTCTAAATTCTATAGAAGTAAAACAAGGAAATAATCAACTTCTGCATCGTTGGTTTCTAGTCAAACTATCAGAAATTTTCTCAGTAACCAAATTGCATGATGAAAAGCTTACAGTTATGTTACTAATTTAAACTTTTGTTCGATGTCTACAGATAAATATTTGCGGTGAATGTATTTTTTACCGCAAAAATGAACATCGTGTTAATCTTCTTGGCCGTTCTCTTTGTTGGAACTATTGTTTTGCCAACAATTTGTGATCTAGCTGAAGATAGACATGCACTACTTGATTTTCTCAACAATATAAGTCATTCTCACGCGATAAATTGGAATATCAACAACCTTGTATGTACTTCATGGACCGGGGTGAGATGCAACAATGATCGCTCTAGAGTTATAGCGCTCAGGTTACCAGGAATGAGCCTAAGTGGTCCAATCCCACCGAATACACTAAGTCGACTTACAAATATCCAGATCCTGAGTCTTCATTCAAACGCGTTGTTCGAGCTCCTGTTATTTTTTTTACCGCACAATAGGAAAAGCTTCTAGTTCTTTAGTTATTATAGTTATGTTATTATCTTCATAACTACTTTTAAAACAATGCAATACTGTGATTACATTGCTAGATATGTTATGATTACATTGCTAGATACTTGTTATATCATTTTGTAGTTGCATTGAAATTAAGTTTCTGATGCCACATGGCTAGATACAATGTAATATCTCTGCGATTGTAAGTCTACAATGAGATTGCTAGATACGTGTATATGAAGTTGCTAGATACAACATTTTTCAGACATGAACATTCCACTAACATGATGTACATGGACGTCCTAATCAGCATAAAAATGGTAGATGATTTGTAACGAGAATATCACAAGATTGCTAGATGGGTTGTAACGAGGTTGCTAGATATAGCATGTGAACATTGCTAGATACAGTATAACTACTTTGATACATTCAGTATCAAAACAATGGTAGATAGGTTGTAACGAGGTTGATAGATACAGTCGCATATCATTGCTAGATACCTTATAACGATATTGCTAGATACAACATCTGAACATTGCTAGATACAGTATAACGACTTTGATAGATGCAACATCATTTATAGTTGCATTGAAATTAAGTTTTTGATGCCACATTGCTAGATACAGTGTAATACCTCTATGATTGTAAGCTTACAATAAGATTGCTAGATACGTGTATATGAAGTTGCTAGATACATCATTTTCCAAACATGAACATTCCACTAACATGAAGTACATGGACATCATAATCAGCATCAAAACAGTGGTAGATGGGTTATAACGAGGTTGATAGATACATCCGCATATCATTTCTAGATACCTTATAACAATATTGCTAGATACAACATCTGAACATTGCTAGATACATTATAACGACTGATAGATACAACATCAAAAGATTTCTAGATGGGTTGTAACGAGGTTGCTGGATACAGCATGTGAACATTGCTAGATACAGTATAACGACTTTGATAGATTCAGCATCAAAACAATGGTAGATGGGTTGTAACGAGGTTGATAGATACAGCCGCATAAAATTGCTAGACATGTTATATAGACATTGCTAGATACGTTATAAGGAGATAGATAGATACAACAGTGTAACATTGCTAGACACGATATAAATACATTGCTAGATATAATAGTATAGGATTGCTAGCTAAGTTGAATTTATTCATACAATAAAAATGACAGGATCTCCCTATAAACTTTAGAAAAACATGACATTGGTAGAAATACTATAAAAATTGATAGTAATACTAAATTTGGTAGAAATTGATGAGTCCGAATTCGAAGTGCTCCCCGGAAGGGCATCCCAAAGTAAATCTCTCCGTAAACCGGACAGGCTCCAAGAACTTAATTCGGACAGGACTTTTGAACCGGGCAGATGACTTCGAACACTGCAAGCCTAAGGAAGTTCGAACTATGACTAAAGTACTAAAAAACCTAAACACTATCTGACTAAGCTACCTGCCCATCTGCTTAAAACTCATGGGTCTTTAAACATGACACGGGTCCATTAAACTTGACCCGAAAGCCCATAAGGGCCCAAATTTCATACTATAAATACCCAACCACCAACATTAACTATGGGTAACAAAAATTGACTGCTGCCAAGCTGCTCAATTCTCTCTCCACCTTGAAACACCTTGAAACACCTTGAAACACCTTCACACCATCCTGAAACACCCTCACGCCGCCTTAAAACTCCACTTCAAATTACCAGCCTACCCTCAGGCTACTTTTATCCTCACCAAATTGGCGACCACAGTGGGAGGCGACGGTGCCTGAATCAAGTATTCGAAACCAAGTAAAGAAATTCTGTCCGAATGAATCTGGATAATCCAGAGCTTCCACCAGCTTTGCTCGAAGTGGTGGAAGAGAACGATGAGTATACTGTCCAAGAGCGCGACAGGTTAAAACTTGAGATAGAAGCTCTGAGGGCTGAAAAAGCCAAGTTGGGCGTGAAAGAGAAATCCAAAGCATCAGCTGCTCACCACACCGATAACCCAAGGGAGCATGAGGTTTCCAAAACTCATGTGAGCACTAAGAAGACGCATGCCAGCTCTAAAAAGTCTCACCGGTCCAGGCCTGTGGAGAGTTCTGACTCGAGTTCAGAGTCTTCGGACAGCTCTTCGGACACTGAGGGAAATGAAAAGTCCTTGTCCTCTAGCAGTGATGAGGGACGAACCAAGAAGAAACAAAAGCAAGTTAAAAAGTATTCCAGAAAAAGAGATCACCATGGAAGAATGAAAAGGGATATTGGAAAAGGGTCATCTCACCACCGGAGGTATACAGACAAGATGCTGATGGATCCTTTTGCCTTCCATGATGAGCCAGGTATCTTTGCAACTCCTAATGAGGATACCGTGTTCAGTCGTGGAAGGAATTGGAGGCAGTCTCCACTGTCTTCTAAAATCCTGTCCGGAAACCTCCCCAAGAGGTTTGACAGCACCAAGATGGAGAAGTATGATGGTAGTACTGATCCAGACAATCATCTGGAGCAATTCAAGAACTTCATGATGAACTTTGATGATGATGATAAACTACTCTGTAGGGCATTCTCCCAGTCTTTTATGGGGGACTTCGACATAGACTTTGCTCCTCGGACAGCAGTAAAAGCTCAAGCTGTGGCTGATTTTCTGGTCGAATTCCATTCTGATAGGGATTCAGAACAACCTGCTGATTCAAAAGACAAAAAAGTGTGGATTGTCCGAACATACGAAGGATCCAGTACCATGGGATCTGGGGCAGGAATATGTCTCACTTCCCCCTATGGAGACAACATGTTCCAAGCTATTTGTTTTGCTTTCAGGGCATCCAATAATGAGTCTGAATACGAAGCAGCTATAGCTGGGTTGAAATTGGCCTACATTTGTGGAGCTAAAAGGGTCAAACTACTAAGTGATTCCCAGCTGTTAGTCCACCATGCCTTGGGCTTATCAGAAGCTAGAAAGGAACAATTGGTCAAGTATTTACTCCTCTTGAAAAATGAGGCATTGAAATTTAAAGCTGTTGTCTATGAGCACATTCCCCGGGTAGAGAATGAGCTAGCAGACTCATTGGCAACAATAGCATATACGGAGTCCTATCCATGGATCTGTGTGCTCGAAAGCCCTTCTATTCAACTTGATGAAGGTGAAAAAGAGGAAGTCTTTGAAATACAAGTAAACCGGCCTCAAGACTGGAGGTCTCCTCTTATGCAATATTTGTCCGATGGCATCGTGCCCTTGGATAAATCACAAGCCAGAACATTGAAACACAGGGCTCGTGGTTTCATTATGATTAGAGAAGTCTTGTACAAAAAGTCCTATAACAAACCTCTCCTACGCTGTTTAGGGGATCATGAGTCACAAATGGTTCTCTCTGAATTGCATGATGGTGAGGGATCAGCCCATTGTGGATTTAGAGCTTTGACAAGAAGAGTGCTTCTCTCCGGATATTATTGGCCATCAATTATGAAAGATGCTAAGGAGCTGGTAAGGAGGTGTGACCCATGCCAGAGGTACAGCAATGAAATTCATGTACCAGCCATTCCTTTGGAATCAATTTCTGAGCCCATCCATTTTGCTCGGTGGGGATTGGACTTAGTTGGGCCTCTCCTTGTGGCGTCTGGAGGGCGTAAAACCATAATTGTAGCTATTGACTACTTCTCGAAGTGGATAGAAGCAGCCCCCTTGGCAGGGACAACATCAAAAGCTGTCATAAAGTTCATTATGTCCAACATATGTTGCAGATTTGGTGTCCCCCAGAAAATAACAACAGACAACGGGCCACAGTTTGATAATAGAGAGATGGAGAGCTTCTGTACCTCAAGAGGTATTCAGCACTGCTTTTCTTCACATTTCCACCCTCAAGCCAATGGACAAGTTGAGGTGGCTAATAAAACAATACTGTCCGGTTTAAAGAAAAATTTGGAAGGGGCTGCTGGGAAGTGGCCTAGTTATCTACAAGAAGTCTTGTGGGCCTACCGGACAACACCTGGGGCTGCAACACAAGAATCGCCTTTTGCCTTGGTCTATGGAATGGATGCAGTAGCCCCCATAGAGAAGACACTCCCCTCCTTTCGAGTCTACAACTTCTCCGGACAGGCTAATGAGATGGCAATTAGAAATCAACTTGATTTAATTGAAGAAAGGCGAGTAAAAGCTCATCTTAGAATGGCACACTATCAAGGCTTGATGAGAAGCAGGTTTGCTTCTAAAGTTAAAAGAAGGGATTTTCAACCAGGAGACAAAGTATTAAGGAAAGTTTTCTTGCATACTAAGGAAAAGCTCTTCGGAAAGCTGGCCCCAACTTGGGAGGGTCCGTATACTGTGGTTGAAAGAATCAAGCCTGGGACATACTGGTTGGAAGACAAAGATGGCAGGGTTTTAACTCACCCTTGGAATATTGAACACCTTCGAATGTACTTGGAATAAAGCTTATGTAAATATTTACTTGTTTAAACATCCATGTAAATATTTGGGGGCATACCACTTCCTCTCTTCGGAGCCACAGAGAGCTTTCAATAAAACTTGATGCCTTCTTCAATAATTTTCTAAGTTTTTGCAAAATTCTGTTGCTTGTCATACTACCCGGACTGAAAGGTCTAAGGGCTACTTAAATTCTAGCCAGAGAAACTAAACACTCTCACAATACAATAACTCAAAGCTACTTAAATTCTAGCTGTCTAAAGTAATACAAATAATAAAAGAAGAAGATGGTTGAGTAAAATAAAAGCATCCATTCAACAACTTAAAGTTGCCTTGGCCTTCCACGGACTTTTTGAACAAGTTTGGGCACAGTACAAAAAACTGTCCGAATAATACGGACGCCATCACAAAAAAAGGTGCCTTGGCCTTCCAAGGACATTAGTTCAAACAAAAGATAAACAGAACAAATTATAAATTAAGGATGATCCTTTGAAGATGGCTCACCCTCATCCTTTTTCTTGCCCTTGATTTCGCTCTTCTCCTCGACAATCTTCTTACCCTTGGGGTCAATCTCTTCCTCACCTGGGCTCTCTCCGGTTTCCTCTTCATCACCAGACGAGGACACATCAGTGTACCCTTCATCAACCATGGTACAGTATGGGAGATCATCGTCATCCACATAACGCCATAAGTCCCCTAGTCTCCTCTTCGGGAATTTCTCGTGAAACAGGAGGACCATGTCAGACTTCACTTTTTCAATCATTAATTCTTCACTCCGTATCATCTCCCTGGCATAAGCGTTGATTCTGGCCTTGATCATGGCCTCTTGATCCTTCACCAAAGCAGCTTTCTCTTCAACAGCCTGAGTCACTGCATTCTCTAAAGCAAGTTTGTCAGTGGTCAGGTTGGTGACAAGCTTCTCCTTTGCTGCAGTTTCTCCTCTTGAGGCTGTCAAGTCCTTCTCCAGTCCGGACAGCTTAGCCCGGAGATCTTTTACGGTCTCTTCTAAAGAAGCAACTTTTGTGTTGCTTTCATTTTGATTCTTCTTTAGCTGTTCGTTCGACTCCTTAAGCAAATCAACCTTAGTAGCAGCAGTCCTGAGGTCATCGGACAACTTCTCCTTCTCAGACTTGAGGTCTTTGATGGTGGTTGCCTGACTTCGGACTTGCCCTTCCAAAGTAAGTACTGGCTGCACGTTGCTAAGGAGAGAATGGGCTATAACGTCCCTCTCACTGGAAACCATAAAAGTCCTACCATTGAAATTCACTGTGTTGGAACTACTTGGGGGAACATATGGCCCTGCGAACTCATCTCTGGACAGGCCAAGGAAATAATCACCTAGAGCACCTAGACCGGTGACATCCACTTCATCCATGTTAATCTCTCCCCTTTCAATCTCATCAGTATGGAATTCCATTGGAATCCCTTCATTAAGATTCCCTGGGATCTCTTCGGCTAACGTCGGATCGGTTGGGAAAGTGGGCTCCGGATCCCGGAGAGCGAGCTCTTCTCCTTGGGAAGTCTTTTTCTTTTTGACTTCCCTGTCAGCACTGTCACTTGCTTGCTTACGAGCCCGTTTGGAAGCCCTTGAAGGTTTTGGGGGATTCACTCCTTGTTTCTCGCTCTCCTGTTCTACCACTTGTAGAAGGTTTGCATCAACTTGAGCCTGGGCTAGCACCTCTGTGTCTGTTGGGGCCTCTTTCTCAGTATCCTCTACCGCTTTCCTGCCTTTCTTCTTCTTGCCCTTCATTTTACTTGGGGCTTTGGCCCGGGCAGGAAGGAAGAGGGTCCCATCCAGTTCATGAGACCTTCTCAGCACGACGTCTTCATCAGGTGGGGTGGAGAACTCCTCCCAGGTTAAGTCTCTTCGACCTGTGGTGTTCCACAGGTGAGACCTCGCTAGGTTCGCAGGAATGAAGGCTTTATGAAACCGGTTCTCCCAGTTCTCTGCGGCCCAAGCGTTGATTTTGCCACAGGTGACCTGTCCGGCCTTCAGATAGTCCCCGAACTCCTTTGGCAGCTCTAATAAAACAAAAGAAAAACCGATTAGTATAAACTTAAAGGAAAGAAAGATTCGAACAGAAACTCAAAATAAAAACTTACGATCGCTTCTCCATCTACTTCGAAGAAGGCTAGGATTCTCCCCGGTTTTGATTTTCTTGCCATTTTCCCATGAGCCACTGACAAACAAGAACTGGCTCCTCCATTTACTCTCCGATTCCAGGAGATCATCAACAGCTTTAAGATCGTTCCCCATGTTGAAATGATAAAAAGGGAACTGATGATGCTTGCACAAATTAGCCACAGCTGCAAACTCTTCCATAGGAAGAGGGATTCCAGATAGCCTCGACGCCATAATACATGACATCAAGGTGTACCAACCGTTGGGGCTTAGCTGTGTTGGACATAGCTTGACCAAGTGAAAATAGCGCACTATCTCCGGGTCCAGTGGGAACCTAAGTCCCCAATTGAATAGCTCCGTAAAGAAGACTATCTTATTTCTTTTGCAGTCCATCGGGGTCTCTGGATCGATGGGAATTCGAATCTTTACATTCTCAGGGATCCTCCACTTAGTACGCAGTCGTCCCAGATCTTTAGTATGGATGAACGCATACTTGGTCTTTAACAGAGATGAAAGATATTTGAGCTCGAACTTATGAAAACATGGCCCTACTCTCCCTTCGAGGCTCTCCGGCAGGTCCGGATGCCTCAGATATAAGTCTTCTTTGCCTTTCTTGGCAGCAACTCTAGCAGTTTGAGCTTGTCCGGACGACTCGGACTCAAATCTAACCTCCTCGGTGGAGTCCTCCATCCTCTCCTCCATTATTGTTGGGGGAGCTTCTGTAGCAACAGCCCGGGGAGGGTTGAAGCTTGGCACAGCTAATCCTCCGGACTGTTGGCTCTCTGAATATTTTCGACTTATCACCTCAGTTTGAGTTTCTGAGGTTGAAGTTTCTTTGGGAGGTAGAGGACTGCTAGCCCCCTGACCGGCCGGCCTTTCCCGGAGAGTCCTAATAGTTGCCCCGGACCCTGATTCGCTAGTGTTTTTGGAAGAAAGCCCTTTAACCAACCTACTTGGCTTTTTCATGATTAATTTGTCTGGGGAGTGGTCAGAATCAGACCCCATAACAATGAAAGAGAATTGTTTCCTAACACTTGTGGCAGTGACCCCCGGTTCAACAATAGGGATCGACTCTTGAACTGAAGAGCCAGATACTATGGGAGAAAGTGTTGATTGAAGGGGCTGGTTTCTCGACAAGCGACGCTGGAAGCCCTGCTGCAAGCCTTTTTTCCTTTTCAACTCTTTGAGCTTTCTCCAATTCTGAGAGGTTAAGCCAGCCGCCCTTGATCAATGCTGTTCTAGCTGTGAACATAAAACAACTAAGGAAATTTTGAAGTTTTAGAGAGATAAAGCTTTGGGTAAAGTGGCAGAGTGAAAGAGATAGTAAGACTGTGAAAGGTGAATAGAATTTATAGTAAATGTGAAAAAATGGGTTGATTCCTAGGAGAATCCGAAAAGTTGGGCAATGATTAAAAGACGGCGCTGATGTCATAAATGGCATTTAAAAGAGGTAACTTGTTCGAGAAAGTGGTGCAACTTTCGAGGTGAAAAAACGGCTAAAGTAACCAACCAGAGAGTGACACGTGTCCCACTAACTCTGACAAGAACCGTTTGGAATTCGTGACGATTGGTCTGTCCGGGTCCGTCCTCAACTCTCTTCGAATTAAAAAACCACTTCCTAAATCGGACTGTTTTTTCAGTTCTTTGACAAGGACACTTGTTCAAATACCTAAAAAAGGGGCTCCTGATGAGTCCGAATTCGAAGTGCTCCCAGGAAGGGCATCCCAAAGTAAATCTCTCCGTAAACCGGACAGGCTCCAAGAACTTAATTCGGACAGGACTTTTGAACCGGGCAGATGACTTCGAACACTGCAAGCCTAAGGCAGTTCGAACTATGACTAAAGTACTAAAAAACCTAAACACTATCTGACTAAGCTACCTGCCCATCTGCTTAAAACTCATGGGTCTTTAAACATGACCCGGGTCCATTAAACTTGACCCGAAAGCCCATAAGGGCCCAAATTTCATACTATAAATACCCAACCACCAGCATTAACTATGGGTAACAAAAATTGACTGCTGCCAAGCTGCTTAATTCTCTCTCCACCTTGAAACACCTTGAAACACTTTGAAACACCTTCACACCATGTTGAAACACCCTCACGCCGCCTTAAAACTTCACTTGAAATTACCAGCCTACCCTCAGGCTACTTTTATCCTCACCAGAAATGACTTACATAACATTTTTTATATCCTTAACACAATCAGATATGTTGCAATTGTTACTAAAGTTTCGAGTAATCGTCTTATACTAGCATCCAATTATAAATGAATCACACAATCCTTGTCCAAAAATATAAATTACATAAAAACATTTCTCCCAACACTACCATCGTCAGTTTGTGTTTAAACATTGAGGAAATGCTTAAATATTTCAACTCTTGTTTTGCCTTGCATATCCTTTCCATATTCTTTAGGAATATACCGTTTCTGAATGATGTATTTCGCGTACTTACAAACAAAAATCCCACAGCCAAGGCTGATATTCTCTTGTTTTGGATATCTCTCATTGTCTTGATTTTGTATCCACCTTTCACAGCAGGTATGTGTTTTTTCTTCATTCAATAGTCCAACTGAAAAATCAAGGAACACCTTGTTATAATGCGATTTAGGAGACTACTGCATTACTAGATACGACTTATGACATTGCTAGATACAGCAGGAGACATTGCTAGATACAAACTGAACTAGCTTGGAAAATGACCGGAATAGGTAGATAAGATAGGATTTTTTCTAGTAAGTCATCGGGTATGATTAAATCTAAAGATGGTATGGTACCTTCTCTTTTAATTTCATCAGTAAGATGCGAGGGCGAATCGAACTCACGAATCTCTCTCTTTGTGTTGTCTTTGAAATGGCTAATCCATGAAGTTCCTCCGTCAATTATCAATAGGAGTTTAGAGAAATCTCCTGTCAATAAAGTAAGAAACAAAGTTAAAGGTAAATCAATACACTATACTGTAATCTTCAAAAGAAACAAAAACACAAACAAAACAAGCAGTATTAACAGTAGATAAACCCTTCCAAGTATCTTTGCACCCTCCACAGGTAACAAACAAGAGCTTACCTATATTGGGCAACCAGTAAGCGATAACAGTAGAGGCCATTGCACCTGCGAATCCAAACCCCAGTTTGAAAGTTAAAACCCAAGATAAAAACAAATGCATGGCCAGTGAAATAGCTGCGACATATGCAATGATTTTGTTCTTGCTCTGAGCTTGAAGGAACATTTGGCATGTATAACAAGGAATATAGGAGAATACAATCACAAGAGTCCAATACACAATGTATTGCGCCACATGTACGATGTTTTCATCTTGGCTAAGACCTCTTAAGAGTGGAGTCGTAAAGATATACAAAGGTGTTAGACAAATTGCGGTAGCTGTAAGAATTATCCATGATCTTTGGAGGTAGATTCCCAGCATGTGGTTTTGTTTCGCTCCATAGGCTTGTCCACATAACGTTTCAAGCGCACTTGCCATGCCCAACTGCACATATTAACCGAATAAAAACGATTCATCTAGCCTGAATGGATGAGTTGAGACAACTATTAAAATGAAAAAAACACAGACAATCATAGAATAACAATTACTTAGCTCACGAATAATAGAAATCATACAAACAAAAGAAGCGTATTAGAGTTTCAAACTTGCTTAAATAGATCTAAATTCTGAAATATACTTATATACAAACTAAAACAATAGTACTTGTTTATGGAACAGAACAAAATTGTTAATGTAATTCGGTTTGCTAGATTTGTCCTTGTTATTTCTTCAATTCCCTATGAATATACTATGAATTACCAGTTAGTTACATTCACACACAGACAGTACGGAAGACGGCGAAAAAAACGTACCTGCTCGACGGAGACGGAGGCGGTGGATGGTCGACGAAGGTCTAGACAATGGAATGATCGGTATCGGATCGACAGTTACGGTGGCCGGAACGGTTATGGTTGACGGTTGAGTCGTAGAAGTTTCGGTTCAAAATCGACTTTTCGGTTCACTCTCGTTTTATGTGTTTCTCTCTCTTCAAATTTAGAATTGTGAAAGTGGAAAGAATTGGAACCCAAAAGTTAGATTAGAAGGTGAAAAAGTGGGTTTCAACCAAAAAAACCCCTTTTATACCCTAGAGGGTATTTTTGTCCAAAATATGGCTTTAAGTATTTTATGGAACTAGTCTAAAAGTGGGTACCATTTTGGTATTTGAAAGTTGACTAGGTATTTATGGGTAGTTTCCTCTTATATTTTTTATAATGTTTTTTGAAAGTTTAGATCTTAAACTGCGGTATCTGTGATGTCTCTTTTTTAGAATAATACCCCAAATTATTCGCACATTGAAAAAATTATCATATAGGTTAGACATTGTTCTCAAAGACATTTACATATAGCATGAATTTTGTTTTTTAAAATTCTTTAATAAATTTGGCATCTGCTTTTTTTTTGTCGATCTTTGATTATCGTACCAAGGTAGATTTCCGTTGTCATCAAAATTATTTTATCATAGTCATGTTCTATATTGTTTTTCTATTATATATTTGTGGTTACGTATGCTATATCTTTTTAGGGTTAGTTCCTAATAGGTGTATTAAATATTTTAAAATTCTCGGTAAGTATATTTTACTTTCTTAATTCCAATTAGTGTATGTCATATTTTACAGGACAAAATTACCCTTCCTTGCAAGGGTCAAGTCGCTCTATTCTCTTTCTCTCGAACAAATCACTCAGACCCTAAATCTAAGCTCCAAATCGCTCTATTCTTCTCCGAATCCAATGAAGACTCGCGAAACATAAACCGAATCCGGTGAAGACTCGAGAAACATAAACCGAATCCAGGTACGATTCTTGTTCTCATATCAATTCCCGTGTAGTTCTACGTTTCACGAGACAGATCCGTAACTTTGTAAATCGTTGAATGATTATCATAGATTCGCAAAACCTCTGTTTATTGTTCCGATTCTCAATATTTTTCTTCGATGTTTTGTGGAATTTTAATCTCCAATGTCAGCGAATCTTGTATGTATGGTGACTACCTGTTAGAATCGAGTCGAATTTTGTGAAATCGGTGAAGTTCAAGGTAGCTGAGTTTGTATTGATATAGAGTTATAGATACAGTTCGTTTATCGTACGAGTTTTTAGTGATTAAGTTGTGTGAAGTTCTAGGATTCGTTTGCAGAATTGATTTGGTTTACCTAATAGGGTTTTACTTATTTGTTGGGATTATCTGCACAAATAGTAGTTGGTTGTTGAAATGTACCTCGTATGTTTATCTAATAGTCACAAATTTTAGCTCTAGATTGTTATCTGAATCTGGTTTTCTCCTCCTGTGTCTATCGGTGTATCTAATCGCACTAGTTCTGTGATTTGTGCTCATAATGGTACAAATCTGTAGCTGTTTCGTTTCATTCATCTATTGACAGTCTCTTCACCGTGATTCTATTGTTAAGATTCTAATACTTTTACAAATCTAGCAACTAAGTATAATTCTAGTTAGATTATTAGTGCTACATGAGCTATATTCTGATTATCAACAGACCATTTCTCTAGTTTATGCTAAAAATATGGTATGATTAGAAGCTGAAATCTTATTGCAGTTTGAATTTGTTTAACGTTATTGTGATTTGTTTAACATTGTTGTCACATTCCCTTCAACGTTATATATCTTGTAATATATTGTTTGTTATTTTAACATTACAGGTTATAGATGCTTATGTTTCATACCTAGATAGTATGTATCAAGTAGAAAAAGCAGGAAACTCTGAAAGTGAGAAACGTAATATATGACTCGCGAAACATAAACCGAATCCAGGTACGATTCTTGTTCTCATATCGATTCTCGTGTAGTTCTGCGTTTCGCGAGACAGACCCGTAACTTTGTAAATCGTTGAATGGTTATCATAGATTCGCAAAACCTCTGTTCATTGTTCCGATTCTCAATATTTTTCTTCGATGTTTTGTGGAATTTTAATCTCCAATGTCAGCGAATCTTGTATGTATGGTGACTACCTGTTAGAATCGAGTCGAATTTTGTGAAATCGGTGAAGTTCAAGGTAGCTGAGTTTGTATTGATATAGAGTTATAGATACAGTTCGTTTATCGTACGAGTTTTTAGTGATTAAGTTGTGTGAAGTTCTAGGATTCGTTTGCAGAATTGATTTGGTTTACCTAATAGAGTTTTACTTATTTGTTGGGATTATCTGCGCAAATAGTAGTTGGTTGTTGAAATGTACCTCGTATGTTTATCTAATAGTCACGAATTTTAGCTCTAGATTGTTATATGAATCTGGTTTTCTCCTCCTGTGTCTATCGGTGTATCTAATCGCACTAGTTCTGTGATTTGTGCTCATAATGGTACAAATCTGTAGCTGTTTCTTTTCATTCATCTATTGACAGTCTCTTCACCGTGATTCTGCTGTTAAGATTCTAATACTCTTACAAATCTAGCAACTAAGTATAATTCTAGTTAGATTATTAGTGCTACATGAGCTATATTTTGATTATCAATAGACCATTTCTCTAGTTTATGCTAAAATATGGTCTGATTAGAAGCTGAAATCTTATTGCAGTTTGAATTTGTTTAACGTTATTGTAATTTGTTTAACATTGTTGTCACATTCCAGGTTATAGATGCTTATGCTTCATACCTAGATAGTATGTATCAAGATGATTTTGGTCTGATATTTATGTTTGTCTTAGTTTTAATATTACTGTTATTTCTCCAAAAAAAATTGTTTCTTTGTCAACAGGTTTTGAAAATGACTCGAACAAAAACTTGCGCTCCAAAAAGAACAAAAAGTCCGAAAAAAGTAATACCAGTCCGTCAACCCACGATATTTCGATCAAATCTAGAATCAGTATTTAAAGTATGCCAAAATTCTGGAATTACACAAAAGCATATTGACGCTACAAAACCCACTCCCTTTTACAATCTCTTAAACCGGATGTTTAGAATTGACGGTCAATTCAAGATTCGAAAATCTTGGGAGTTGACGATCGAGATTATTAAAAGGTACGACCAAATGAAGGATGGTTTTATCTTTGGAGGGAAGCTGGTGCATCTAACGAAAAACGATGCAAAGGTGATATATGGGTTGGACTGTGGGGAAAAAGAAATCAGAGTTTTCAGTGAAAGAAAAGTTAATAAAAACACAAGAGAAACAGTTCCGTCTCATATATTACAAACTTACTTCGCGGAAGTATTAAATAGGCAAGAACCTCAACATCTCACCAAGAAGAAGTTAAAGGAAAAGATTGAAGAGGTTGCCAAATTAAATAACGAAGAAGCTGTGAAAGATGTAGGTATAATGCTAGTCATGTACCTATGTCTCACATTATTTTTTTCAACTTGTGGGGAAAATCTGTCGGAAGGTCTTGCAAGATTCATAGAAAATGAGTTCCCTAGGCTACACACGTACGATTGGGCTGATCTAATTGTGAACAAATTAACCGACTCAATCAGGAAAAAACACAAAAGCAATCCAGCTGGAACAGTAGGATGTGTACAACTCTTAATTGTAAGTAAAATATAGATTATTTTATATAATTTTGAGTATTCTAATATTTTTTTACTGTTATACTAATAGTTGATATTTATTTGATTTAACGTTTGCGGCCTTTTTTCTTGGAGCACACAAGAATAAGAGTTCCACAAAATGATTTCCCAAGATGCCTACGATGGGTAGGAGAAACGGGTTTGAGACAACATGATAAAGTACAAAGCTTGTTTGAAGAGATAATGGAAGAAAAGGTAATACGTACATTTTCATGATTTTATAAATCTTAACTACATCAGACATGCTAATGATAAATACATCAACTTTACTGTTTTTATAAATTAGGTGATATAATTATTAATGTTAGTTTAGTATAATTTACTGTTTTTATGTTTTTAAAATAGGTAATAGATGGTGATTTATTACTTCTAGCTGACGAAGAAGACAAAATGAGAAGAGTTGAAACTGACAGTGGAGAAGGGGTCAGCGGAAAAACAAAGATTGAAAAGGAAGCAGAGGACGGCGAAGACAAAGATGATTTTGTTGAACATAAAAAGAATGATATTCTAAAAAACTGAAGGAGAACTAGAAGTGCATCTCAAATAATGAAGCTATTGATAAAGAGTGATGAAAAGAAAAAAGGAAAAGAGAATGTGGAGATGAATGATGTTCCAGCAAAAAGAATGAGAACGAGAAGTACCTCTCAAATAATGAAGCTGTTGGTAAAGACTAATAAAAAGAAAAAAGGAAAAGAGAAGGTGGAGATAGAGGCGGAAAGTGAGGAAGGAGAAACAAGTGAAGATGAAGAATTTCAAACATGGGAGAATGAAGCTGAAAGTGATGATGAAGACAAAAGCGAACACATTAGAAAAGATGAAGAGAAGAAGAAAGATAGCCCAATATCATCTAATGAATCGAAAGTTGAGTATATGATCCTGTTAACAGAAATCGAAGAACTCAAAAGTGCTTTGCACAAAACAAAGGTATTTTATATTAAAAAACTATTTATAAGAAATAAATATCATATTTAATACTTCGATTTTTTTCAGGAAAGCCTCGAAGAGTCAAATACAAAGTTTAATGCTCTACAAGTAGAGATGAACGGGAAAGAACATGTATAAAGCTTATTTTTTTAACTATTTTATTACTGTAATTCATATTTTACATTTAGTCATATCATGTATAACAATATTAATGTTGTTATTCATGAATAACAGAGAATCAAGGAGCTTGAAAACAATGTAAAGACTCTAAAGAAAGAAGTGGCTGAGCTAAAAGATATTGTTGATAATGATGATTTTGAAACAAATCCAAGAGATTAAGCATTGAAAAAAGTCAAAGAATCGACAATCAAAGATGCCAAAAACAAGAAACTTGCATCTCGCTCTTCATTGGTAAGAAGAGTTCAGGAAAATGTAACCAGAAAAAAGAAAGAGTTCCCCGATTTTTATATCCAACAAGTGAAAAAAAAGCAGAAGAAAGGGGAACCATCTACCAAGGACAATGAGAAAGGGGAACAATCTACCAAGGACATTGAGAAAGGCGAGCAGAGCAAAGCAGTGGAAAACATTAACGTTGAAGAACTTGAAGAACTTACTCCTGAAGAAATCCAGTTGGTTTATAGAAGAAGGGGAGATCCAACTGAGCTACTAAATGATAAGGATATCAATAAGTTCAACAGGATTGTTCAACAAAAAAAATCAAATAGGTAACAAATTTAACTTTTCTAAGTGTTTAAAATTGTTTTTAATATAAGTTTGTTTTGGTTTTGTGTGATATATAGGGCTTCAATTTGGATAAAAGATGATTTATGTGTGGACGCATATCATCTTCATACGATTATAGGATGTGATGAAGTTGGAATTGAGGTACTCAAATTTAATTTTTATTACTGTTTGAAAGTATTTTTTTTATGCATGTTTCAATTGTAGAGCCGATTCTTGTGTGTTTTAAAATTACTTGCATAATTAATAGTAATATTACTGTTACTTATACTATAATAACAGTAATATTACTGTTATTTATACTATAATAACAGTAATATTACTGTTATTATAATACAAGTAATAGTAATAGTACTGTTATTCATAATACAAGTACAATAATAACAGTTTTTGTAGTTTAATTTTCAATTTGATTCATATACTTTTGTAAATATTTGGTAAATTATGGAATCATTTTGAGTTCTTAATATTGACTATCTACTTATTTTCATGTTCATTCTTTTAACTTAATTAGATTCTTAATGCTAACTACTATAAGAATATTTCAATGTCGAATGTCTGAAAATGTTTAAATTCTTTGAGAATAAAATATGGGGCCTATTACTTGAATATGTTTCGATTGTTTCAGATGTGGTGTTGTGCTCTTATTTGATAATTTAGGCTGTTAATCTGTCTGGTTAAAATGGTTTTTTGCTGCAAGAACTCTTTAACTTATATTTAAAACTATGACAGTAATAGTGTATGATTCAAAAATCGTATCATGTTTTAGGTTCCCTTAACTTTTGAGTTGTATTTGCTTGTAACAAAATGGTTGTTAAATAAAACATGATATAATAGTAGTGGTGTTTGTTTGTTCAATAGTTAGGTCCATGTAAAATATGGTTTAATTAGCAGCTGAAATCTTATTGCAGTTTGAATTTGTTTAACGTTATTGTGATTTGTTTAACATTGTTGTGACATTCCCTTCAACGTTATATATCTTGTAATATATTGTTTGTTATTTTAACATTACAGGTTATAGATGCTTATGCTTCATACCTAGATAGTATGTATCAAGTAGAAGAAGCAAGAAACTCTGAAAGTGAGAATGTCCTAACAATTTCGGCAGCAGCATCGGTATATGAATTATATATTACAATGATTATAACATAATTTATATTTTACTAATTTTATCGATAAATTATTTATTACAGCAATACAGTATGGAAATGGCAAAAGGGATCCTCGATGACAAATTAAAAAGGTTTGCATTTGCTGAATTTTGGTATGTTGTCATTCCGCTTCACACAACACGAGGAGCAAGAACAAGAGATCATTGGACATTATTAGTTGTAGATACACATGAAGAGACCTGCACACACTACAACTCGTTGTTGCCAAGAACAAATTCTATAGAAGATAAATACTTGAAGACTGCAAAAACAATGGTAAGTATTTATCATAACAATCTATTATACTATAATATCGTCTAGAAATAACATTCATTTTTTTTGCAGCTGAATCGCCTAAAGAAAATAGGATTTCTAAAAGGAGATGCAACTGTTATAAGTGAAAGACAATGTGCCCAACAACGAAAAGATTCACTTGATTGCGGTATTTTTGTATGCGTTTATTTGCATGACCTCTACAAAAATAAACAAATTGATACCAAATATGATGAAGAGATAGGCAAGATTTTCAGAGCTAGAATGTTTCGTACCTTCCTCAATGACAAATTCAGTGTAAAGTAAATGAAGTTAAACTTTTGTACTCTTCAAATTCGATGACTCAGTGTTTTGCAACTCATGTGATCTAAAAACGTTTATGTAAATCGGATGTTTAACTTGTTTGACTCAAAGTAATAGTTTTATATTCTTTTTTTGTAAACGACTATTAGTGAACTCAATTGTGTTAAAAACTACATTGTCAAATTATAGATTAGACAATTTTAATATCGACCATGAAATGAAATTAATTATTCATATTATAAGTAACCCTAATAATAATGTTAGTCATACTACAAGTAACAGTAATGATACTGTTATTCATAACTTAAAATAATAAATTGCTTTCTTCATAAATAATATTATAAATTGTAGTTTATGGTACAGTTCTATGATACAGAGAAGCTCAATATCCACATAAGAATATCTTTGAACTAACATTTTATTCCATATAAAATAGGTAATTACACTTAACAATCAGTTATAACATCAACCATGGACTTGATTTTAATTAGGAATTTGATATTAAACTTAATTTGTTAAAAAAATGTATTGATTGAGGTAATCAATAAAAAATTACATAGTCATAGTATAAGATCAAATATTTATGTTGTAGGTCAAAATATTAACAAAATTAAACACGTTATAAGCAGCACTAATAAACACTGTTAATCATACCACAAGTAACATTAATAATACTGTTAATCATTAGCAAATAAAAAGTCATATGATAATGATATTTGATATAAAATACTACAACAAATCTTAATAAAATCCAATACTATTTAAAAACAATGTGAATCCAATAAACATAAAAAAAATATGTTTTCGTACATAAAAATAAGAAATGAACTAACGTAAAATGTTAAACGTTTATCGCCGTACATGACCTTTTGTTATGACCAGTAGCTTTACACCTACTGCATTTAACCTTTCTTACAACCAGTTCACCTCGTGAAGGAATTCTTTTCTTCTTTGGTCTACCACGTTGTCTTTTCAAAACCGGAGGTTGTACGATAGGAGATTCATCAACAACTGAAGATTGTCCAAACGAGGTAAAAGGGTGTATCGGCAGCGAATAACATTCTCGATACACACTAGAATGAAAATAGTGTTCAATAAAACTAGTTGGTCTCTCTTGTGTTTTGGTGATAACAGCCAAGGCATGCGAACATGGAAAACAATCCGACTGCCATTTACCACATGAGCAAGTAAAGTCTATCAAATTTACCACCATGGTCTGATCTGAAAAAACTTCATAAACCGTTGAGGAAGATGATTGAAAATACCAATGTCGTCCCTCCTCAATTGTTGCTCTATACTTTTTATCTATGTTCGGACATAATTCGCTTGTCCACTTTAAAGATTTAGCCCGACGTCTAGACATTTGTATCATAAGCAAAATTCGAATCTTGTCAATGACTTCCATTATAGGGAGGGTACGTATATATCTAATTTGTGCATTGAAAGATTCTACAGCAGATGAACAAACAATCCCATATCTTTTACCTTTGAAGAACGCATTCGAATAATTTTCCGGATGAAGATTTTCTAAAAACATTACCACTGTCTTTCCACCTTCTCTTATAAACTCACCCATAGACTGAAAAAACAGATGTTCAGTGGGTGCATAAGCACATTCTGTGAACTTATTAACCAATCTCTCTCGTACACCTTTTGAAAATTTCTTAAGCCAATCTCTTAAGTTAATAAGTAGGTGGTAAAGGCAATACGAATGACAAGCATCAGGAAATAAAGTCCGAATAGATGTGATAATACCTATAAAGCGATCTGAAACGAAAGTTAACTTTCGACCCAACAAGTGTGGCTTTAGCAATGCCAAAAACCATAGCCAATTAGTTGAATCTTCCGAATCAACAATTGCAAATGCAATCGGAAACAACCCTATAACAAGTAGCATAAATATTCTTAGATAAACTAGCATAAGAAATCATCTATATTAAGCTATGTTCACTAAAATATTGCTGAAAATCATGTAAAAAGTAACATTAACGAGCATAAGAATGTAAAATCAGCTATATCCAATAAAAATATTGCAGAAACACCTTGTAGCAAGTAACATAAAAAATACATAAAGAATTAAAATAAAAAAGGTATAAAGTAAGTTTGTTACCTTGATTTCCATCAATAGATATTGCTGAAAGTAGAGTTCCTTTGTATTTTCCCTTTAAAAATGTTCCATCCAACTGAATAAGGGGTAAACATCTTTCAAATCCTTTAAGACAAGCACCAAATGCAATGAAACATCTACTAAATGCAGACGTATCCCGATTATATTCCAATTGAAAATCACTATTAGGATCCAGATTTTTCATAGCTTTGATATAGCCCTTTATACGACCATAAGATGTAGAACTATCTCCAAATACTTCACTTCTTGCTTTTTCTAGAGCTGTCCAAGCTACTTTATAGGTAATATCCAACCCATATCTAGTTTTTAGAATATCTTTTATACCAGTAGCAGTAATGTTTTTATTACTCTTAACTTCTGATAAAATTTCATTAACCACAATGTTAGACGTCAAATGTTTATTTGGTTTGTTCTTCAAAATAACACAACATGTGTGTTCACTTACATATTTCCTTATAACCATAGAATCATTAGCAATATCAATTGAAGCATATATCCTCCATGGGCAGTTTTTTGATTTCTTGAACTCACAAGAAGCACCAATTTGACGCTTTGTATTACGGTCATAATTAAATGCAAACCCATTTTCTATCGCAAACTTCGAAAGTGAATGCCGAAACTCAACATATCCACCATTCAAAACCTGACCAACACCTTCTATTATAGTACGCCAAGACTTTGTGGCAAGTTCTTTAGTGTTGTCATTAAAAAACCTAGCATTCAAAGTATCGCCACTAAAAGGTAAGCCTAAAACATTGTTACTTTGACGTGCAGTAGAAAAGGGATCTTCCTGTAAACTACTATGACTGCCACCATTAACAAGAACATGTATCTCCACTTGGAATTGTCCTGATTGTTGAACAATATCAATCATCGATATAAAATCATCTTCCCTTGACATCAACCCATTCTTAATATTATCACAATCAAACTTAAGACTAATATTATCTCTATCCAACTCCATCCATCTATCTAAAACATAATCAAACATACCTTCCAAGTTAGCAAACGAATATAATGGTTGGACAGCAGTGTCTCCATTATACTTAAGAATTGCAAATGTAGTCGACATATTACAAACCTGCAAAATTACAAGCTGCAGACTTAGATATCAGAGTTAAAAACTGCAGACTTAAATAACAGACTTAAAAAATGCAAATGTAATAAGAAGACATGAAGTAATAATCGTAAGGTTTCTTTCTCGTTAAATAGCAGACTCAAATCTGACGTAGAGAAGTAACAATATTAAGGTAACATTTAACTAACAGTTTATGGTACAGTTCTATGATACAGCAGAAGCTCAATATGCACAAAAGAATAGCATTGAACAAACATTTTATTCCATATAAAATAAGCAATTACACTTAACAATTAGCTATAACAGCAGCCATGGAATCTGTAATCTAAACTAAACACATACATAAAGCATCACTAGACAATGATCTGAATAATATACGACTAGGTAATCTGAAAATCGTTTCGAAATTAGGTTTAATTCAACAAAAAACATACTAATCTATAATATGATTCGACAGAAAAACCTAACAGTATATCACCAAATCATTCATCGGTATTCGACAGAAAAGTTTAGAGAAAAAAAGATAAAAAACCTGATGGAAGGTTGAAAGAAGTTTGATCGAAGGTATTCCGTTTCGAGTTGTTTGAAGAGTGCCGTTTCGAGTTGTTTGAAGAATTCATCGGTATTCTGTTTTGAGACGATGAAGATGAAGGATGATGAAGACGATGAAGACTATGAAGACTGAGATGATGAAAAGGCAGCTCTTATATGGGTTATATTAAATTAAGGGTAAATTTGTCAATAAAAAAATAAAACGTCTCTTATTGTAATTTTTCTTTTAAATACTTCTCTTCAACCAATTAAAAACAAAATAGGTAACATTTTATATGGTCGTTTAGAGATTACATTTTCCCCAAAGAACATATAGTACAGATATTATAAAGAATGATTTAGACTTATCACCACGTCTGGTTGAGCGGTCATAGAAAACACACCAAAAAGGAAAATAGAAAGAATCAAATGCAAAAAGAGGAGGAAAAGCAGCATTCTTTTAAGATGAGGTTGTTTATTGATGGAGCTAATTAGTTAGAATCTTCGAATATTTTGTTTCTTTCTTTTGGCATTTGATTCCAAGCTTTTGTTTCAAGGAACGTGGTGATCCTAATATGTTACAAGATTTTTGAATGTGATGTATGTCATTATTATGATAATGTCGACGGGTTTCTCTTTTTTTCCGAACAATTTAAATAAACATATATTATATAGACTGAAATATGAAAATAGAAATCCCTCAAAGTATAAAATACTGTTTCACCGGTGGTTTAAAAAAAGTTGTTTCAACCGTAAAAAAAAACTGAAAATACTATTTTTAAATGATTTAAAAATAAATAAATAATAAATATTTAATATACTTTTATTCTACAAGCAAAACAAAACAGAATTTCAAATAAAACTATTCGAATTTGAATGAGGTCAGTTAACCTACATTTAATTTTAATAAATACTTTAACAAAATAAAACACGGAAATAAAGATTGTGACAGTGATTTTGAAAAATAAAAAATATATTTATATTATAAATATATTTATATGGAATGAGTTATTTAATATATATTACATGCATTCAATTATATATATATATATAATTATTTCATTTAAGCTATGAGTCTTATTTATATTTTTGTATTATGAATGAGAATTATTAATTTATATTAAGTTAAAGAAATTATTGTTTGAAATAGGTGTGTTAGGAATAAGAATTCTTCTGAAATTTGATAATGATATTGAAACTAGTTATTAAAATAATATTCACACTATCTGATTTGGTTTTTGTAGACGATGTATTAATTTTCACCAATAATAATAATAGCACTATAAATAAGCTTGGTAAGTTTCTTCAAAATTACCAAGATGTTCCCGGTGAGGTTATTAAGAAGGAGAAAATCAAGATCATTATTCCTTCCAGACTCAGCAACACTAAAATTTCTTCTATTGTCAATCAAACAGGTTTTGAGTCTAGCTACTTGCCTACTGACTACCTCGGTATCACCCTAAACAACAATAACAGGGCTAGCAATTACCATAACCTCCTAAATAAGATCAACATCAAAATTACTGATTGGGAGAATAAGAATATTTCATATGGTGGCAGGTTAACTCTTATAAACTCGGTACTTATGGTTATTCAAACTTGTTATATACATATATGCATCATTCTTTGATTGAAAGAACTTTTAATAAATTTCTTTGGGTTTTCTACAATTAATGGAAAAAGAATCCACTGGTCTAATTTGTAAAATATATGTCATCCTTTTAGTGAATGCGGGCTTGATATCAGAAAATTTTCTAATATTCATGACACTTTTTCTTATAAGATGTGGTATAATTTCATAAAGAATAATAGTATTTGGGCTAACCTCATATATAATACCAATTGCAAGAACTTGCACCCTATTCAGGTTTCTTATAATAAATGTGTCTCTCACACTTGGAAAAGAATTGCTAAAATAAAAACAAAATTATTGAGAATAATATAAGGTGGAAGCTTGGCATTGAGGAGGTCGATTTCTGGCTAGACAACTGGTTTAATCACTCTTCCCTTATAAAACTGGATGACAGTAGGGACAACTTATGGTTCAGGTATGAAAAAAGTGATAAATTTCTAGATTGGAAACACTTGGAACAACGACAAACTTAGAGGCTTCCTATCTCAAACAAGTATGGATGTTATTAACTCTAATAAAATTAAATAGGATACTGAAGACAACATAATATGAAAGCTTTCTAAAGACTTAAATTTCATCACCAAGGACACTTGGAATCAGATAATGAATCATCTCTATAAGTCTAATCTCTTTAATAAAATTTCGAATTTCATAACTCCTAAGAAATTTTCATTTTTATTATGGAAATTTATTTTAAACTACATTCGTATTGATACAATAATACAGAAAATACATCTAATTATTGTTTCTAAATGTCAATTCCGTGAGTCTATTGAAGATCTTAATCATCTATTCATAGCTTGTAAATTTTCCTAGACTATTTGGAGTTATTTTGTAGATCTGTTCAAGATTAAAATCAGTAACTTTATGAACATAGCTCATATGATAAGGTTTTGGTTCTGGTCAACTAACAAGGAGTTTTATGCATGGATAAATATTTCTATCATCTGTTGGGTTATATGGATGGTCGGGAACAATTCGAAAGTTAAATGGAGTGTTCCTAACATTAATCAGACTATCAGTTATATAAAATATATTATAGTCAGCCTTGACATCTCTAACATCCTCAAAGTTAAACATTGGAAAATGATTACTATGCTGCAAATAAAATTGGGTGTTATAATTACATTACATCTAAGAGTAAACTCACCGATTTAAAACGGAAACATCCTGCTCAAGGTAGGCTAAATCTCAACACAGACACATCATATCTTCGAAGTTGTGACTTAAGTAGAGCTATTATTTTTAGAGAAAACTCTGGGGATATCGTATTATGCTCCAGCCACCTATATGGAAAATTAACTCATGTGATGGCTGAGGCTCGTGCTTTGCTTGATGGGCTTCTCATCTGTAAAATGAAAGAAACCTGTATATACCAACTATTGTGGTTTCTCACATTTTCAGAGAGCAAAATATAGCAGTCGATTGGCTAGCTAAATGGCCCCTGAAATCTAAGATGAAATTCGATTTTAATATATTTCAAGCCCCTCCACAGTTTAATGCCATAACTATGTTGGAAATTATGGGATTAGGTTACATCCGTAACACAGATTACTTCTGAATCAAGTCTAGATTTCTCCTACTGTAATAGCCTACCTTTTTTTTCTTCGTTGTCTCTGATTTGAGATTGCTTGAACTAGTTTGGTCTTCGATTGAAATTTAATTTTGGTGCGGTTGGTCTCTTCATTGTGTTTTCAGCATATCTAATCTTCTTTAGTTTCTCCTTTCTTCTTATAATTGATTTTGATACTAACTCAAAGCTGCAAACTTTTCTTGACAAATACGTCACCTAATTTTATGTTATGACATCATTCACCTGTAGCTCTGAATCATGTTATGACATCCTTTGACCAGGTCACTGGCTAAACAGAGGTATTCATCTTAAGAGTCACCTCCAATTCTTGGACCTATCTTATCTCCAATGCAATATATCTAATTGAAAAATATAATCATTGATCTAAGATCGGATAGCTTGAGGAAATCATCTCTGGTTTCCGTTCATGTATTTCGTTCTTGGCATAAATTCATAAGATATCATCATATATAAAATTTCCAAAAATGAAAAATCCTCAAAGAAGTGAAGCTAACCTATCTTTCGCTAAGAGTGCAAATCCAAGCTATTGTTAATAGCTTCCAATTTTCAAGAACTGTTATGGATTCCCCATAGTTCTTGTTTCTGGTATCGCTTTTCGCATGAAACAATCCTAATTGAGGATTTATGGAAAAAATATTTGTTTTACATATAAGTTGTTTTGCTATGAAGGATTGCTTTTTGACGTCCTTGTTTAGAGAGCTTATGGTCGTCTAGGGTTTCGTTTAATCTTCATTTGGTTCTCTGTAAAGATCATATAAAAGGATTTTAGACTTGGACTATTGAACCTGGTTTTGGTTTTGTTAGGTTAATTCTTTTGTAACTGATCCTAATCACATTTGTGATAATTTATTAATTTAATATTATTTTTATTATATAAAATAAAGTAATATTCACACAAGTTTTAAAATTTAAAATATAAATATTTATGTTTTGAAAAAAAAGTATAATAGAGTTTTGGATTTTTTTAATCTTAAAGCTCTAAATCATATCCAAAATTCATATAATAAAATATTTAGATCTTACTTTTATTTTTTATTTTTGGGATAAAAGTTTGAATAATATTTACATTCGTTCAAAAAATCGTGTTTCATTCTTCACATCGAATCAAAACAAGACTAGGATTACTAATAAATATATTAGTTATGTCACAACTTTTTCATCTCATAATTATCATTTTTTAGCATATAGGATTCTAAACAGATTCGAGGTTTGGTTAGAATTTTAAAAAATGGTATAAGAGTCTTTCAATATGAATAATAATAGTTGATTCACGTAAACTAATTTATTTTATTATTCGATGCGTAACGATATTTTTTGAGAATCTGATTAAATCGAATATGGATGTTTATAGAATATGTTTATGTTTGATCTTCAAATCTAGAGGTTACGCATGGGGACAATCTCATTAAAAAGATAAGAAAATGATTCCATGTATTGAAACGTCTCATCATCACCGTTTGAAACAATGTAGCGATTGCATTACCGCAATACCCTGACGAACTATTAGATATTTACGACATACATTTATAGCACTACTGCGAGCAATTATAGCACTAACTGAAACTAGCCATTACAGGACCTCAACGAGTCATGCTAGATCTTTAAATTGCACGTTACAACATTTTTTCAATAATTTTTTATACTTGGTGGGGTTTTTTATATGCTGATCCATTTTCGTCGTGCTAGGTTGTATGTTAAAATTAAATTCGTTTGAAATTTGGTCTTTGGGATGTATGAGATAATATGTTACATGTTCTTATATGATTAAAATTTGGTGTGTTTGAGGCGATGTCATGCATACCCAAGTTTATTTGTGAGTTTATAAATTGTGAGTGATGTTCATCTCTATTTAGATATGTAAGACCTTAATATGATGTAAATACAATAAACACATTAATAACATATATCCATGCTAGATCATTGATCCTATATATATTTTATGTGTGTATGGTGTAAAGAAATGCAGATAAATCTTCCATTTATGGAATATTGATGTATGTTAAGTCACAATTAAACAAGTCATATATTATTACCCACAAACTCTAATTTTATTGATAATAACAAAAAATGATCCCTACTTGATGAGTCATCTATGAAAAATGTTTGGGCAGTTAGTTTGGAGACCGATGTTGCATACATAACCTACCTAAAAATAATATACATTCATTTGTGTAATGGTAACGTAATTGTATCATTCACACATTGCATACTCATGCACATTTTAGACTTAATATTGATTCAAATGTCACAAAAAATGAATCAAGTAAAAAATAGTTAATTATTTTCAAATGTGAATTAATAAATATTAGTTTCCTAAACAAATTGGTCTCTAGATGTAATTTATATCGTTGTGTCCAAAGATATTTGTTAATAATTATGACAAGTCAATTCATATGGACACTATACTAATTTTAAATCTTGGAAATTAAGTATTTTTTGCTAATTTATCTCATGGTTAACTAGTGTGTTGTATGTTTAATCACATGTTATTATTCTCTGAATTTAGACTAAGATCTATTGTATATTTTAGGAAAACAAAATCTAAACCATAACAAGATTGTTTAAGTATAATGGAAATATGATATATTTATTCATTGTGAGCATCATCTCTAAAGGCATGACAATATACAACTCTTTCATCCTACTCTGAAATTTTAAGTGGATAATAAGATTACTACAATAAATATAATAAATTTTAACCAGATAAGTATGATGATGTTATATACGCATACCTTAAGTATATCATAGTCACTTTTACAATGAGACTATTAATACACCTGTATATTTTACTGTCAAATTTTGTTTTTATATATTTCTAAGTTTGTTAAATCGGGAGATATATAAAGAATAAGATCCTAGTTTTAACACCATACTCAATTATAGATAAATGCAATGGTGAAACTTCTAAGAGAATCATGTACAATTTATTACACGGTCAAGTTTTACATTTGTTTAATTACTCTTTTATGAGAACTTTTTTATTAACTATACATATTATATTTAATCGTCTCATGTAAGTTATGATGAGAATTTTTTTATCAATATAAAAATTAAACAAGAAAATATGTATAATTGACAAATAAATAGTTTTTTATGGTGAATATGCCCAAAGAGAACACAAACACATGTGATGTAAAATTTAGTTGAACAGGGTTTTAAATTTTAATAAGGTTATGTAAATGTTAGCAACTATATTTTGTTTCTACTAAATTATGGGAGAAATTTGAAGGGTCTATAAGAGGTTTGAGACTTGACTCGGTAAAAAAAATTATTCTCGTATATTTTATAGATCTCATATTCTAGTTTATCTTTAATTTCTATAAACCTTTGACTAATTAGTACGACTATAACCATCGTAATTTGTATTTTTTATTAAAGATACATTAAATTTTTATTAACTAAGTGATGGTAAAATATATTTACAGATAATAAAAATGTATTCACAACTGAAAGAATTTGAAATTGATAAGTTGTATAAATTACATACAATTATAGTTTACAACAATGATATGCATATCAATGTATCGTTAATTAAAATCAAATTAAAATATGAGGAAAATAAATGTATGTCCAACACAAGTATTCGAGTGTTGATGTATCTTATGATACTGAGTTTGTAAGTTTATCTTAACTTGACTGAGTTTCACTTTCATTTTGAATATGAATCATATAGCTGTGGTCCAATGCTTTATATTTATTTTATCCTCAATCAATTACTATTTATTTGTTGGTAGTGAATTTCTCATTTATTGCGTTCTTTTAAAGTTGAAAGCTTCAAAATTAAACATTAGTTGATCAAATATTAATCTATTTTCTTATTAGTGTATAAACCTTTATGTAGTTAAATATAATTTGATCATATATTGTAGCTTTGCACCCAAGTATTCTTCAAAGTACCTTTAAACCTGGATTTTGCATATCTTGTACGAATGAAATTGAGGGGCGTTGGTGTGTTTATTTGTTGCTTCTTAAATTTTATTTTACAAGTAACCGACAAAATAAGACTAATAAATGGTTTATACTTTGTTTAGAGTCCCATTAATCATTTTTTTATCTTTTTAATCTAAATCGACTCAGTTTATTTTTTTTACTACAAAGTAAAATTGTTAATGATAGTTTAGTATACTATTAAAGAAATAAAGAACATATCTAGGTTCATGAAATCAAAGTTCATACCCGCGCTTAGGCTTATGTAATTATGAAGACCTCAAAACTGAAAAAACACACACACGATTTACATGGTTGGGGTTATATGGCAATATTACATCCATGGGGAATAAATATAATTTTACTGATAAAGTAATTTTATAGAATTAAAAAAATACTAAATAAAAGCTTTCTCACTCTATAAACAACTTCTAAAAATATAATACAAGTTTTTAGAGTTTTCTCTCAGCTCTAAGTAGTGTTTTCTTTCAGATCTCTCTATAAAATTCATAAACTATTGAATCACTCAAGTCCTTCTGTTTTCATGATTTTAAATTCTTGTTAGGCATTGCTCCCTAATATATATAGGTTTTTCAAAGGGGTGTATATAAGAATAAACATACACCACACTCAAAAGCAAACCATAATAGTTATAAAAAACTTATATATCAATGTCATCATCAACGACTATGTTCAAATAGTACACCAACCAGTTATAAGAAATTTGTAACATCGTCATTATCAACGACTATGATACAATAGTACACACAATTAGATATAGCCAACTTTTACCATCTTTGACACACCAACTATTATCTATTTAAATCTAAATCAATATGTCAAACTTAGTTTTAGATTTTTTTTCTCATAAAAACCAAAACTTGGAGCTACTCAAGGTCGAATATCTCATACAAGGCTTAACTCAAGCCAATATCGAACTCCTATGTCGATAATTAACTCAAAAAAGGACTGAAATCACATGGCGAGACTTAACTAAATCCACGACTGAACCTCTCATATCAAGAATGACCCTTCCGTACAGTGGCTGAACCCCCTATGTAGAGACTAAATTTACGCTGAGCTTGTGTTCCATCTCTAGTCACTTTGAGAATACTTTAAAATTCTCAACCTAGGTTTATAGTCAATTCAGTTTCCATTACCTTGCGGTTCTAACTACTATTTATTGAAGATATTTAGTTCACCTGCATCTCAAACTAAAACAAATCACACACAATATGTGAACTTTGAAACTGGTAGTATATTTATTAATACGTCATAACTATTATCTTCACTTGTAATATTTTGAATCTTCACTTGCTATCTTTCTCCTATCTCTTTGTATATATCTGATAAATAAAGATTAATATGCTTAGTCATCTCATATAAATTATGATTTCTCATTATGTAAAGATCACTAGCAATACCACCGAACAATGTCACTTCCTTTTTTATAAAAAATTCTCCCACTTAATAATCCATTTAATGCGTATGATTGCTTTCAATGTGCTAGTCGCAACCATTTATTTAATTTCTGTAGTTGACAAGGCAACCACTTTATATGTATTAACTTTTTAACTAATCAATCCACCAAACATTGTAAACGAATAACCAAAGTTGAATTTCTTGTATCAAAGTGACTTGTATAACCAAAGTCTGCTTACCATCTCAGTATTACATCAACTATATAATTCTGATATAACACACTCAAATATCTAATGTACCCTTCAAGTATCTCATAATCCATTTAAGGGCATGCCAGTTAGGCTTCTCATGATCAACCATAAATCTGCTCAAAATATTAGTTGAGTATGCAATATCATATTAGCTACAAATCATAGCATACGTGATACTTCGAATGATATTTGTATATGATATTTTTATATGAGCTAGTGCTAAATTAATATTAGTTTAAGTTAATCATTATGTAAGTCTCAACAACTCTTACTTCGGATATTTCAAACTTCTTAAACACCTTTTGTATGTATTCTTTTTTTAAAAGATTATATAACATTTCAATATGTTTTTTTAATGTATATTCCAAGAATTATTTTCACTTGTTTTATATCCTTCATTTCAAAGTCTCTTTTAAGCTGAATCTTCACTACTTTGATGTTCTTTCTATGATTTTCAACTATAAGTATATCATCAACATACAATAACAACAAAATTTTCCTATCTATGTTTGTTTTATCATTGCAATAGACACAACTATCGTAATATTTCTCTCATCGTTGTTAGACTTTATAAGGGAGTCAAATGTCTTATTTCACTATCTTGTGGATTGCTTCATTCCATATAAAAGTTTCTTTAACAAACACAAGTCAGTCTATTGACCTTATTCAAACCTTTTAAGAACTTGAATGTTAACGTCTCTCTTTTTCTCTTGACGGCCATACATCTTTGAGCGATGATTTGATGAAGAATTAAACGGATCCACTATTTGATCTTTAAAAAACAACAAAGAACGAGAAAGACAATAAAAGAGGGGGAAAATAGGGTTAAAATTTACTAAGGATATTTTTAGGATTTTGAAAATATATGATATTTAAATAGCAATATGATTTTTTATTTGACCTTATTAAGATTTAATCATCCAAGGGTGGAAAAAAAACATTGGGTACTTATTTTGGTACGTAGATGAATAAACCTGAATTTATTTCTTTTAAATAAATTGTTTAACAATAATAAAATTCATTACTATTAAATATTGTGTTTAACGATAATAGATTTCCATTTTTAATAGTAATAGATACGTTTCTCAAAATATATCATTCACACCACTTATTTGATTTGTCTCATAAAAATTAACACAATGATAATTTTAGTTTTTTATGGATTTGTAATTAAAAAAGATACGAACTTTAATAAAATATCTCATATTTTCCTATGAGTTAGATAAAATATTTTAAAAGAAACGATATTATAATATATATTTTTATCATTGTTTGAAGTCAACTTTATTATTGCTAAAGAGTTTATTTAAGAGTTTTAATATTATACGTTTATATTTAATAATCATATAATTTCTTAAAAACTATTTATAGATTTTATAAGTATTGATTTTGATTTTGATTCATAGTTTATAACCATAATATTTTTTTTGATTGAACAATCGTTTTATTATAATTTAACAAAAATAAATTAATATTGTTAAAGAATGTTTTTAATCATTTTTAATATTATATTTTTATGTTTAGAAGTCTTATTAAAATTTTAAAAAACTTGATAAAAAATACCTATTTTTCTTGAATATTGTACATCTTTAATCGGAAAATTAACAGTCAATCGTTTGATTTGAAAAGAAAAAACGATGAAAAAAGAAAAAACGATGAAAGAAGAATAGATTACGTTCAAAAATATATTAAAAGTATTTTTATAATTTTGAAAATATGTGGTATTTAAATAGCAACATAAACTATTATATGTGCTTGTTAATAATTAACCATATAAAAATGGATTAAAAATGAACTAAATATTTATTTTTCTATGTAAAATAATTCTGAAAATACTATCATATTAAGATTATCTTTTTATTTATTTTATATATTATTTAAAATTTTAAAGAAATAATCACAATAATAAATATATAAAAATATTAAATTTTAGAATGATAACTTTACATGATCCATTAATTTGTAATATTATATCATTTTTAAGTTTATATTAATGGGTTATATTTTTTAAGTAAACAAACCATTTATTACATAAGGAGGTTTTTGTAAAAATAATTAAAACTAAATACATGGCGCCAAACAAGGGGAAATTGCTTTAAATAAATTTCAAAATTGCAACGAAGAGCTAGAGCAAGATAGATGAGGAAACTTTATATTATAGACTATAATACAATGAAGATTCTATGGAGATGCATTGCCAAGTAGGATGGAGCAATTCAGGCGAGAGAAAATGGATTAACTTAAGTAGGGAGGCGAGAAGACAATGGATTTACTCATTGCAAATTATTCATCTCGATTGATATGAAGTGCTCGATAAAATGACTCCAACTGGCTGAAAGTATCTTATCTCAAGTTGAGCAGAGAAGATCAATCACTGAATAAACGATTCATCAATTCAGATTAGACTTGTTCATTAAATATGACCTAGAATGGGACTTTCGCTGAGAGGAAGAATCGGTACTTCCAGAGTCTTAAGAATGAGCGATTGGATGGCTTAAGATGAACCTGTAGATTATAAAATAGCTATGCACAGCTTGTCAGGGCTTATGCAACAACATAGTTAAAAGATTAGAGATGATTAGTAGAATAATAACAATAACAGGAGAACCGGAATGGAAACTCGGCAATGAGCTTAATAATATAATCTTAAGTAACTCATGCATTCACTCTCAAGGAGAGTGATAACTTTCAAGGAGGTTCTTCAAAGGAGATATGGTCTATTTTCATTTTACACTTCAGAGTCCACCTAGCTAGCCAATCGGTAGCTTAGTTTTGTTCTCTGAAGATATGATGGACGACTATAGAAGGAGTTATTAAATGCATGATACTTTTTAGAATATGCTCCAAAGGCCATGGAGTTTTGCTTGAGGAGAGAAGAGAGGTTAATATCTCATTGTCTCTTTCAATATAAACATTTATTAAATATTTCATTTTGCAGATTTGGAGACCATCACAAATGGCTTTGGCTTCAGCCATAATTGGAGGAAGCTCACGATATTTAGGGGTTATTTGAAATTAATTCGATGATTAATTGTTAATATTTAATAAATTAATAGAATTTTGTTGATATTAAGTTATTAATCTTATTAGATAAAATTGGTTAATCTATAATAAAATTAAAACAAAATTTGTGATATGATTCGATAATTATGAATTATAGATTTAAGTTTTCAAAATAGATAAATTGACATGAAGATATATCTAAATTTCAAAACATTTAATTTACTTAGTACAATATATATTTTTTATTAAAAAATAGTTTATTTTTTATGATCAATTTAAAAATGATAATCTATAAATAACTACCCAACATCAAATTTACTTACTAATAACTATATAAAGTTTGATAAAGTATGGATAACCACTTGGTGATAAATAAGTATTTATAGATTACCACTTTTTAGTTTGAAATATCATTTAACCGTTTTTATCTCTTTTGTTTTTATCTTCTAAAATGACATATTTTTTAAATCATAACTCCAAAAAATCCAAAAATACCATTAGTTTTATTTTTAAGATGAACAAAACTAGATCCATGAAAGATATTTTTTATTTTGTTTTTGAATTTTTTAGTTTGTTTTTGAATTTTTTAGTTGTGTAATTGCGTGTAATTGGGTTACGAAATAAGTATGTAAAAAATAATTGTATTCTAGGTGAAGAATTATGTGTAACTTGGTTGCTAAAAAGAAAATGGGTTCCAGATGCAGAAATACGTGTAATTGGGTTGCTAAACACAAATGTGTTCCACTTGCGGAATTACATGCAAATGTGTTGCGTGAATAAGAAGAAAGTAGTTACAGGAAATATGAGTTTAGTTGCTAAGTAAATCTGATTGTGTAAAAAAACAATTTACAATATGTTTTTTGTGAAAATAAATGTTAATTGTGTTAAACAACTACTTCTTTTTTGTTGCAAAAATATGTGTATTTTTTGTTTATAAATATTTTAAATTGTGTTCCAATTGCGGAAATACGTGCAATTTGGTTGCTAAAAAGAAATTGTATTCCATTTGCAGAATTACGTGAGAATATGTTGCGAAAGTAAGAAGAAAATAGTTGCGAAAGTAAGAAGAAAATAGTTGCGAAATATGACTTTTGTTTCTAAATAAGTATGATTGTGTGAAAACAAATACGACTTATTTTTTATGAAAATAAATGTTAATTTGGTGTAAAATATCTAACTTTTTGTAATTATGAAAATATGTGTATTTTTATGTTGGAAAAACTTTTTTAAAAATGGATTGTGTTCTACTTGCCGAAATACGTGTAGTTTGGTTCTAAAATTAATCTGAAAAAATAACAACTATGTTTTAGTTGTGGAATTACGTGTAATTTGATTAATAAAGAGTATATATATATGGAAAATAAATTGAGTTTTATTTTGAAATATGTAGAGTTTTGAATGTTAAAAATAACCAATTGTTAAAGGTTGTACATGTTTCTTTATTGATTGTTATTGTCGGAAGAATTAATGATGCAAAATTGATACGGTTATCGATAATTTTATTTATAGCTCGGTGGTTATCGGTAATTCTCCCTTCAAAATATTATAAAAATATAATAAATAATACACAAATTATTATTTAATATATTTAAATAAGCCATGATATAATACATAAAATCATGCATTATATATATATCCATTGTCTAATTGCTATAAGAAAATAAAAATCTACAAAGTCTATTATTATTTTATTATTTGTTTATATATGCAAACACTAAAAGATAAATCCAATCATTTGAATCTAGAATCTTCAAAGAACTCTGAAAAAAGAAGAAGATATTTACATAACTCAATTCAAACATAGAAAAAAACACATAAGTTTGTCTATTTATTTTTTTATAATGTTTTCGGTTTGTAAAACTTTTTCATAAGTTTTATAAAAAAAAATTATATTAAAAAGAAATTATAACAGTTATTTATCCATAATTTTGTGATTGTATAAATATTTTCACAAATCTTCTATTTTTATATAAGCTTTTCCGATTTTATGAATTATCTTTTTATGGTTGTTTTCGTTTTGATTTTGAAAAGCTTGGAAATCGTAGAAGAAACAACACAGAAGATATAACTTAAGTTAGCTTATCAGTATATATGGTTCAATATTTTGCTTCAATAAGTTTTCTTTTAAAAATGTTTTGCGAAAAATCGTGATAAAAAATTAAAAACATGAAGACGAAAATGATAGGAGTTTATATGAAAATTTTATTTGATATTCACTATAAAAATACCAAAGTAAAAAATTTCCAAAACATTATAAAATACAAAAACAAATGTTGTTGTTCCATGTTATAGATTTATAAAAATAGTCGTTCTCTTAGATTTATAAAAAATACTCAAATCTCTAATATTACATGTATTTATGTTATAAATTTGTAAAAATGGCCGATCTCTAATATTAGATGTATTTAATTAGGAAACAATCATATTTAGTAACCAATGTCTTTAATTAATGAATAATTACATGAATTTTAAAAGAATCAACAAAAAAGCATAATATATAAATAGAGAGACGATATTTCACTAGATAATAACAATATATATTATTTTTAAAAAAGTATTTTCATACTAGATAATAAAAAATACATATTATTTTTAAAAAGTTGTTTTCCAACCGTTAAGGTAAAAGATAGTTTAAATTTACAGATTTATTTTGATAATCTATATTTACCTAGGTGGTTACACAATCTCTATACTTCATCATTATTTTTTTCACCTCTTAAAAACTAAAAAAAACTAACTTAATTATAACTGCTTTGTTGTATTATTTAGTAGTTTAAAATTATAAAGTATCATAATTCAATCTATATTTACCTAAATTATAGATTAGCTATTGGAGATGCTCTAACTAAAAATATAATTAGTAAAAATGACTAGCTTTTTTATTGAGCTATACTCTTCTCTCTTTTTAAAAATTTATTAATTTTCAAACACCTTCCAATTTATTCTTCGAAACCTTTTTATTGATCTATCTAAACATTTTTCCATTCTTCCTTTATCAAGCATTAATACTTGATGGAAAGAAGAATATTAAATTTAACTTTAGTTTTATTTTTAATTGCCATTTGGTCTGAAATTTTTATTAAAACCTTGGACAAGTTTTCCACACTCCAATGGCAGCAGTTTTATTAGCCACGTATGGATCCACCAGCATACCTGCCACCGTTTGGTTCTTCGTTTATATGGAAGTTTAACGGTTTTAGAGAACCGGGAACCGGACCAGAACCGAACCGATAAGAATCAGACCAAATCTTTATGATTCGGTTTAAGGTTACATTTTAAAAACTGACACTGATAAGGAACCGAAACAATAAAATCGGTTCGGAACACGAACCAAGAAAACTGGTAAACCAATAAAACCAATTTGGAACCGAACCGATAAAACCATTAAACTGATAGAAATGATATAGAACTGAAGCGAAAAAACTGATACCCAGTAGAACCAATAGAGAATCCAACCAATAGAATTGTTAGAGTAGATTGTTGTTTTTAAATATATTTTTTATACATTATATTACAAAAATTAAAATGTGATGGCCAATTTAAAAAACAAAAATTAAAGATTTTTTAAGTAGAGCCATCTTTTAACCGGTAAACTTAATTTTTTTATCATTTATTTAAGTAAAAAAAATTGAAAATCAAATTATAATTTAGTTTAGTTTTTTTTAAGTGGACCGAAGCTAAACCGGACCAAACCATAACGGGACCAAACCGATATCGGACCGAACCAGAACCTGAACTGAACCCGGACCAAACTAAAACCGGACCAAACTGGGAAAAAAAACTTAAAGGTCTAAGCTTAGCGGTACCGTCTAATTTCATCAAAACCCAGACTGAACCGGACCAATAACAACCTTAATTGTGAACCTTGGATACAACTTTATAAACGACTATAAGAATACTTCATTTTCTTTATTTGTAAATGGAAAGTCTATTTGGGTTCGTATATATCATGGAGTGCTCTACATATACTCCTTCTTGATCCATGTCATTTTTCTTTTTTTAAGGAGACTTTTTTCTCCCTAGAGCATGTTCAATTCTCCTCAATAAGAAGTCGACCTGTCAGCAACCACCTCTATCTTCACTTAATACATAGATTTTGTTCAAAATATTTTAAATTCTCACTTATGAGATTTTAAATGGTTACCTAGTAATGATTGCCTACAATCCTTTTATTCTTGATAATTTTTCTCGACATTCACAAACCTAAATACCGGTGCCCTTTCTGTACTTATCTTTAAAATTCTAACAGTGAAGCTTTTCATCTCTCTATTGCACTCAAACTCCACTTTCACATAAACTATCATTTTTCATTCACTACAACTTTGTTCACTTCCCCATCATGGTCAACACTCTTAAAAGTTCTAAGTCGAAAGGTAAAATATATTCCTTTAAGAAATTGAGAGCATTGAGAAATGTTACCCCTCGCTTCAATGCTCGCTCGTAAACCAATATGTATAATGATGAGCTTCATCCCATATTCACACTCTATCTTCCACATACATCATGTCACACCTCCTAACTTTTTAAACCAAATATTCGCAAGTTCCTTATATTCTTCTTTTAGCCAGGATAACCTCTCTCAACACAAGTTTCCAGATGTAGATGTATGGTTTGCCTTTTTTTGTGCATGTAAAATCGTTTCCCTTATTGAGCTCTATCAGGGATTTCCAGGCTCATGATCGGGCTTGCAAGCTCGCGTTGTAGGAATGTGCGCAGTTTTAATGTACGCGGTCTTAATGATCTTGTTAGAAAAAAGAACGTTAGTGAATACGTTTTTTCAAACCATATTACTCTTGTATGCCTATTGAAAACTAAAGTTAAATATAATAACGCTGACATGATTATGCGCTATGTGCTTCCCTTTTGGCACTATAAGATCAATAATAGTATGCACCTGCTAGTTAAAATTTATATCTCTTTAACCTGAGTGTATTTAGAGTTGACATATGATACATATCTCATTAGATTATTGATTGATACATTACCTACATCTCAACTAATATATTTCTTCTTATTTTTCCGCTATTTACGGGTTCAGTAACCCCCCAGATCAATACTCTCTTTGGCATGATAAATCATTTATATTTTCCAACCACCAAGGCCCCTTTGAATTTCTCTTGGCTATTCTAATGCCATTCGTAAACCAGAGGATCAAATGGAAACTCGGACCTCTAGACATCGTCCATTAATAATTTTAATAACTATTGTTATTTTAGTGATCTTATCAACCTCTAGACTACCGTATTTCAATTTTCTTGGTATAACAAGCAAGCTAGTAATTCCATCTTTTCAAAAATTGTTCAGGTGCTTGTCAATAATCATTTGATGATTATATTTCCTGATATTTTGCCTAATATAATTACACGCGTATCTCGGATCACACCCATATTACCTTACATTTGAGTACCCCGCGTTATTTTATCAAAAAAACCTTTTATGTTATATAATATGTGGCAATCCCACCAAATTATCTCTCAATTATCATTGATAATTGGAACCTTCCAATTGAAGTTTCCACCATGTCCATCATTCATTCCAAGTTAAAATTCTTCTTAACAACAATCTCCTCCCTTAAAAAGATGGAGCTTAAAATTTGTGAGCATGTATGCAATGCCCAATCTCTTCTCATTCGAGAACAACATAACCTGGCTAATTCTCCTTTTAACCTTTCTCTCATCGAGGCCAAAATTTCCACTTCAAATAATTGTATCTTCTTCAGCCGTGCTGATGAATCTTTATTCAAGTAAAAGTCTCACGGGAATTGGTTTAAGTTTGTGGAATGTAACTCAAAAAGTTCTCATAATAAATATAAATCTTGCATCTCCGGAAACAATATTGTTTATATTATTAACTCACATGACATAATTTGTTTCTCCCTCAAAGGTGTGGCTAAAATTTCCGTTAACCACTTCTCTAACCTCATCGGCGTTAAAAACTCCTTCACCTGTCCTGACCATAATGGAATTAAAAGCTTGGTCATTCTAGACTAAGCATCTATGACAAGACCGATGGCGAGATCAAGAAAGATTTTTTCGGTATCGAAAATAACAAAACGCTCGAGCTCGATGTTATAAGTACTAGTTTTTTCAAATCTTCTTAGGTAATTATTGACCTTAATTTCATCAAGGTCTTCCATCACTTCTTTTGATATATTTGTACTGAACATTATTGGAATAAGACTCTCACTATGTCAATTCCTAAATTGGACAACCCTTTATTATCTTCCTATTTTAAAACTAATGCCTGCTGCGATGTCATTTACAAAGCTATCTCAAAATCCCTTAATAACATGATCAAGAATTCTCTCCCATCTCTCATTGACTCGTCACAATCGGCATTCATCCTTGGTCAAATCATGTATGATAATATCATTCTTTCCTATAACTTTATGTATATCATAACAACAAGAAGGTCCTTCGTGCCACCCTCAAGATTGACCCAATGAAAGACTTAGATAACATGAATTGGTGTCTTCTCCTTGATACCAATTATGCTATAGACTTCCTCACTTGTATGATTGGGTGGATAATCCAATATATTTCAACTTCATCTTACTCTATTAACATCAACGATATTAGTTTTGACTCATTCCTAGGTAACATAAGGTTGCATCAAGGAGATCTTATTTTCCCGTTCTTTTTTGTTTTATTATGTAGGTGCTTTCAAGTATCCTTAGAGATAAAAGTTAACATCCTTGCTTCGGTTTCTACTGGAGGTGTCATAAGCTCAAAACCATCAAGAATGTGAAATTAACTGACTATCAGAAATCACAACCTCATTGCCTAAAGCATGAGTGTCATCATCGATTTTGAAGGTGGATGAACATCCATGTTCAGTAGAAAAAGAAACTACAACTTCATCCCTCATAAAACAACACCCTCTATTTGTTAAGAAAATAAAATATTATAATTTTCAATAATAAGAGGAACAAAATCATCAATAGAATGATTTTCTTTACTATTAACAATTGAAACAAAGGACATAATCAATTCTATGAATTTATGCTTCATCAAAAAACTTAGCAACAAAATATTCACCTTTCATAGCAACATAAATGCATGTTTGCACCATGAGAGTTGGTCAACTACTAACATCATATGACCTTTCCTATTTTGGAACCAAATTCTAAAAACAATATAAGTTAACCTTAGGATAATTCTCATGAATATAAATAATCAATTTTTTTCAGCTTCCACCACTTCTTTATTGTCAGTTTTTTATATGAGTTTATAATTCATCATAAAATGTAGTATGTTTAAGGCGCTCAGCCTGAAGGGTCTCAATTAAAAAAAAATTGTGTCGTTAACGCCTCATTTAGACCTTGTTACAACCTCTAACAAGGGAAATATATCAAGAATAACATGAGTTGGACTTTCATAAGTTTTGTGCAACATTGTGGAAATATTGAACATAACAAAATAAAACAAATATAAGGTACCTTAAACAAACATTAATTGTTAAATAGAATATTTAGAGACTAATATCAACACTAAAATCCATATTCTTTGTGGCCAAATTCATAAGGCCAAAGTAAGTTGGGAGCACTTTCATCTGAACCGAAACAAAAAAAATGACTAATAAACTCGAGTTTCTGCCCTACGAGCAGAAGAAGAGAGAGTTCTCATAAAAGAAAAATCACCCCTAAATTGGCTCATCAAGGTACCAGTTAAAGTTCCTTAAGTAACAACATAAGGATCGTTTGGTGAATTATCCGTGTTAGCAACAACGAATTCTAGAGACGAAATTTATGCATCCAATGAGGTAAGCACAAAATTAAAAGTTGATTCTTTATTTACATACTATTTATCTTAGGTATTTTTAGTCTTATACCCTCAAAGAAACTCATCATTCTTTTTTTATGGCCTCAAACTATCTCTTAAACGATTTTATACTGAGTAAAAACTTCAATAAACACATTTTTATGTAGATCATCAAGGTATAGTCGTGTTAAAGTTAGTTAATTTATTTTGATCCTTCATAAGAAGAACAACAAAAATTTATACGTTAAGAAATGTCATCAAGGGGTCTAATTACAACCATATGATCAGTAATATCATAAGGAAAATAACTGAAACTATAACTAAACCTTTCTCTGAAACAAGTGCTTGGGGAGGAGAACTCGCTGTCATAAACATAAAAACATAATAAGTTAGAATAGGGAAAGCAACCAAATTATCAAAGATAAACACAAAAACTCTAAAAAACTATCAAGAATCTAATTCTTTAAAAATAAAGCCTCAACACCGAATGTCTCGGCAACATGGGTCAAATAGTCGGTATTAACTTGCCCTTTAGGAAGGGCATAACTATTGTCATCAAAAGATGTAGTTAAGTCTATTAAAGAAGAATAATCCTTTCTAGTAACCTTGACTTCTCACATTATAGACCTCATAACTGATTTATGACATGATTTTGTTGTACAATACATTTTCTCTTTTAGACATTTAATATGTAGAGATGTGAAAAGAAATTTCGAGACACGAGAATTTGAAATAACAATACTTTCTTCTTCAGAAACAGTCTCGATAGGCATCTGAGGCTAGTGGATAAGCAAAACTGACAAATTTAGGTCACAACCCATAATCAATAAAATTAAGAGGGGATATAATAACCATATAGTCACGCGATAACATTGTACTTTGCTTAACAAGTTTTGAGTATTGCTTCAATGTATGATGAACTCTATATTTGAAACAAGTAACAACATTTGCACGACAATATGAAAAGAAAAGCAAAGCATAAAAAGACTTGTGAAAAATAGAAGCAGGAGGGGAAAATAAAAAAATGCACCCATAATATGTGAGAACATATCCCAAGACATACATAATGTTTTTGCTTTATTTTTTCTCATAATTTGGAAGATTATGAGTAAGGTCGGATCTGGTCGTTATGGTAAAATAAAAGAATGAATTCTCTTCTTTAATGGCAATTTTGGTCAAGTCTATGAAATAATTAACTTTAAACTTTCCAGTAATGCATCGGGAAAGTATGAGTGTACACAATAACATCCTTCAGGAATTAGAGAAAACTGGTTGGGAACTATGAACTTTTCTTAAAAAACCTCACCTTTACTCAAATAAAGCCACAATCCAATATAAAAAATAGACATGAAAACAATTATTTAATTACGAAAGACATTTATAACGGTTTCCCCTTCCTCTAGGAACTGCATTTTTATATTCGAATGAATCCTTCATTCCTCATTTTTAAAAGACTAACCCTCTTACTTGATATAGAAATACATATGATATAACAAGATCTTAGTTTTAACGGTGCCTAAAAAGTTCCTAACAAATTGATTTCCTATCGGGACAATAATAAGACTAACTTTGACAGGTGCCAAAACAAGAGCATATAAAGTCTCAACCACATATGAATGAATAATAATGCCAAATTATAATGCGCTAACGGGAGGCCCGACCTTACCAAACTCACAAGTATATGGGTATTACTAGGAAACGACCATATTACCTAGAAATTAATAACTTCAACTTCATGAGCGAGAGAAAAAAATATTTAGAGCAAACAAAAACTATAATTGCTTGCGAGTAATCACCATTTCCAATTGGCTTCTTAACAAATATAGGTCCAATTTGGGTTTCGCTTCTCCAAGTCTGGCTATTGGTCATAACAAGATTTTCAGATAATGAGCTTTGAGATTTTATATTTGAGCTATTAAAAAGAAAAATAAAAGACTGAAAGGGGTAAATTTTATGGAGGAATAGTAAAATTAGCCATAAAATCAAGATTTTTAGCGCAAATGTGTAATAAAACAAGAAAAAAAATTTAGAGAGTAAAAATAAAGAAAATTATAAAAGAATAAAGAAAAGCGTTATTGACAGAGAAGTTAATACAATCTTTACATTTAATTTCTTAAATCAACACTTCATGTTATTTTTCAGATCAAGGATCGAAGATCAAAATGAATCTAAGGGTTAATATAAAATAGGTTAAACAACTAACACGTTCAAAAACCATTAAAATCGTTGTATGCCTTAGATACGTGTCCATAAACTTTTTACGCACCAAAAAATTGTATCACCCACGGTTAAAAATAATTCATTTAGCACATAAACCGCAAAAATTATAGCCATACAAAGTTAGAGAAAATAAAATAATTACCAAAATGAAACGAAGTCTTTGTCATGTAGAAAAACAAAGTTCCGACCATGCAAAAACACAAATTCTCAGATTACTCACTCAACATAACAAGACACCTATAAATATACACCCACAAATAACCTGAACCATGTTTTTTCTCAAATTTCAACTTGTTTCTAATAAAAACTGAATAATTTTCTTGTATATAAGAAAATTCTATTACTAGTAAATCAAAAACATAGAATGCTACTTATATGCATACTATTTCCTCATCATCAAAATATATTTTTTTTTCTCAAGGGAGATTTGGCCGAAAATGAGGTTTTCAAGGAAAATATAGGCCTATCAAATCCAGGGTTCTTGCAAGTCCAACCATAATTGGCTCAGTAGTTTGGATCAACATGAAATTGGTTAAGAAATATATGAGCTCCAAGACAACAAGCTTTAGTCACAAAACAATAATCAAGATTCTAGTTATTTTCTAGATGCTCTCACAAAGACTATGAAGGCTTCTGATAATACTATAATTTATATAGACTAAATTATATTGTAAATATGTTACAAGTAATCTATAGCTTTAGGAAATCATTTGATAATGTGTGAGTAAATGTATAAGATCTACATTGTAATATCAAAAGACTTAAACCAAAATGAAAATTAGGATTTTAACTCAAGTATATGCCTATAAATAAAATAAGATGGTTGTCTAATGATTCATCTAAATCTCTCAACAAAATGATTCTATTCTTTATTCTCACGTTCTATTTAATTGTAAATATCTTATCCACTAACCACCTTTTTATTTTTTCTCCCATTTTATTGTTTCTCAAAATTGTTATCATGTTCCTACCATTTTCTTCCAAACTTAGGTCGACTTCTATTAAATTGCATCCACATATAAAATATTATTCCATCATTCTATTTACCATATTATTTAGGCTTAATAATAACATTAACAAAACTTAACAAAAAAAATTTAGCTCACCAACCGTGTAAAGTAATATCCAAAATAATTAATTTATGTAATTATCTGAATTTGTTCCAATCTAATTGCATGATAAATTATTTAGTGAAAACTGCCCAAACAAACAATAAACTCCAATTTTATTAAATATATCAACTTAAACTGAAATAAAAAATACATACAAATAGGTAATTTTAAAAAGTAATTTTGAACCGATTTAAATTGAATATACGTATACTTACAAATAATCCATATCGTTTAAAAATAAATAGTAACGAATAATATATATATTACAATATTTCATATATTATTATTACTATTCTTTAAGAAGCAAAATACTTTATTGATGTAAAGGAAAATTAGTCTATATAGGCTATGGATTAGCATTTTTGAGTTTGAGCTTATAATTAATCCAAATCATTGATAACCTGAAGAATAAATTGATACATGTCGTCTTAATTTTGATTGCCTTTTAAATCTTCTAAAACACTTTCTTCTCCAACTAATCATTGCTCAAATTTGAAAATTTATTTGGCAAAACTCTTTATCACATATAATTTTGCTTATGGAAACTAAAGAGTTTTATTCTTTCTTGGTTTACTCTCTTTGTTAAATGTTTAAAAAGATGATCTAATAAACTTCTTAATGTTTTTAATTGATCTTGACTTGGTTTGAAGAAAAGAATCCTATAGAATAGCATGTATTCAGTAAAACAAATCTTTTCTTGAAGCTCAAATTTTTATAGTTGGTTTCTTATCTTCATCCATTTTTGAAATCTTCGCTTTTCAAAGTTGTAACTATCATTAGAGAAGATTCATCAATCAGGCTCCCTTTAGGTTTTTTACAATTATCGAAGGGTGTTGAATATTGTTTGTAGAATACTGAGACTTAGCAAAATTACAGACAATCGTATATTTCTCATTACTTAGAAAGTATATGTTAGTATCAGAGATGATGATTGAGAAAAAGTTGGACTGTATGTATGGATCTTTATGTTAGTTTATTTGGTTTTGAAGATCTACATGTTTTGATAAGCTATAAATTCTCAATTCTCAAGTAACCCACAACTATATTTTTCAATAAGATGATTGCTCTTATCTAAATCACCCAAATTTTATTGTTAACGTTGGCATAACCAAAGTGGAATCCAATTATTTTGCTAAATTTATTAGTAGATATCATTGGCTCTTAAAGAACAATGAAGTCTACTTTTCAGATTTTATTATAGATTTTATTCTTCCATTTGTCTTTTTATTACCAGCACATGCATTTTAGTTTAATATTGTGGTTGTCATTTTAAGTTAATATTGTAAGGTCTAGATAACCTATTACGATGAAGTGTTTTGGTGTTAAAATGACCCTTAATTGGTTTGATTTAAATTTTTTAAAATCATTTTACAGATTAACTTCTTATTGTCTTTTCTTTCAGTTAGATTATTAACGATTAGAGACATAATGAGACTGCTCATTGTTGATGGTTTGGGAGAGTTTGGTTATATGTCCATGTTTTAAGAGGTGACTGTATGTTATAGCTCTATAGTTTGCAGTGTTTCCATTATTTCTTGATTACTCATTTGCGGAGATACTTTATCTAACGATAAAACATTTTAAGTGATATAAGAACATTTAAAATTGGACTTGTCATCATTACTATTATTGATCTTAGAGATGTTTGTTCTGTTGTTCCAGTGGTTTAGAAATAGTGGCGCATGTAATTTTCCATTCTTTGATAAGGTTTTGGTTGGAGATTTTTGCACTAATATACTAGATTCATGTTTTGAATTAGTATTTTTCAATATTAACGATTCATTATGATTGTTTTTCGTTGACATTTATTGACTTAATTTTTGGAACCCATGTTCCTTTATGAGAAGATGTGTTCAGATTTAGGCTAACTAGCAAAATACTGATCTTTGTTGAGAGAATATTTTTTATATTCTTTAGAGATGTGTCATAAATGCTTATAATCTAAACAACATGATCGAATTTCACTATAACTTATTTCTTGGCAATAGCCATTCCTATAACCAAATCATACCCAACCTTTCAAAAGAGTGGTATTGAGACATCCATCTCAAGACATGCCTTATAACTGTTAAACCCAACTTTGTTTTTAAATAGTATCAAGATTGAAAGATGCTTACTGGTGCTTTTGCTATGTTATGTATGATATCCTGGTTATACGTGTATTCAGGTAAATTTTGGAAGGTTACTCATATCAGGCTAACTAGAGACTCAATACTCGGGTTAAATCCAGGATACCCTTTTACTATTTTAAAGGAATATTGACCAATAGTCCACATGTTTTGTTATTAAAGATTCTTGAGGTCGCTCATTTGTTCTAATTCTATAAGGAGATGTCAATGATCCTATAAAAATTTACTAAACATGCATTTGCCATAAACCTAAAGTGAACAATATTGCATTGGTTTAATAGTCTTTTACCTTGCTGTATAAATAACTATAAAATTATTCAAAAAGTATATAATTTTTTATATGTATGAAATAAATCAAATGGTATAGGGTTTACATATTCCATAACAAACAAAAAATTACTGAGAGTCTAAAGGACTACAAAAAAATTTGTTGAAACAAAATCATAATTACAAAATTATAATGATCTTGTAGTAATAGTGAAAGAAGGGACCCTATATGAGGCGATCATGAAAAAAATAACATTAAATTTTGAAGATATGTTGTTTTAAGTGAATTTTTTTTATCAAAAGGGATGAAGTGGCCAGAGCAAAGAAAACGAGAGACACCCACAATCTAGTCGAAGGCCTTTTGATAAAAAATATAGATATCATGGGACAAATAAGCATAAAAGATGAATTAGAAATAAATAATGACATCTTGGAAATCTTCCAAACCAAAGCAGAATCAATACAAAAACAAAATTAAAGCCAAAAGGTAACTACAATATGGGAAGTACCATAATGACAAATCAACCACTTAGGGGACCATTTAAAAAAAATGATAGAGTCACCAATGACGATCTATGAAAAAACACAATTTTTATCAAATACAATAAACCTAGAAAGCTACTCGGGCCAAATGAGAACATAGATAAAAACAAATATTGTAAGCTCTATGGTGACATAGGTCACTTTACTAAAGATTGTTTGGTTTTGCAAGATCAAATGTAAGTCTTGAGAGATTAATAAAAATTGAATGAGTAAGTAAAAAATGAATTAAGAGAGGAGACATGGCATGGCTCACGTACGACAACTTAACAAGCGCTCGATATATATATATATATATCATAACTGAAGCAGAACAAGTAGAAGAAGATGACTACTTGGACCCCGATCCAAACATACAAACAATTATAGTAATTGTTGAAAGAGATCCATACTTTGGAGTAACAAAAAGATGAAGGAAGATGTACGCAGAAAAAATTGAGATAATATGTCAAGGGAAAACGTTCCAACACTTGTATAGATACTTGTACCCATATCTATCATTCATATATGATAATTTAAGGGGAGTAACTTATCCTCATAATACAGTGTTGATCATAGTAGAGTTGGCTAACATAGAAATTAAGATGACGATGATCGATACAGATAGTTCAGAATACCTAGGAACATATGAAAGAATGAATGGAGCACCGATACTGATCCAAAGTCAGAGATTCATGACACGATTCACATGTACAAACACAACAGTCCTACGAGAATTAACTTTGGATGTGACCCTTGGAAAACAAGAATTTCACAAAAATGTAATATGTCTTTTTATTGTTATATATGCTCCGTCTTTATATAATATAATACTGGGTTAATCATGGCTAGATCATACATGATGTAGTATATATAATACATCATTGTATAAGATATCTTATAAACGGTAGACTGGCCAAAATAAGAGAAAACCAAAAAATAATAAAAAAAAGGAATGTTACAGTACATCTATGTCTCTTAAAGCATAACAATAAAAAAACAAAGGAGTCATATTCGAAGAAGAAGACCCGAGAAGGCCCTCGGTTAGTTCAACCAGGAGAAGAAGCGTAGAAAGTTATCATGAAACAAAAGAAAACCATAAAGGTCGGTAGAAATATTCCAGTGGGATCTGGAGTGCGATAAGGTATTCAACGCCATTAAAAGTTTTTTAGCCTCACCGAAGGTATTAACAAAGCAGAAATAATGAGAAACCTTGTACTTGTATTTGGCAGTATCAGATTATACAGTAAGTGCAGTATTAGTAATGGATGAATGAAAAGAATCTAAAGTCGTATGCTATGTAAGTTAATATTTACTACCAATAGAAACTAGATATTTGCAATTAGAAAAAATAGATCTAAGATTGGTAGTAGCGGCTGGGAAATGAGACGTACTTTCAAGCATATACTATAATTGTGGGAACCTATTTCCCTATTGCAAAACCCTGACGTCTCTGGAAGATTGACTAAGTCTTCAATACAACCAGGGGATTATAATATCGATTTCAAACCTTAAACAATAATAAATTTACATGTATTAGCTAAATTATTAACAACATTTAAAGGAAGTAACAATCAAGGCTCGGGGGCAAAGATGCAACTGGTGATATGTAGCAATAATAAATTTACTTGTTTCTTTTACATGGTGATATTTTATATCAATTCATTTGGTTCAAGTTCTCAACATTAAATAATGAAGCATAATATGAGGCTGCTAATGCATGACTTTGGTTGGAAAAAATCTACGAAGTAAAAAAGATAATACTTATAACTAACTTACAATTAGGAGTTAGCCAAATAACAGGTCACGGAGAAGCAAAAAATAATAATATTATCTAATACATAAAAGAGCTAAAAAGTGTTACCTCTCAGTATAATTATGTTGAATTAAAACAAGTGCTAATGCACAAAATATAATCATCGATGTAAATCATCAATGCCAAACATAATATTACAATAACAACCATCAATCACTCTGTCAAACAATTTATTTTAAGTGCTCGCGACAAAATGAGTAATAATAATTAAAGGTGACAAAAATGAGGAGCATTGACAAATGCTAATAAAAAATTACCTTATACGAAACATACTACGTGGAGATAAAAGAAAGGCAGGAAAAATAATAAGAATATCCGCAAGGTATGTGTGGACATCATATGCAATATACAAAAGAAAACTATCACACCCATTGTTTAAATATTTAGGCATGTATAAAGCAATCTTCGCAAGGGAAGACTTACACGAGAGAATAAGACTCTCATCACAAATATAAATCCCCAATTAAAAAAATATTGCTACAAGGTTATTACTGGCCAAAAAGCATTAAGAAAATAAATAAAAAACATGGACATATGATACATGCGAAAGGTTTGCAAATTCAATTCAAGTTCTAGTAGTATTACTAGAAACAATAACATAAAAAATCATATTCGAAAGATGTGGTATGTAAATTGTGAGACCTTTATCGATGGATTACGAAGGAAACAAATACCTAATGTCCTTTTAAAATAGAGTATATATTGCAGGTATGGTACTCGAGAGTTATCACTATTGATAATGGAACACTTTTCTAAAATAATAATTGATGTAGCCCATAAAGTCCAAATACAAACCTTTTTATTTTATTTTATTTTATTCAAATATCTTATATTGTTTAAATCAAATCTAATTATATTAAGATTTGATTTTATTTTATTTTAATACATTTATTTTATTTCATTGTATTCTAATTTAGGATTTTAAGAAGCTATTATATAAAAGCCTCATATGCCTTAAGCTATTTTAAGTTTTTGGAATAATATATTTTTATCTCTGAAAATTTGAGTCTTTGTTTTCTTTAGATTAGGGTTTTATCATGTTACCATTGAATTAGGGTTTCATCTATCGTTGCTTCTTCTTCTATCTCTGCTGCGTCATCAGTTTGTGAAAGAGTGAAACGTAGCAGAAGCTTAAAAGAGGGATAAAACCCTAATTTTGTTTTTATTTAATCAAAATAGTCTCACGACAAAATAAGGTATAGGATGCTTTATATAGCATCTATCCAAAACCCTAATATCAAATAAAGAAAATTACATAAATGTCTAGAAACTAAAATAAATAAATAAAATAACGTCTAAATATGAAAACTGATTTTCGAAGGCTTTAGAGGTCGAATTTGGGTATTAAACTTTGTGACAAGTCACAGTTTTGAAATCTTACGGTCTCGTCGAAATCTTCGATTTGAGTACCTATTTCACCTAATTCCGATACCTGACCAAGAAACCAGTTTATCCGCAAACTTCGCTAACTGTCTGCATCATTCCCTCCGGGATAGAAAAGATTCGCCCTCGAATCTGACTTATCTCTCCTGCGTCAAGACCAAGGTGCTCCAACCATAGTGAACTTCGCAGGCTAGAAGAAAACTTTCTAGCTTTCCATGGCGCTCCATTCATAGTTGATTCGAGGAATTCTTTGTCTTCGATAACGACACCAATCTCCGAGTCTCTTGAGCCGAGCAAACTCCTATCGTTTATATTAGACGATCCGATCAACGCAATCCGATCAGCTATGATTATTACTTTGCTAAGCACAGAAACCTGACTTGTAGCCATATAAACAGCTTGGAATACCGTCTCAAACACGGGATCACCAGCTTGCAAACTCTTACCAATCAGCCTGCCCATCAATACCTTCCTCGATCCTAGCGTTGCTACGTCATCATCTCCAGGGAAGACACTAACTATTTTAACAATTTCTTCTATACCCACATCCTCCGCACCGTCTAACAGTTCCAAAAGTTGTTTGACGTACTTAGACAAAACGCTTTGCATTTCCGTCGGGGTGGCCACTACTTTCTCACTTACCAGGATTTGCTGGCAGATAAGTATACTTGTAGATATCACAATTATTTTCTGGATGTCAGCCTGAACACCCCTTAACCTAGAAAAGTTGAGTCGAAACGTTTCTGGCAGAATTTCTGGTGTAAGACCAGATAACCCGCTCACTAACTTCAACAAGCCAAGTCTCACCAACATATCAATTTTGTCACCCTTGCATTCTGTCTGTTCATCACCTGTGGAATTTGTAGCTGCCGGGGAGGAAGCAGGTGTTTGGTTCACATCAGTTCTGACCATAAAAGTACCACCAGTTTTTAGTGATGCAGAAGGTACAAGATCTTGCGAGAAACTCCCATTCCTTGGCAAAGCTGACATCAAACTTTTGTGTTTTTTCCACTCCTGTTCCTTGGAGTTAGATTCAGATGATAACCACCTCATTGTCGTTGGCAAAAATGTAATGGCTTCAGAGGGAGATCCATAACGGTTGGCGAAAGCTTTCCTTAAGTAATCATAACCAGCTGGCCCTTTCAACAAAGGCTCCAAACAGTTTATCCGAGCTTTGCTAATCTCACGCTTAAGATCCTGAATTTGCTCCAAGACAAAACGCAACCCCCTAATCATTACTATGACATGTGTATTATGTGACTCGTCTCCAGTTTGACGTGTTTCAGCTAATGTCTTCAATATGGTCTGGTGATTAGCTTTCATTATATCATCACTTGCAGGAGCAGAAAGTTTCTGCAGAGTCACTAGTGCGAATTCTAGCATATGTTTGAGAGAATTATCATCTATCTTACCAGAACTTAACAACTGACAAAGAATTTCCAGATCTATAGCTTCAGCTATCTCTGCTCTCCAGCTCTGAGGTGCCATCTCACAAAGTTCATTAACGACAACATTTTGAGTAGAGACAGGAATCTGCACAACTTCCGCTCTCTTCCATCCTAGAGAATTGTAGACAAGAACAACCACGCTTTTATTACTGGACAACTCAGCTTCGGATGAAGGACAGTAACTTATGTTAAGCAAAGGACACTGCAAAAAGTTAGTGCCTGGGTTTGCTGGTTGAACACTTGATATTGATTCCGACAAGAAAGCAAGTGAAGATGCGACCAACTTCTCGGCCTGAAGATAACCAATTGATAGTCGCAGTGCATAGTCAGCAGCGACGTGCTGTCTCTGAGTACCACTAACTGCATCATGGTGTTGAGCAATTGCCAAAGCATCAGCCAACGCGTTCGTGTTTGGTCCTGTATTACTCTTTCCCTTAAAGAACTCCAATTGCTTTGCCGCCATGTAGTAGCCACTCAGCATTCTGACATAACCTTTAAAGGCCGATCTGCTTGTAAAGTATCCTGTCCAGTATGCATTTGGTTTGTCTGCATACGGGAAAGAGTCATCTGTTTTGAGCGGCCATTTCTCGTTTGCGGCATATTTTGCATCAGTATAGATAGATGGAGTAGAATATAGAGCATTAACACGACCATCCTGAATGACATAATGGATGAACTTGTCCATTTGTCTAAACCACGAATTTGCATATTGATAACGGAAGTCTGTTCCCATACACCACATAATATGGTTTGTCCTGGTCACATTAGCCTGTGCCATAGCAGCAGCTACAAAGTCATTGACTCGCTCTTGGACGTTATAATCAAACAAGAGAACATCGTCCTGAATAGGAGGAGAGGCATCGTTTATTTCAAATGTGAAACCATCAGGAGGGTCATAATGCCTTGGAAACACGCCAGTGAATATCTGTGAGGATGAACCAAGGGACTTGGAACCTCGCCATATAACCTCAAGTGTCTTCTCCCTCAGTCGCTTTGCACGGTCTTGGTAATCAATTCGAGCAAAATAGAGAGAATCGAATCCTAACTCTGCTCCAAGTAAGTAAGCCTGCACTGCAGAATGTCCAAAGGGATCAATTTGCCAACCAACTCTTGGAATTTGACCAAATTCTTGCTTGATAAACCAATGCCCTAGAGTTGTTTGATCAATTAAATCAATGTAATGTGGGGTCGCCTCATCATGCATATACATACCACCATTTATGAACTCAAGTTGACCCGAATTGACAAGCTCCTTGACTTTAACTTTCACTGAATCTTTCTGCTGTCTCCACCATCTTTGAAAGAAGGCCTTTGGTGATCCAGCAGCGTCGACATTATCAGGTAAACTTTTGTGTCCAATATCTTCCACAAGTTTAGTAGAAGCTGCTGTATCGTTCAAATCTTCCATCTTTACACCGGCATTCTCAACCTGTGGAGCAGTCAAACTTGAAATTCCATCCGGGAGATTTTGATTTAAAGCTTCCTCTGCAGATGATAGTTTAGGTTTTCCGAGCACTGGTGTATTGTCATCAGTAGCCAGAAGACTTGGAGTTGCAAGTGGAGACTCGTAGGCTGGTGACGAAGCTTCAGGAGGTCTGGATGGCGGCAAGAACAGTGTTGAATAATCTCCAAAATTATCCGCTGTCGTTGAAAATTTCGATTCCAATTTTTTGTCTTTTTTATTGGACCAAAATTTTTGTTTCAAAGATTTTAATTTTTTAATCTTAATTTTTGATTTTCGTCTAGGATTAGAGAAAGAATTATTGTTTACCTTGTCGAAAGAAGATGCGGTTTTTGCTGGTGTTATCCAAATATCAGCGTATACATTAGAAATCGGATCGTCTTCTTCCTCATCCCCGTATACATCATAAATCGGATCTCCTAATTCCGACCAAGTTTCATCAGAAATTTCACCTTCGTTGTCAGCCTCATACTCAGCAAAAAGTGGATGTTTGAGTATCGGCGACTCCTCCATGTCACCATCCAAGTCAGGAATGTTGACCTTCTGGGTCCGGCGAGCCAACTGGTGCGGCGACTCGGTCACATCTGTGCGAGCCAGCAGCTGATAAAATTCTTCGGTATATTCATCAACAGATCGGGGCCCCTGACGAAGATTCTGCAGTCGCTGGTAGAGTTCCCGCTCGAAGTTGTAGGGAAGGAAAGCCTTGCGGATTTTTCTTTTGAATTTTTCCCAACTCTGGACTTTATCCTTGCCTGCACGCGCGCGGTTCTGCTTTACCTGCTGCCACCAAGCATGTGCCCTACCGCGTAGGTGGATGGCGACCAATGCAACTCTTCTCTCCTCCGGGACCTTCTTGAAGTCTAGGACTTCCTCAATCTGTGATAGCCAGTCGATAAGTGCCTCCGCCTTAAGGCTGCCATCGAAATCCGGGACGTCTATCTTGAACCCAAGCTCCCAGCGGCGTGGGTTAGAAGTAGGCTGGTCGCTCCCCTCCCCAAAAGGGTTAACCATACCTTCACCCTCCGTGCTTTGTTGCTTGGCGGTAAGAACAGCCATCTGCCGGGTCAGATCGGCTACCTGACGGCGTAGGTCAGCATCTTCACGCTCATCTGCATCACTTGTATCTCGGTACACTCTAGCGCCACCGCGACCGCTGGTTCTTGCTCGTACCATCGCGCAGGACTGCCTGTGTCTGATACCAAATGAAAGAGTGAAACGTAGCAGAAGCTTAAAAGAGGGATAAAACCCTAATTTTGTTTTTATTTAATCAAAATAGTCTCACGACAAAATAAGGTATAGGATGCTTTATATAGCATCTATCCAAAACCCTAATATCAAATAAAGAAAATTACATAAATGTCTAGAAACTAAAATAAATAAATAAAATAACGTCTAAATATGAAAACTGATTTTCGAAGGCTTTAGAGGTCGAATTTGGGTATTAAACTTTGTGACAAGTCACAGTTTTGAAATCTTACGGTCTCGTCGAAATCTTCGATTTGAGTACCTATTTCACCTAATTCCGATACCTGACCAAGAAACCAGTTTATCCGCAAACTTCGCTAACTGTCTGCATCATTCCCTCCGGGATAGAAAAGATTCGCCCTCGAATCTGACTTATCTCTCCTGCGTCAAGACCAAGGTGCTCCAACCATAGTGAACTTCGCAGGCTAGAAGAAAACTTTCTAGCTTTCCATGGCGCTCCATTCATAGTTGATTCGAGGAATTCTTTGTCTTCGATAACGACACCAATCTCCGAGTCTCTTGAGCCGAGCAAACTCCTATCGTTTATATTAGACGATCCGATCAACGCAATCCGATCAGCTATGATTATTACTTTGCTAAGCACAGAAACCTGACTTGTAGAATAACATCTATTACCAGAGCCTCAGTTCCCGCTACGGGGCAAGCATGTTTCTGAATCTTGATTTCATCTGATTCAAGGTCTATCGAAGAGAATAACATCTATGGTCATGAAGATCTCGAAGATCGTTTGGTATGCGGGGGACACACCATGCGTTTTGATAATGATTGTATTGACCGGTTACTAGAGGAGTTTAAATTGGCTACCAATCTTCGGATCAAGGTAAAATTTTCTTATCGAGATGTTGTCTCAGGCTACGAATAGGTTTTTGAAACCAAATTTTTCATCAACTAGACATAGGGGGTTGTCTTCAGACTATAAAAAAGTTCATGAAAGTAATTTTTTCATCAAATGGATTGCTTCAATGCGACTTCAAATAAGGAACACTCGAGAATAATTTATCTTATTATGATAAGGTCAACAATTATAATTCCTAATGTAACAATTGAAAAAAATAAAATAAAATAATTTTGGTTGTTGATGGTGATGGTGCTGTGAATTCGAGGACAAATTCTTGTCAACCGAGAGAGGATGATGTAGCCCATAAAGTCCAAACACAAACCTTTTATATTTTATTTTATTTTATTTTATTCAAATATCTTATATTGTTTAAATTAAATCTAATTATATTAAGATTTTATTTTATTTTATTTTAATACATTTATTTTGTTTCCTTGTATTCTAATTTAGGGTTTTGAGAAGCTACTATATAAAGCCTCATATGCCTTAAGTTATTTTAAGTTTTTGGAATAATATATTTTTATCTCTGAAAATTTGAGTCTTTGTTTCTCTCAGATTAGGGTTTCATCATGTTACCCTTGAATTATGGTTTAATCTATCGTTGCTTCTTCTTCTATTTCCGCTGCATCATCAATAATGTCACACAATACTGCCTGAAGAAATGAATTAAGCAAATATTATCTTCTATCTTTCATTATAAAGAAAATAGAAAAATTGAAGTGATTAATATAAGGATACTTAAGAGAATCATGAAGACGTCAGATGAAACAACACGAAGTTGGTCAAAGATCCTGCAAGACATTCTATGGTCATACCAAACAACATCAAGAACTGCCACATAATAAACACCATTTGCCGTGGTATATGGTATAAATGGAATAATTCTAACAAAAATATCGATGCCATCCTACATGATCGTTACATATATATAAAATAATGATCAAAACGGAAGAATAACGATCGACTTAGTTAAAGAAAATAAGACCAATGCATGCTTTTGTTTAGAACTTTATAAGGAACTGATGGGGAATATATATATAATTCCAAAGTTCGGTTCAGGAGTTTGTAAGCATGAGATAAAATGGTGAGATAAGTATTTTAATACACACAAGAAAAGAGACTTGGAAACCTAAATCCACCATGGGAATAATCGTTTATGGTCGAAGCAAAAATAAAGCAAAAAACCTACATGTTACTGGATAAATATGGTAACCAAGTCTAGTCACCCTAAAATATAGAGCATTTGAAACTCTATCATAGTTATATAGACTAAAAATATTATAACTTACTACTTATGTAAATCGTATTTATTAAATCACATGTATATACTATCTCCTCTCTTAGTGTCGCGATAAGGTTTTAATAAGGGATTCAATATTAACAAAACGCTTTTATTGTAAAAAATACACCTCATTTCTTATGTTATATAACGTAAGTAACATACAATGTTACAAAATAAAAACTCGAAAGCAAATATAACCTTTCAAGAAAGATAAAGAGCATAATATAAAGAATAATGGTAAAACAAAAATAAATTACCAAGTTATAAATGCCAAAGAGTATATCGAAAGAAAAATACCTCAGAATAACCAAAACAAAAATAAATCTACAAAATAAACAAATTCTATAAGTAAAAAATTTCAAGAGCGACGAAGTGATTAAAGAGGAACATAAACTCCATAAAAGATGAATATGTTTCGGATGATAAAGTGATCATCACTAAATAACAAAATAATGACTAGGAGAAGTCATTAATCCTAGTGAAGGATGATAACAAAAATACGAATAACCACAAGTTAGTCCGTAGTAAAAAAACTAATTTTTCTTAAAAATAAGGAAAATCCCATACCTCAGAGTCATGCACCAAGAACTTGCTTATCAAATTCTAGAAAAATTTAAGTAAAAAACCATAATATTCTAAAAAATAATTGTCGGTCTACTACACATGATCAGTCAGTAGAAAAAATAGAGAATGCAAGATGTATCATAGACACAAAAACTCATCCACTCAATTCTAAAAGAGTACTCGTAAAAAAAAGTTTAAAAATATATATTAATGAATCGACAATTACAAATAAGGGAAAATACATAAGAAAATTTCAAAAATACAAATTATATACAAAATTCAACGATGAGACAAATATTGTGAAGTAACATCATCACTTACTAAGGAACAATCTTTCTCATATGCTAACTAACATAAACCACTCCCCTCTCAATCTTCACAATAGTCAGAACCTGTATGATTTTTTACTTTGCTCAACCCTAACAAAAGAAAATATGGTTAGTGAAATTATCAACTAAAATCGTATCATTTGGTCACTACACCTAAGAAACGATATATAAAGACTTATCTCAAGATAATCTATCTTATAAACAAATTGCTTTAGCACAAAAACATACTTGGTTGACAAAGAAGTAAAATCTTTTTAAACTTTCTTAAACATAAAAAAGTAACGTCTGCTTCAGATTTTGCATTTGCAAGCAAATTATAAAAAATTGCTACCACAGATTCTAAGGTAGAAACTTTTATTTGAATGGCCAATAAATCTGTCATTAATTGCGATAAAGCAAACAATGTGTTTTTTTAAAACATGAGGCTGAGGCTTTAATTGAGGATAATCTGTTTTCATTTTCAGACTATCATTAAACATCATGTGCAATTACTTTTTCCTCTCAACACCATAAGAGAGAGCATCTCTTAAGTCATATTGCTCACCTATTAAGGAAGAAACATAATTCAAAGGAACACAACATTCAAAGAAAGTTGAATAGACAAACGCCTCTACCCGACCAAAACACAAAACTGAATAATGACCCCTAAGATCCGATTAATGAGAAGAATAAAAGAAGATGAAGCAAAATCTCCAAAACCCATATGGCAAGGAACATTAAAAACCACAATACTACTAGAAACGACATTACCATTGGGTGCTAATGGAAGGATAACATGGAACAAAGAGAAGAACTGCCAAAAGCAACAGATGTTGAAAAAATAACAACACATTGGAGAAGTATGTGAACATCGTTTTCCACACCAACCCTTTGTTCAGAACTTTCACTGAACGGAATATTCCTAAGTTGTGTAATGCTTTTGTCATTTTTGGAAAATCTCAATAAAGGTTCCATTATCAGTTTTTGTCGAAACTAAGATAGAAATGCCATTATCAATGAGTAAAGATGATTAAAAAACAAGCATAACTACTTGCTCCTCAATATTATCCATGATCTCATACTATTTGGAATAAAATTTATTGTAACAATATATATATATATATATATATATATATATCAAACTTCAATCAATATACACACTCTATTTTTAAAATTTTCATTGTTTTTTATTCTTTTATTAATAAATTTTTAAACATTTATTTAATTTACTCTTCGATCCATTTCCGTTTTGACTAAACCGACAAACAATACAAAGTATTCACATTATAAGTATGTAATTATTCGCGATATGAGTTCCAAGTTTTTATATAAAATATGGTCACTAAATATTAACATATAAATTGACAATTTATAGATTAACTTTAAATTTAAATTTAATATAGAAAAATATACAATTAAAATTTCAATAAAGAAATACAAATATAAAATCAATCAACCATAAAGATAATTAGGTTTTGATTTAAAATTACTAACCAGAAGAATTAAATAGGTTACAGGCCTAATATTATTATCTTTACAAAATTGAGTGGACCGGATGTGTGTTGATATAAAAGAAAAAAGTCACCTAAATTATTTTGACAGTGCAGCTCCACTCATTCAAAACGAAAATGTAAAAGTCAGTCATCAAATAAAAACGGGCAAGGCTATAATGGGACCCCATTTGGCTATAATGAGACCCCAATTTCAGAATTTTTTTTTCCTCAATGTGAAATGTCGATTTTGCCCTTCACTTATAAGTCACAATTTTGAACCAAAAACCAAATTTTCTCCAACCACTCTCTAGAGCTTTCTCTCTCTAAAACTACCTAAAATCTCTAAAAAACATGGATTTGAGTGATTGGAGTGAAGGATTCAGCTGCAACCTTGATGATTTCGCATCGGAGGAAGAAGAGCCGTTGACGGACCATTTAGAAACCCAAAACGAGGTATTTTCCGAAATTTTTCGAGTCAGTGCGAATATAGCGCTGGTACCGCTATAAAAGTGATGAACTGCGAACTGGGGATTCGCAGTTCGTGCCAAATTGCGAACTTCCCGTTCGCGAATTCCCCAGATAGACGAACGGGCTGTTCGCAAATAAGCCTGATTCACGAACGGCCCGTTCGCGAAACAGCCAAACCCACGAACGGGTTGTTCGCAATTTAGGCTGTATTTCGAGTTTGTAGTTCGCAATTTCGCTGAATTTTCGAATTTGGAATTCGCAAAAACGCCCTGTTTTGGAATTTATATGATCATGTAGGTATATATATGTTCTCATAAAATTGCATGAATGAACTCTGTAGGAACCCGGTCCACCGCCATGTTCGATGGCCGATTACACGAAAGTGTTTAGTACGGACACTTATTACACCAAAGCCGATTTGGTTGATTGGGTCGAGTCCGAAAGCATAAAGCTAGGATTCATTTTGGTCCGGAGTAAAAACGACGACGGTACAAAAAGCATGAAAACTCCTAGGATGTATTTTAGGTGCGAGAGGCACGGGGTTTACAAACCTAACCCCAAACCGGGGTATGTTAAGAAGCGCCGAGAATGTTCATCGAAAAAATGCGGGTGTCCGTTCTACTTAAGAGGGAGTCCGGTCTCAGAGCTACCGGGTTATTGGAAAGTGGTTGTGCTAAACGGGAAACACAACCACGATCCATTTTTGCACTTGGACGGTCACTCTCGGGCCGCTAGACTAAAAGTCGAAGAACAATTGTTCGTTCGTAGTCAAACGGAAGTCGGTTCTCGACCGAGAGAGATATATCGCGGGTTGAAGATTAAAGACCCGCAAAATGTATCAGGCATGCGCACGATATACAACATGCGGCAAAAACATGATTTGGTTGATAAAGCGGGCAAGACCCAAATGCAATACTTGTTTACTAAGTTAAAAGAACACGAGTACTATGTTTGGGAGCGAAGTTGTGAAGCAACGGACGAGATCCTCGAGTTGTTTTTTGCACACCCTAAAAGCATCGATTTTATGCGCACGTTTCCTCAAGTTCTTATAATGGACAGCACGTACAAGACTACAAGATATAAGATGCCTTTACTTGAAATAGTGGGCCAAACTTCGACGAAGAAGACCTTTTGTGTTGCTTTTGTTTTTTTGAGTTCCGAGAAACAAGAGAATTACACTTGGGGGTTGAGTATTCTAAAGATGGTGTTGACGAACAACAAGTGCCCATTTCCTAACATCATTGTCACCGATAGGGAGTTGGCTTTAATGAATGCTATAGACGATATATTTCCGGACGCAACTCATATGTTATGCACTTGGCATATTGGTAAGAACGTCACCTCTTACGCTAGAAAAGTTTTACCGAATGTGGAAATGGCCGATGAGTTCGGGGAATATTACCAAAGGGTAGCCTATTCGGCCACGCTCGAAGACTATAACAAAAACCTTGCCGATATGCACCACACTTTCGCATTTTGTCCATTGGCTCTCGACTACGTTATGAAGCAATGGATTGACGAATATGGACACAAATTCCTCAACATTCACACGAACAAATTTAAACACTTTGGCAACCAAACTAGCAACCGGTGAGTTATATTTCCTTCTCCACCCATTTTTTAAAAATATAAAGTGTTAGTAGTCTAATGTATTTTATCTCATGTTGTAGGGCGGAGAGTGCTCACTCTAGCCTCAAGCGGGCAATTGGTAGTAGTCTATGCACGTTCGAACAATTTTGGAAACATGTTCATGCGCACCTATCCGCTCAACACTCTAACATTTTCGAGTCATTCGAGCGTAGTAGGTATCGTCCAAGAAACTCAACTAGGGGGCCTAACAAAACCATCTACAAGGATGTCAAAGGTGAGCTTTCATCTCAAGCCATTGAACTAATAGAAGAAAATCTCGCAAAGTCCATGAAAATATGGTTCACACCCGGAGTGTGTGGGTGTGTTATTAGGACAACTCATAATTTACCATGTGCATGCGAATTAGCTTTGATTTATAAAGAAGGAAGGGCGGTTAGAAAAGATGAGTGTGATGTCTATTGGAGTACGTTAAGGATCAAACCTAATGAGGAGTTTGATACCGAAGACGAGCTCACTCGAAAAATCTCCTTAATAGGTAGCACCATCCGCGGTTACGGGCAACACATCCAAGACCACATTATAAATAGGATGATGCAAATCCTAGATCCCGCTAGAAGTCATGTTTTGGAACCTAAGGAGCCGGTTGTTACTAAGGGTAGGAAAAAAGCCGGTCGGGACAAATCAACTCAACGGGACCCTAGCGAGTGGGAATACGATGGAAGTCTAGGCGCTAGCACTCCCGGCACGATAGGTAGCACGGCTGCATTTCTAGCGCCAAAAGCCAAGACGAAAGAAAAAGCGAAAGCCAAGGCTAAACCGAAGAAAGATAAAGTGCCTCGACCGAAAAAATCATCAAAGGGCAAAGATTTTAGCGGGTACGAGAGTTGGTTTCCTAGCTATTTGCATGACTACATTTCTAGCGTCGAAGACGTCTCTCCCGACGGTAATTGCGGATTCCGAGCCGTTGCTTTGACGGTATACGGTAAATCCGATTCATGGGACCAAGTTAGAAGAGATTTGATCGGCGAATTGCAAAACGAACGTGAGCTATGGGAGAGAGTGTTTGATGGATCACAAGGTGTAGATAACCTTGTGAGAAGGTTGAACGTGTTCGAATTGTATGGTTCAGGTACTAGGCATTGGATGACGTTACCCGATTTAGGGTTAGTGATAGCCACTAGATACCAATGTGTCGTATACCACATTTCACTCCACCAATCGTACACTTATCTACCTCTACGTGGTGTGCCTCCTCGATCATGTCCTAGCCTCGAAATTGGTATAGGTTTCGTTCATGGTAACCATTTTGTCAAAGTAAGTTTACTAAAGTGTGTTTCAATGTTATATATTATTTTCGTGACCAAATATTTATCTACCTTTTATTTGTGTAGGTTTCGTTGGATGGACCACTTCCGGAAATATATCCTACTTGGTATCCCTTTCGTACGGATCATGAAGTGACCGGTTGGGCAATACCGCTCGACAAGAGATTGAACAAACATAACCAAATCAAGCCCGCGCAACCATCGACCGCACACGAAGAGCCACCACGTATCTTCGATTTGAATGAAGACTAATAATTTTATTTTGCATTACGTGTTTAACCGAACTCCGTTGTGTCTACGAATATTTTTAGAACTTTCACTTCGTTTTGTAATCGATACTCCCACGTTTTATTTATTTTTAAAATTCCATTAGTTATAATTGTTGTAAAAACAAGTTGCACACCACAAATAATATGGTAGTTCCCCAAAAAATTACAATTTTATCCAAAAAAGTGTGAAAAAATTTAAAAATTCGGCCCAGTGGCGGTTTTGCGAACTTTGAACGCGTGATTTTGGCCAAATTGCGAACTCCCACCACTACGATTTGGCAAAATCGCGAAGTGGGTGTTCGCAAATTGGCCCAATTTGATGGGCCTGCATTCGCAAATCCGGCGTTTTACAAGCACCCGTGTTCGCAATGCCCTCTGTAAAAATTGTTTTTTCAACTTTTTGTGACCTTCCCGACTCCTAAACTTAGTTTTTTTTCAACCAACATCAAACATTAGTCAAGTGGCTCTAATGATTTGAATTTTGCGGAAAAAAAAAAAAAAAAAAAAAAACTCAAAGAAGTTATAAAAACTACATCAAACTAGCCTAAAATGGTCTAATTCTGTGACCTTCCCGACTCCTAAACTTAATTTTTTTTCAACCAACATCAAACATTAGTCAAGTGGCTCTAATGATTTGAATTTTGCGGAAAAAAAAAAAAAAAAAAAAACTCAAAGAAGTTATAAAAACTACATCAAACTAGCCTAAAATGGTCTAATTCTGTAACCTTCTCGACTCCAGAACTTAAATTTTTTTTAACCAACATCAAACATTAGTCAAGTGGCCCTAATGATTTGAATTTTGCGGAGAAAAAAAAAAAAACTCAAAAAAGTTAAAAAAAACTACATCAAAGTAGCCTAAAATGGTCTAATTCTGTGACCTTCCCGACTACAAAACTAAATTTATTTTGAACTGAATTTTTTTAAAACCTTTATTATTAACTGTGATTTGAAGTATAAGATAAGATATATGAACCGACTAAAACCTACTTAAAAGTAGGATAACGTTGTCAGACATGTAAGGATAACGTAATCTGGATGGGCGACTAATGTGGTGACACATAATATATACAAAAATACACACATATAGAAATTAATTATTACAACCCACGTTCTTCAAATAAGGGTCTCATTATAGCGAAAAACAACATTGCATTCGAAATAGTATGGATTGCGCTATAATGAGACCTCATCCAAATACTAAACGCCCACCAAAATTGACTCGCCTCCTATAAAATGGGACATATAATCTAACAAAATACGACACTTTTGCAACCTACCGCACGAACGAAAATTTAAAACTCGTTAACGTGTACGTATGGAGTTTACGGCGGACGAAGATTACCACATGCTCCGAGCTGTGAAGATTGCACGCGAGATACTGGGGGAAGATACAAGCGATCAGTTTTTCGAGCGTGTGCTATGTACGATGTATATGAACTACGGTCGTTTCGGTACAAGAGGTGTCGTTATACGTACTCGTGAGCAGATCAAAAGCAGATACAATTTTTGCAAGCCAATACAGCATCTGTGTTTCTTGCCATCGCTTATTAAGCGAGAAGCAGCCTCTGTTTGGAACCTAACCTTGATAGACTACATCACAAGGGATATGGTAGCATTTCTAGAGGACAAAATAATTGCAAGGGGTGAAGTGGATGATGTGGAATACAAACTTAGACACGACTACGACTAAGCCTTCCACTTATGCAGTGTTACGTATTACTGTTTGTTGTCTTATTATCAGTTGTTGTTTGTAGTTTGTAGTTGTGATTTTCGTATTACTGTTTGTTGTTTGAAGTTGTCAATTTCCTTATCAGTTGTTGTTTGAAGTTATTGCTCTCTTATCACTGGTTTTTTTTTTGAGGTGTGACTTTTTAATTAGTTGTTGTTTGAAGTAGCGGGTACCAAAAAACTGTCTACAAAACTAGGTAATGAAAACTTTAACAAGTTATGGCATTAAGTAAAACAAACAGACAATACAGACACTACCGGGTGGAAACTATTAAAAACATATCACAATGCTCAATCGTCAAAGTCGTATCCCAAGTTGTCGTCAGACTGAATCCCCTCTTCCCTCTCAGTAATCCTATTCTCAAGATACGCTACCATATCCTTCGTGATGTAGTCTACCACGGTCATGTTCCAGACGGTAGCTGCTTCTTGCTTAATTTTAAAAGGTAGAAACAACAAACGATTCATTGGTTTGCAAAAAATGTATCTCTCCTTGATTTGGTCACAGTTACGCACGACAATACCTTCAGTTCCTAAACGCCCGTAGTTGTAGTACATATTACACAAGACCAGCTCGAAAAACGCTTCGCTACTATCTTCTCCCAATTCTCGGTGGGCGAGTTTCACTGCCTCGAGCAAATGGTAATCTTCATTAGGGGTAAACTCCATTGGTTAAATTGTTACTGTTCGAATAGTGCTTCACGTCTATTTATAGGGTCGTGGTTGTTTGGGCGGGAACTACATTTAAAGCAGATATTTTTGGCGGCAACTTTTTTAGGTGTCTCGTTATAGCGGTAAACCTGGTGATGGAATTTTTGTTATAATGAGACCCCTGCTATTATTGCACTGAATAGTTATTGTACCTTTTTAAATATTAGGTGTTGCAGGATAACAACAGTACATTCAAAAATCTAGACAGCTATTAGTTTCATCAGAATATTATTATATTGTATGGAAACATATGGAGGGAATGGAGTGAAGGTTTCCCGCTAAAAACAGATTTGAGCGGGAACAAAGACAACCTTTCCCGCTAACAAATTTTGAGTTGAACCACCCAGTTCGATTTTATAAATACTACCATCAGACTAAGAAACTAAACATTTAAGGTATAAAAATGTGTGATTCGGGCTGGAACGTAGACGAAGATGCAAGCCTCCTAAACGCATTTGACATCGTGAGGGGTGCAATAGAAGAGGGCGTTCCTGGCTTCATCGATGCGGTCTTGTGCAGAATGTTCTTCAACCACGGTAGGGAGGCTTCCTGCCCGAGATGTATGATGCCTCGACCACGCACACGCGAAGAAGTGTCTGAAAGGTTAGCTTACCTTAAAACAGTGACTTTACAAATCGAGTCACTTCCTTGGGAAGTCCAAACCAACCTCCGAAAGATTTTCGACATGGGATCGCAAAGTACAATCACGCCGGAGATGGTGTCTTTAGCGACACAGTCGGAAGAGCAACAAATAGCAGACGCAATAGCGACAGGCGTTCGTTTGAATTCAACTCCCGAAGGAAGTAGTGATTCAGATGGGTATGGAATGAACTATCCGACTCCGTAGAACTAAGTGTCCAATGCTGACTGAGGGTTAGTTTATCTACAGTTTGCTTTAATTTAGTTGCTTATGTATGTTTAATCACGAAATGCTTTTAGGCTATGTGTGTAATTTCCTTGTGTATTTTATATTATGGGAGAAATCTAGGTGTTACATTTTAAGTGTTGTTGTTTTTAAGATGCACATCATATAAGTGAAAGGAACAACTTAAGTAGAACTAAAATAGAAAAAATAAGGTGCTATCAACTAATCCGAACAAAAGCAACAAATGAAGAACCAAAATCAATTCCATACAACCATGTCAACTAAAGCAACAACTAAAGCAAAGCAAAAAAATAATGTAGTATCAAACTCAATCGAACTGGCGGTACTGGACCCCTAAAAGGTGACACTCATGTATCTCCCGACGCAAGTCCTCCACACTCATCGACTCCGCTCTAGAATCAACATCAGTAACACGATCGGAAAGCTGATACAGTCGTGCCTGATATGTCATCGCACTAGGGGGCTCTGGAACATGCGCCGCAGATGGAGCAATAATACTAGGATCAATAAGAACGTACCATAGGTGGTCACTGATCCATACATCGTACGTCGTGGTCGTGCCAGGACCGCCTATAATGTACCTGTCACCGCGAATCCTCGGGTCAACAACGTGTGACCCCCATGATATCCACGTGGCCTCATCCCACAAGAAGCGCGTGTTCACACGCTTTCGCCTATGTACGGGTACAACAGTCCGCAGCGCCGGTGGTATGTCCTGAACGTGCCCTAGCTGTCGAGCCACCCTAAGCGGATAGTACGCCTCAACTACGTCGAACGCCTTCAGGGTGTGGTCAATCCAAGCCACATCCTGAGAAGGGAAATAAGCACGATGATGCTCGTAAGGCATGAACCAAACCTGTGTCATATGAAAATGTTAGTTAATAATCTTCCAAAAATGAAAGTAATAATAAATTAAAGCTATGGAAACAAATATAACAAATCATTGTAACTCACATGGTTCGCCGTCAACGAAATCAGTCCCTGTCGGATGTTAATCCGAGTCTCATCATCCGCACGAAACGGCGTCGGAACATATCGGCACATCGTCGGCATAGAACAGTCGTAGTTCGTGTTAATCGTAGGCAAACAGGTGGAGAAGTGATCGTATATCCACGCCTCCAACAAGGCAATACAACCCGCAATCCCTGAAGTCGTGTGCAGCGAGGACTTCCCTAGGTGGTGGTACAGCTGAGCTAGTATATGCTGTCCCCAGTTATATCTAACGGAGGAGGTATAATGCTCTACAAACTGGAGGTAATCTAAAGATATACTATTCCCCGTCTTGTTCACTAGAACACAACAACCCAACATATGCAGCAGATAACCCCTAGTGACGCACTTTACATCACTATCAGACATGTTCTCATCTGTATATCTACGTACCATGTACTTCTCGCGTAAAAACTGTAAACGAACAGATCTACCATTACCCCCCCTGTTACGCCCTAACTCATACCTAAGGTCATCCAAATCTATGCCTAATGCACTAGAATACCAAGCCTCACGCTGTCCATTACTAGGAAAAGACTGAACTACGAAATCATCACCTGTGACCGGGAGACCAGTGATGACGTGGACGTCGTCTAGCGTAACCGTCATCTCACCGAAGCTAAAGTGAAAGGTGTTCGTCTCCGAATGCCACCTCTCCAGGAAGGCATCTACAAGATGAACGTTGGTATTCCAACGCTCCAACGCATCTACCAGTGGGCCGAAACAAGTCATCATAACCTGCTCCCTTACCCTGTGCTGCCCAGCAAGACCCCACGCACGGTGGGTACCGTACATAGCGTAGGGCCGTGAGTGCCGACGAGCCTACATAAGACATAAACAAGTTAGAAATAATACAATAGAACATATAAACGTACTTTAAAACACGTCATTACTTACCTCTCCAGCAAAGACACGGTAAGCCTCGTGCTGTGCATACTCTGGATATAGACCAGGTACGTGGGGGTTCACCCTCCGAAATAACAGGTCGAATGTCTCAAACCCCTGGGATAGAACAGGGGCCGGAGTGGAAGCGCTAGGCCTACGCCTAACGGACCGTGACCGTGACACAACGTCGGAGTGCTCTCCATCATCGCTCGAGCCTCCTGAATGTCGAACAGGTGTGTGCTGCTGTTTGCGAGGCATGCTGAAATACAACATATAAATTATTAATAAATTTGGGATAGATAGAAACTATTTGGCAAAAAAAAAAATTTACAAAAAATATATAAACTGTGAAATTGCGAATTGGGGATTCGCAATTTCACCAAAATTGCGAACTCGGAATTCGCAATTTGGTGAAATTGCGAATCCCCAATTCGCAATTTCACAAAGTCTCAGATTCTGAATTAGGTGAAATTGCGAACTGTGGCCTCGCAGCCCATGCAAAATTGCGAACTGGTCGTTCGCAATTTTGCACGGGTTGCGAGGCCACAGTTCGCAGATCCCCATTTCCAGAAACAGCAGCCCCAAATTTCGATATCGAACCCAAATCCCCAAAACCCAACCCAAATTCATCATGCATGGTACCAAAACGATCCTACTGAATCGACTAACACGAATCTGAAGTTTTTTTTCGAAAAAAACAACTAAATATACATGAAAATCCGACTTTTTATCAAGAACACTAAACTCTAAAAATCACTAAAAATACTAAACGAAAATGCATAAAAATTACATGGATATGTAAAGGATTCGTACCTTAAGATGTTTCTGATGTTGGATTTGAGAAAACTTGCTGTTTTGATTTCGAGATTTTTGGTGAGTTTGAGAGAGAGTAGAGAGAGAAGAGAGAAAAGAGAGAAAAGAGAGAAAATGGGCTGAAAATATGGCTTTTATATCAGGGGTAAATGTGTCTTTTTTCGGGTCTCATTATAGCCAAATGGGGTCTCATTATAGAGGGGTCTCATTATAGCCAAATGGGGTCTCATTTTAGCCTTGCCCAATAAAAACACGTCTTTTACCAAAACGAGACAAGAAACCAGAGAAGTCCGTAGAAATGTCAAGACAAAACTCGTGCAAAAATTCCATGTCACTCTCTCTCTTTCTCTCTAGATTATTTTTCACTTTCACACACTCTCTCTCCCTCTCCCTCTCCCTCTCCCTCTCCCTCTCGATCTAGTGGATGCTAAATCTCTCTCACCACCAACCAATCCCCACCACCATTGCGGGAAATACCCTTTACACCCCTACACCCACCACCTCTCACCTCCGGCGCCGATTGGTTCATGTATACCAAAATCACGATCTTAGGGTTTCTCTGTTCAGGTTTGATCCTCGGAGCCGGGTGAATTTACAATTCTAGCTTGTTTTTAATGCTGCTCCCAGGGCTTTTAGGGTTTCACACTTGGTTGTTAGTGTCGTTGCTTGCTGTGTTCGTATTGATTCGCCGGCAATGGATGAATGCGGCGGCGAGGAAGGAGGAGGTCGTGCGACTGTTAGCTATAGCTTCAGAAGAATCTGCCTTTGCCGAGGTCCAAGCCGCCACCGAGTACTTTTCGATACCTAAGGTCAGCAAGGTCAGCAATCAATGTGCCGTCTGTTTTTGTCCTACCACCACGCGCTGTGCTCAGTGCAAAGCTGTTCATTACTGGTTAGTCATAGCTCGATAATTACTCGACTGGGTTTTGATTTTTTAGCGCTGTTGTTTCTGGTAATAATAGTTCTTAAGCAACTGTAATGTTTATGTTATTGTGATTTTGACATAAGTTCTTTGGTTATTTATAATTTCGAAGACAAATGTCATCTAGAAACCAGACTGGTTTTGATTGTGTCTTAGCTCCTTCACTATGTTTCGGGAGAACCCAGGTTTCTAGTTTTTTTGCAGGTTAGGGTTTTTTCAGGCTTTAGTTTCGAAGAGGATAAGGTTGCAAGTTTAGTAAGGTTTTCTAGTGTATACTTTTATGGGATATACGTGTTTAATCAGAAGTCAATATATATAAATTGAAACATTTATATTTACATACAATGGCAACTGCAAGATATAGTTTCACTTATGGCTTATTTGTTGGCTTTCTGCTATTACTTTTTTCTATTCCTTTCTTTTGCATTAATTCTGAAAGTTTGAATCCTTGGACGTCACATTTTAATACGATGTACTTGTGCAGCTCTAGTAAATGTCAAATTATTCATTGGAGACGAGGTCACAAAAATGAATGTCATCCCCCTACTCTACTCACGAATATTGAAGTTGGTCTTGACTTCGATGGTAACATAGAAGCGCCAAAACACTTTGAAGTTCGTGGGAATGCTTCTAAGTTACCCAAATTGAAAAAGAACTCTAAAGCTGTGCCTACAGTGGGCGGTGATGGTGATCTGTTGGCTTGTGCTGAAAGAGATATTGGATTGTCGAGCACCTCATTATTAGCTGGCTTAGCTTCATCGGGTGCCAGAATAGAATCAGTCCCTAACGTTTCTACTGACGAGGCTCTTTGTTCTAGCTCTAATGCCAGGCCAGAGGACTCTTTTTCTGTTGAAACTGGTTCTATTATGCCAGGAATTAGGCCTAGCATAAAAAAGACACAAATGATGTCACCACCAACGGACTCCACTTCTTCCAAAAATAACGAGGGTAATATTTCTAAACCAAGGAAATCAAATAAGTCGAAGTTCGCTCATCAGAACGAAGGAGTTGACCTCAGATCACAGTCTTTTTCACACAAGACTGGTGTATATGGTGCCGTCATATCAGAAAAAGCTAGCAGTAAGAAGACCACCGAAATAGCTTCTTCATCTGAAACATTTGGCATGGATGCTCCTATTGAGGTCAATAATCCACGGCCTTCCAGCTCTTTGATGCCAGATTCTGTAACTAATAACGGCTCCAGAGATTCAGAGTTGTGGAAAGATAAACGAGTTAGGCCTTCGACATTTGGAATACAAGGTTTCTCTAGCTCCAAGTTTGAATCATCTTTAAAGGATATTAGTAGTGTGAAAACATCAGTGTGGAAAGCTGTTCAACAGTTTAAACCCTCAAAAATGTCAAAACCTTATCTGTTTCGTCCTGGAAACGAGGTGACTGGAAATTATACGGACAAGGTGATTTACATACTATTATGTCTTCTCATATGGTATCACTAAGAAGATATCAACTAATTTAGTTATTGCTTTGACAGATTATCTTCCCCTATGATGTGTTTGTGAAACTCTACTCTTGTGATGGTATGGAACTGCGCCCATTTGGCCTTAGGAATTGTGGGAACAGGTATCCTGTTACATTTTTTCTATCTTTTACCCGCTTATGGTGTGATATTTTTTTGATGTAATGCATCAAATTTCATCATTTAGAAAGAGTTTAAGTGGAGTACATGCTACCCTTTTCCTTCTAGTTTTGGTTTATTTTTTATATTCATCATGTTTGTGCGAATTATCTGTGCTTGCAATTATTCTATTGTTTTATTGAATTGTGGGTTTCTATATTGATATGGATCTTTAGTTGGTCAATCCTTGTATTAATTACATTTATTAACTTGAACTTTTTGTAGTTGTTATGCAAATGCTGTGCTCCAGTGCTTGGCCTTTACCCGTCCGCTGACTTCATATCTGATGAGAGGGTTTCATTCTAAAGCATGTAAGTTGCTCTTGTGTGGTCTTTGTGAAAGTGGAAGCCACTATGCACGTGTTTACGATCACATAGAATGGCCTTAACTAATACTGACTCTCTTTTATAGGTCGAGAGAAGAGTTCATGCATCATATGTGAGTTGGAGCACTTGATATTAATGGCAAAAGAGGGGAGGTCTCCTTTGTCTCCGATTAAGATACTATCCAGAATACAAGAAACTGGAAAACATCTTGGTCATGGAAGGGAAGAAGATGCACATGAATTTTTGAGGTGGATCCTACTAACTCTGTGTTATGCAATTGCAATGTTATTTGATTTTGTTTCTTCTCAAAGGTGAATGACGACATTACTTAGTAAGATGGCAGGTATGTTGTTGAGACGATGCAGTCTGTATCCCTAAAGGAGGTTGAAGTAGTTGATCCACTGGCAGAAGCAACAACTCTAGTAGGCCTTACTTTTGGTGGCTACCTTCATTCTAAGGTTCTGAAATTTTATATCCCTTCCCTTCACTTCTCCATTTTTGTATGTTTGTTTTGTTATGAATCGGTTTTTGAAAGTTGTCAGTCTGATTGTCAGATAAAATGCATGGAATGCCATGGAAAATCAGAATATTCTGAGCGCATGATGGATCTTACTGTCGAGATAGATGGCAACATTGATACCCTTGAAGAGGCACTGAGACAGTTTACTGCTAGTGAACTCTTGGATGGAGATAACAAATACCAGTGCAGCAGGTGGTTTTTTTTCTTTCACTTAATCATTCTCATATTAATAAGAAAATATAACTTGAAGGGATTCCCGGTAATGTATCAACGGCAGTTTTCATCATTGGTTCACTTCCCTTCCTGTCAATTAAAGTAATAAAGTTTAATATCCAACGATAGGCTCTCCTAGTTTTTTGAGTTTGCTTGATGCATAGGCTTCTCCATTGAGTTTACTAGATGAAAGAGCTCAGTGTAAGCCTTCTCCATTGGAATACTGATTATGGTTAGTTCTGTTTGTTTGTAATTGGTTTTATTGTTTTGCCTTCAACTAGATGTAAATCGTATGAGAAAGCCAAAAAGAAGTTGACTGTCCTTGAGGCGCCTAATATACTCACAATTGTCTTAAAACGCTTCCAGGTAATCTTAAATTCGTAAGTAACTATTTAGGTTTTGTTAATAATACTTTAACAATTTTAATAATAACGGCTGTATTACATTCCTGCAGTCTGGTAACTTTGGGAAGCTGAGTAAGTCGATTCGGTTTCCTGAGGTCCTCAATATGGGCCCATATATGACTGCAAAGAGGGATAAGCCTCCGGTATATAGCCTCTATGCGGTGGTAGTTCACCTGGATGTTAACAATGCTGCCTTTTCCGGTCATTATATCTGCTATGTTAAGAATATTCGCGGAGAGTGGTTTAGGATCGATGACAGCAATGTATGATCCTTTTCTGTAAATGTCTTTCTATGTTTCCAATATTCTGTTGTCCATCCACGTACAATGTTTTTTATAAGACTATTGACATTATAGATTTTATGATGGGTTTTGCTTTGATTGCAGGTAACACCTGTAGATTCTGAAACTGTCCTATTAGAAGGAGCATACATGCTTCTATATGCAAGGTACAATATTTGTATCCTATTATGACATGCTATATATATTTCATTCATTTTGCATCGTGTAAAATACATAACTGTTTATAATTTTGAGTCGATAAATTTATTAACTGAGCATATAGTTGTGTTAAAACAATTTGAAGAAGCGAAGAATTAGTCTATGTAACTTTACAGTAATATCTAGGGGGCTTAATTTAAGATATTTAGATTTTTGTTAACTTGGAATTGGGATGCTAAATCTTCATTATATAAATTTGGAATGGGTAAGTCCTTAGTAATTAGTATTGATATAAGTAAATCTAAAAATTTCAAAGTTGTAAATAAAGTTGTGGGTCAGAATTACCCTCACTCTTACAGCTTTATTCAAGGCTCACCTCATGCGAGTCACCAAGGCTTGTATGTAACCTATGAATCACGAACCTGCACTCGATACTTGTCCAGTGAGGATATGGACGGGGCAGCCAAGCATATGTATGGCAGACCAATACGAATCTGGTCCGGTGATATGGGAATTTAAAAATGTTAAAACAAGTTAAAAGGATTTTATGAAATTACTTCATTTTATTATTTTATGAGTATGATTTTGCATTCTAAATGATGACTATATATAATAATTTTCATATTTGAATAAATATATAAATTATATATATGAGCTAAGTTTTTAACAAGTTATCTATAGTTATACCCTTTTATTTTGTATCCTAAAACTTTGATTTACCCCACTCCCCCCACATGAGCTTAACTGCATTCTTATATTTACAACCTTTTCTAACATTCCAGTCTACTGTAAATTAGTATGAATGTTGATTTTATAATTGCAGGAACACACCATGCGCCCCTGCATTGTTGAGAAATAAACTTAATAATGCGAGGTCTAAGAGGAGGAGCATGGAAGCGGTTCCTTCAAGCCACAATCTATGCAAATCAAAATCTCATTCTTCAATTTCGTACGTTGACCAATCTACAGCAAAACATAAACATGAAAAGCACCTATTATTTGATTCCGAAGATTGGAGGTCACATTCTATACGAAGATTCCCTCGAGTAGATTCAGCAAGTGAAAGCTCTTCTCTCTTCAGTTCCTCGGACGCTAGCTCATGCAGCACCGCAAGCACCAAAGATTCCGTAAGGGCTGAAGATTTCTCAGATTACTTGTTCGGTGAAGTCCAACCTAGTGGTTACAGCCGAGTTGCCTCTTCCTCGCAAAGCAATCTAAACTCTGAAATTTTGTACACTAACCATAGACAATTCAACGGCCGCTCGGTGTGTAATAATAACACTGATACTTGTATAGATACAGCTAGGGCTGAGGAAGGGGTTTGGGCTCATCCTTATGATGTAAGATCTAGTGTATCATTAAGGAAAGTAAGTGGTATTGAATCAGCTCAAACGTTTTATTGAGGTTTGGGTTGACATAAATGTTTCAATGTTAATTTTTTTTATGCTTGGTGATTTTTTTTGTCGAATGGAATCCTTTTCCCTTCTTTTTTTAGTTGCTATCAATCATGCTTGTAGAATACTTCATGTCTTTCTAAAATAAAATTATTAGTCCTGTGCTGGCCAAGCCCTTCTAAATTCTATTTTTTCAGTACTAAGATTGAGTTTGGATCTGTTCACAAAAAAATGGTGTAAATTTTTTGGATGCAAGTATGTGGTTGGATATTAAGAATGAATTTAAAGATATTGAGTCAGACCTATGAAATTGGGCTGTTTTATCGTCCATTAGTAGATGTTAGATATGATGATAAAAACAAAATTTATAGCGATAGAAATTTTAAGAGAAATTGGATAAACTTGTATTTGAAGTTATGAAACACACGGACAAAGGAAATTATAATATATTTACGAGATCCGGAAATATTGTTCATTTTATTTTTTTTTATAAAAAAAACAATATGGTCGTCTAGCTGTCAAACGTAAAATACATATTGCATGGACTATTGAACGGTAAAAATCGAATTTTGAACATGTGCTAGATTCGAAAAAAATTAAATTTGCGCAATATTTTTGAAACTCCTCTGAACAAAATGCGTAGAGGGAAATGAAGTACACCCGAAAGTACGTTCGTTCATTTTGAAATACCAACACAAGCTAGAGCTCATACATGTCCGCTAGAGAAACCTTCGGGCGTTGGAACCCCTTCGAAGGCATCGTTATATAGTCTTATTGAACCAACTCCAATATTGGTTCTAAGTTATTGTTTCACGATCCAAATGGTTACTTAGAACAATTTCCGCTTCACTACAGATTTTTTGTAACTACGATTAACGACGTTAGACCCGATATCATTGTGGGTATCGATTAGTTTCGTATGGCTTGTACGACCAACAAGATGGGTGACAGGTTGTTGAAAAAACACGTTATGATGAGCTTATGGATAACTTTAAAGTTTATATGAAGATATTTAATGACATATATTAATGGTAGAGATTAGTATTAAAGGTTACTGAATGTATACACTATTATGAAGATACTGCAACTATAGCAAATTGATGACAATATCGGAGTTATGGATCACGATCGCATCAAAGTTTAACCGCATTATCCATTTTGTAGTACAACCGAGGTTGATGTATATGAGTTATATTGTTCTATATAATGAGACACGCCCCTCCAATATCTCAAATGGAGGAAATCAGGTTTGGTTTTGTTAATAACAATCATCTTGTCAATATAAATATTCCATTGTACATTAGATTTTTTTTTGTTTAAATAATCTATCATCTTCATCTTCATTTGTTTTTAGGTTTTTTTTTCTTCTATTAGATAAATCAAAAATTTTAAAATTCTTATTTAGTGGGTCTTATTATACCTAATTCTTTACATCAAAACCTTTATATGTTCTAGTTAAATATGAATTAATTTTTTATTGACAGAAATAGCCATATTCTTGGTTAACCCGTATTCTATTAAGACAATAGGTTTCTTCGAACTTCTTCTCAATCTCGATAATCTCTGAAAATGTAATTTTTTTTCATCGTCGATATAATTCCAGTTTTCTCTTAGTTAGAGCTCACTCAACTCTAAATCGGGTTTATTTTTCTTTTTTTTAATAAATCCCTAAAAATCTTATTATTGAATGAGTTATCTTATTAATCATAACAAAATCATGTATATATATATATATATATTATGCGAATTTATTTTATAATCTTGATTATCCGATGATTCAACACCTTTGATCTTCATTGGTAATAATATATAAATAAGGTTTTGTCTTCTTCAAATATGTTAGAGAATCATATTTTAAATTCGTAGTATGAGATAAAATAAGTTTTGTTTTTTAAAAATTACTATGATAAATATATTAATCTGGCGATTGAAGTTTTGTTGGGGAAAAATAGCAAGAACGCTGTTATAGTTAGTGATTCCATTTCTACTAAGGCCATCTCTAATCGTAGGTCTTCCCGGAGACATGGTCCAGGTCTCGACCTCCATTTATTTACAGATCTGCCACACAGCTTCTAACCGTTGTTTTAATATTCCGGAGACTTTTAATATAAAAAATTCAATTCAAACAATTCCACTATCTTTTAACTATTCATCTCACTCTCTTTATTTCTCCCTCCATCTCACTCTCTCAATATTTACATTATCATCCTACATTTACTAATTCTATAATAAATAATTTAACCTATATTGTTAATTAATAATTGATATTAATATTTAACAAAATTATTTATTTTAAATTTATGGTATAGATTTTTGTGTTTAATTTTTATTTACAATAAAATAATATGTATTTTTTAACTATTCATTTGACTCTCTTTATATCTCATTCTATCTCACTCTCTCAATATTTACATTATAATCCTACATTTACTAATTCTATAATAAATAATTTAACCTATATTGTTAATTAATAATTAATATTTTTTTAATTCAATGATGTTAAGCAAATGTCGTCTTAGGCGAGAGTTTATTTTGTTGGCGGGAGTCATTTTAGGCGAGAGTTTATTTTGTTGGCAGGAGTCCTTTTAGGCGGGAGTAATTTTATCGGCGAGAATTTTTTAGGCTTTTGTCATTATCCTTACCTTCTATGGCATGTGTCTTATATTGGTTGGTATTTTTTGGCAGGAGTTGATTTATGTTTGTTTATTGTTTTTACTCGTTGTTTTACTCGTTGTTTGGGTTGTTGTTTCAATTTATCCGTCTTTGCTTGATGACTAGACGATTGTAATGAATGTAAACTTTGGATGTTTTTTGTTTGGATGTATATCTTAAAAACAATAACATAAACTTCTTAATATGTCGATTGCATTAAAACATTACACTTTAATCAAAAGCATTGCATAATTAGAAATACATAAGAAAATAACTTAAAACAAATAATAGACAAGCTAATCCTGAGTTAGCATTGCACACTTAGTTTTATGGAGATGGATAGTTCATTCCATACTCAAAGCGTTTCTCGAATGAATATTCCTCTTCATCACTTATTCCTTGGGGAGTTGAGTTAGTATCAACGGCGCTGACTATTGCGTCAGCTATTTCTTGATCCATTTGCTGCATCGCATATAACACCATCTCATGCGTAATTGTACTTTGGAATCCCATGTTGAATACATTTTGGACTTTGCTTCGGACTCCGTAAGGAAGTGACTCAATCTGTATAGTCACTGTTTTATGATAAGCTAACCTATCAACCACTTCTTCGCGTCCGCGTGGTCAGGGCATTAAACATCCTGGACACGATGCCTCCCTACCGTGGTTGAAGAACATTCTGCACAAAACTGCATCGATGAAACCATGAATCTCCTCTTGCATCGTACCTCTGACGAAGTCAAATGCGCTTAGGAGGTTTGCATCTCCGTGCACGTTCCAGCCTGAATCACCCATTGTTATAACTTAAATGTTTAGTTTCATAGTCAGATTCTAGTATTTATAGACTCGAACTTGGTGGTTCAATTCTAAAATAATTAGCGGGAAATGGTGTTTTTGTTCCCGCGTAAAACATTTTGAGGCGTGAAACCTTCACTCCATTTGTTTCTTCCCGCAGGGTGTTTTTTTCTACCATTGACGAATAATATGACTTTAATTAAACTTTATGTTGTTTTATGTTCATGCTTAATGTTGTTTTATGTTCCTTTGATCATTTTATGTTGTTGTATCTGTTTTATGCTTCTTTTAGTGTTTTAAGTTATTGTATTTGTTTTACACTCACGTTTAATGTTGTGTTATATTTTTCTGGTGTTTTTTAGTTTGCGTTTAAATGTTTACTTATGATTTAATGATTGGTATGGGGGTTAATGATTTAATTAAAGAACATATACTTTGCGATATTGAGTTGGACCTTACTGGAAATAAGGTGGAACAACTGCAAAAAGTCTAATAAAAAACTAGAATCCGAATGAAAAAGGATTACAAACTAAACTTAAGCAGCATTAAACTTACACATCATAATACAGTCTTAAATTAAAAACAATTCACTTAAACAACATTGGAAAAAGATTAAATTAAAAACATTTCACTGAAACAACATTGGAAAAAACTTTAAAGATAAACAACATAGAATACTACTCATATCGACCACGTTCGGACCACACATGTTTGACAAGATCATCTTGGAGTCGTTTGTTTAATCTTTCGCTGCGGATTGGCCGATGACAAATCATATAGTCCTCAAGTGAAATATTTCCACTCCTATTGTCCATATCCACATTACCACATTCATATATACGTTCTCGTGCTCGACGAGATATGGCGGGATCAGTTTCATCGTCGTCAGAATCTTCGTCTGCATACTCCTCACGTTCGTCTTCCACAATCATGTTATGTAATATCACACATGTAATCATGATATTAGAAAGATGTTGAGTACTCCATCCGCAGCCAAGGTTTTTTTTATTATGGCAAACTGAGATTGTAGAATACCAAACGATATTTCAACGTCCTTACGGTATAATTCTTGCATTTTAGAGAATAATTTCTCTTGAAGGTTAATCGGTGATCGAATAGCTTGGATAAGTATTCCCCATTTTGGATAATACCATCCGCGAGATAGTATGTTATATTATTCTCATGACCATTTACAACATAAGGTACGGTAGGAGTATTCCCGTTAATTAAATCATCAAACAACGGTGCACGATTAAGAACGGTCACATCATTTTGAGCTCCCGGAATACCAAAAAATGCATGCCATATCCATGTATCATGAGAAGCAACTACTTCTAACACAAGAGTTGGTTTTTTGGACCTACCAGTGTATGCTCCTTGCCAACATGTTGGACAGTTTTTCCAAGTCCAATGCATACAATAAAGTGAACCGATCAAACCTGGAAATCCCCGACGTTCAGCTTTAGCGAGTAGACGACGTAAATCTTGTGTCGTTGATCCACGTAGGTACTCACTTCTATATAAAGTTATTACAGTTGCACAAAAATCGTTCAGAGTATCTATAACAGTTTGTTCACCCATATGAAATGTTTCGTCTAAGCTATCCGCAGGCATTGCATAAGCCAACATACATAAAACAACAGTTACTTTCTGATGTGGGGTAAATTTGTTGCGTCTAGTGGCATCCAGACCTCCTTGAAAGTATGAATTTGCTTGTTGAACATCTTCTATAATACGTAAAAATAATCTACGATGCATACGATAGCGCATTCTAAAATCATCATCAGAGAATGTTGGATTTTCAATAAAATAATCTGCCATTAGTTTTGCATGTCCGCCTTCACGGTTACGGAGTTTTTACTTACGACCATGCACATAGCCACGAGGTTTTAAAGCTTCACCACTTGAATTTCCCGTACCAGATCCTGTATACGTTTCCGCAAGATATTTCATAGTCTGACTTCGAACTAAGTTACTGACGTTAACAAAATTTTGAATATCACTCTGAGACTCTTCAAAATATGCTCCCCATTCCGAAAGCATACGAGAAAAATCTGGTTTTTTGAAACTCATTTTGTTGAAAAAATATTAGAGAAGTCTTTTGAATTGGAAAAAGGGTTGTGAGAAGTGTTTCGAATTGGAAAAGTTGTGGCAAGTGTTTTGAATTGGAAGAAGTTAATGATTCCGTGTATTTATAGCAGCATTTGTGGGTGAGTGGAGTTAGTGGGTGTATATTTTATCTTGAAGATAATTGAGTAAGCTTTTTGTCAAATCATAATAAAGTTTTGATAGATTGGTGGAAGTTAGTGGGTGTTTTATTATCTTGAAGATAATTGAATAATCTTTTTGTCAAATCATAAATAAAGTTTGGATATATTGGTGGAAGTTAGTGGGTGTTTTTATTATCTTTAAAATAATTGAGTAAGCTTTTTGTCAAATCAAAATAAAGTTTTGATAGATTGGTGGAAGTTAGTAGGTGCTTTATTATCTTGAAGATAATTGAGTAAGCTTTTTGTCAAATCAGATTAAAGTTTTGATAGATTGGTGGAAGTTAGTGGGTGTTTTATTATCTTGAAGATAATTGAGTAATCTTTTTATCAAATCAGAAATAAAGTTTGGATAGATTGGTGGAAGTTAGTGGGTGTTTTTATTATCTTTAAAATATTTGAGTAAGCTTTTTGTCAAATCAGAATAAAGGTTTGATAGATTGGTGGAAGTTAGTGAGTGTTTTATTATCTTGAAGATAATTGAGTAAGCTTTTTGTCAAATCAGAATAAAGTTTTGATAGATTGGTGGAAGTTAGTGGGTGTATATTTTATCTTGAATGGTATAAATACACAAGCTTGGAACCAAACTAATTCATAACATTTCGGAAACATTTATCCCAAAGGAAAATAATAGTCTATCTCTAAAAAACCTTTTATCTTCTACCAAAAAATGTAAAAAAAATAGACTTCGAACGAAGACATAGCTCTACGCAAAGCCTATAGAAAAATTTATGAAGATCCATGTGTAGGAGTGCAACAAACCGAAAGTCGTTTTTGGAAAAATATCAAAGATTCAATGTATGAATATTTAGGAGATGTTGATAACAGCATCAACAATGTACAACGAACTGAAGAAGGTCTTAGCAATTGTTGGAAAAAACATATTTTTCCTTCGGGTCCTGCACACTTTAATTCCCATTTATTACATATTTAGTCCCTATATTTTTCCACTTACTCATAATAACTACTTCTATTATACTTTTTACAATATTTCCCCAATAAAAACACTTCCTTACAATTTTTCCATACGTCTTTTATTCTCCTTCATCAATAATAGTGTCTTTTAACAATATACAATTTATTTTTTTAAATTAGGAATAATAATATTATTATTGTTACTTATGTTATGCATAACAATAATAATACTGTTATTCTAACATGATTAATTAATTTTATTGTGTGACTGACATGAGAAATATATGATCATATTATATGAGTATGTAAGTTTTGGGACAATTATCTCTATAAATAGTATTTTAGACAAAAAATCATTTGGACACCAAACTGCTACTTTGAATCAAACTACTTGAAAATCTGGTTGACATAAACGATCTGACATTATACGAGTTGCAAAATATTGAAATAAAATAGTTACAAAATTATCTTTGAAAAGTATGGAAATTTATTTACCTTTACTTAATACCGAATTGTTAATTTAGGAATGTATGAAAAATCGTGATCTCAAATTTTTTCTCATTTTTTAATCTTATTTAGGATCAATTTTTTATAGAAGGTCACGTAAATAAGTGCATACCATAACACCGCAATCAAGTTAATCTTGTTTATATTGTGGACACTCTCGTTTGCTTATAACAGTTGCATTTCCTTTTTAAAAACTTCTTTTGTTTAGATGATTAATCTTAATGTTTCTTACACAGTATCATTCTATACTAGATATTTACAATAGATACTTACTATTTTTACTGCAGTATCCATATATTTGTCCTTGGCAGTTTTTTATCATGACAATATTGAGTTGTAGTGTATGCATATCTCTTTATGTGTATTTATACTAGTAATGTCCAATGATCCCTTGTTCTTCTTTTTGTGTTGTGTGAAGTGTAATATCGATGTACCACAATTCAGCAAATGCAATTTTTTTTTTTAAATTTGTTACCGATAATTTTTTTTCCATTTTCTTACTGTATTATTGTTATAATTTATTTTATAAAATTAGTAAAATATAAATTATCGTATAACCACTAAAATATATAATTTTTATATAGATGTTGCGGCTGTAAGAACTCTGACACTTTCAGAGTTGATTTCCGCTTATTTTGGTTTATACATACTATTTAAATATGAAGCGTAACCATCGATTACATGCAATATAGAAGTAATGAATATGTATCATTTGAAGAAAAAACTTAAACAAACAAAGATTAACCCTGTTACTCATAGTTCAATATATGAAATTGAAAATAATAAAAATAAACATGGATTGATCCTATTACTCATAATTTAATTAATGTAATTGAAACTAATTAATAGAACCATATTTATGTTTTATGCAAAATAATTAAAATAATAACTTCAAAATTCATTATTTTCTCAGATTTTATTACTCTAATTTATCATTTATAACAAATCATTTACTTTTCAATCTTCATGGATAAATTTTCACGTACCTCTTTTATCATTTCTGATAATATATAATCATTTTTTTAAAGAGAGTAAAATTTTCAGGTAAAATATATACCACATGTCAGTCCGTTTCATTCTAGCATGGTCAGATAAAGGAATAAAATTCATATCACAATGTTTGGTAACATTACCAATTAAACTTACAGTATGTAATCACATTATATTAAGCTGAAATGAACAAGGATTAGGAAGCCTTGAACATTTATTTAATAAATCCTAACCAAAGAAATTATGATTTACTTTGAAAAAAACTTAGGTCTATCTACAACCGGTTTAGACCGTGGGTATTTTAAGCTGCTTGTAGCAGTGTTTTGGTGATTTTTGACCAACCTCTTTAGAACTTGGGTATTTTAAACGACTTGTAACAATGTTTTGGTGATTTATGACCAACCTCTTTAGACCTTGGGTATTTCCACGTACTAATTTTATTGAGAGAGTGTTAGCTGACTGTTAGATTTAGGGTATTCCCAAATATTTGTCTCATGGATTAGGTGTTTTCTAATCAACCTCTTAGACCTCGGATATTTACAAATATTTTCCTAACCGAGGTGTATATATTAACTAACTTTTAAGTACTTGTCATAGTGATGTGGAGCTTTAACAAACTCCTTTAAGCCTTGATTATTTATAAGTACTTATCAAGTTAACTTATGGGGATTTCAAGTTAACTACTAACTATGAAGGTATTTGTACTTTCTATGTATGCTGTATAATTTATGACAATACAAAAAAACAAAACTAAAACATATATTTAAATAAAAAATCAAACAAAAAACTATATAATAGTTTTAATATTTTCTATTCGTGTTATTTTTAAACAATACCAAACAAATATGTATGTAGAAATTTTAGACTTTAGGAATTCTTATCTAACAAACATCAAGTTTGGAGTGGAGGCAACATGGATACGAGACTATTAAAGTGAAGTATGAAAGTATTGTGGTATTCATCTTCATATTAAAAAATTGGAAAATCACTAATCCTATGAAGATGAGATGTTGTAAACACTTACAAATATTAAATTTAGTCACTAATTTGAATTTTTTGTTGAATAATAATTATTGAACTTACTGATGTCATTATCAATTAGTAGCTCTGTTGGATCCCCTTTTCTTCTAGAAACCATGTGGATTCCTTCAGGAGTTAGTTCTTCAAATTTCTTACCCATTAATTCTTTCAAATTCTCCATTTTTCTCCCTTTTCTCATTGTCAACTTTTTCAACATCTCCTACTTGCTTCGTGGTTGAATGTTCCAATTTCTTATGTTTCTTTTTTACTTGTTGGATATCAAAATCAGAAAACTGTTTTGTTTTTCTTGTTTTGTTTTCATGCACTCTTTTTGCCATTGAAGAATGAGATACATATTTTTTGGCATATTTAATTACCGATTCTTTGACTCATTTCAAGACTTCATCTCATGGATTTGTTTGAAGGTCATCATCATCAACAATATTTTTTAGATTAGCCATTTTTTCCAGAGTCTTGATATTGTTTAAACATCTTTGATTTTCTATTAGAATATTATAAGTTACTATTAACACTGTTATTCAAGAATAACAGTATTAATATTGTTATTCTCGATATGACTAACATATAAAATCTAAATTGCATCTTTGGATTAAATGAATCTTAGACTCTAAACAATGATATTTGAGAGAAATATTTATACCACCTAACAGAATGAGGAATTTGATATTTAGAAAAAACTAATGACTATCTTATATATTTCCTCACCACATATGCATAGTAATATAACCACATGTAATATAGAAAAGAATCACAAAACTGTAACATGTATTTACTTATTACTTTTAAAAACGTTAATGTAAAAAACTGATGAAAGTTTTGAACCAAATGCATATAAATAGATATGCACAGACTTCTAATATGAAATGAATCTAAAACAACAACCCTCAACAAATGTAAATAATGATAGTAAAACGACGAGTAACAAGAGTAAATAATGGTGACCAAACATGAATAATATTATTTTTCCAAATGGTAGTAACAGAAGTAAATAAAACAGTTATAACACAAAAATCTATACTTATTCTTTTTTTTCATCTTAATTCGTAGAGAACTGAAGTTTGAATTTGACTGTTCAAGACTTTCTTTTAAAATATAAAATTTTAAATATGACACTTATCATTTTTTAGTATAATAATACCCTTTTTTCCGAGAGCATTATTGAGTTATTTCATTTCTATTAACAACATAACCGATCGATTGCATTCCATTTTAATCATTAGATGATATTGGGCTATCATTCTTTTTTTTCACTTTTTCCATATTTTTCATATGTTTCTTTGTTGTGGTCTTCTTCCTCTTATTTTCCTTTTCCGACCTTTCATGCTTGTTACTTTTTCTTCAATAAACACTTTTCTTCCTCTTCTTTTCTTACTATAGTACTATGGAATATTATCAGTACAGTCTTCCAATTTAACTGGATTGTAATCTTCATTATTGTCTTCCCCTTTATCATTTCTTTCACCTTCATTCTTCATATTTACATTTCTTCCTCTTCACTCACTTCTTCTTCTTCTTCTTCTTCACTTTCCTCATCCATTTTCATATTCTATTTTCCTTTTTTCTTTTCATTACTTCTTATCATCAACTTCATTATTTTTGAGGTAGTTCTCTTTGTGATTTTGTTTGTTGGAACATCATCATTTTTGTGTTCAACAGAATCATCCTGTATTCACTGTCATATGCTACATCTTCTTCAATCCCTATTTTTTCGCTGACATCTTCTTCACTGTCATATGCTACAACTTCTTCAATCTCTATTTTTTGCTGACATCTTCTTCATTGTCAGTTTCAACTCTCCTCATTCTTCTTTTTAATCAACTAAAAGTAGAAAATCACAATTATTATCTATCTTAAAAACATAAAAAGAATAAATTATATTAAAATAACAGTAATAATTTATTATTGTTATTTAAGTTCAGAAAACATTAAAGTGTAAATTTTACTTCTTATTTTATCTCTCCACCTTCTCTTGTTGTCTCAAAACTGTTTCTCATATCCATCTTAGATATCGTGGAGAATCAATTTTGGGTACTTTGATTTTTGTGTGCTCCAAGAAGAAAGCTTGCAAAGGTCAAATTAAAGTAATTTAATTTATTAGTATAATAGTAAAAGCATATTAATATAATTATAATCATATAAAATAATAAATATATTTTACGTATCATTAGAAGATGGACACATTCTATAATGCTAACTCGATTGCTTTGGTTTTTTTCTTGATCGAGTCAATTAGTTTGTTCACGATCAAACCAACCTAATCATACTTATAAAATCTTGGAAACATATTTATAATAAATCTTCCAAGAGCTTCAGAAAAGTTTCTTCACTAGTAAAATAATAATAATGTGAGACGTCGGTATATGACTAGCATTATACCTACATCTTTCACAACGTCTTCATTATACATTTTTGCTATGTATTTAATTTTTCCTTTAAGTTCTTCTTTGTGACATGTTGGGGTTCTTGCTTATGCAATACTTCTGAGAAGTAGGTTTGTAATATATGATAGATAACTGTCTATTTTATGTTTTTGTTTAGTTTCTGTATTTGAATACTCTGATCGCCCCTCCCCCTCCCATAGTCCAACCCATATATTACCTTTACATCATTCTTTGTTAGATGAACAAGCTTCATCCAAAGATAAAACCATCCCTTATTTTATAATACTTCTTAATTACTTTTACTGTTAACTCCCAAGATTTTCTAATATTGAATTAAAAATCAATCATAAAAATATTGTTTAACATATTGTAGAAGGGAGTGGTTTTTGTTGCATCAATGTGTTTTTGTTTAATTCCAGAATTTAGACACAATTTTAGTACTAACTCTAGATTTGATCTAAAAATTACGGGTTGGCAGACTGGTTTTAGGGCTTTAGGTCTTTTCATTCTCTTCGGAGCACAAGATTTTGTTCTAGTCATTTTAAACACGTTGGCAAAAACAAACACTATTAGTAAATATAACAATAATATTAAACTTTAAAACAATAAGAACATAACCAATCTTAATTATATATTAAACTACCAATTCTTTTGGTAATTCTGGTTTGGTCTAATCCTTTGATTAACGTTCTAAAGATAATTAACATCAACATGTTATTTATTTATTTATTTATAATTCTAATCATTAAGTTAATGTTATACAATGTTCAATTTCAAAAAATAAAAGATGAAATATGTATATACATAAGCTAAAATACCTAAAAGCAATTTCAAATATAAAAACGACATAAACTAATTAAATAAAAACAATGACATGAAATTTAGACTCGAATTTGTATATAAGTGAGGTTTGGGTTGATACCAATGCAATGAGCCAAAATTCTTGTCAAGTCATACCTAACCAATCCATATAGTAGAGGTTTATAGAGTTGTGATGAAATCTAATATTAAATATTATATTTTTCTCTTAAAACTTAAAAGAACTAGGGAAATAACAAGACGATAACTTTTTTTTCAAAATATCTTAAGTTCTCATATTATTTTAATAATAAGAGTAAATAAATGAGTATTTTATACGAACGAATTCACTTGCTATTACAGTAATATGTCAGGAATAACAGTAATACCACTGTTATTTTTTAAATCTAATTTTTTGAAACCCAAGTTGTATCTATTCTTTCAGTAGTGATGATGGTCTTAAATTTTATAACTCGAATGAACAAAACAAAATTATGAAATGAGAAACTTAATAATACAATCATACTACAAATCATAATACTACATAAATCTAATACTTGAGGAATACCAATACTAATATTATTACTCATGAAACCCAAATTTTTGAAACCCAAGTTCTATAAATTCTTTCAACAATGATAATGGTTTCAAATATTATAAGTTTGATGAACAAACAAAAATAATGAGAGGATAAACTTGACAGTACAATACTACAAAATTACAATACTACATAAATATATTATTTCAGGAATAACAATACTAACAATGTTATTCGTGAAACCTAAGTTTTTGAAACCCAAATTTTTTATCTATTATTTTAGTAGTGATACTGTTTTCAAATATTATAAGTCCGATGAACAATAAAAACGATGAGAGGAAAAACTTGACAATATAATTATACAACAAAATCATAATAGTGCATGATTGTAATATTGTAGAAATAAGAGTACTAACAACGTTAATCATAAAAACCTAAGTCTTTGAAATTCAAGTTTTATCTATTATTTTCAGGTAGTGATAATGGTTTCAAATATTATAAGTCTGATGAACAACACAACATGAGGAGAAAATAAACTTGACAGTATAATCAAACTACAAAATCATAATATCATATAAATATAATATTTCAAGAATAACAATACTACACTGTTATTCATGAAACCCAAAATTTTGAAACTCAAGTTTTATCTATTCTTTTCAATAGTGATTTGGGTTTCAAATATTATAAGTCTGATGAACAACAAAAAATGATGAGAGGAAAAACTTGACTATACAATCATACTACAAAATTATAGTACTACATAAATCTAATATTTTAGGTTATAACACTACTAACTATGTTATTCTTGAAATGTAAGTGTACGATACAAGATTTAATACTAACAAATAACTGGATTAAATAAAGTATATACCTTAAGATCTCTTTATATGATTTTAGCTCTTAAAAATCAACAATCACTTTACCTAGGATTATTAATTCTCACTTTGCTTATGCTTCTTTTATGAGCCAGAATGCAACTATAACAACCAAACAAAACCATATAAATAATAGACTATAATACTTTTAACATAGATAATATAGCACCATAGAGACCCTGAGTTCCTTATGGCCACATACAAAAAATATAATTGTATAAAGTTAGTTAGCTAAACTTTGAATTATTGCTACTTCATATTCAAACTATTTTGAATTTTTAAATTTATATCTCAATAAAAAAACAGGCTTGCCGAAGACCTCAAAACCAGACATTTGAAGTTTAGTTTACACACGTGGAGCAAAACTAAATTTCATCCGATACTCGTTTTAAATGTTTGGTTTCAACTCAAATATGACCAAGTATAGTCCAAATGAATTAACTAGATTTACGAGAAATCACATCATTGTTAGGTTTCTAGGAAACTTGAGAATTAGGTTTGCATTAATTTGTAGGGAACAAACACAAATTTTTTTCAATTAAATTCTCGTTTGATCCACACACACTGCCTGATATTTTACAATCTATGTAATACTAAATCTATTGAAACTTTAAATAGACCAGAAACAAGAATATTGGGTATATTAAGGTTTCCTAGATGATTTATTTAAAGAAAGAGATGATGTTTTCTAGATGCTTTCTCGAGAGAGAGAGATGTGAGGTTTTTCAGATAACTGTTAGAGAAATAGATGGGATTTTCTAAGATGGTTTATTAAGAGAGAGAGAGAGAGAGAGAGAGAGAGAGAGAGAGAGAGAGAGAGAGAGAGAGAGAGAGAGAGAGAGAGAGAGAGAGAGAGAGAGAGAGAGAGAGAGAGAGAGAGAGAGAGAGAGAGAGAGAGAGAGAGAGAGAGAGAGAGAGAGAGAGAGAGAGAGAGAGAGAGAGAGAGAGATAAACATGCGAACTTGATTTTTTCTTGAAAATAGTGGTTCAAATTAAGTATGAGAACACGATTTTTTAAAATGAGTCGATTAAACGTACTCTTTTATTGCAGGGGTTCTTTTGTAATTCTAGGAGTCCTATACAACTGTTGGAATTATCAAGTTTTGTGTATATAACAAGTATTTTGAAATATTTGGTGTACCCATTAGAAACTCACCCTTGTTTTTGTTTGTTTATATTGCTTTATATTGTGAATGAATCACCATGCGCACATGTACATCCTTCTCGTATTGTATTGCGTAGCCTAGAAGTAAAGCTTGAGAAATATTGATTATAACTCGATCCAAAAGGTATCAAGAAATTTAAATTCATAACCATTACATCGTGAAGTCCGAAGTGACTGATTTAGATGAATTCGTTTAATATTACCTGAACTTGTTTTGGAACTATTTTTCATTGTAATACTACATTAACGTTTTTTAAAACTATTTGTAATTATTATATGAACTCTTTTTAGAACGATTCGTCATTGTTATATTGCATGAACTCTATTTTTAAAAATATGTGTCATTGTTATATGAAAATTTAACGTCAAACTTAAAGCGATACAAGTAAACATAAAATGGTAACAAATTAAAAAAATCAAATTTAAAATGATGAAAGTAAACATAAAATAAAAAAAAATATCAGAAGCAAATACATTGCACATAAAATGAAAAGACATCAAAATCAAATATATTAAACATAAATATGTAAAACGAATAACACAATACTAAGAAAATTTATATCCTTATATATCTAGCTCTAGAATGCGAGAATCTTCCGGCATTTGTTCCTTTTATTTTCTAAAAGATTCAAATCATTATCACGAAGCATATGTTGTTTAATAGGAACAAGCACACACAAACTAAACCCGCTAGACGCCTTTTGCTTGAATAAATAACTTCTTGACGACTGCGTGCAGACATAAAAGATGCTCATGCACGCCCATACAGTACACGTAGTAAATTATACATAAAAATTCATTTAAAAACTTATCAATAGTCTTATTCGACCTCGTCTTTTCACATACTTTTTGGCTTGCAACAATTGGTTGTTTTAATCAAAAGTCCATTTAATATAAAAAAGTTAGACGTTTGATTAGTTATGCTCAATGGTAGTTGAAGTTTCGTGTCTATGGTTAAGTTATTTAGTACCTATATATAAATAAGTGAATGATGAAGGTGGTAGGATAAAATCTTCGACAAAAAATATTATTGGCGCTAAAATAAAGTCAACGAGAAATTATAGTTTGTAGCAAATTCAAATCGGTTCGAAAATATAGTTGGTGAGAATTTAAATATTGTGCCAAAGTTATGTAAACTCTACATAACATTTCCAAAGGTTAATATCAGAGCCAAAACTTTTGAGATGCTTGTTGCATCATCCAAAACTATTGGGATACTATATCCGTTGCCACAATGTCCACATGGATTGGGGTCGGCAGGTTACCCAAATATTATTTGTAATATGTAATTTTTTCAGAGTGGACCTGTGCATCGACTTGGTCTAATAACGCACCGAATATTCAGACTTTCCTCTTTGACTTCTCTATGAGAAATGGGCTATGAGGAATAACCCCATCCAGAAAGAAGTGATCATTATTTATTCGTGACACGTCTTTGGGTTGTATTTCATACGCACAATAGGCTGCATATAATCCCTCAAACTTTCCTCAGAGCGTTATATGAAGAGTATTAAGTGATCTTCATGTTCTTCTATCGTTCTAGTCCTCGCGAACTGATGTTTTAAGAGTTCCCAAAATATTTTTAAGTTTCCAATGATCCGTGGTTCCAATTTAGCGAACCATTCCAACATACAATTCCCAAGAGTCGTTGCAAGAACTTTGCATATGAAACTGTCATCCTTTGGGAAACAAGACATTACATCGATAAAATGCTCGATGTGGCACTCATGATCTTTGATTCCATCATATCTTTCTAGCTTGCTAATGATGAAACTCCGCGGAAATTCAAAGGCCATAATTTTTTCCAGTGATCCGTGGTGCCACTTTAGAAAACTATTTAAACATACAATTCCCAAGAGTCGTTGCAAAAAATTTTCATATCAGACCATCACCCTTTTGGAAACAAGACATAACATGGATAAAATGCTCCATGTGGCACTCATGATCTTCACTTCCATCATATCTTTCTATCTTGCTAAAAATGAAACTCCGCAGAAATTCGAAGGATAATCCAAACCTCCTAACATTGCGATCATCGTATTTCACTTGTGTCTCCGATCGAGACCAATCCAAAGATTGATTCACCCCATGACCTCCTACCAATGACCATTGCTAGTGCTTCGAATGTGAGCCTCTGCAGCAAGATTTTATACTGGTCCAGAGCGGGGATATGCCTCATAGGTGGTATCATTTCTTACGACTCGTGATTGGGAGAACCGTCTCGATACTGGCTTCCACTAGACGTCAACCCCATAGGATAAATTTTATATATGGTTCCTAACTTCCGAAGAGGGTGCTAAGCCAGCTTTTTCCGCTCTTGCCGAAGGACCTCCATAGATCCTCTCTCTGAGGCTTCCAATATCTTGTGGTCTCGTTCACTGCTCATGCCTCTTACCTTTCTAAATTCTTAGACAACACCAACAGTTATTGAGGGCGTCAGGTCCCTCAAAATCACTTATTAGTTCTGACAAATAATGTCTTTCCCTGTGGAAATCGTATCCTGAGTAGTTTTTTAGAGGAAACGACATGTTGGGCCCAGGAAGGGCATATGTTCTATCATCTAATGTATTATTAGATGATGACAAAATGCGAGTCCCTGGTATGCATAGAAATTATCACATCCTTCGTGACCTAGGGTACGATGGTTTTGGTCCTAAATTTGATTTTGGTTTTTTTTCTCTCTCTCTCTCTCGACCTGCCATGTAGTTATTTGGGAGCCAAACCACAACTGTTTATCTTCTAACTGAGACTGCAACATGGAAGGAGCCATATCGGTTGCTTCAGGAATTGTCATACTGTTATAATTTCCTTCATAAAGTGAAACTTAGTTCAGATATTTAGTTTTGAAGATATCTTTCGAGTACCAGTTCGAAGAAACCTCATACTATAATTATCACTAATGAGTTTAGATTGCGTGTATTGTGCTTCAGATGATTCTACAGAATGTATTTAGGGTCAGCAAACAATGCTTTAGCGTTCTATAAGATGCTTCTAACTAACATGGGTTTGAGTCACTAGAATTTTAAGGGGTAAAATTATAGAGTTAATCTAGAGATAAAATGTAATTGACATAACATGAATAGTAAAATGAATACCCCTTTCTAATAAGGTGGTATATGCTATGTATAATGACCCTCTCTGCATAGGCTATTTCTATTGTCCCAAAACACATTAAAATCCTTTTTATTTCCCTTTATTCATAAGAACATATAAAAATTAGACCAAACCACTAACCGGTCCACTAATTTACAAAATTTCCTCTTATTAGAGGGAATATATTATTATGATTGTATGTTTCAATAACATAAACAACAAGCATTAGGATTTTCTTTGCAATTGCATCTATATACAAAATGAACATTTTCTAAATGGATATAAAAATGACAATCCTAAATAGAGATCTCGATGATGCGAATTATATAAATAAGTCCGAGGGTTTTATACTTCCAGGGAATGAGTCTAAGATATATAGGCTTTTTAGGTCATTATATGATCTTAAATGAGCACGTAAGAAGTGGCATAAGTTTTTGATCATGCTATTATATTCGATTAGTGTAAACATAATACAACGAATATATATTTATACAATAAAGTTCTTTGTGATATAATAGTCATTATATGCATATATGTAGATGCGTTACTTATGTTAAGTAATGATATAAAAAATAATTAATATAACAAATAGGTTTCTATTGTCTAGTTATAAGATGACAGATCTTAATGAAGTAGACACTATTTTAGGAATTAAGGTATTCAAAAATAGTTAAGGTTATGCCCTACATCAATCCCATTATATTTAGAAGATACTTAATAAGTTCAAACATCTAAAAGTCAAAGAAGCACAAACATCATTTGATCATAGCAGGTTGTAAAAAAATAAGGTAAGATCGGTGGCTCAATTAGAATATGCTAGTGTGATAAGAAGCTTAATGTATGCGGCTTTATGCACTAGCACATATATATCTTTTGTGGTAAGTAAATTGAGTCAATTTACGACTAGTCCAAGTACGCAAAATTGGAATGAATTTAGAAGGATCTTGGGGTACTTTAAAAATATTAAAAACACATGTATTCAATATTCTAATTTTCTTGAGATACTTGAGAGATACACGAATGCAAGTTAGAGCACTAGTCTAGCCGATAATTGACTACAATATATTTGCAGAGGGTGTGGTTTCTTGGGGATCAAAGATTTTTTTATATCCCACTCGACTACGGATTCCGAGTTCATAGTGTTGGCCGCAGCAGGTAATGAGCTTACATAGTTAAGAGATCTCTTCTTGGAGATATTATTCACTTCAAAGAGGCATATGACAATGCAAATACATTGTAATAGTAAAAAAACATTATATATAGCATACAGTGGCATCTACAATGAGAATTCTAGTCATATAATTCTAAGATATGAGTAAGTTAGATAACTAATTCAAAGTGTAATTATATCAGTCTCATACGTACGTTCTAGTGAGAACTTAGCAGATATATTTACCCAAACATTAGCTCGAGACTTGGTAAAATCTACATCTAAATGAATGAGACTAAGACTATTGAAGTAATTATTTTGCAAATAATGGCGAGCCAATTCGACTATAGAGAACCTAAACATCAAGTTTGAAATGAGTAACAACAAGTTATTTGTGAAAGATTCAACATATAAATAAGTTAGAGTCTCATATGTGATGAGTGTGAGATATGTTAGTCGTTGCCGTGGAAGGATAAGTTCAAGATGAACTTTGAATACAATTCGGTCTGAGTGTGACATGTATTTCTAAAGGTAACAAAACTAGTGTAAGAATTGTACCTATGAGAATCTAGATGTAGAGTCTCATATAGCCACAATAATGGTAAAGTGTCATGTGAACAAATGTTTGATGAAATAATTTTGTGTGTGAGATCGCCAACTAGTTACAACTATTGATGTTTTTCGACTTAACTACTTTCTTTACACTAAGGTACAATTCAAATCGAAAGATATTTAGTTTTACGAGAAACAGTTATCTCAAGAAAGAAATAAAAAAGAGAACATTAAATGAAGTTGGAGATTGTTGGAAATGTAGATCACATGTAGATGATCGGAAAAAGAGTCTTGATCATCAGAGTTGTAAAACAAACAAAGTAGGCAAAACAATATGAGACCTTCTGGTGCAGATTTCTCCTGATGAGGCTCGTGCTGATCGCGACAAAATACACTAAGTCGCGATCAACATGAGATTGGTCGCGGCAAAGTCTCAAGACGTGACACAAGGAGACTTTGTAGCGATCGACACAAACTTGATTGCGACAAAGGCTAAGACAAAGACATTATGTGATATTGTAAGCGACTTTGGTCGCAAGCCTAGAGCTAATTGTGATCAACTCGACAGTGCATCAGTTATTCAGAATAACTGATGCAAAAATATATTTGTCGCGACGATAACATGGGTGGTCGCGACAAAGACCTCAAATATTGTTACCGGAAAATTAAGTTTTTTGAAAGTCGTATTTAAATAATTTCTTATTCATTATAATCTAGGAAAGAAGCTGGTCACGGCAAAAACTACAAATAATGTGTGCCCAAAAAAATTAAGTTTACTAAAAACGTATCTTTTCGTAACTTTATATTATAACTTTGACAAAAAAAAAGTTCAATTATATCTAGGGAAATTGTACTTAAATTACCCACTCAACTATTCAATTGTCACTTACCACCCAAGGTTTGATCAATTGTTACTTTCTACCCAACTCAACTACCTTATTGTCACTTACAACCTAATTTTATTTTAATACCCTAACTACCCTTAACCCAATATATAAACCTTATTTTCTGTTTTCTTTCTATTTTTTTCCAGCTTTTTGAAGATTTGAATTTGTTAGCCGCTCTAACCACCTAACCCTACCAACCACCACGAGCTGGGTTGAAATCACATTTTCCGGTGATCGGAAGCTGCTAAAGGTTTGTTTCTTTATGTAGGTTGTTGTGTTAGACCTGTCTAACCTCTGTTTTATACGTACAGGAGTTGATCATCACTTTTTGGAATCTTATAGCTTACAAGTAATTGTGTTGCGAGCTTTTTAGGTAATTACCTACCGATTTCGAAGTTTTTTATTCGTTTTCTCTGTTGGAATAGGTTCTATTCTACTGTTTTTAGATGCCATTGCCTGATTTCGAGCTTTTCTCTGTTTTTTTTGTTATAGTGATCTGTTATTGTTTAGTTAATATTGTTCGTTATATAGTTATGTCCTTGTTTTCTGATGTTATATTCTAATTTGGTAGTGCTTTAGTTTTGTCTTGAATGTGTAGATTACGAGTTTTTAGGTCAGTTAGAGTATTGTATTTCGAAACAAATATCAGGACCTTTTTTACATAGAAATATCAGGACAGGATGCGAATAGATCTATGTAGATATACACAATTCGCAAGATAGGATGCGAATTGTTTGATGTTGCAGTAAATAATTTGCACATAGTTTTTGTGACTAATAACAAATATCAGGACTTTTTTACCTACAAATATCAGGACAAGATGCGAATAGCTCATTGTAGGTATACACAATTCGCAAGATAGGATGCGAATTGTTTGATGCAATAGTAAATAATTTGCACCTAGTTTTTGTGACTAATAACAAATAACTTGTATTGTCCAGGTTAAGAGATGTCTAAATCACGAGTTTGTATTTTTAAATATGGTCACCAAACTGCAATTGTGCCTTTCACGGAGTTTGAAAGCTTCGAAAGTATCTAAGCTTATGTAGAGAACACATGGGAGGAGCTTACCATAGGTGAGTACCTAATTACTTACTCATGCGGGGATCACAGTAATTGTTTCTTTAATAACCAGAATGATTTTGTGGGGTTGGTGTTATATCTTGATTTGGAGCGTTTAAAACGGGTTAGTTTTCTCATAGAAAAACACGTCTTCGATAAGGGTTCTGGTAATAAAAGTTCTGTTGATAAGAGCTATGGTGGTAAGGATTATGGTGTAAAGCGTAAAGAGCGTAGCTTGATTTTGGGAGAACCATCTCTTGATCAACTAGTTAGCGGGGAAAGTAGTAACGGTTTAGTTAATTCTGATCAGAGGAAAAAACAACTTGCTACTGCTGGTTGGGCTGATGCTATTACAGGAGTGGGTCAAGCTTTTGAAGAAGGTGCTGCCGGTCTGAGGGTATCTTTGTGAAAGTTTGCGTTAGAGCATGGTTTTTCTTTCAAATACCTGCACAACACAACAAATAAGATCACTGCTTATTTTGAAAATAAGCTCACAAGCGGGTGCAAATGGAGGGTTTATGTATCTATTGACTCAAGCACCGGCCTTATGACGATCAAGAAGTATGTCCCGTACCATACTTGCAGTCCTGTTTTCTCCCAGAAGCATAAGCATAAGCGGCACATGCATTTGACATCAGATTTGATTGCATAGGAAATTCAAGATTCTCTCCGGACCTGCCATTCGTTGACAGCCAAAACCATACAATCGACTGTCAAACAAGATTATGGTCTTGACATCTCTTATCGTTTGTCATGGAATGCTTTAGAGAAGGCTAGGAGGGGAGTTTTTGGAGATAATTCAAGTTCTTTTAGTTTACTAAGCGGATACTTCAAACGCTTGAAGAGCCGGGATATTACTTCAGACTGCCAGTTGGAGTTGTCAGCTGGAAACCGATTCAAGCGCTGTTTTGTAGCATTCGGTTCGTCCCTTAGTGGTTTTCATTCATGCCGTCCAATGTTGTTTGTCGATGGAACCCACTTATATGGCAAGTACAAGGGTACATTGCTCATTGCTGTAGCAAAGGACAGAAACAACGGTTAGTTACATTTATCTAGTTAATGAACGATGTTTTTGTGTGAAAATGCTGATGCAATTTGCAGCAGGTGATGCGAATTAAGAAGTGTTGTGATCCTCACATTTTGTATTTGAGGATGCAAATTAGGTATTACAATTTTTAAACGTTTGCATACTGTTGTAGTGTTCATTTGATCTGACTTTTTCCAGGACTATTCCCTGTTGCTGTTGGTGTAGTTAGCATTGAAGATTGAGACAATTGGATGTGGTTTTTGGGGTGTTTGAAACCACATTTGCTGGATCGCCAGATCACATTTATTTCAGACCGTCATTCTGGTATTGTTAATGCTGTTTCTGTCTTGTATCCAAACTGTTATCATGCGTACTGTTATTTCCATTTCATGCAGAATTTGAAAGCCAAACTGGAACATACTAACAGGGATTATAAAAAAAACATGTTGAGTTTCTTCCATCGTCTTGCTTATGCTCCCAGTCAAGAGCATTTTAAAGATATACTAACAGGTTTTCTATGTGAAGGTGGTGAGAGAATGAGTGATTTTCTTGCAAATTTACCCCCTGAAAAGTATGCGCAGGCTTACGTAAAAGGGAAGCGATACAGCTCTATGGCTTCTACCGCAGCTGAATCATTTAACAATCAGATTAAAAAATATTGCGGCTTACCAATTGTTGAGTTTATTGATTGGATTAGAGTCTTGCTTATGACTCAAGTTTCACGGAGATATGAAGAAGGTCTCAGCTGGAGTACTAATTTGGTTCCCGAGTACGAGAAGAAGCTAAAACAGAATGTTGACATGTGCCGAAGTTGGGTAGTACGTAAGTCCTCTTCCGCCATGTTCGAAGTCTTTTCGAATCCTGTGGCTGTTGTTAATCTGTTGGATTTCAAATGTTCATGCGGATCATGGCAACAAGAGTGTTTTCTATGTGCTCATGCTCTAGCGGCATTACAGTACACCGGCCAAGATCCATTGACTGTAATAGAACCCTTCTTTACGGTTAAGAATTACAGGGAAAGTTACTCTTTCAGCATACCAGCTATAACTGATTTCGGCGAAGGGTCCAGCGCTAATGATCCTTATTTTGTTGAAGTTCTGCCTCCGAACGTTAAGAGACGCTCCGAAAGGCCTAAGAAAAAGCGAATCCCTTCTAGAGGAGAAATCTCAACCAAGAAGTTAAGGTGTGGCCGATGTTCGAAATCAGGCCATAACCGGAGGACTTGTGATGTTCTAGTTTAAGGACAATTCTGGTTGGCCATATCACATTTATTTTTGTAGTATAGTTATTGTTTTGTACAGCAAACTAAACATTTGTACATTCCTGTGTTTTTGTATTTGCTATTATTGGAGTTGTAAGCATTTCACATCCTGTGTTGCGAATTATGTACAATATGTTGGTGTATTGTTACAAACATCTATCGGGATTACATGCGAATTATGTACAATTATGTGAAATTTCACCAGGATGCGAATCACTAGTAAAATCATATCAAACATTTATCATATCAAACGTTTCGCATGATAGGCTGCGAATTAGGGCCAGAATTGTGATGCAAATGGAGATCAATTACAAGTCATGGTATTTGTCATATGATAAGCTGCGAATTGTGATTTAATAAAAATACCAGGACATTCAATAAGGTTGAAAATAAGTAATATAGCAGGTTAACATGCGAATGATGTGCAAAATGTATTTGGATGCGAATCGTTTATATCATTGAAACTCTGTAAACAAGTTGGATTACAAAAAAGAGGATTACAATATTTCCAGAAACTAACAACTGTTTACACATATCACTACAAGCTACTGGTGTTAGTTAGTTGCATTTCAAAAAAAACAAAAAACAAAAACCAACTCTAGCAGTTGGTAGAGGATTCATCACCAACTGTTTCCTCTTTCTCTTTGTGCTGATCATCTTTGTCTTTCTCCTCTTTCTCTTCCACTTTCTCTTTCTCTTCCACTTTCTCTTCAGCTTCAATATCTACGTCCATCATGCTTAAAATTTTTGTCCTTGATGGACCAACTTAGTCTTCCCTCTTCCTTTTGTTGTTTCGAACCTCTGCCGTTTGAGGTTGCACATTTTCCTGCTGAGGTGAAGCAGGAAGCATTGGAACCTGTTCTGGCTGAGGTTCAGCAGCAACCTGTGGAACAACTTCCACTGGTTGAGAGTCAGCAGAGTAGTAGTCATCATACCTGTCTAGTTCGAAGACAGAGACTGGGCTGGGGGGTGGTAGTGCTGGCATGATCAACTCATCACTCCAGTTAACGGTTAAGGATGACCAGGAGTCACCCAGAGAACCGAGTGAACCAGAGTTTGAGTATGAGGTGGTTGTTGTGGTGGTGGAAAAAGACATGACTGTTTGAATTCGAAGAGAAGAAGAGGTGTTTAAAAAAAATATAAAGTTTGGTGTAAAGTTAGCCTTTGGTTACTAGAGGTATTTATAGGGAAATGAGGTAATCATTACATAGCCTCCATGTCCAATCAGCATTTAATGAATTATGTACTTGATTAGATTTATTTTTGTGTGCTCAATGGAGAAAACGTTTACCAAGGCATAAGCCACAGCCTGTTCGTATCCTTGAACTTTGTATTTTTAATTTTTTATTTCTACACCAGGCTGCGAACTGGTTTTAAGCTGGTATATCAGGCTGCGAACTGTGTGTGTAGTGATAACCATCTATCAGGTTAGGCTGCGAACTATTTGATGATAAGTTAGGCTGCGAACTGTTCATACATGTTAGGCTGCGAACTGTTCATACAGGCCAGAGATTTGCTGCGAATTATTTGGTTGTAATTAATCGAGTATTAATCAACCCTTATATATCAGGTTATGATGCGAACTATAAGCTAAGTAATATTCAAATTTCTGAAGAAGTAATTTGTTTATGTATGCACAACAAAACTAAAAATTACAACAGATGTATTTACAAGCAACAGATGTATTTACAAGCAATACACGAATAAGCCATATGCGATGCGGTCTTTGTCATTTAAAAAGTAATAAAACATTTATGCTCTGAAGGCAGTTACCATATCTGTATCGTATTTTCTCTGCACTGATCCATGCTCAATAATACCTCTTGCATATTTGCAGACAAAGATACCACAGTCCACGGTGCCTCGCTTTTGTTGTGGGATGCCTCTTTCCACTTTCACCTTCCACCCTGTCTTATATTTAGGTAGGAATCCTCTATCCAACAAATATTTGATCTGTGTATAATAATTAGTGTTAGGAATAAGCACAAAAACAAAAATAGTTGGTGACATACAATTCGCATCTTAGGCTGCGAACTATATGACAATGAATCCAACATAATTCGCACCTTAGGCTGCGAATTATATGATAACAAGTCTAACATGGGCATGTCACACGATTCACATCATATGCTGCGAATTGAGTTATGGATAGGCTGCAAAAAACAATTGATTTACTCACAATTCGCAGCATACCAGATCACAGTTCGCAGCATGCATACTTAAAATATATTTAAATTTAAGTGTATAGTTTGGAATATTTACCAGTAGTGCAGGTGTCCTTGTGGTGGTGTCTGTGGCATGAAGCTTAGTCAGAAGCGGATTTTAGTTTGAAATTGTCGTGGCGTCGATGTCGATGACGAGCAACGTCCAGTGGTTTACATTGTCCTTCGTCTCGGTGCACACTGGAACCATGATGATGTTGGCATCTTTACGCCCCATCCTAAAAGCCATGTCCACCAAATTTTCTACTTGCCACCCTGCTTTTATTTGATGCTGCATCCAAGCAAGAGTATATTAAAATGAGAACATTTTCTGAGAACTTTGTTCAATTTACCTGAGCTAAACTTACCGCAGTCATGCCCGAAATCAGTACAACGTCGTGATGCTGTCCTTTAGCTGTAGTGCATGGAACTTTGAAGTCTGCTTCTTCAAGCATCTTTCGAATCCAAGCATCTTTCGAATCCAAGCATCGATAACCTAACAAAGGAGTTGCAGATTTATGTTAAATATAGAATACATATTTGAAACATTGAAAATAGAATTGGTTGACAATTGGATACCTTTATGTCGAGCTCCAGTTCTAAAGGTAGTGCCATGACATCACTCGCTTGCACCCTGATTCCGTATGTAAACTTGGACTCTGGTAACTGCCATACCACTGGATCAGGGGTGTCACTCTCGTAGGCTTTAACTAACTGTATTTTGTGGTATTCTGCCAGCTCGATACGGTCAGTTACTTTTGTTTTCTTTGGCCAGTCGTTGTATTCTACTACTGGCGGTTCCCGCATTGTTATTACGAACTCTTCTTCTTCCTCTGCCACTTGAGGTTGCGTTTGTGTCAGTAGAGTAAAACTTGGCTCCTCTATCTCTTTACTGGGCTCCAGCTTAGTAAATAACGAAAATCAAGGGTAGAAGGGCGTGAGTGATTATAATTGCAACGAGTCCAAACAGTTCGCATCTTAGGCTGCGAACTGTTTGGCTCCAGTTTAATAAATTTATTAGTATCTACCATGGTAGGATGCGAACTGTTCGAGGTTCCACTGAACAGTTCGCATCCTACCCTGATATTCGTTTGTAATACCCCAATCAGTTTGCTAACACAAATCTCATGTTATGATGCGAAATCATTATAAGTAGGCCTTACCGCACGGTCAGCGACAACCAATGCCGTTGACTTGTTCAGCATAGGATCTGGATCGTGTCGGCATAAATCATTAATATCATCCTCCGACATGTTCTCCAAAGACCGTTGTATTATAGAATCGTAATATACATTATCAATTTCATTTAAAAATGTCTGTGAAACTTGAGTGTAAATACCATCAACAAAAGCATCGGGTAAACCTACTGTGTTATCGTGGGACTCTAGAGCTGGCAGTTGATTTGTTACCGGGCCTACAGTTTGACATTGGCTTAGCAATTCTGACTTTGCTGACAGCACCGTTGGTCTTTGAGGTTCTGACTCTTGAGGTGCTATCTCTTGAGTTAGCCTTTCTCTCTTCGCCAAGGTTATCCGTTGCTACTGTTGTTGTTCTTGTTGTCCTTGTTGCCGTCGTTGTTGTTCTTGTTGTTCTTCTTGTTGCCGGTCTTCGTGTTGAACTTGTGGCTGCTGGTGTTGTTGCTCGTGGTGTTCTTCTTGTTGTTGTTGCTGGTGGTGTTCTTCTTGTTGTTGATGTTGTTGTTGTTGTTCTTCTTGTTCTTGCTGTTAGTGTTGTTGTTGTTGTTGTTGTTGCTGTTGTTCTTGTTGCTGTTGTTCTTGTTGCTGTTGTTGTTCTTGTTGTTGTTGATGGTCTTGCTGTTTCTGCTGTTGTTGTTGTTGTCTTTCGGTCTCCTGTTTCATACAAAAATCCAAAAAAACAAAAGTGTGGAAGGTTTAAGCATAAGTTATTCATTGTTGAGCACAGTTCGCATGCTGACCTGATATCTGTGTTGTACATTCTCAACAATTCGCAGCTCAGCATGCGAATTGTGTAATAACCAACCCAATGGTTTATTACACAATTCGCAGCTTAAGCTGCGAAACGTTTGGACAGGACTACACAAGAGTCCTGGTATTTGTTTGGTAACATCATATCATCCACTTACATTATCTACCTCCTCTGTCTGTGTCTCCAAGATGTCCATCTCTGCAGATATTTGAAGGGGTATGGGTGAATGGTTGGCATCATCGTCCCTTTCTTCTGGCAGTACTCCATCAGCATGGTGCTGATCAGCATTAGACACGGATGCTTGCTGATCAGTGGGTTCTTCTCTCTCTGGAAGTGCTGCTGGTACCTGCTCTATTGGGCTTTCAATCCGGCAAATTGGCTGAGAGATAGCATTGTGGAGTTGTTGTGCTTCAAGTGCCGCAATCTTGCGTTTCAATTCTTTCAGCTGCAAAAATGTTAGCAAACTTTTTATAAACATATTAAGTGCTGATTGTAGTGATTATTTAAGGTTCAAGTCATACTTACTTCTCTGGCCTGTTTATCTATCTTTCTCTCGTACTTGTTCTTGTCGGCGTATGTGTTCAAACACTTAGCATCTTTGCGTTTGAGTACATAATCACCGATTGTTTCACTCATACTGGTTGTGTCGTCGCCGGAGGGCTCCTGCCTGGATTTGCCTTTCGGTTGTGGTGGAATCGTTTGCTTGGGGAGTCTTGGTGGTGGAATCGTTGGCTCGGGTGGTGGTGGTTGTTCGGGTCTGGGAGACATCACCTTATTCATTTCATTCTGTGATGCTCGTCTCCTTTGTTTTGGTTTTGATGCTGTGCTTTTCTTCCTCTTCCTTGGTCTTTCTTCCGTTGAAGTAGAAAAGGTTTCTGCATCTTCATTATCTTCTCGTTCTCCGAAAGCTTCAATTTCAGCCTCGGTAAGCTGTAATGGACCTTCTAAAACCTACCAACAGAGGCACATGCAAGTAAATTAATTGTTTCGAAAGTATGAGGGTGTAGACAAACAAATTGTTTTTTAGAAACAATTCGCATCATATGATGCGAAATGTGTGATTTTAATCATGTTAGAGTTGCAAAGAATTCGCATGCTGAGCTGCGAAATGTGTATGGGACAATATGCTGCGAACTATGTGCAAAAGATATGCTGCGAACTAAGTGTAAACCATAGGATGTGAATTAAGTATTTATGTATGGGACAATATGCTGCGAACTACGTGTAAAACTATATGATGCGAATTGTGTGGAAAAAGAAGCTGCGAAGTAAAATTCATATCAGGCTGCGAAATGATTGATACATTTTTCTAAGCAAAACGCATGATATGCTGCGAACTGTATGCACCCCCAGTTCAATACATATATAAAGCTTATACCTGGTCATTATCCAGCAAGGGTGTTCTAAGAAGATATGTCATGGTTGATGCTTGACACTCTAACCCCAACCATTTGAAAAACCTTGGTATCGAGGTTGGCTTCGCTACCTCGTTGCCGATTGTTGTGTGCTCCATGATGAAGGGCTGCATGGGGACAGGTTTTATCAACACGATGCTATGTACATAACTAATTTTTATATTGAATAGATCAATCTTACAACTACAAGGGCGACGCAGCCGACGACTTTATCAGCTCTTTCTATTGCTAAGCAACTCCTGATAGACTGTCGAAGCTTGTACAGTATTGATCCAGCCCAGTCATAATTGTTTATTCTGTTGAGGTCTTCAACGTAATAAACCGTGCTCCATCCCAGGATATCTCCAGATACGGAGTAGAATACTGTGGAGCACAAAAACAGTATCAACAGCCTCGCAACATCTGCCAACTCATGCTCCCCTCCTTCGTTTATGGCCTTCTCTATACCCTCCTGTAAAACCAACGACAACATGCTATGTTAGAAATGTACAGAATCTTGCTTTATAAAGATGAAGTCCATTTTAGACGTACCTTTATAATGGCATTTGTTATTGTTTTGGTATTACTAGCTGCTACTTTCCTGCCAGTTTTACCCATGAAGTATTTCTTCATCATCCTTGATTCGTCCTCCTCGCCGGGTGCATACTTGTTGTGAAAAGCTCCGGTTTTTGTTAATGGGATTTTCTCGGTGCCATGCCTCAACCCAAATATGATCTTGACATCGTTCTCAGTTAGCTTTACATACTTGTTGCCAATCCTAAAGGCGTCTCTATCCACGGAGAATTTCTCGATGATATACTGAATGATTGAGTAGAATTTCTTCTTTGGCAGCTCTGCCTCATTACGGATTTGGAAAGCCGTTTTCAGCAGTGTGTAGAAGGGGGTGTTTCTTGCAGCTTCAATGTGCGCCCTTGTAATACGCATGTCTTTGAGTAGCTTCAGAAGGCTCACCAACCCTCATCTGTAGTAGCTAGGTTTTGTTTTCATACTTTCTGCACAAACACAAATCAGTTGGAGTCTCACAAATAATTCGCATTACAAGCTGCGAATTGCATACATATAAATATTGCTTTAACAGACAATTCGCATCTTGAGCTGCGAATTGCTTGCATAGTGGGTGATCAGGATGCGAACTGTTACACTTTTTACATGCACGTTGCAGGGATCTGGAAATTACGCAACAAACACCAAAATCAACAATGAACTACCTAATGCAGATCTAACATACATAATATTTCTCAGGAGAGTATTAGTATTACATGCAACTAAAATTCTACCCTGGCTTCGACTATAAACCCATAAACTGAGCAACTATCGTCAGTAGATACTTCATTCTAGTATAAAAAGCAACGCCTATCGTGAATTAAGAGAAAAAACTTGTTCAAATTCGTCAAAAACGCAAAAAGAAGTACACTTTCCACGATAATGCATACCTGTTAAATTTCACCGGTCGGAGAACGAGATTGAAGTTTTCAGAGACGACTTCACGACAACTTTGTCGAACAGAAGGTGTGTAGTCTGAGTGAGTAAAAGACGCTGACCAGTGCGATAGTGTCGAAGGTGCGAACGGTGAGAAGCTGTAGGGTTTTTGGGTTTGAGAGAGAGAGAGTATCACGAAGTCGAACGGTTTGTTTTCTGGTGGTTTCTAAAATTAGAATTTTGCGTTTGTTTAGGGTGATAGGAAGGTGGAAAAAGTGGGTTGAAATTGAAAAATGGGTATATATAGTGGAAGGGTATTTTTGTCCAATTTATTAATATGGGTATTAGGTAACACTATGTTAAAAGCGGGTACCGCCGGATAATAAGATAGTTAAATGGGTATTTTCAGGTACTTTTCTCTTATATCTACGGCTAACCCATTAAAAATTAAAAAAACATAATTTTAACAAATATTTCTACGTTAAATCTTATTTTTAATATTCAAACACTGCAACTTTAATTTAAACTTTTTAGTGGTTTGTTATATAAATTTATAAGTTTGTTATATTACATTATCCTTTTAGAAAAATGTATTTGTATGTGCTCAAGCTTCCTTTTATTAATATTTTATTACGAAACAGTTGTATTTTTATTTGATAATTATATTCAATAATACTTTTTCTTAACACCACTACGTTTGAAATCGGGTACGGGTATGATCCAAACGAGATACCTGTCCTCGGCAACCATGTCTGTTGTGTTCACCAATACTTTGTAAATGTTTTTTTAACTCCAACTCAAGTAACCATTTAACACACACAAATGCCAGTTGCGATACCAATACAAAGCAACCTCCATTACTACCACAAGCTCAATCATCATCGTCTATCTTCTTCATTTCTCGCGACAATAGCTTGCGTACAAAAATCTATGGTCACCGGCACCACCAGCACCACCAAAGACGCAGGTGGCGGCGCATTCACTACTCTCAAAGAAACTGTAACTTCCGACAAAGAAATCAAAAAGAGCAAATTTATCGCCATCGCCGGTCCGATCTCCAGCGAACAATCTGCACACTCCTTCCTTTCTCAGGTACATACTTATATGCCAACTAATTGCTCAGCGATTCGATCTCTAAGAACCTAAATTAACTGGTGACGCAATTTTTCGAGATATAGGTTCGCGATCCTCGTGCAACACACAATTGTTGGGCTTACAAGGTATATTGTTCTTGTTGATGACGTTAACGATAAACATTCGTACTTTTCATCATCGATTGCTGTTGAGGTTCGAGGTTTGTCTTCTGTAGGTAGGAGATCAATACCGGTCGAATGATGATGGTGAACCATCAGGTACAGCTGGTAAACCGATCCTTTCTGCGATTGTTTCTTCTGGATTAGATAGAATAATGGTTGTTGTCATCAGGTAATACTTAACAAAACATTGAAATTGAAGACTTCTTTTGATTACTGCATGCATGATTTCATAAATACGGATGCTTGTATTGAGTTTTGTAGGCATTTTGGAGGTATCAAGTTAGGCACCGGAGGTCTTGTCAGGGCTTATGGTGGAGTTGCATCAGAATGTTTGAGAAATGCCCCTACTTGTCTAGTGAAATCGAAAGTAATCAACACCTTTCTTTTGCTATTTCCTTAGGCCTAATAGATTTACAGCTCATGTTAAGCAACTATCAATTTCGCTTTGATTTTGTAGGTCCCAATGGGCGTGGAAGTCTCGTTTGATCTTATAGGAGTTTTATATCATCAGGTGATTTCATTTCACCCCGATGCTCAGCCAACTTTCTTTTGTCCTGCAATTTTTCTGTTTTGGTTATTAAAACTTTTTATTTCCATTTTTTTGGATCACACTGACAGCTACAATCTTTACAAGTTGAGGACATCAAGCAGGATTACGATACTGGCAAAGATGGCACGACAATGGTTACTTTCAAAGTCGACTTTGACCAAGTTGAGAAATTAGAGGATGCTGTAAAAGCCAATTGTAGCCGTGACATCGTCTTTTACAAGCACTGATACTAGCACTGTGTTTTACAAGGGGATGATACAACAATGTTATTCTTCGTAGGTAACTTTTTGTAATTTAGTTTTTATTAGCCAGACTTATATATCCTGCCTTGATAAAATCATGGGCAGTGTATAATGCTAGAATGCTGTTATTCATGACTTGGATTGGTGACTTTACCTTGTAAAATTTGAAGAATGCATAAAAATCAGGAAAATCCAAGTTTGGTGATTGATGTATAGAAATCAGAAAAAGTAGGTTGTTCTCGCATGATATGCTATTAATGTGTATGCAATAGTAGCTCAGTAAAATCCAAGTTTGGCTGTCTATCTTTTCAAAGTCGCATGCATTTTTGTAACTTGCATTAATGTTCACTGTGTATCTTTTTATACACGAATAGATATAAATTGAAAACATAAATCATTTTGATAGAATTAGAAATAACATAACATCTAAGTGCAAATAGGCGTACGAATTACATAGAAAACATCAAACAGAATGATAAAAGGGTTTGGAAAAGTACGAAAGGAAAAATGCAAGAAATAAGGAAGATTATGCTTGCAGATGTAGGAACTGTTGTTTTGATGGTGGGAAATGATGGTAAAATAGGAATTGTTGGCATAGGTGTCTGAATAGGATTTGTAAAGAAGGGATTTGAGTACTTGGCAGTGTAGGCAAAGGAGTAGATTGTTCTGGCGGCAAGGTGGATTTCGGTAGTGAGGGCATTGGAGGCAATGTAGCCTGAGGCATAGATGGAGTAGATGGTAGCGAGGGCAATGTAGATATCGGCAGCAAGGGCAACAAGGCATTGCAGCTTGAGTCGGATACGGTGTAGATGGTAGTGGGGGGCAACATAGATTTTGGCAGCAAGGGCAATGTGGGAATTGCAGCTTGAGACAGGTGGAGTAGATGGTAGGAGGGGTGACGTAGAGTTTGGTAGCGAGGGCAGTGAGGGCAATACAGCCTGAGGCAGAGATGCAGTTAATCGAAGCGGGAGCAATGTAGATTTTGGCAGGGGAGACAAGGCATGAATTACTGGCAAAGTTAAAGGAGGTACAAGAGAAGAAAAAACGTCCGCCATATCCACTACATAAGTACAAAATTTCAAGAACAAAGCTATATTTACTTTATCGAATTAAGGAATATGATAGAAGTAATAAGAAATACCTGAGCATTTATGTCTTCTAAGAAAAGCCGATTCTTCATTTTCATCAACTTCACATGATTTGGTTGTAGGATCGAATACATCAAGTGCTTTAGAAACAACACTAAATGCACCGTATCATGTCTTTATCAAAGTACGACCCCTCGTGTGACTACAGAGATGCCTCTGCAGGCTCTGCTAATAAGAATCCTCTTATGTTACTTCCTTAGAAGATGCACTATCCGTAACTCTCTCGTTATGAAAATTACTAGTCACCTTCCAAGAAACAATATGAATAAATTTTTCCTCTCAGCAGACCACTAGGCTCTAATTTGGACTGCAAAAAATGCTTTATCACCAATCTAGAGCCACATGAGAAACCAAAATTTTCCTCTCACCTGACCACTAGGCTCTAATTTGGACTGCAAAAAAATGCTTTATCACCGATCTAGAGCCCCATGAGAAACCAAAATTTTCAGTTGTTTCTTCTATCAGGATGTAATAGCTCATATGCATATGTTCTATCGTAAATGTATCAAATGGAATATTAATAGCAGGAGTTGGAAAATAAAATTAGTCTTGATAAGAGTCCACGCAAATAAATCTTAGAAAAATGCAATTTGAAGAAATGATTATTCATTTGACATTCAAAAATAATTGATAGGCTTTCAAGGATAGTCTCAACCACCTATTTATCATGAACAAAAACGAAACTATCATTCTAAAGTTCAATGTTGTTGGGAATGTTTTAACAACATAGTAAACCATTTCATTTTAACGGTAAAACATATCTTTCTCTCCTCCAAAAAACTCAACGACGAATAACAAAAAACCATCTCAAACACCGCCTTGACAAAATGATGGTGGAGAGAGAGTAGTAAAAGCATATAACTACTTATAAGTAAAAAGAAGACACTCTTAGCACAGTGTACGGAGTACAAAATTATATTCTCAAAAATTAGCATTTGGTAAGATAGGCAAAAACTATATTCTCAAAAATTAGCATTAGTTAAGATAGGCAAAATTGTTTCAGTCAGATAGATAGAGAATCGAATTAGAGACATAACTTTAGCTTTCAAGATGGACTAAAAGGGCTATAAAAAAACATGAGGAGATCAATTCCTGTAAAACGAAAGTTCATTCCAAATATATAATTATTTGATAATTAAAACAAGTGTTAAAACTACACAATTCATTTAAAGGTGACTCTCGTATAAGTACCAACATTTGTTCAAAATCAATATTTGATACCAAATAAAATTCTTATCAATTTTTGGTACCAATATTTGTTCAAAGTCCATACTTGATACCAAACAAGATTCTTATCAATTATTGGTACCAATGATTTTTAGTTTATAATATTCTACAATAACTTCTAAAAAAATGATTTTTTTTAAAGTTCGTATCTTTTTAATTATAATTTAAAAAAGAATTTCAAAACTATTATTTTTTTTCCAGATCAAATAAAACAAGAGGTGCAAACGATATGTTTTGAGAACTTTTTTAAAACTGTTAAAAACAAATTTCAGGTGACGGTGAAGACAAGGAATGAGGTTGTTCCATTTCAGTGGTGAAACATCTGTTGGAATCGCAAAGGTGAGTTAACGAACAAAGGAAAGAAGAGTAACAAGAGGAAGTTGAGACGATAGTAGTGGCAGGAGAGACGAAGAAAGAAAAAGACAAGGTATGATAGGGTTTTTAAAAATAACAGGTATTAAAAAGAGATAATTAATATTATTTGGATTTTATATAGAATTAGACTTCTAAAACGCTGGATCAAATTTGGATTAATATATAATACACAAATATTCTCCTCAAAATCATAAATAAAAAAATAGCAACAATTTGGTACAACAAAATGATACATAGAACAAAATTTGGTAGCTTTTAAACTTAACTTACAAATAAAGAAAAAGTTCCTAAAAACATAAAAAAAATCATATTTCTTTTCTACTCTTTTTCGAAGCTTAAGGGTTTATTAGAATATTTATGCAAATATAGTGAATGGAAATAAAAATAAAAGCAATAAAATAAGACCCCAATAATATCAATGATATTAGTAGATAATAGATAAAATGATGTGATTTAATGGAAACTATGCGCAAAATTTTCTTTTGATATTACTAATCAGTATAATCTAAAACTCGTCAAAAAAACTAATTACAGTTTATCGTTCAGAAAAATATATAAATTTTTGGTAGTTAATGATGAACCAAAGTGAAATTTCATGTTCGTGGTTATTTTTTATATCTTTTCAACTGAAGTCATCGTTTCTTGAATTGTATTAATAGATTCTTTTTATTTTTTTATTGCAATAAAATCAATTTCTTTTACATTTTTATAGACTAGAGTCTTCAAAATGTACATTATTCTCCATTCCACTCAAGTTCTTAGTAAGCATTGCGATTATCATTTAATTTAATTTAATAATGACCAAAAAAGGGTTGTTGTGTTTTCTCGTTCGTATGAGAATTAGTTTTTTTTCTTTCAATTGTAAATAATGTCGTTGAATTTTTCGTATTATTTTATACTGCCCATAATATGAGAATTTGGAAGACTATCCATGTTGCTTGTTGCGGAGAGTTTGGCTTAATATCAGAACTTTCACAACCATGTGACAGTGTTAAAGTATTTATGAATCAGGATGTTCCAATGCACATATTCGTTTATTATTTTTGTCAACTAGTGAGTTTTGGATTTGAACTTTATGGTATCCTTTTTTTTCTTTATTTTGAGATTCTGTATCTAATTCTATAATGATAATAGATTTAAGTTTTGGTACCTAGATTCGAGTTGGTTGTAGTTGCTTCTTATTCTGCTTTTCAAGTAAAAAAGATTGTTTTTGCTCTTTCTCCAAGACTTATCATCCTTAATAGGTAGGGATTTCTTGTAGAACTTGAAATTATATCCTAAATGATTACAGTCTTTGCGATAGTATGACATCTCACCATATTTAATTTCCTACAAGAAATCATATTCCCTTAAATTCCCTTCTTGGCCCCCAAAGCTTTAAGTTTAAATTATTTGAGATGTCCAATTATATATACTCTAGCCCTATAAAGTAGAATTGACAATAGCATATATCACTTCTTCATTGTATATAAACGAAGAGAGATTGATAATGTTATCCAAACTGGTGATATAAGATATTCAGTTTTTGATTCGAAGAAAATAGTCCATTTAAGGATCATCATTGTGAATCAACCAACATACCATATTGTTTTTCGATAGTTTTGAGTAGTCTACTTGTTTATCAAAATCAATTAATACATGTTTTGGATCCTTAAAAGTGATAGAGAAATCTAATATGAATCTATTTTTTTTTTAAAAAGTTTGAATTTCTTCCGGTAAAGATTTGTCGTGGGAGAATTTTCCTATTAACGTAAATTTCAATTTCAATAAAAATATTATATGGATTGAGAATATTATATTATGTTTGCATATTCTAATTTTGCGTGCGATGCAGATTAGGGTTCTTATACAAGTTTTGATTCTCGAATTCATTTGATTAAGACTTATTGATGGATATAAAACCTTTAAAGTATTAGCATGGGATATTGACGTGCTTTGAGATTTTCATGGTTCAATGTGTTCAACTTTTTCAATGAAAATTGAAACCTTATTTAAGATGAAGAGGATCTTTGAACAAGTTTTTATGAATATGACTGAATAATAGGGGAGAAGAGGGTCACTCCTTCGACATTCTGACTGAGAGGTACGGTGGTTCAAACAGTTGTTTAGCTTCTATAAAATAGAAGTTTAACCTCTAGAATTATAATGTCTAAAATATACTATTTGTCTTTTACTAAATTAAAGTTGACTATAAATGTTTTTGTTAATTAAATAATTTTGTTCACCTCTAGTATTGAAGTGTCCTAAAAGTTTTGGTTATTTTAATATTATTCACTTTTATAATATCAATAAATGTTATTGTTAATTAAATAATTCTCTAATATTTTTTATTCAATAATTATTTTTCATAATATATAATTTATACAATTAAATTTAATTCTTAACCCTCCATTTAAACGTGTTGTTTTTAAGTTGAGTTTTCAATTTCTGAAATATTTATATTTTCAAGAGTTTTTTTAAAAGTATGAGCCAACTAATTTCTATCTTCACATATTTAATTTTAACGTTTTCTTGCAGTAGACTCTTTGATGAAATGAAAATAGATATCGACATATTTTAACGATAATTACCGACTTGTTTTTAGCATAAATATTTGTTCCATCAACCTAATTAGAACTCAACTCCTTAAAGAAAGTTTCATAACTATAATCCCTGGATAACGTTTTATGTTACATATAAAATTTCAACTTCACATGTTGATGTTTGTTTTACTATCTTGATCAGTGTCTCATGTTGTTTTACCAAAATAGAAGGAATAAGGTGTTGTGCTATTTGGATCAATGTCTCATGTCCAATCAGTGTCGCTAGTGATGGTGTCAAAAACATTTGGAGGATTTTTTAATAATAAGAGAGAAAATAATTAAACTTTCGATAAGTTTTAGAGAGATAATAGAGTTGGTTGGTACAAGTATAGAGCGTACAACTTTAAAATTTGTTTTAGGAGTAAATATATCATTAACTTATCTAAAATATTAAATACTTTAACTATTTTTAATAATTCTAGTTGGGTCGATCAAGCTCTGGAAAGATAGTTTTGAATAATCATGAAGTTGTTTTAGGTATAACCATTTACGTACATCGGAGATGAATTCATTTAATTATATTCTTATACACTTGTCACATAAACGTTTGACCCACGACTTGTCCTCTGAATGGTGAAACGTGATAAGATATTTTTTAAACAATTCAACTTCTCTAAGCAAATAATGGTTAGAGGAGAATTTTTAACTTCCCAAGGATTACATCTATTGGTCTTCTGAAAAATGGTTGCTGAACTCTCCTAAATTTCTCTATAAATACTTCTTTACCTCTTAGTATCACTTCTCTCATTAACAATTTTTCTAGAAATAGAAGCTATGAACTTTAACCACCATAACCTTTAGTTCTTACTCTGGTAACCACTGCCAAATCCTTCACCTGTGACATACTGTCTTTGGATTTGCATGGTCACTGTTGCAATCGCTTTAATTGTTTGGTTGCGCTAGTCAGAGACAATCGAAGCGGAGAAAAAAGCTAGCAAAATTTGATAATGTTCCAAAAAGTGAAGGGTCTATAGTCATTACTCAAACCTTTGACTATGAAGGCACATTCTCTTATAACAGACACTCTATTTTGATGATCCACCTTCCTGTACCGCTCACTCTTTAGCTTCAAGAACTCATTCTATGAATCCAAAATGGTCCCATAGAGAAAGTAACACCAAACGATAATCACGCTTCACAATAAGGGATTCAGAAATCGAGGATAGGTCAGATGTGAAGAAACCTACCACTATGGTGGTAACAAAAGATCCTCAATCTTCAGAGCATATAAAACATGGTAAAGATGTTCCAACATCTTTATAGTTACACTTAAAATAGTCAGTTGTTCCTTATAAGAATAAAAATCAAAGTAGACTGTTGTCGTTCAAATTTAATTTGCTGAAGTTGGTTGACGAAGTCAAAGAACGCACTAACGTGGGGTTAGAAGTTGGGATGTCAAGGAAATCCATAAATGATCCCAAAGTCTTAAAGAAAGATGAGGGAAAACTTTAAAAGACAAATGTGGCAAACACAAGGAGTAGATGTGGACTTACCCCGTTTGGTGGCCGAGTGTATGTGGCCTAATATCTAAGATGCCAGTAAGAAATATTTGATTTCTCTTTTCCAAATATCGTATATATATTATTTGGATAATAAGGTAGGTGCACCTCGGTCCATGTGGGGAATTCTAGAAGGGGTAGAGATAAGATTACCAAAAATGAGAGAGACATCAATGAATTATGCATTAAAAGAACTAGTCGTCTACTTCAATATGCTGAATTATGGGTTTTAGTTTTCGGAGGAACTCAAAATAGTTAGATAATTCGATCTGGTTGGCTATGTAGGTTGAAATATGTGGAAGATATAATTTTTCTTCATTAGTAGCTTCTAGGAAAATGACAAAGAGATCTCCCCGAACAATAATCTGAGGAAGATACAAACGGTGTGACAAAACTTTAGATAACTTCTTAGGTATTATTTTTTTTATCATATTTGTACTTTTTTTGTAGCAATTATGAATTTTCAATAACAACATTTTGAATCTTCAAAAGAAAGATTTAAAATATTACACTGGTGGATCGTGGAGAACTGATTGTACACATTTCACAATTTTTTTACTCCAAACAATCTGATTCAGAGTCACCTCTGGCGTACTCAAGCAAAGTGCAAGTTACCATGGGACCTCATTACACTGATCGGAAATCATTCACCAGATAAAAGCTACTAATGTTAAAGTATACATTTCAACAAGAAAATGATCTCTCTACCATAGGGTGGAGAATGTTGATACTAGTAGTTCAAGTGAGAAGAAAGTAACTGATATTATTGTATATGTAAAATCAGTCTGATGAGCTATTAAAAAGACTGCTGAGGCTGGCGTTGAAGTTAGTAAAATATTCGAAGAGCCCGCAACCATAAAAAGGAAGAAAACAACTAACAAATCAAAAGTAGACATGGAGAAAACAAAATAGTCTGAAGAAAATAAAGAAAAACATAAGAAGAGCAAGACTGAATCATTGAAGACTATTCATGGAGGAAGGGAATGCTCTATGTCAGGATTTCGATTTTTACTGAGCATCTTAATATTCAATTTCCCCTCTTCGCAAAATCAATGTTGATTGTCCAAATATTCGAAATAACCCCACGTTTGAACCTGTTACTAGTAGAGAATCGAAATCAGTTATCAAAAACTATGATCTGCCAAAAGAAGAAGTTAAGTCTTATGCTGATTCATTTAAATCAAATGTTGCAAAGATAAATCATGAAAATGTTTCAATTAGAAACAATAAAGATCATATTGAGATAAAATTGGAGGCTGGAGAAGTTGAAAACTATCTCAAAACACATAATCGTTGGAAAGTTTGCTTTGGGCAAACCAAATTTCAAGATAATCAGCACTTTCTTGGAAAAAATTCACTTCAAAGGGAATTTAATGTATCAAATCTTGACTACATGCACATTCATCTTGAGTTCACTATAATTGAAGACCTTAAAAAGATATGATGAAGGAATGTATGTCGTATTAAAAACAAATCAATGAGGATTCTAAAATGGGGTCCCTACTTTAATCCAAATTACGAAAATCCTATAACCCCAGTGTACATAAACTTACCCAACCTTCTTGAGTTGATGTACAATGAACAGAAAGTCTTTGAGTTAGCTAAAAATTTGGGGACTCCTATGAATGTTTTAGTTCCTCCTACGAATCGGGCTAGATTTAATTTCTGCAGAATTTGGGTTTAGATAGATGTATCTAGAAATATGCCTAAGAAGACGTGGATTGGGTTTGGTAAAGATGGATTATGGCCACATCTTGTGTATGATAAATATTCTAAGTATTGTAACTATTGTTATCACCTGAGGCACTCTGGATACATATGCAATAAGCACTCTCCTCCTCATCCTTTTGTATCCAAGACAGAGCAACTTGTGGTTTCTGATTCCAAGACAGGTGAAACTTTGTTTAATTATGAAACTGGGAAAGACCATGATCAAAGAATAAAGTCTGTTATTATCAGCAAAGATGAGAATCTTGTTAAAAGTTCTGATGAAAATATTGATAAATGGCTAAATTCTACTGATAATAGAAAACAAAATCAAATACCTAAGGGTGTTGGACAATTTGAGATCATAGAGGCTCTTCACATGATTGAATTGAGATCTATTGATTCCAATTTAGTGACCATTGATACTGATTTTCTATCCCCAACTAAACAAACCACTGGTAGTTTGCCTTCATCTCCTGGAAAAAAATAGATGTTGAATATAAAGATTACAAGAAAAAATATTTCAGAAAGGTTAAGAAGTTGAAAGTCTTAAACACTAAGGGGTTGATTATTTCAAAGCTAGTACAAAACAAAAGTATTTCCAAAACTACTAAATCTTCTAATCCTGATTTTTTGTCCCTTCAAAAACCTATGGTTAACTATTCTAAGTTAGAGGTTATCTCTAGGAAGTTAAGGTTTAAATTTTAAAATCATAACCTATCTAACAAAGTTTGGATGTTATGGAAGTATGAATACATTGTTAACATTATTTCTAATGATGAGCAATATATCCATCTTCATGTAAATCATAAAGGGTTGAACATAGTTTTTAAGGTTTCTGTGATCTACGCAAAATGTACAAGAAATCAAAGAAGTATTATTTGGGACAATAAAGAGAGGTTGAATGAATAATTATAGGGTATCTAAACACCATTGCTAGTTCTCATGAGCAGCTCCATTGCAATACAAACTGTATTGCCAGTATGGATGATCTTAATAACTATATTCTAGATTGTAATTTGAATGATGTAGGTTTTTCTGGAAATAAGTTTACCCGGACTAATGGTAGGCAGTGGAGGAGGTGGGACTGGGTTCTATACAATAACAAGTGGCTGAACAACTTTGAAACTACTAAAGTCACTCATATTTCAAAGACTTGTTCAGATCATGCTTCTATTATTCTAATTTATATTTCTACCAATACTGCTCAGTTCAAGTCAACTTTCAAGTTTCTAAATATGTGGGTTCTTCATGAAGATTTTTATGATTTTGTGGAGTCAAGCTGGGTTGCTGGTGCTTATGGTTCTCCTATTTCTAAGTTCATGTTCAAGCTAAGAAGGTTAAAGGCAGATTTAAAGGGTTGGAACAGAAGGGTCTTTGGTAATATTTTTGACTCAATAAAACTTATTGAGAAAGAAATTAGTTGTAAGGAGACTAAATCTAAAACACTAAGACTACAAAAGATAGATTACTTCTTGAGAATGCTAAGGAAACTCATCTAAAGTTTCTGGCTAGAGAGGAAGAGTACTGGGAGCAAAAACTCATACCAACTTTGTTAAATATGGCCAATACTGTTTTTTCACAATATGGTTAAGAAAAGATATTAAAAGAATAAACTATCAAGAATTTAGGATGGCTCAGACTGGCTTGAAGATCCTATTGCTATTGGAAACTCTGTTGTGGATTTTTTTAAAACCTTATTGGATGACTTACCTAACCCTTGGAACTCTAATACTCTTATTGACTTCATTCCTAGACTTGTTAAAGATGAGGAAAAGTCTAAGTTGATGTCTCTTCCTACTGAAGCTGAAATCTATGTTATAGTTAAAGGCTTAAACCCTAATACAGTTGCTGGTCCGAATGGATTTAATGATAAATTCTACAATGTTTGTTGGCCTATCGTAAAAATAGATATCTGTGATGCTATCTATGATATTTATAGGGATATCTATATTCCTAAGGAAGTCTTTTCTACTATTATGTGCCTTATTCCTAAGAATTCTTCTCCTAAAACATGGAAAAAGTCTAGACCTATCATCCTCATTACCCTATTTAACATAATTATCTCAAACATTATAAACTACAAATTGGCTACTACTCTGCCTAACCTAATTTTTGAGGAGCATGAGGCTTTTATTAAGGGGAGATGCATCCATGATAGTATTATGACTACTCAAGAGCTTTCTTATAACATAAACATCAAGATTAGGGGGAGCAATATAATTTAAAAGTAGATTTGGATAAAGCCTTTGATAGGTTAGACCATAATTTTCTCTTATGCGTTCTTGCAACATTTGGGTTTAGTCCTAATTTCATAAAGCTCATTGAGAAAATGCATTGACAATTGCTATTTCCCTATTTTGGTCAATGAAGAAGCTAAAGGTTTTTTAGGTCTAACAAAGGTATTTAAGAGGGTGACCTATTGTCACCCAGTTTATTTATATTGGCTGAAGAATGATTACTAAGGGGTTTGAAACATCTATCTCGAATTAATGAATCTACAAAGTATGAAAATAGAAGTAATATGAACATACCTTGTTTGGGGTTTGCAGATGATCTCCTTATCTTCTACAATGGTTCTTCAAATACTGTTACTGAAGTCCTCAACATGCTGCAATGTTACGAAGAAAAATCAGATACTTAGGGACTACGATATAGAACAAAAATAACGTGAGTAATTATGAAGAAATTGTAGATAAAGTCAGGAAAAATATAGCAGAATGGTGTTCAACAATGCTTTCTTTTGGATGGAGATTAACCCTTATTTGAGTCTGTTCTTTTAGCTTACCCAATCTTCACTATTCAGAACTCAATTATCTCTAAAACTGTGATTCAGAGAATTGAGTCTATCTACAACAAGTTTCTATGAGGCTACAAAGAGAATAAAAATGTAATTTCTTGATCCAAATGAAACCTAATGAGGAAGGAGGGGTCAATGTTACAAGAATAAAAGATATGGAGGAGGTGTTTTTTTTATAAGTTATGGTTTAAACTCAGAATGCATAAGTCTCTTTGGGAAAAGCTAATATTGCAACAGATATCATCCAATAATTGCTCCTAAGTCTGGTAAATACTCTAAAGCTTGGCTCAGAATTTGGAAAGTGAGGGAAAATGCTAAGAATTTTGTCAGATGGATTCCTAAAGCTGCGGACATGGATTTCTTTCTTGATAAATGGTGTACTTCACTACCATTTGTCAAGATAACAAATGTTGAAGATGGAATTAGATACAATGGGTGTAAAGTTAAAGCCTTTTGGGAGAATGGTTCTTAGAATCTCAATAAACTTGAGAATGTTGTGAATCCTACTATTATTCAAAACATTCTCAAAGTTTATCTTACTGGTAATGAGGAAGATTCTATAATATTGACAACTAGTACAGAGGGTTACTATATAACTAAGGAAACCTGGAATGCTATTAGAAGAAAATGTAACCAATCTAACCTCTATAAGAAATCCCAGAACTCTGCAACCCCCAGAAAATGCTCCTTTACCGTATGGAGAATTCTGCATCGTTGGTTCCCTGTTTATACCATCCTACAAAAGAACATATTTTTTAGCATCTCGATGAAAAAAATTGTGAAAATACAGAATCTGTGAATCATGTATTTTTGAGGTACCAGAAATCTTGAGAGGTTTGGTCTTTCTTCGCAGTTTTATTCAACATTTACATAACCAATAACATGACCATCTCTCATCTTATAAGGTCATGGTATTGGACTTGAAATAAAAACGTTTATCTGAGATCAATTACTTCATATTATAACTTGGGTAATATGGTATGCTAGAAACAAGAAAAAACATGAGAATGTTCTTCAAAGTTCTCAGGAAATGATTCACTACATTATTGAGATCTTGACTAATCTGGATAAAGATATTTTACTTAAAAGGAAATACTGGGGTTCTGATGGGAAGATTGGTCGTGAGATTGGGTGTATTACTCATTTTAATAAACCTCTGATTTTTACATCCCTAAAATGGGTGAGCCCAAAGCTTGGTAGGTTTAAACTAAATTCGGATGACGCTTGCAATCTGTGAAGTGAATCTAGTGGAGGAGGTATGGTCAGAGACTGTGAATGGAACATGGTTTTTGGTTATGGTCGGCTTTATGGTAAGGGTACCCGAGTTGTTACAGAATGTAGGGATCTTTTGGATAGGTTACAACTTTTTTTTTCTAAAGGAACTTCTCATTTGAATATCGAGTCTGACTCACTAATCCTAATTGAATTTTTTTCATCTACTATCCAATGTTGCAGAAACTTCATCTCCTCAAACATGAATCTGAATCATGTTTTCAGGGAGAAGAATGAAGTTGCAAACTGGATAACAAAAATGGCTCTCAAATCAAACCTTTGTATGGATTTCGATAATAATGAGGCTCCAAGTCACCTTAAATCCATTATCTTTCTTGAAAGTTTGGGAGTTGGGTATCTAAGATCAGATACCAACTTATAATCTCTGTAATGAAATTCGATTGCATATTGTTGTACCTATCAATTTCAAGTTGTGGTTTCCTTGGTGCGTCTATCCATTTCAAGCTGTGGTTTCCTTGGTACCGAAGCTCTCGATTTCAAGAAGTGGTTTCTGTGTGTTGGAAAATTTTGGTGGTTTGATGGAATGCGGGTGCTGGTTGAAGAGGTGAGGAGGAAGAAGATTTGTTTCTAGGGTTTGTTAGGGTTTCGATTGAAACTTGTTTCTTTGTTTTAATTGTTATATTTTGAAAGACTGTTGGGTTGTGTTTGAGTTGGATTGTGTAAGGCCTCAGTGGGCCAAACTTGTTTTTTTTGTTCTTAATTGGATCATTAAATAAAGCAAGTCGATTTTATGGAAAAAAAATAAGAAGACCCAAACGAGCTCTGAAATTTCATATACCACAGATTGAGCTACAATTCCTTCAATGTTTCCCCACAATTCTCACATATTTGAGAAGAATTCCTCCTTAATTCCAAAGATAAATCTACAACCTGGTTAAGGTCAAAGATCCCGTTGAGTAGTAAGAAAAAGTTGTGTATGGAAAACAGTCCCTAAATCCTGATTGTTTTGCTGATACTGCACCCTTTTAGTTTGAGAGTGGATTTCGTTGGTGGAAGTTTTCAATCCTATTCTTGATATGAAAATAGAAGTAGTAAAACACAAAAAAATCATCGTTCTTTTGGAAAAATAATGTGAGATCAATAAAAAATATATTAAAAAACAAAAAGAAAACGGTGAAAGTACAGAAAGTTGAGCCATGTACCCTTACTGAAAGCTTAAAAAATAGACTACGCATAAAACACATATTGGAGAACTACAAGCATCTCGTGCAGAATAACGACACGAGATATATTTTTGTATAAAAAATGTTAGACGAACATCAAATTTTATAGTAAAAATCCAAAAAAGAGGTATCTGCATTTGAAATTCAAGCCGTAACATGATTTACCATAATATATAAATATTATTCTAATATATTGTTGTGGTTTCCATTATTTTATTTATTGGTTTTAGTCAAATCAAATATTTGAGTTCAAATAGATAAATTAATAGATTATTTTTCATGATACATAATTTTATAAAAGACAGAGGATATTTATCCAGCTTATAGATAAAAAGTTATATGTTTATCTGGTTAAATAACTCTATCTTATCATCGAATTCACAATTTCAAGTATTCAATTTTTTTTAATTTTTTTTATTATCAATCAATAAAAAAAACAAATGATATTTACATTTAATTTTGACAATAGTTCCTAATTACAATAATGGTCAAACAACTATCATTATCAACCACAAATTATTTCTAAACGATAACCACGATGATATTCCAGAAATCAATGATTTACCTGATTTGTTTATAAAAACAAAAAGGTGATAATTTATGTCGTTTTGTTATAAAATTTTAGATTGAAACATTTTTGCCATTCTCGCTAACCTCAATTCGATAAAATTAGAAAATAATAAAATAAAAAATAGTTTTGTTCTTTTTTTTTCTAAACCAAAAACTAAAAATTTATTTTGACCAAATATTTTTTGTCGTTGTAAAAATAATTTGTATACATAAATATAATATAAATTAAAATATGGTATAACGCTTATTTAATTTTTTTAATGCAAATAAATGTTGAGAATAACAAACTAGGTCACCTTAAATTCAACTAGAGGTTGTGCCCCTTCAATCTCGGTCAAAGGGCTATCGCTAATTGAACCCACTAATCACGATATCATTTAGTGAGTGTACTTTTTTACTCTCCATCTTGCTTGATAAATATCATGACTATATTGGTCGATGAATCAATCTAATTACACTAACATATCTGAAAGAAAAGACAAACATAATCATTATTTTATTTCAAAACAAAGATATATATCGTCTAAGTTAACCAATGTATTAAATAAGATTGTATTTATAATATAAATCTAAATATAATAATAATTGAATTATGAATATGGTGCATGATGTAAACTCAAATAGATAAGTTATGCTATCTTTGAGTTAAAATTAATTTAATCTTTTAAAACCCGACTAACATACTTGATGATGTCAAATATTTTCAAAGGGTATTTTAGTAATAAGTAAAAAATATATTTAAACTTTGGATTAGCCTTAGACAATAACTGAGCATAATTGTAGAAGTTTAGAGAGAAATACTCTGGAAAAAAAATTAGGAGTAAATATTGCTTTGAAGGTGATGAGGTATCATGAAGAGACACATCTGAAGAGATGCTGTTACGATTCCTAGTTCCCAGATCAATCATATGAAGTGATTCAATTACTTTATGATCTTCAACACCAACATGTATGTTCAAGTTCGTATCTTTATCCAGTAATAAGTCTGCTAATTAAGTTGGTTAAGAGTCAGAGGGATTTAATAGATTATTGAGCATGATAAATCTGATTTTTAGGTAAGTATATGTAACTGATTGTTTAGTGTGGTTTCAGCAGGTTTTAATAACAATATAAAAGTTGGATCATGATGATCTGAATGAATAGTTGAACTAGAGGGATCAATTGCGGCAGATGGAATACATGGTTTAACTTTCTTGCAAATTTTTTCAAGGTGGCCCAAGTGATAGCAGATTTTACAATATTCCGGGTAAGTATCATAGACCAAGTCTTGCCAGTATCCATCTTCACCAAATGAGACCTACATATTCTTAGGCATAGGTTTAGAAACATCAATCTGCATCCAGATTCTGCAATAGTTGAATCTAGCTCGATTCTTTGAAGGAACCTAAACATTTAAAAGAGACCCAAGGCCTTTAGCTAGACTCATAATAATATTATCATTCTATATATATTTTGGAAGATTATGAAGGTTTATATAGACAGCTGTAATACAGATTTCACAGTTTCGATTCAAAAATGGTCCCCATTTGATTAGTCAAAGTTTTGGTACCAATTTGCCAAACATTTATGCGGCTAAAATCTTTTTAAGTCATCGAGAAGGTTGAATTCGATGAATACATGTCTAAAGTCCACAATAGTGATATTGAAATCACCTTTGAATATGAAACTCTTCAAACTTAACACTTGTAAACCCACTATCATGACTATAGGAAAAATATGATGGCATATCTTTTTCTGATTTGGACGAAAATAAATCAACAAATGATTTTGTTGGTTGCACAGATTCTTTACTTCTTTTTGTTTCGTAAGTAGGATTGTTTCTGATATTTAGGTTGTTTATTTGTTGCTGCAGGGAGGGAAAATAGAGATCAAGATCAACAGATCTTTGACATTGAGGATAAATATCATTTCCTTCCATCAGAGACGCTGAATGAAATTTAAGCAACAACGAAGAAGATGGAGAAGATCACCAAAGCTTGAATCTTGATTTACATGAAGAAAATCTTAACTGTTTCTTGGAGTTTTTGTAACCGTCTTTTTCATAAATAATTAAAGGTTTTTTTCAGACCCTTTTTCTTTTTTCAAATACATTGAATCTCATATATATGTAGAGAAGCTCGAAAAATCTATCACCACAACCTCTCTTTTAGTCTCGTAACCACCGTCAAATAAGTTTCGGACGTCATCTTATTTTTAGATTTTCATTTTCAAATTTATGGTTGCTTTGATATGTTGGTTGCGTCTGTTACAAAAAGCCAAATATGAGAGAAAAACTAGACACACTGCTATTCTTCCATAACCCGAAGGGCCAAGAATCATTACTCAAATATTTTATTATGGAGGCATATTTTCTTACAGTATACAATCCATTCCGGCTGATCCCCATCATGGACTACCGATGTGCTATAAAAGCGCTAATAAGCTCCTGCGCATAAGGAAAAAAAAAGAAATATTCCAAACATGCTCTAACAAATCTATGTGCACTTATTTCGCTGAAAGCTCGACTATTCGTGATAAGGAAAAACCTCAAAGTAAATCGTTCTCTTCCAAATCCAATCCAATGCAACTGTTTGACAAAATAGAAGAACATACCAACGTGAGAGGATAACTCTAAAATTCAAAGTCGGCAAAAATAAGCAAATAGAGGCGGAGTTACCTCTTTTGGTGGCAGATTGTGTGGTGTCCAATTTTCAATATATCTGTAATAAATATTTGATTTCTCTTTGAAATCTCGTATAATTATTATTCAGATAATGATGTAGGTGCACTTTGAGCCAGGTGGAGACTCCCAGATGGGGTAGACATAAGGTTATTAAAAACCAAAGTGATATCATTGATTTGTTATAAACGAACTAGTCGTCTACCCCGATGTGCTGATTTCGGGGCTTCAGGTTTTGCTGGACCCCAACGTTTTTTTGGTACTATAATCTAGTTGGTCAGTGTCTGAGCCAAGCCAACCTAAATATTTAGTTATCTTGATGTCTTATATCATGACATAGACCTTATCAAAAATTAATATATCGATTGAGAATTTTGAATCTATCACTATGTTGTTGACGAATACTCACATCCCCTTCTACTTTCTTACTCTTGGGAATGAGCACAACGTAGTAAGTAATTTGTTGGAGGATGATAAAATGTGAAAGTTGCAATACATCTTCATTTTTGGCTGCCTGGAGAATGACAAAAATACCTTCCCAAAGAGAAAGTCAAGTAGCGTACAAACAGTCAGGCAAAGCTCAGGTAACTTCTTATGTGTTATTTTGAACCTTAACTTTTTTGTCCTTTGATATTTGTAACATACTTTTAATCTCTTTGCAGCTATACTGAAGTCTCAACAACTGTATTTGGTAGTTGCCAGAAATACCTTCAAAATATTACATCGGTGGGTTGCAAACAACTGGTCGATATGGTTTGGAATCACCTCTGATGGACTCATGTGAAACTCAACATGTAATGAAAAAATTTCAACATCCTACCATGCGCATTGCTAATCCTTGATCGGATATAAGTTATCGATAGCAAATATATATTCTGATCAAGAAACAATTTCGAAGCGATGTAGAATGATGACACTTTTGGCTCAGGTTCGACGAAACTAACTGTTGGAGCTGTGAAATAGAATCAATTTGATGAGCTATTAACAAAAACAGGTGAAGTTGACGCTGAAGTTAACAAAAATATCCAAAGATCCCCGAAACCTAAAAAGGAAGAAAATAACAAGCATCAAATCTAAACAAACGAGAAAACACATTATTTAGAAGAAAATGAAGAAGAAAAACAAAAAACACCAAAATAAGATCGGAAATTATCCACGCCACAGACCAAGCTACAATTCCTTAAATGCTCGAGTGTCACAATGCTCACACATATGATAACAATACCTCCTCCATTCCGGATGCAAATGAATTAGGTGGTGAAGGTCAGAATCCATCAAGAAGCATTTTTTACTTACTCCACTCCATTTGAGAGGGGGGGGAGGGGTTATAAAGTAGTGGTACAATGAGGAGTTAGAAATATTTGTTTGATATTGAAAGAAGAAGAAAAGTTTTTTGGATGAACTATGTGGCCTCATAGAAGGCTTGTGGCTGGAGGATTTGGAGGCAACATTAAACCTAAGACTTTTCTATTAGTAAGACAAAAGACTGATCGACCGGGTCAAACTACTTCTGGACTAAGAAACTAGGCCTCATATACGAGTCACTCAAATATTGGACTTTTGTGATTGTGCAACATAATGTACTAGTTAATAAGTCACAATAGAATAATCACGTGGTTATTTAGCTCAAAAGTTACGGTTTTCATAGAGAATAATACGGTTTTCATAGAGAATAATATTGTTGTGTATATACTACCTATATTAATCATACGGCTATATAAGATATATAATTTTACATTGAAAGATACAAAAAAATATATACCGAAATCTCAATAAATTTGCTCATTTTGAAGTCTTCCATTCTTAAACTCAGAGATGCGAGACAAGAAATGTGAAAGGGGAAAGATGCGAGACATATTCTACTTGATGGTAACGATGCTAGACTAGGCCAACATTATTAAATTTGCGAGACTTTTTCTAATGGAAGTGGATAAATTTGAAACGAGACATAATAAAATAGATAAATGCGAGACATGTACTACTTGATGATAAAAATACGACGGCAAAAAATCCGATCCGGTAAAAAAAATATCAAAAAATATATTTTGTGAACAAAATCAACTTTTGTATTATTCTATTCTAAAAATGAAATATCCATGAAATAATATCATATTATAGTGTTATATTAATATTCTGAAAATATATAAAACCATTAAATCTTTGAAAATTTATAAGATATATTCACATCTATATTAGCAATGTTACAAATTTCACCAACCTTTTGCAGCAGAATAGTGTGAAAAAATAAAAACGGATTAAAATAGGATGATAAAGCATAAAAATGTTTTATATTAAAAAAATATTCCATAGTCAATCTTATGTTTAAATACTATTTCCATAATTAGCTACCATCACTGATCCTATCTGAAAATTTTTGGAGACTATAAAACCTAACATGAGAGAACCAAAATATGCACAACACAAACCTAATTTATCTTTCGGAAACATAAATAAAAAATTTGCCTTGCTCTCTTCTTTTATCTTCAGCTCTATTTATCTGCCAGCCATGTTATTTATCTCCAGAACTCATTGTCATCAAAAGCGGCATCACTATCTCTCCAGGTTCAGATTGTAGAAGGCCCACAGTTCTCTCCCAGTGATTTGAAAACCGGTGAGAAATATCAGTTGCAAACTACGCAAAATACTATATATATATATATGCAGCTTCAACTGGAATAGCTTGTTTGGATATGTTAATGCGTATGATCCCAAAAGAGATGCCACACAAGAGAGTATTTACTGGCTGGTGAAAAATGATGGTTTCTATCGGAGCTACGATAATACCAAGTGGACAAAAGAAGGTGATTGGAAACTGAGTAATAAAATGTTATTACATTTACGGGCTTTAAACACCATGTGTTCAATACTATTTTTTAGCTCTGGTTCTGAAATTTTATGCATGGTTGATACTTTTGTTCTTCTTACTTTTAGTGAAATCAAACATTTGAATTCAAATAACTAAATAACTAAATGAATCAATTAGCTTTTTAATTTTGTACAAAATTATATTTTTATCGCTTAAGTATTTTTTTATTATTATCATTGGTTTAATAGATTTAAGTAGATTAAATATTATAGAATTTTACCAACAACTATTTAAAAAGGATGGTATTTAAATAAAATTTCAAAGCAATGACCAAGATGGATTACCCATCTTATCTTTTATAAAAACAAACAAACACAATTTTAAGTCCAGAAAATATATGTAAATTGAAATATTGTAAAACAGTTTTTGAATCTTACTATCATCTCCTAAATGTGCATTCTGCACTCTTAAAACACCATGCGTTGAATAATATTGCTTCTAGCTGTCGCTATGAAATTTTATGCATGGTTGATACTTTTATGTTGTATGGTATATTCATTGGAATTTTATTTTGATTCATCGTCTCATTCATACTATATACTTAATCTAAATCTAATAAAAGACAATAATATCTCCCAATTGACCAAATGGCCATAGTTACTTCCTAGTAAGTAAAACTATTTCATTTATAAAACATTTTAGTAGATGAGGAGAATAAAGCGTTTCTATATAAAATTTGACATAATTTCTAGTAATACATAAATATCATTCAATTATATTTTTATGGGTTTTATTACTGTAATTATTTTTAGTCAACTCGAATATTTGCATTCAAATAACTAAATTAATCAATTAGTTTACGCAACTCCATAAAATATAAAGTTGTTTATCCGTTTATAAATATCCTCTTAATTCCAAAAATTAGAGTCATTTTTGAAGGTTTCAAGTGAAACCAATTTGACGCCTAACAAATCCAAAACTACTAATATAAGGTGGTAGAAAGGAACTCTAGTTTATAGCTAGCATTAGTCTAAAGACAATGAGTGAAACTACAGCCAAAGAGAAATAGTTTCAGAATCAGAGTTGAATAATGCACAATCAGGTGGGGTGTTGATACCTCAACTGAGAGGCTTATCTTTCGTAGAAAGTTTGCACATGATAGCGAGCCATAAAATAAAGGAGTGACGGAGAATATTGAAGTTATTTCATACTAACTCGGCCCACCCCATTTCGGTGGCAAACGTATGAATTGAGTTATACGTATCCTTGATTGAGAAGTTGTTGTAGCCACATTCGCAATCCAAAAAGAAACATCGTTGGAGTTGATGTTATGAGCGGGCAGAGTGAAGATGAGATTGTTAATATCCAGGAGACTAGTATAATTTCTAGCTCTAGCCGATCTCATATTTAAAGGTCAATTTTAATGTCCATCGAAAAGGATATCCAAAACCTTTAGGTTATTCCCAAGTCGGAAATCCTTGATCATGTTGGTTCGATAGTGCGAAACAAAAGAGGCAACGAAGAGCCATGGGACGTACCGGTTACCTTCTATCGTGGCATTCCGTCTTTTGTATTTATAGAGATTAGTAGGGAAAAAAATATAGCTTCGAAAAAGTAAAAAATTACTTTCATCTTTTTTTATATATTGTTTAACTACAAAATAATATGGTTTACAATTTAATATAACTATTTCCAATTACCTAGTTAATTAATATATTTTTTACTAAATTTAAGTTTTACTTTATTAATACAATTTAGTTATTTTAGGTAAAAAAGATTTCTTATTGAAAGGGAAACAAAAATAGCCCAAAACGAAAGATGGACTGAAATTCAATTCAAAGACCTTAATTACAATAGATTAGAGAGAGATTTAAGAGAAGGCACCACAAGTTTAAATAAAAGTTTTAGCTTCCTGGCTTGGCCAAAGATGATTTTAGTTGAACGAAGAAACATCACCCTAAACTTTAACACTATTACAATAAGTCATTTTTGCGACGAGATTTTTTTGTCTTAAAAATTAATATTTTTTCTCAAGAAAATTGTTGTGACAACAAAAAATCTATTCAAAACGACAAAGGCAAGACACGAAGCCATGAATTCCTTCTAATCAACAAAGCTTTGCTGGAGAAAGAAAGATCTCGAGAGAGCTGAAGGAAAGTTCCTTAACAGATGAGAAGAGATTTCCACGATCGAAAGGAATTTATCGTAATACATTAAATTTCTGGAACGAAATAAGCATAGGAGGCAACTCCAAAAATCAGCTAAACGATTGAACAAGCATGACAAGTAGACAAGACAAGATAAAAGATTATGGATTCAAATTTATGGTCAAGTTTCATACTATATTTGAGAGTCCACCTAGTGAGCCAATCACACACTTGGTTTTGTTCTCTGAAAATGTGGTGGATATTCAGAGGGAGAGATGAGAGATCTAATGTTAATAAGAATAGATTTTAAAGATAAAGGAAAATTTCCAAAGACAATAGAGATACTAAAATCTCTGAATCAGTTTAAATATTAATTTTTTATCCACCTTTGATTTTGCAATGCTGAAGACCATGATAAAGGATTCTGGATTCAAATTTAATAGGAGAAATCTTACCATAAATATTAACATAACCATGGATAATGGAGCGAGAGCTATCAAGATAATATTGCCACCACTAGATTCACCATTAAATTTAAGAGTCTACCTAGCGAGTCAATCACACACTTGGTTTTGTTCTCTGAAAATATGGTGGATATTCAGAGGGAGATATGAGAGATTTAATGTTAATAAGAATAGATTTTAAAGATAAATGAAAATTTCCAAAGATAATAGAGAGACTAAAATCTGTGAATCGGTTCAAATACCAATCTTTTATCAACTTTTGATTTTGTAAAGCTAAAGACCATCATGAAGGACCCTGGATTCAAATTTAATAGGAGAAATATTGCCATAAATATTAACGTAACCATGGATAATGGAGCAAGAGCTATCACAGATAATATTTCCACCACTAGATTCACCAGACGCAAGACAACAAGGATATGTATTTAATTTATACCGGCCAAACTGAAGAGGAGTCCAGGAGAGATGAGAAGTTTTTTTTTTGTCTTTATAATATTATTGAAGCAATTCAGGAAATAAAGAGAATTTCTATGTCTTTCCAATGCTTGTTCTTAAACAGGTTAGAATGATCAAGACTTGACATGATATTCTCAATGTAGTTTATAACAGAGTTAGAAGAGAAAGTTCTTCATTTGAGCTTTAATTAATTCCTAGTCTGTCATATGACCGCAAGTAATATAGAATTGATATGAGCTATATGACCACCTTAAGTATCTGGTTAGAGAGGAGGTTTTCTGGAATAAAAAAAGTTCTTCTCTATGGATTCAAAATAGTGACAACAACACGAAAAACTATCATAATTATGTCAAAAAGAGATACAAAAACAACAGAATTCATGGAATCAATAATAATAACACTTGGACACAGATTCCTATGGATGTAGATTATTCTGTTGCTGATTTCTTCCATGATCTTCAGAGCTGTCATAATACAAATCCATATTTTTATCATATTAATGAGATTATCCCTAATATTTTAACTAATAAAAAACAATCAATTTCTTATTTCCATTCCTTCTCCTTTGAGATCTTATATGATGTATCTTCTCTCAATGATAATAGTATATTTGAAGTTGATGGATTCAACTCTAGATTTTTGAAATCTTGCTTGCCTATTTTTCATGTTGACCTTTGTAATGTTGTTACCCATTATTTTAGAGGTTACTCTGTATCTAAAGATATCCATGATACTGTCTTGTTCTTAATACCTAAAAACCCTTCTCTCAAATCCTAGCAGGATTTCAGACCTATAATCCTATGTATAATATTCAATAGAATAGTGTCTAAATAATAGACTCATCAAAGTCCTTCCAAAATTCATTTCCCCTGAGTAATTTGGCTTTGTTGTATACTGAACCATTCATGAAAATATTTTAATCACCCAAGAGCTTGTCGATGACTTAAACAAAAAAAACCTAGAGGTAACAATCCTATTTTAAACTTAGATATAGCGAAAGCTTTTGATAAGATCTCTTTCAAATTTATATACTTTGTTGTAAAAGCTTTTGGATTTTGTGATCACTTTATTAAATTTAATAAAGTTGTATAGAAAACTCAAACATTTTTGTTATTATTAATGGATCTCATTTTGGCTACTTCCCTTCTTGCAATAGAGTCAGTCAAAGTGATCCTATATCACCAAGTCTGTTCATCATTGCAGAGGAGTACATATTAAGAGGTATCAAGACCTTATTCAATAATTATAATTCTTAGCATTGCAATGCAAGACGATCTATTAACATCCCTTGTCTTGATTATGCTGATGATTTGTTAATTTTCACAAATGGTTCTCTTAACAAATCAAAAACTACTTTTATCATTTCTTCCAATATCAGAAACATTAAATCAAATAACAGTGCTACTTTAAATGGTTTTAAGCAAAGTCATTTTCCTTTTAAACATATGGGCATCCAAATCAATTTCACCAATTATAATATTTCTTTTTATGATTCAGTTTCTATGATCAGAAACAAAATCATCGATTTTCATAACATTTATCTGTCCTTTGGTTGAAGAATAATATTATCTCAATTCGTTCTCTTATCCTTCCATATCTATTATATGTAGAATACCATATTCCTAAATTTGTCATCCATATATTTAATATTCTTATTGATAAATTTATGTGGGCTATAAAGATAATTCAAACTCTATTATCTAAATATCTTTCTCCAATATTGCTAAGTTATTTTTTGAAAATGGCCTTAACACTAGAAATATTAAATAGATTCAATCTGCATTTTATTGCAAGCTTTGGCTAATTTTAGAGACAAAAAATATCTTTGGGCCACATTCATGCATTCTATTTACTATCCTAACATTTACCCCCTCGTAGAAACTTGTGAACATGAAGTGGAAACGGAAGAATCTGAACTTGGAAAGGTGGAAGGTCTTGAAGATATTAGTGGATCAGAAGTACATTAAGATTCAACTATCTGAATCTATTTTGTGATATTTAGTTTCTGAATTCATATTGTTTAGGGTAGGAATCATGTTGTTTTGTTAAAGTTTGATAGGTTGTTTTGAAAAAACTAGGAGGGAGGGTTGCTAGTTAGAAGAACTCGAAATACCATATTTCAAAGAACTCCAATGATATGTGTTACAAACAACTTGCATGATTAATACTTAAGGAACCCTTATAATATGGTTCAAACAACTCGCTTTGTATGTTTTCTCATACTTGGGTATTTAATGCATGAAAAAACTTGCATGGTTAGTGATCTAAAAGTACTAGCATGATCAATCTTCCAAAAATAATCATTATTCGCATTCAAAAAACTCGCATGGAATACATATCAAACAACTCTCATGTTTAAAAATCAAACAACACGAATGTTAAAAAATTAAGCATTAAAAAAACTCTCATTTTGTATATTGTAAATAACTCACATGTTTATTTTTGCAAAGAACTATCATGTTTGATATCTAAGAACATACCAACCAAAGGACAAAAACAACCAGACTTGGCAAAGAGTGAAAATCTAATACAAACCAAAGCAGCACCACCACTTCTACAACAAACTGAAAAGGAAGCCCAACCTTGCACAAAGACAGAACTACTGAGTCAACCATAAGCAACAGTAAAAAGTCCCAGATCCATATGGAGAGGTTGTTAAAAACGAACAACCATGCTACACAAAGTCAGAACAAGCAAGCCAAACATAAGTGGCAATTGTAGTACTGAATCCAGCGGAATATCAAGAAGGAAACGTTTTGAAATCAACTGATACGGCTTTTAAAACATTATGTTTACAAATGCAACTTGTTCAAAAAATTGATAGATCTCGATGTTGTGTTGCAACATACTTTGGATTCTATGAAGGATGGTATGCTTGCTCGACTTTGTGAAGATGATGTTGCTTAAAAGGTTGCAAATGAGACAAAAATATTGGTCATCGCTGCAGATGTGGTAAGTGGATTTTTATATTATTAAACATCAAATATTCGTAGTCAGGATGTTATAACTTGCGAACCACTTTTCTATGTTTCAATCAAGGAAAGAGACAATGGAAACAACTCGCATTGTAAAATTATAAAAGAACTCGCTTGTATAATGGTAAAAGAATCCCACATAACTCGTATTCACAATAATTTTCCACTGATTTATTGCACACAACTCACATTCTTAGATTACAAAGAACATATATTTGTAATACTTTTTCTTAAATGCAGAAAATACTAGCCGACAAAGAAGATCAATAAAATCTGGTTGACAACGTTTTCGAAAATACGAGGCGCGATACTAATATTGTGCTCCTTCCAGTCTTCCACATAAATAGGGATACAATTAACCATTAGAGATTAGTGGTTATTGATATAGACAAAAGAACGACAACAAGCTATAACCCGCTCTTGACGGGGAGTAAATTCACACCAGAGTACACAACAAAAATTGTTGACCCGCTGGTAAATTATTTCAAAGCAAACACATTTACATATTATTTCAGACACATTGAATTTCTAAAGAACTGACAATGATATTGTGTCATTTTTATAAACCAACTCGTATCATTGTAGTAACATATACTATATGATACCTGCTCTAAACCTTTATAAGCAGTTGGCATATTGTATAAAAAATGATGCTTACGTAGTACAAAGAAGAGATATAAAGTGAAAAATACAAGGGATATACCTCAACAACTACGAGACACACTTGACTGCGGTGTTTTTGTTTGTAAATATGTCAACGACATTATCAAAAAAGGCTTCATGTCGTAAACTTACCAATAATACATGGTAAGAGCTACCAAAGATCTAATGTTTTATTATTTCCTAAATGATCTTTTTTATGTGCACAAATTTCTATCAATAATTTTTATATCAACACTAACATGCAGTACTAGATATATTGATACAGATCTTTTTTATTTGAACCAATTGTAATATATAACATTTTTAATTAACTTGAGGAAATTGTGGGTAAATGAATACAACATGCAGGTTCGTTATATACAATAACTAAAAAAATGTTATGTATTTTATGTTCAAACAACTCGCGTTGGTAAAATATAAAACAACTCGCAAAGGTAATCTGCATAAAAAAATACGCAAGGTCGTTATATATATAAAATAAAAACCCAAAAGTTATGTATTTTATGTTCAAACAACTGACGTTGCTAAAATATAAAACAACTCACAAAGGTTATATGTGTAAAACAACACACATGTTCGTTATATATGTACAACAACACGCAAAATGTTATGTATTTTATGTTCAAACAACTCGCGTTGGTAAAATATTAAACAACTCGAAAGGGTTATGTTAATAAAACAACATACAGGTTCATTATATATATACAACAGCTCACAAGAAAAGCATGCATGTTATGTTCTAGAAAATTATGCATGTTTAAGTATAACTCGCACATAGTTATATATAACAACTCGCTATATGAATGTTTATTATGATTGAATATAAAACGGCTCGTTCGTCTGCCTTAGTAAATGGTCAATGTATTAAGCACGCAACAAACTATTTAATCATGTCAGCGTTTAAGCTAATTTATTAATGATTTGACAAAGGTAGATATTTAATCATTACTAAAGTCATTACTACAAACTCAAAAAGTTCTCTCCCTATAAATAACAGTATCCACAGACTAGTTACCATAAAATGTTAAAATCAAAAGACTCATATCATCTTTAACTTCAAATACCATGGATAATTTCAGGTCCTCCGCCAGCTTATGTTCTTCCATCACGACCAACAGAAGCTTCGACACGACAAGGGTACCCCCTTCTATAGACTTTATATTCTCTTTGCATAAGGACTAATTCTCTACATACTCTTGGTCACTATTCAGAGCTGACTCTGATCCCAACGAGCTTCCACGCGTAAAAATGAAGGGGAGGAGACAGAGGAAGATGAGCAAAATGATCAGATGTCAGAGGAGGCAGATGAGATGGAGAAAGATGATGAGGACCTCGAGATTGAACATGAGGAAGATGATGATGATGATGATGAAGATGAAGAGGAGTCTGAAGAAGAAGACTGTTCTAATGATGATTGATTGTTTTTCTTTTCTTCTTATACTGTTAACTAACCAACCATGAAATATGGTAGTATTTATTTCTTAGGGTTGAGTGTATGAAGGTTAGTATTGATGAGTTCAGAGTTTTCAACCACTATGCCACAAATAAATTCGAAGGGAAATTCTGACTATACCACTACACCAAGTATCCGAACAGGACAAATGTATTAAATTTTGACTAAGCTAGTTGTTAATTAACTTAAAGCCATATATGACTAATGGGTCTTTAAACTCGACCCGGTTTCATGACCTAACCCAATAAGCCCATAGGTTAGTAATTAAAATATAAATACCCCAACCACGTTCTTTAATGAGGGTTATCAGAATTTAATACTAGTAGGCAGCTTAATTATCTCTATACTCTACACAGTAAACACAAAACACTACAAAATTCAAAGCACTCTTTATACACTTTACCAGATTACCCTCAGCAAAAAATAAACCAAACCAAATATGGTCATGTAATATATTTTATTAGTATAAAAAAATTATAAAGTACTATGAATGGATTAATATCCAAACAACTGGCGCAGAAGGATTGCAAACAACATTCATGTTTAGATTCCAAAGAACACTCATGGGTAGAATATACAAATAACTTTCATGTTCTCAATGTAATGTACACAAATCGCATTGTTAATTTTATACAAAGAAATCTTATTGTTCTTATCAATTCTCATTGTTAATAATATAAAAAGAACTCCCAATGTATTGTACATAACTCGCAATAATATAAAAAACTCTCAAGTTCGAATTTAATGTACATAACTCTCATTATTCTTGTCATTACAAAGAACTCATAGTCTAGTAATACAAAGAAGAACTATAATGTTCCTTGGAGCATAAATTAGTATTCCAGTTTAGTCCCTTTGTATATCATCGTGAAATTTGAGTATTAAGCAACACTCTGATCTTGTCAATCAATTCAACAATATGTAGGCTGCACAATTTTTTTATCTATGCATTAAATGATTCGACTGAAGTAAATGTCATAGCACCATATAGTTTTCATATAACAAATGTCTAAGCATACTTCTTAGGAGGTAAATTTTCAAGAAGAGCTCTATTGTTGGACAGAGCTCCATTATAGCGTCTCATCAGGAAAGCAAATAGTGTAAAATGTGTAGTTCGGTTAAACATCGAGTAAGTGACGAGCATAACCGACAAAACTGAGCCGAGATGATAGTAACGAAAAAGGTAATTAAAGAGGTCGAATAAAACATCAAGAAGTTAATAAGTGAGCAAGCATTAATAATAAGAGACCAAATTAATTGTCTCAAATTTAGGACTTTCTTCATAAATGATAGTTTAACCTTTGAAAAAAAACATTAATAAAGAAGGAAGAATGTATAAAAAAGAGGTTTACTCTAAAAAATTGTATTTCCTATTTTTTTAGTTGTGAAACATATTGGGAATCTAATAATCTTTAGTCGAGGAATAAGGGAAAATACTTCTTTGTTGTTTGTATCATCTTGCCACAAAACTTGATATATACCTTTCACGATCTACTTTGTATTTTCTTTTTAAACCTAGTTTACCCTGATTTGGTTTGTGTTTCCGAGGCAAGGTCTTCGTCTTCCAACTTTTGTTTTTCTCGGTGGTGTCTATCTCTTCATACATAGAATTTAATTACCTCATCTCTGTATGTTTCTTCGATAGGCTTCGTATATGCAAACGAACAAATAAAATTTAGGTTTTGATTGAGATCATAGATCTCTTGCAACGGGATCATCTTGTAAGGTCTTTCAATTTCTGAATTATCATTATCTGACAAAAGATCAATAGGCGAGAATGATCACATATATGGAGTGATGTGCTCCCCTGAATCATTCTTAACTGTCATGATGAAGGGTCATTATCTTATGAACTCCATTTAAATTATAATGTTCATCGTACACAACACCTCGACAGATCTTTCTTGTTTTTTCCAATACGATTATATAACGTTTAACCTTTTCATGCATAATTATATCTGGTGTGGATAATAATTGCCTGAGGGTAGGCTGGTAATTTCAGTTGGTATTTTATGGTGGTGTGTGGGTGTTAAGTGTTTAGGGTAGAGAGTAGAGAGATAATTAAGCAGCTTGGTAGCAGTTAATTCTCATTACCCATAGTTAATGCAGGTGGTTGGGTATTTATACCCTGATGTTTGGGCCCTTATGGGCTTTCGGGTCATGTTTAATGGACCCGAGTCATGTTCAAAGACCCATGAGCTCTAAGTAGGAGAGAAAGTAGCTTAGTCAAGAAGTGTTTAGGTTTTTTAGTACTTTTGTCATAGTTCGAACAATCCTATGGTCATAGTGCTCAAAATGATCTGTCCGGTCTGTGTGATCTGTCCGGTCCGGAGGCCTTGGACCGATCTGTCCTTATCCGGGGAGAGTGCAGAGTTCAGACTCATCAGGAGCCCCTTTTTAGGTGTTTGCGCAAATACTCTTGCCAAAGACCTGAAAAACAGTCTCACGTCAAGGGCAGTTTTAATCTGGACAGGTCTATGGGTTTATCCAGACAGATAAAGCTTCACGAATTCAAAACGGTTTTTGCCAGAGTTCGTGGGACACGTGTCACTCTCTGATTGGTTGTTTCAGCCGTTTTTTCACCTTGAATTTCGAACCCACCTTCTTCGAAAAGCAACCTCCTTTATTACAGGTGGTGACATCAGCGCCGTCTTTTAATCATTGCCAAACTTTTCGAATTCTCCTAGGAATCAACTGCTTTTTGAGATTTACTATAAATACAAATTCATTTCCACTGTTTTACCATCTCCTTCAAACTTACTTCTGTAAAAACTCTCAAAGCTTTCTCTCTCTGAAGCAAAAAACTTAGTTCAACAGTTTATGTTTACAGCGAGGAACGCTCTTGTCAAAGGCGGGTGGCTCAACCTTGCTGCAGGGTTACCTGCCTCACCTGTTGACAAACCTATCACTTCTGCATCTGAGTCAGATCGTGGCTCGTCCTCTTCCAAAGGTACCAAGCCTAGAAAATTATTTCAAACCACTCTCTCCCCCATAATCTCTGGTTCCTCAGTTCAGGAATCGGTGCCTACTATCGAGCCAGGAGTCACAGCCACTAGATTTAGAAAACCTTCTCCCTTTCTTGCAATGGGATCAGACACAGAGCGCTCTCCTGAGAAGCTGGTTGATAAGAGAAAAGGCCGGCTTGTTAAAGGCCAAGGAACCAGAAACACCCCCTCAAGATCGGGGGCAAAAGATAGCAGCACCGGATCAGAGGTGCCAATTAGAGCTCCTAAGGACAGGCTGTCCGGACCAGAGGGCTCCAATTCAAACCTTCAACCAGAAACTTCTGCTACAAACACTTTTCCAGAAAGCAGAAGTCAAAGGGGAACTGAGGCCCATCAGTCTAGAGATAAGGCTGAATCAAATTTGAACCCTCCCCCCACCACAGCTGCTGAAATCCGTTTAACGATCATGGAGGAAGTGATGGAGGACTCTGTTGAAGAGGCCCCGTTCGAGTCTGAGCCCTCAGGTCAGACTAGCAAAGAGATAGTTGCCAAGAAGGACAAGGGCAAAGAAAAGTTGTACTTGAGGCATCCGGATCTGCCGAAGAGCCTAGAAGGAAAAGTAGGGCCTTGTTTTCACAAGGTCAGCGTCAACTATCTTCTCTCCCTACAGAAAATCAACTATGCATTCATCCACACTGCCGAGTTGGGCAGGATGCGTTCAAAATGGGGTATTCCAGAAAATATAAAGATCAGAATGCCTATACATCCGGAGAACCCCATGGATTGCAAGTTAAGTGAGGTGGTTATGTTCACGAAGCTGTTCAACTGGGGGCTCAGGTTCCCACTAGACCCAGAGACTGTCAGATATTTCCATCTGATCAAACTCTGTCCGAGCCAACTGAGCTCCAACGCTTGGTATACCCTTATGTCATGCATCATGGCATCAAGGCTGTTCGAGATCCCTCTGCCCATGGAGGAGTTTGCTGCAGTGGCCAGCCTGTGTAAAAACCATCACATCCCCTTCTACCACTTTAACATGGGGATGGATTCAAAGCAGTGGATGATTTGCTGGAGGCACAGAGGAATTGGAGGACTCAGTTCCTTTTTGTGAGTGGTGCCTGGGAAAATGGCAGGAAGATAAAATCCGGAGAGAACCCAAGCCTCCTCAGAAGCAGATAGAGGAGTGACCGTAAGCATCTTGCATTTGTCTCTCTTCTCTTTTCTTTTCAAACTTAGTTTATACTTATTTGTCTTACTTTTGTCTTAGCAGAACTGCCCAAGGAGTTTAGTGACCACCAGAAAGCCGGGCAGATAACTTGTGGCAAGATTAATGCCTGGGCTGCTGAGAATTAGGAGAACAGATTCCATGATGCCTTCACCAGTGGAAATTTGGCAAGGTCTCACCTGTGGAACACCACAGGTCGGAGAGACTTGACCTGGGAGGAGCTCACCACCCAGCCTTCTCCTGACATTGTGCTCAAGAGGACCCATGAACCAGATGGGACACTCTTCCTGCCAGGCCGGGCCAAAGCCCCAAGAAAAATGAAAGGCAAGAAGAAGAAGGGAAAAAGGGTGGTGGGTGATGCCAACCCTACTGATGCTGAGAAAGACGCTCCAACAGTCCCGGAGGGGCCAGCCCAGAGCCAGATCGATGCCGCTATCTTGCAAGTTGTGGAGCAAGAGACTGAAAGGCAGGAGACGAATCTCCTAAAACCTCCAAGGGCTTCCAAGAGAAATTGTAAACAGGGAAGCGAAGGCGCATACCGGGAAGCAAAGAAGAAAAAGACTTCCAAGGGAAACGAGCTTTCTCTCCGGGCTCCGGAGCCTTCCTTCCATGCTGAGCCTTCAGACCCAACATAGGCCGAAGAGATTCCTGGGGACTTTCACACTGATGAGGTTGAGGGAGGAGAGCTCAACATTGATGAAGTAGACATCACCAGTCTTGGTGAGCTTGGTGAATACTTCATCAACCTCCCCAAAGATGACTTTGCAGGGCCTTACATTCCTCCGAGCAGCTCCAACACGGTCAATTTTAACGGTAAGACTTTTATTGTCTCTAGTGAAAAGGATACCATAGCCCACTCCTTGTTAAGCAATGTGCAGCCAATACTTACGTTAGAGAGACAAGTCTGGGGTCAGGCAGACATCATTAAAGATCTTAAGTCTGAGAAGGAAAAGCTGTCCGAAGACCTCCGAACTGCCACCTCCAATGCTGCCATGTTGAAAGAAGAAAACGAGGAGTTGAAGAGAAGCCAAAAGACAAGCAGCACCAAAGTCACCACTTTAGAGGAAACCATCAAAGACCTCCAGGAGAAGCTGTCCGGTCTGGAGAAAGACCTTGCTACCTCAAAGGGAGAAACCAAGGCAAAGGACAAAGTCATCACCAACCTAACTACTGATAAGATTGCCCTTGAGAATGCAGTATCCAAGGCTGCCGAGAGAAAAATACATTGCTACAAGAGCAGGAGGCCAAGATCCAAGCCAAGATCAATGCTTATGCCAACCAGATGATCAAGAGCGAAGAGCTACTGCTTGAGAAGGTGAGGTCTGACATGGTTCTACTCTTCCATGAAAAGTTTCCGAAGAGGAACCTAGGGGATTTATGGCTTTATGTTGAGCCTGAAGACCTCCCATACCACACGATGGCCAAAGGCGACACGTATGGCTACTCCAGTGACTCCTCGGGTGATGAAGAACATACTGGGGAAAGCCCAGATGAGGAGAAAGACGATCCTAAAGGCAAGAGGGTGGATGAATGGAGAAATGACCCTAAAGGCAAGAAGGTAGATGAAGGTGAGCCATCTTCAAAGGCTCAACCTTAACTTATATTTCACTTTGTTTATTTTATATCCAGACTAAAGTCCTTGCAAGGCCAAGGCATTCTTTTTGTAATGGTGTCCGGTATTTGACCGAACAGGTTTTTTGTTGTTCGACTTTGATCATTTAAAAGTCCTTGGAAGGCCAAGGCAATTTATTAATTTCAATGAATATTTCTGTTCTGCACAACTATCATCTTCTTTCATTGTTTGTTCTGATTTTGAAAGCCAGAGTTTAAGTAGCCTTTAGTTGTTTCATAGTGAGAGTGTTTAAGTTCTCCGGCTAGAGTTTAAATAGCCCTTAGTTACTTCAATCCGGATAGTATGACAAGGGACAAAACTTTAAAAATACTTAGAAAAGTTTTAAGAAGGCATCAAATTTTATTTAACAGCCCGGACACCTCATTAAAACCTCTCCGTGCCACCAGGGAGGAAAGAGTATGCCCCCAAATATTTACATAGATGTTCAAACAAGTAAATATTTACACAAGTGTTATTCCAAGTACATCGGGAGATGCTCGATATTCCAAGGATGTGTTAGAACTCTGCCATCTTTGTCTTCCAACCAATAAGTTACAGGCTTAATTCTTTCAACAACCATATACGGACCCTCCCAAGTTGGGGCCAGCTTTCCGAACAGCTTTTCTTTAGTGTGCAAGAAGAACCTTCCTCACTACCTTGTCTCCTGGCTGGAAGTCTCTCCTTTTAACTTTGGAAGGAAACCTGCTCCTCATCAAGCCTTGATAGTGTGCAACTCTAAGATGAGCTTTAACTCGTTTTTCTTCTATCAGATCAAGTTGACCTCTGATTGCCACCTCGTTAGCGTGTTCGGAGAAGTTGTGAACACGAAAAGAGGGGAGAGTTGCCTCTATGGGAGCTACTGCATCCATCCCATAGACCAAAGCAAAGGGTGATTCTTGTGTTGCAGCCCCAGGTGTTGTCCGGTAGGCCCATAAGACCTCTTGTAGATAACTAGGCCACTTCCCAGCAGCCCCTTCCAAATTCTTCTTTAAACCGGACAGTATAGTTCTATTAGCCACTTCAACTTGCCCATTTTCTTGTGGGTGGAAAGGTGAAGAAAAACAATGTTGTATACCCCTTGAGGCACAAAAACTCTCCATTTCCCTATTATCAAACTGTGGCCCATTGTCTATTGTGATTTTTTGTGGGACACCAAATCTGCAACAGATGTTGGATAAAATGAATTTTATAACAGCTTTTGATGTTGTCCCTGCTAGGGGGGCTGCTTCTATCCACTTCGAGAAGTATTCTATGGCCACAATTATAGTTTTACGTCCTCCGGACGCCACAGGGAGAGGCCCTACTAAATCCAATCCCCATCGAGCAAAAGGAATGGGCTCAGAAATTGACTCTAAAGGAATGGCTGGTACATGAATTTCATTGCTATACCTTTGGCATGGGTCACACCTTCTTACCAATTCCTTAGCATCTTTCATGATTGATGGCCAATAGTAACCGGAGAGTAAAACTCTTCTTGTCAAAGCTCTAAATCCACAATGGGCTGATCCCTCACCATCGTGCAATTCGGAGAGGACCACTTGTGATTATTCATCCCCCAAACAGCGCAGGAGAGGTTTACTGTAGGACTTCTTGTGTAACACTTCTCTCAATATGATGAAACCACGAGCCTTGTGTTTCAATGTTCTGGCTAGTGACTTATCCGGAGGCACAACACCATCAGAGAGATATTGCAGGAGAGGAAATCTCCAGTCTTGAGGTTGTTTTACTTGTATTTCAAAAATTTCCTCTTCTTTACCCTTACAAAGTTGGATGGAGGGGGTTTCAAGCACATGGATCCATGGATATGACTCCGTATATGCTATGGTTGCTAGGGAGTCTGCTAGCTCATTTTCTGCCCGGGGAATGTGTTCATAGACAACACTTTTAAACTTAAGCGCTTCATTTTTGAGGAGGAGTAAATATTTCACAAGTTGCTCCTTCTTAGCCTCAGACTGGCCTTGGGCATGGTGGATAAGTAGTTGGGAGTCGCTTAGAAGCTTGACCCTCTTAGCCCCACAAATGTAGGCCAATTTTAACCCAGCTATAGCTGCTTCATATTCAGATTCGTTATTAGATGCCCTGAAAGCAAAACAAATAGCCTGGTACATCTTGTCTCCATACGGGGAAGTCAAACATACCACTGCACCACACCCCATAGTGCTAGATCCACCATCTGTTCGGACGACCCACATCTTTTTTTTGTCTTTTATGTCAGTAGCTTGCTCCGAATCCCTGTCGGAGTGGAATTCAACCAAAAAGTCTGCCACAGCTTGGGCCTTGACTGCTGTTCGGGGAGCAAAATCTATGTCGAAGTCTCCCAATTTTACTGACCACTTAGTCATCCTGCTTGAAATGTCTGCTTTTTGGAGAACATTCTTCAGGGGAAAAGAAGTCCGGACGATGATGGGATGAGCCTGGAAATAAGGCCTCATCTTCCTGGCTGCTATCACCAAGGCCAATGCTAAATTTTCGAGTTTCAAGTAACGCCTTTCTGCATCTATCAAACTTTTGCTGATGTAGTATAATGGATGGGGATGACCACCAACCTCTCTTACCAACACAGCACTGATGGCATAACTTGAAACTGCCAAATATACGAAGAGGGTCTCCCCATCAACTGATTTAAACAAAGTCTTGGGAGAGGATAGGTGCTTATTGATCTCATTGAAAGCCTCATCACACTGTGGGGTCCAATCGAATCCTTTTGCACCCTTCAAAGTTTGAAAGAAAGGTGCACACCTATCCGAAGATCTTGAGATAAATCTGTTTAAGGCAGCTAACCTCCCCGTTAACCGCTGTACTTCTTTAATGTTTGGAGGAGGTTCCATTTGGAAAAGAGCATTTAGCTGGTCCGGATCGGGCTGTATTCCATGCTCACTTATGATATAGCCTAGAAACTTCCCGGACTGCACTCCGAACACACACTTTTCTAGGTTTAATTTCAAATTCACTTTTACCAAGTTGGCAAAAGTTTCTTGGAGATCGGACAAGTGAAACTGCTCATCTACACTCTTCACCATCATGTCATCAATGTATACTTCCATATTTCTTCCAATTTGATCAGCAAATGCCTTGTTGACTAACCTCTGATAAGTAGCCCCAGCATTTTTCAAACCAAATGGCATTACTTTGTAGCAATGAAGACCTCTGTCAGTGACAAATGTGGTATGCTCTTGATCCTTTGGATCTACTTGAATCTGATTGTATCCGGAGAAAGCATCCATAAAGGAAAGCAGCTTGTTCCGAGAGGTGGAGTCTTCTAACTGATCAATCCGGGGAACTGGATACAAATCTTTTGGGCAAGCTCTATTGAGATCTGTGAAGTCAATGCACATGCACCATTTGCCATTCTTCTTTTTCACCAAGACAGGATTGGCAGTCCACAAAGGGTATTGAGACTCATTGATGTGCCCCATCTTTGTGAGCCTGTCAACCTCTTGTACAATGACATCAACCTTTTCTTTGGAAAAAGCTCTTCTTTTTGAACCACTGGAGCTACGTCTCTCCGGATGGATAGGTGATGTGAAATCACTTCTGATGGGACCCCAGTAACATCAGCATTGCACCAAGCAAAAACGTGCTGATGGTTCTTTAAAAAATTTAACATTTGATCTTTCAAAACAGGTGGCATTTTAGACCCTATCTTGACACTTTTCCCATCTTCTAAACAGTGTGTTTCTACCTCTTCAACTGGTATCAACACTCCGGGGGTCTCTCTGGGGTCATCAATTTCACCCTCACCCCCAGAAAGGCCCTCAAACTGCTATTGTTCATTAATACGGACTGCTCCCAGCGTTCGAGGAGCCAGGGCAATGGCATAACATTCTCTTGCAATCTTTTGACTGCTCCAGACGACTCCAACTTGTCCCTGAACAACATACTTCAAGCACTGGTGGACTGTTGAAGCCACTGCATGCATCCTAGAGAGCTAAGACCTCCCTAGAGTAGCATTATAGCAAGTGGGACAATCCACCACAATAAAGAGTATTCTAACCATTTTCTTGAAAGGGCCCTTGCCCAATAACACTTCCTCTTCGAACTCTCCGATCACATCTGCTGAGCTGCCTGTGAAGCCCACGATTGATCTGTCCGAATTCTGAATTACAGCTGGATTTTTCATTTTCTTGTACGTGGTTAGGAAAAGGATATTGGCTGAGCTTCCAGTATCCACCAGGATTCGTCTTATGTCATTGCCCCCTATAGATGCTCCTATGACAACAGTATCCTCATGAGGGCCAGCAATGTTTCTTAAATCATCTTCATCAAACACAATGAAGGGGAATGAGTTTGGTGACTGATAGGATGTCATGCCTCCTTCTAGCTAGGAGGCTAAAGTATGAACATGCCTCTTCCTCGAAGAAGCAGTAGGAGCTGTCAAAGTGTCCCCCCCCTCCCCCCGAAAATTGTGAATGACTCGAAAAATTTAATGAGCCCGGAGACCGACCTGGAACATTCCTCAATTGTACCCACTCTGTTTCGAGTTGGGTCAGGATCCAAGTACTCAGATTCTATGTCAAACCTTTCAACTATTACCATGGCTCCCTCCGGAGCAGCATTACTTGGACCAACCCGGTGAGTGTTATCAGGCCTGTTACCCCCTCTTCTTTTCACGTAGGCCCCCAGCTTTCCCCTTTCAATAAAGTTTTGAACTTCTTGCTTCAATGCTATGCAGTCATCAGTGGTATGACCAATATCATTGTGATATTGGCAAAAAGAGTTATTGCGATGCTCTCTGGGAGACTGTAGTGTTGCCGGTCTCCGGTAATGCACCTCATCCTTTGTTTTATCAAAGATAGTGGCCACACTTTCTTTTAACTCTGTGAACCACTCCGGTTGGACCCATGGCCCTCTCTTGTTTCTGGATTGTTGACTTTGATCAGGAGCAGCTGGCTGAGACTGAGTTTTTGCCTTACCATGCCCCTGTCCGGTTTCTCTTGCTTTGTTCCCGGACTGATTCTGATTGGGATTTGGTTCCACTGGGGTAGAGCTCACCTGCCTGTGCACCCTGGTTTTCTTTGTTTCATCGATATTTATTTGTTTGCCAACCTGATTTAGCAACCCTCCCCAAGTCATGGCCTTCTTTCTGGTCACTGAATCAGCTAGATTGCCTGGGTTCAAACCCTGTCTCAGGGATGCTATTGCTACCTGTTCGAAGCAATCAGCCAACCCATTCTTGGTATTCACAAAACGGCTTATATATTCTTTCAAGGACTCATTTGGCTCCTGGGCACAATGGCTTATTGTGTCTCCATTGCCTTTTAGCTCTTTACTCCCTACGAACTGCCTTCGAAAGGCCACCCAAAAAGTGTCGAAGTCTTTAATACAACCCTGAGGCAGGCTGTTGTACCACTTTAGCGCACTCCCCGTGAATGACTGGGAGAATGCCCTACAGAGCAGTTTGTCATCATCATCAAAGTTCATTATGAAATTTTTAAATTGTTCTAGATGGTTGTCCGGATCACTACTGCCATCGTACTTCTCTATTTTTGTGCTGTCAAACCTCTTGGGGAGGTTTCCGGACAGAATTTTAGAAGACAACGAAGATTGCCTCAAATTCCTTCCACGACTGAACACAGTACCTTCATTGGGAGTTGCAAAGATACCTGGTTCATCGTGGAAAGCGAAGGGATCCATCAGCATCTTGTCCACATGCTTCCGACTATGAGATGATCCCTTACCAATATGCCTTTTCATCTTTCCTTGTCTATCCTTTTTTCTTGAGTATTTTTTAATCTGCTTTTGCTTTTTTCTAGTTAGACCCTCATCACTGCTAGAGGATAAGGATTTTTCAACTCCCTCACTGTCTGAAGAGCTATCAGAAGACTCTGAGCTTGAGTCAGAACTCTCCACTGGCTTAGACCGGTGAGACTTTTTAGAACTAGCATGAGTCTTTTTAGTGCTCACATGAGTCTTCGAAGACTCATGTTATCTGGGGTTATCGGTGTGATGAGCAGCTGATGCTTTGGACTTTTCTTTCACGCCTATCTTGGCTTTTTCAGCCCTCAGAGCTTCTATTTCACCCTTGAGCCTATCACGCTCTTCGATAGTATACTCATCGTTCTCTCCCACCACTTCGAGCAGAGCTGGTGGTACTTCTGGATTGTCCGGATTCATACGGACAAATTTTCTTAGCTGGTTTTGAATGCTTGATTCAGGCACCTTCGTGCTCCCACTGTGGTCGCCAATTTGGTGTGGATAATAATTGCCTGAGGGTAGGCTGGTAATTTCAGTTGGTATTTTATGGTGGTGTGTGGGTGTTAAGTGTTTAGAGTAGAGAGTAGAGAGATAATTAAGCAGCTTGGTAGCAGTTAATTCTCATTACCCATAGTTAATGCAGGTGGTTGGGTATTTATACCCTGATGTTTGGGCCCTTATGGGCTTTCGGGTCATGTTTAATGGACCCGGGTCATGTTCAAAGATCCATGAGCTCTAAGTAGGAGAGCAAGTAGCTTAGTCAAGAAGTGTTTAGGTTTTTTAGTACTTTTGTCATAGTTCGAACAGTCCTATGGTCATAGTGCTCAAAATGATCTGTCCAGTCCGTGTGATTTGTCCGGTCCGGAGGCCTTGGACCGATCTGTCCTTGTCCGGGGAGAGTGCAGAGTTCGGACTCATCAGGAGCCCCTTTTTTAGGTGTTTGCGCAAATACTCTTGCCAAAGACCTGAAAAACAGTCTGACGTCAAGAGGAGTTTTAATCCGGACAGGTCTATGGGTTTATCCGGACAGATAAAGCTTCACGAATTCAAAATGGTTTTTGCCAGAGTTCGTGGGACACGTGTCACTCTCTGATTGATTGTTTCAGCCGTTTTTTCACCTTGAATTTCGAAACCACCGATCTGTCCTTGTCCGGGAAGAGTGCAGAGTTCAGACTCATCAATATCCAATGAAGACATACTTTTGAGCTTTATCTTCGAACTTGATTTGATACTTATCTGGTATATATATATATGACATGCTTCCAAAAACTATTAAATGGTTTATGATTATCTTCTATCCACACCAAACCTCATAGCATATGTTTCCTTCAATATTTTTTTTGTTAGACATCAATTTGATCGATACACATTAAAGTCAACGTGCTCTACTTATAATTATTTAGGAATATTATTACATTTTACATGGAAAAAGTGTATTAAATAATATATCAAATTTGTTTTCTACCGCTTATTCTGTTGTGGTGAACAAAAAGTTAGAGGGGCCTATAAATATCGTTTTTTTCCTTAAAAATGCTTTGAATCGAGTTGATGTGAGTTCACCCACTCGATCAGATCTCATCGCATTGATTCAATAATAATTTTGTTTTTTATAAGTCATTCGAATTTTTTGAGACAACTTAATACCTTTGTGGTGATGGTGATGTAAGATATAGAACAGATGGGTGCAATACACAAAAAAGAAGAAGACAAAATAAAGAATAAATAAACCATAATCCTAAGTTAGAGAGTTTTTTTTTATAGAAGTGCTCAAAACCATAAGAAAAAATTTTAGATCGTTACTCACGAAAGAAAATAAAGCTGAGCCAAATTTCAAAGAAATTAGAGCTGGTTAAGTATTTTAATTAAATCGAGTAAAAATAGAAAAAATGTTAAAAATTAGTGAAAACAACAAAAAAGAGGGCCTAAATAAAAATAGAAAATTAACCTTTCGCCTCATGATGCTTTCAAAACTTGTTAGGCTTTTTGACACTTTCGATTTGAGTGGTCGTAGCGCCTGATTCAGATAATTGAGCCCCAAATAAAGCCTGCTTCTTTTGATCCAAAATGATCATATAGTCATGGGCTTGTGCAACTACATCATCCTTTTTTTTTTTGAAGAATTCGTCCACAAATTCTCAGCTTCATCATCCTCAACTACATTGGTAAATAACACCAGGTGTTTCACGTTGAAGACGTCATGGGTCTTCATGTGGTTGGGTAGCTTTAGCTTGTATGCATTAGATTAATCTTCTCAATAATTTCAAACAGACCCACCTTCCTTGTTGGTAGTTTGTGTTACTCGTCTGCGATATCTAGTCAAAACTTCTCATATAAAGTCTCCTACTGAAAACTCTACCAATCGGTGCTTCTTATGTATGACAACCTTATATTTCTGAGTTGTTTAATCCAAGTTTGGCGCGTTTTCTCATGGATCCCCAATAGATCAGCGATGGTGGTTTCAACCCTGGTTGGAAACTTGTCAAGCGTTGGGAAAGACAAATCCATAGGACTCCATGAGTTATAACCATAGACTACCATGAAGGGCCTATACCGCCTATTGCGCTTGTGGTGCCTGTTGTAGGGGAACTCAACTTGATAAACAGGAATTTTATGCTTTGATTTTCCAGAGATCTTTGTACGCAACTTGTTTCCTACAATTCGATTAGTTACCTTGGTTTTGTCGTCTATTTGCGGGTGATACACGCTACTAAAACTCAGCTCGGTGTTTGTGAGGCGCCACAAACACCTCCAAAAGTGCTCGACAAACCGCGTATGATGATTATAAAAGATATTTAAGGCTAGTCCATGTAAGCGGTAGACCTCTCAGAAGTATAAATTAGAAACATTCACAATATCTATGGTTTTCTTATAGGAAATAAAATGGACCATCTGAGAAAACCTGTCAACCACCACAAAATTAGAATCATTACGTCTTTGTGTTCTCGGCAGTCCAAAGATGAAATCCATGCTGAAGCTTCGCCACGTTACCTCCAGCATTGGAAGTGGTAGGTATGAATCTACGTTGGAGGACGTGCCTTTTTACATCTTCCAAACTTGACAGCCAGCTACAAAATAAATAACATCTCTCCTCAAATGTGACTAGAATAACTGACTAAATATTAAGTGAAGGGTTTGATGTGTACCACCATGCCCCTCGTGTAGACTCCCATGTACATTCAGTAACCTCAAACCTCCCTTAGGAATACATAGTAAGTTACTTTTAAAAATGTAGTCGTTGCTCACTGCAAAATCTTTCCCCAAACATGCCCTCCCGTCCTTCACAATAGGACCAAAATATGGATCGATAGCCTGTAGATCCCTCATTATCTCGAACCCTAAAACCTCTCATTCCATAAAAATCATCATACTATGCCAGCTCAGTGCATCAACTACGTGGTCAACTGACCCCTAAGTATGCTTGATAAAAAGGTAAATTGTTGAGTAAATGGTGCCCAACGTGCACGACATGAAGAAAGCTTCTTTTGAATCTGCAGATTCTTCAAAGGATCATGGTGATAATAAAATACAAAGTCGTTATAGGCCAAGTATGAAATCTAGTACTTCAAAGCCCGCACGACTGTGTAAAACTCCTACTCATAGATGTTGTAATTGAGTTTTGATCCTTAACTTGTCACTGAAGTAGGCTACAAGTCGGCCTTGTTGGCTGCGTAATGCCCAATTCCTAGTCCGGAAAAATCACAATGCAGTTCAAACCATGTTGAAAAATCAACTACAACATCCTTCAGTCATCAAACTGTGGTTCGTCTTCCATATCAAAATCAGCAGATCTGGTGAACAAACCCCACAATTGATGTGGTTGTTTTTGTTATTTCGGACAGTGCAAAGAAACATGCCCTAGTTTTTGACAATGGTAGCACTTGACCTATAATGAAGTACATGTGCGACTAGGAACCTGTGCGCTACCACCTATATGAATATGGGCGGCAATTGGTACCCCTGAGTTAGGGCATGGAACTCTTTTTGTTGGAAACACCATTGGTGTTGTCCTAGCAATAAATCCTCTATAAGACCTTCGCGAAAGGCTTTCTCCAGATGCAGTTGGTGTTGATGTGCTTCAGACAAATTTATAGGGTCGAACATATTCAGCTGGTCCTAAAAGTGTTGTCTCATCCCACCTACGTAGCGAGAGACTAATTGATCTTCTGAATCAACAATATCCACTCGGTTTTGCAGCTTTAAAATGTTTTTAGTGTATTCATCCATAGTCTTTGAACCTTGTTTAAGGTTTTTCAACTGCTGGTACATTATACATCTATAATGTTAGCGCAAAAATGTAGCCCTCGGGTGCTTCACAAACTTAGCTGAGATTATTATTTTTTGCTTACCTTGCGTCGATATGGTCTGTTTTAGCTGCTGCCACCAAAATGTAGCTCGACATCGGAAGTTAGTTGTGGTAAACTGTACCTGTTTTGCATTTGGAACCTCCTTGAAATCAAAGACTTCTTCAACTGAGGCGATCTAATCGAGAAAGCACTCCGGTTCGAGACATCCTTAGAACTCTAGGATCTCAAGTCTAAATCCAGATTCTCATCGGTTGTTGGCATTATGATTGAAATATCTCGTTGGTGGTTGATTAAATATCTGTTTAAGACAATCTTGGGGATAATATTGACCTCTGCCTTGTTCTCTCCGAGGTGAAAACAGATTCCTTGGCCAGTCTCTTTCTCAGATCCCTTCGGTTGGTTCCTCGAACTTGGAGCGTGTTGGTTTGGTTGTTCAACAACATTTGTATCGCTTCTTATATGTCTCTCATATGGTTTCCCAGGGAATGCATATGTTCACCCACCTAGTCAAATTGGTTTTCAAAATCATCAGGATCGATTGGTTCTTCGACTCGAAGACTGGACTTCCCGCGCAAGGATCTTTTAGGCGACACACCTCTGTAACCCACGTCGTAGGAGCTATGTCGCTTTGATATCAATATGCTAATAGTGATATAAGAGATAGAACGGACTGCAGCAAACCCCAAGAAAGAACAAGACGAAAAGAGAATAAATAAACCTTAACCATACGTTAGAGTATAAAAGATATAGAGAAAAACTCAAATTTGATTCAAAAAGTCTAACAACAAAAATATGACTTGAGAGCCTCTTATAGAAAGGATCAAAACCCTACGTTAAGAAATAACGTCCCTTATGAAATAAAATAAAAGGGCCTATTTCAAAGTGTTCCTTAAGAAATAAAATAAAATCCAGCCCAATTTCAAAGCGGTTAGAGCTAGTTAAGTATTTTAATTAAATTTAGTAAAAATAGATAAATGCAGAAAATTAACAAAAACAACAAAAAATGGGGCTATACGATGGATTCGGTATAATTTGGATAACCGAGCCCCAAATAAAGCTCGTTTCTGTTTGTCCAAATGACCATATAGTCATGGGCGTGCGCAACTCTATCTCTTAGATTTGTTTTTTAAAACATAAACTCATATTACGTGACTATAATCACCAAGAAAATAAGAAAATATATATTTCCCCAATTAAAGCAAGTTCAGACGGTGAATCATATAGATCCAATTTGTATTTTTCTCTTGACCACGATTCTTGGAAAAACGTCGGTGATGTTTTTCTAGGACAAGATATTCTAAAAGTTGATGTGGTTGATAAATATATGGTAATCCACTAACCATATTGTTTAACGACATAAATTTTCACCCATTATTATTTAGATGTACCAATTTCATAAGCCACAACGAAGATGGTTTTTCAAAACAAGCTTTTAAAGACTTTCATGGTTTATCGTTGATATTCCTTATGACATCTGATTGTCTGTCAATGGAACCTTTGTGATTAAACTCATGTAAGCACTTCTTAAATAGAGATTTCGGTCCTAAAAATGTATATTACGACCTTTCTCTAGGAACTAATTCGTTTTTAATATATTCATCTTTATTTCTGGAATAAAACAAATATTAAAAATAAATTAGTTCTCACTTAATTTCCAATCTTATCATGATTTTTCTTTTGCATTTGACTAGATTGTTTGAAATATCATCAAACATTATACCACCACTCACTGATTCATCAAACTGGACAAATATGTTTTTGTTTCCACTCATATGATTCCTTACACGTATAACAATATACCATTTAAATTTAATATATTTTATTGACGCCATATACGCAAATAAGATGGTCTCATCATTTTTTTCTTCTACAATATGAGAGTTTTCATTTCTCGAAGTTCATTATAGTACTTGTATGTCTAGTGCCCAAATCGATGACACCTAAAATATTTAATTTTTTTCTTATATTGTTGTCTATTGAAACCTCTTCTACGTTGTCCTCTTGCTGATCTAGACTCAAACTTGTATTTATAGTGCTTTTACCATGATCAACGCTTTGTTCATGTCCTCTACCTCATCTATTACCTCGACTAGGCCAATTATTATTACTTGGTTTACCATAATTTATTATGTTAATATTCAGCTTAACTTAAATACTTTGTTGAAAAACTATTTAATTCTTTTTATCCTTTCTTTATAGACGCGTAACTTTCCTGCTAACTCATCAACGATCATGATATCAACATCGTTTAGTTCCATAATAATTGCAACAATATGATCAAACTGTACCTCAATAAATCAAATGATCCTTTAGACTATTCTATTGTATGGTAAATTATCTTCACTCTTTTGTAAATATTATACCAGGGTGTGAAATTTTGATACAAAGTAAACGATTGACTATATATCTTTTATGTTTAGAGATTCAAACTCATATGGCAGACTTTGGAGAAGAACCTTATCAATTACTTTAAATGTAAGCCGAAAAATATCCAATAAATTATGGGCGATAAGGACTTGTGCTAGTTATTCGAAAATACAATTGTCAACACTCAGTTGAATAAAAAAAACATATTTTGATCTTTTTCCCTAACCTCTTCTGCTATATTTCTCTGATACTCTCCGATACTCTCTAAAATTGGAAAAGTCTTTTGTTTCAATGTACTTTTTCAATAATATTTTTAATATTAATTCTGCCAAAATATGGCTTCATTTGAGTGTTTATTTCAAACATGAGTGATGAAGTAAGAAAACTTATAGTAACCAGAAAAATATTATCTTAACATGCGACATCCAACCTAATCTGAATCATAAAAAACAATTAAGTGTCAAATTATTTTTTTATAATAGTAAAAGACCCTGACCTTGTGATTTCTTGATGCAACGTAGGACTTTGAATGTTGTTTTCCAATGTGGCTTCATAGGTTATCCTATAAATTGGCTTAGTGTACAAACTAAATACACAATATAATGCCTAGTTACAATCAGCTGGAGGAACGAATACATTTCTTACTTACGAGATTATAATCTTCCTAAAGACAAATGTCAGAGAATGTCACTCGATATATGTATTGCTAAATACATAATATTTGATAATGTGTTGTACATGAAGAGTACAACACGACCACTACTACGATACGTTTTAACAAAGGGGGCGCGAAGCTCATACAACCGACCTACATGAAGGAGTAGTTGGGGTACATTATGAATATCAAAACTTAATCAAACATTTCATCCTATCAGGGTTCTACTAGACCAAACTAGCGACTGAGACGCAATTGTACTAGAATGCCACTTTATCCAGACGCTCACACATTTTCTCCACCTCTGAAGTGAGCCAATGAGTGTCGTCCCAACAGTATACCCGGTCGAAATATGGAGGATTGACCTGGTGGGGCCTTTTCGTATAGCGATAGGAAAATGCAACATTTGTTAGTTGCAGTTGACCACTTCACTGAGTATGTGAATTAAAAGGCTTTGTCAAGAACTAGAGCCCAAGATATATGCAATATTTTACAAAATTAGATCATGTCCAGGTTTGGAATCCTCTGCACCCTGATGGCGGACAACGAGCTCCAATTTCAAAATGGAATTGTAACAAACTTATGCAACAGATACAAGACAAATCACGATTTTTCAGCGTCGTATTACCACCAATCTGACGAATAATTCGAGGTAACCAACAAAACGATCCTAGAGGGATATAGAATAAACTAAAGGGGTCCAAACCAAAATAACCTCACCAATTAGCCAAGGTTTTATGAGCATCAAACGATCCCATGATTAAGTACAAGATAACCACCTACTCTTTGGTGTACATGATGGAAGACGTAGTACCGATATAGATCATAATACATACACATTAGATTGAGAATTACTCAAAAAAATTCAATATGAAAGAATAACAATTAGCACTGGACTTATTCAAAGAATGATAAGATTAGGAAAGGGTTCAGTCGGCACATTTTACAAGTTCGATGAGAAGCAAGTTCAACTCCAAATTTAATCCCCGATCTTCCCAAATAGTTGAGCTAGTCATAAATAAGATATTCCATCGACCGTATGCCATACATATTGAGAAGCTGGCTCTAGGTTGGGACGGTTAGTAAATAATAATCTCCAAAAGAGACCACGAGGCATATCGACTGGAGGACATTGATGGTAATGCTTTAAAATATCCTTATAAAATCAATCATTTCAAAATTTATCACCACGCCACTTACATCAGATGTGCATTTTTTTCTCTTTAGGTGGCATTTAATGGTATTTTAATGAGACACATTGTAAGACATTGACTTAATGAAATGGTACAGTGCCAACATATATTTTGTTCGTATCTAAATTAAATATTCTGGATCATATGCTTAATTATAATCACCATAATAAGATTAAAAGATCAATGACTACAATAAATTATTCTACAGCTATAATATAAAACGAATAAAGTTCGATGGGGTCGCCTAATCATATAAACTAGCGAAAGGGTTAAAAACCATGCCATCATGTCTACGCAAGGGGCCATATTGAGCCGTGGATCAAAGAGCCAACTAAAGTTAAAAAGTTGTTTAACCAAGCCCATCTTGCTATGTATGGGGCCACATTTAGCCCGAGCCGTAATTCTAAGCTAAGAAAATTAGTATAGATACCTAGTCTTCATGACCATGCAAGATGTCATACTAAGCATGGACTTACAAAGTCTAACATGCGAATTCGCTAACGACCTAGGCTTGGTTGGCTGTGTAAGAGTCCAAACTGTCCTTTACTACAAAATAAGCAACAAAGCCAACAACCCCCCCTTCTTCTCCCCATATCCTTCTACTGAGTGCTACATCATTATCAATATTAATAACTCATCTCAATGGCAAACATTTAAATTCGAAGAAAAAAAAAATTGTTAACGAGCTAACATAAATGAAACATAAGCCCAAAAAACAAAATCGAGTAACCACAATTTGTACATTATTACAAATGAAAGAAGGGGATAAATCTACCATATACTCCTTCTCCTTATGGATATAGCCTTCACCCAATGTACCAATTTTACCCACCTGAGTGTCAATCAGAGTAGCCTCCACTTCCACCTGTTTCATATCATCACCTTATATTTCTCCATATTCATCTTCATCTTCCTCATCATTATCTTCATCTTCATTATCTAACACCCAGGGTCACTCCGCTTCAAGTAGTAAGTCTTTTCGTTTTCCTTACGCTAGTTTGGGTTTCATTTTTCAGACATATATGGTTGTTTCCTTGCGTACCGTTTTTAGAAGGCATTGTGCAACACCCAAAGTATGTTTCTCACCATATGAATAGGATTTGGTAGTACGTTATGACCACTTCATTTTCCTCTTCTATTAAACAATGAGGTGTTCTGCTCAACAAGCTCTGTCGCTCGCATCATTAGAACATCATTTTCATTGATCTTCTCCCTACCATAACATATACCTCCTCAACAACTTCATTTTCTTTTACAAACTTTTCAAAGTGAAGCTTAGATGAAGCGTGGGTCCATTTATACCGTTACATATTGAAAACTTTTCCAAAACCAACCACCAATGGCTATGGTTCACTTCCTTCATGCCCTTGGTATCTGCAGAGGTTATCTTGTAATTGGACAACATCATCGCAATGCGATGATACTGCCAAGACAAACGTAAAAAGAAAAGTGATGAATCAATACACCAAAACTAAAGTATTTATACATTTTATTTATATAATATTCATATAATGTATTAGATTCCAATTTATAAAAAAACATTTTATTTATAGACCAATGGTTATAGTTAAAAAAAGTTAAAAACTTATTAGTAATTTATCATTTAGTTTTTAAATATAATATTTTTATTTTATTTATTTTATTTGCAACATTAATTGAATTCTTTTGAGATAGATGATTTTTTATTTCCCTTGTAAATGTATTATATAACCAAAATTATATGTTTTGGTGAATGTCTTATATATTTGAAGTATGTTTAAATATTAGTCCTTAAGAATATAATTTCCTATATTTAAAATTTATAAGTTTTGATTAATATGTATATGGAATAACCTAAAGAGTATCCAAATGCACATGATACACAGTTACAAAATAACTAAACATTTGACTTTTCATTTGTTTGTTCCATTCTATTTAATTTTATTACAAATAACTAAACATTTGACTTTTCATTTGTTTGTTCCATTCCTATTTAATTTTATTACTAATAAATAAGTATTCAACACTACAAATAACGTGTATCCTTATCATGTTTATGTTGCTATTTAACGAGGCATGACTACCGGTATAAACTTGGATTTGGTTGAAATGTAACAAGAGTAATAAAACTAATTTAAAAATATTATTTTTAAGAAAAGCATCTCATAATCTCCTTGAATAATGAAGGATACATCATACATTTCCCATTTCTGCTACATGGAGTGTGGAAGAGACTAGAGAATTGATCAAGATAGGAGCCGAAATAGACAAAACCAAATTGATTTGGGATTCTGTGGCTTCCAAGTTGAAACTCATGGGTTACGATCACAATCCTATGAAGTGCTGCACCAAATGGATCCACTACGTCAACCTATTCCAGGCATGTATATATCAATTTTGTTTGAGACAGTCATATATATATATATATATATATATATATATATATATATTAATATGGGAAATGACACACTAAGTATTTTTTAGCCAAACCTATTACAACGTAGTACCCAAAAATGGGTTAATGCTCACTTAATACCCATCTCATTAAACATATCCACTTCTAATACTTTTTCTTTTTTTAATACCAAGATTACCCTCAACCTAGTATATAAGGTTGATTTTGTGAAAAAGGGTCCATTTTGGCTTGAGTACCTTCTTTATTACTTTTGAATTTTGAATTTTGAATTTATTAGCCCCTTTCTCTTTCCTCTCTCCTAACCTAACAAACAACCCATTTTTCAAGAACGTCTCTTCATTTAAAAAAACCACGGCTGATCACACCACCTCCGGCGACACTATCGAACCACCAGTTACCCTATGTAACCACCGACGATCCATATAATCGCCTTCAGAGAGTGTTCCGATCACCGGCGAATTTCAGAATTCCGGTTCGACGGCGTCAGTTACATCCACAGTCTCCTAGCTCCGATTTTGCACCGTCTCAGCCTCCTAGCTCCGATTTTGCACCGTCTCTCAGCCTCCTAGACCACCGGTTAGCAGCCTCCTAACCACTATTTTAAGTTTCAAAATCGTAACTGGCTGCTTATATCTTTCAGGTCAGTAAGTGAGCTGAGTTTTAAGTTTCAAAATCGTTTTCCATTTTCGAAATCGATTCTAGACTCCCATATAATGTACGTTAATTGCAGGAAACATATTACAATCTGCTTCTGCTCGATTCAAAGCATCTAAACCGGCTCCGATCACATTCCGGTGAGAAATTTCATTTTCCACCTCTGTTTTGAACCCTGATATTTATATGGTCACACTTTGCGATTTGTCGCCTGCAATTGTATGTTTGAGGTTGCTAGATCACTGCATACACCCTGATATGTTAGATGTGTTGGTAGATTATCCCTGACTCTATACACCCTGATATCTTAGTTATGACAGGTTGCTATATGTGTTGATAAATAGACCATGACTCCATATACCTTTATAGTTTAGGTACGTGATATTGCTAGATGTTTCCAACCATTTCCTCTTACTGCAGACAGCCTGATATGTTAGCTATAATAGGTTGATATATGTGTTTGAAAACAGACCAAGAGTCCATATACCCTGATAGTTTAGGTATGACAGTTTGCTATATGTGTTGTAAAATAGACCACGATGCATATATCATGATATGTTAGTTACGGGATATTGCTAGATATGTTATAATATCAGTAACACATTCAGTTGTTCTACACCAACGTTAAACAAACTAACCAAAACTCCTATAATTCAGGGTACACAATGTCGAAACCAAAAGTTTGCATTTTCAAATTTGGTACGGAAACAGGTATTGTTCCGCTGTCCAAATTCGAAAACTTCGAGTCTTTTCAACAGTACGTTGAGCAAACATGGCAAGGGCTTTTTAGAGGCAACTACAGCATTACCTACTCTTGCGGTGCTCAGAATAATTGTATTTTTAATAAGAAGATCGATTTTATTGGGTTGGAATGTTACCTTGATGTTGAGCGTCTGAAGAGTGTTAGTTTTCTTATCGAAGAACATGTTGTTGATAAAGGCTCCGCCATTAAACGTAAACAACCCCGTTCAACAGTTCGAAGAATCCTCTCACATGCAACGAACTAGCGGTGAAAGCTGTAGCTGTTTGGCCATTACAACCCCCAAAAAAAGACATCTAGCTACAACGGGATGGGCAGAAGCTATCATCGGTGTTGGACAGTCATTTCCAGACGGTGCTCAAGGTCTGAGGTTATCCTTATCCCGTTATGCATTAGAGAACGGTTTGTGGTCGATGTTTCAAATCGGGGCATAATAGGAGGTCATGTGATGCTCCGTTCTAAACATTATTTACCGACTTTTTTGTAACATTTTACATCTCAAAGATAAGCACTCCTTATCTTTCGACTTATGTTTTGTACACTTTTAACATTGACATGTTCCATGTCTGTTTCTTTCTGACTCTGATATCTATTCACGTATACATTGCTATCTATGCTTTTATACTCTGATAGCCAATCTATTCAACATTGATAGTTTCTGGATTTTGCATCTAACAGATACATCAAAGTATGTTTTCTGTTTTGGTTTACATCCATCTGATACTTTACTTACATTTGTTAAGGATGTACTTCAAATCTTTCATTCCTGATTCATCTCAAAGATAAGCACTCCTTGTATCTCGACTTATGTTTTGTACCCTTATAACATTGACACGTTTTATGTCTGTTTTTTTCAGACTCTGATATCTATTCATGTATACATTGCTATCTATGCTTTTATACTCTGATAGCCCCTCTATTCAACCTTGATATATTATGAATTTTACATCTGACAGATAAATCAACGTATGTTTTCTGTTTCGGTGTACATCTATCTGATACTTTACTTACATTTGTTCAAGAGGTTTATCACATCTTTCATGCCTGATTCATCTCAAAGATAAGCACTCCTTGTATTTTGACTTATGTTTCTTACACTTTTAACATTGACACGTTTCATGTCTGTTTGTTTCAGACTCTGATATCTATTCATGTGTACATTGCTATCTATGCTGTTACAATCTGATAGCCACTCTATTCAACCTTGATAGATTATCTATTTTACATCTAACAGATAAATCAAAGTATTTTTCTGTTTCGTTGTACATCCATCTGATACTTTACTTACATTTGTTAAGACTCTGATATGTATTCAAGTATACATTGCTATCTATGCTGTTATACTCTGATAGCCACTCTACTCAACCTTGCTATCTATGCTTGCATCTTAATGAACAGTCGGTATTAAACTGTTCTTTTAAATTTGCCATAACTCTGATATCTTAGTTTTCATACATTGCGATTCTGTGAAATAACTGCAAGTTAAACTCTTTTCTTCAACTGCACCATATCATATCATACCAGTTTAAGCTAAGGAAGGGAAAATGCAATCAAACGTTAACATAAAAATCAGTAACTGCTACAGATCTTCCAAATACACCAACTCTGTCAAAAAATGATACTACTGCACAGGGTTGGTGTTTCGTTACAGTCCAAAAAAATCATAAACAAACATATAAGACAACAAAATAAAAACCAACAGTTCCATGAAACTACATCAACATTTTCAAACCTAGTCAGAATCATCTCCATCCGATCCCTCCTCCTCCTCTTCTTCTTCTTCTTCTTCCTCTTCCTCTTCGCCTTCAGAACCCTCGTCGTCTGCGTCCTCTGATTCATCGTCGTCTTCTTCTTCAACCCCCAAACTGCTCCTGCTTCTTCTTCACATAATAAGATAGTTAGTATTACCATGGTAACTAAAACAATAACACTAAGCAGCCACTGCATTATGAAAATTGGTAGAAGTGACCAGAATCTTATACTTCTCCCCTAGACGTGCTGTCTGACAGGTTAACTATTAACAGACACTGATAGATGATACAACCCACATTGCTATCTGACTAACAAACGTACGTAAACTCACAACGGTTTGAACAGCAGCCCTATAGCTACGATAGCCGACGTTACACGTTCACGATTAAACCAGGCCAGTTCAAATCAATGGCGTCCGACAGGTTAAGTATTAACATACACAGATAGATAATGCAACCCATATTTCTAGATGTCTAACAAACCTACGTAAACTCGCATAGCTTAGAACAACAGCCCTATAGCTAAGATAGACGAAGTTACACGTTTCCGATTCAACCAGCCCGCATTCAAATCGATGGCACAAAACAGTTAATCTATTAACAAACACTGATAGATAATGAAACCCAGATTGATAGATGTCTAACAAACGTACGTAAACTCCCAAAGCTTAGAACAACAGCCTTATAGATATTATAGACGACGTTACACGTTTAGGATTAAACCAGGCATCATTCAAATCGGCGGCGACGACAACTGCACTACCAACACAACTATCACGTAACGTCGTCCGGTCTAGCAACAGTAACAAATACCCTTACTGACTACCGGAGTATTAGACGTCATACAGCATGGACTATCAATGTAAAACAACCTACTATTCTAACTACCGGGGTTTTAAAGGTATTCCGGCGAAGCTTATACATCGACGCATACGACTCGAACAGAGACAGTGGTAGACAGATACCTGGTTTGGTTCGAAGGCGTAAGGAATAACAGAGACAGTGGTTGCTTCGAAGGTTAGTTGTCGCCAGTGGTTGTTCGAAATATCGGAACAGAGACAGTGGTTGCTTCGAAGGTTAGTTGTCGCCGGTGGTTCGCCGGTGGGTGTCTGAAATATCGGAACAGAGGCGTCGAACGTTACTTGTCGCCGGATTGATATCGCCGGTTACGTTTATTTTCAAAAATGTCTTTTTGGTTCGCTCTCGTGAAACGTGTTTCTCTCTCCTCAAATTTAGAAATGTGAAAGTGGGGGGAATTGGAACCCTAAAAGTCTGATTAGAAGGTGTAAAAAAGTGGGTTTCAACAAAACAACCCCTTTTATACCCTAGAGGGTATAATTGTCCATAATTTGGCTCTAGGTATTTTATGAAACTAGTCCAAAAACGGATATCATTTTGGTATTTGATACTTGAGTGGATATTTATGGGTACTTTTCTCTATTAATATTAATTCTAATACTAATACTGAGATTAGTTAAATTATGTTAAAAAACATATCTTCAATCTTTAGAGAATGGTGTTTTTAGATCAAGATACTCATTCATAACCAATATTATATTATATACTTTGTCCTATAGAAAATGGTGGAAGATGATCCAAACCTGTTGATTCAAGAAAACCATCCTTTATTCAATGAGATTGAGTGAAACACTGAAAGGATGATGCTGAAGCTGTTGGTGCCAATAGCTAAAGAAGGTGAAGCAAATATATGCAAAAAAAAGCTGACAGTGGCCACAAATTAAGCCATAAAGGGAAAAAACTAAAACATTGCAAGTATAGCATTGGGTAGTGACAATGGTAAAAAAGATTGAAGAAACCAATAAAAAAACTGAGAGGCTGATATAGTAGGATTGTGTCAGAGAATTGATGAAATGAATATCAATTACAAGATGCGGGATGGCTATATTAAGGATTTACTACTAGAAATCAGTGAAAGAGACCGTCGGCTTGAAGCCATGTTGGCAGATAGGAATCGTCTAGTGTGCTATTCGTTTTACCAATTTTTTATAATTTGTGTTTTTTTTAATATTCTTTTGTTATCATTGTATGGAATGTGTTCTGTATTTTATAATTTTGAATGTTTTTAAATACTTTAGAGGATGCTTAAATAATAATAATAATAAATAATAATTAATTTTCAAATGAGTTGCGAGAAGAATTGAGATCTTTATATACTTTGTTAGAAAGATCGTTTACAAATTAGATACTCCCTCTGTCTCATAATATGTGTCTTTCTAGAAGAGATTTTTTGTCTCATAATATATGTCGTTTTCGTTTTCCAATGCAGCATTATTACATGCATTCCACATTCAACCAATAAAATAGTTAACTTTCTGCATAATTTATAAACTCCACCAATCAAATTTATTTTCTTTTATTCTTTCAAAGTTATTATTACTTTTCTTAATATTGGTGAAGAAACCTTAAACGACTAATATTATGAGACGGAGGGAGTAAGAAATAAATGTTTTTTCTTCTTCTTTCGTTCTTGTAGGTTCTGCAGTCTAGAGTCTATTTATACAAGATGACTCCGACTAGGTTTTGTAACCTATATATGTTCATTTATATTTAAAATTTATTTTTGATCTATGGTTATTATATTTTATTACATATAAATATAAAATAAATTTTAGATTAATAATTTTTTGTTCTCATTCGGTCATTGTCAGTAGTCGCCTTAGTCCTCGTCAATATTCTTCCGAAGGATTAATGTCTGACACATTTTTGGATTTTGACCTCGAACCCTTTCGGATTTAACCGTAAATACTTAACATTTGATACTAGCTCTCGTTGAATCGAACATGTCTTGATAAATAATCTTGGACTCACTTGTGGAGTGGTTCATGATATTCTTGCAAGCACTTTTCAAAGATGGCCAATCGAATATGTTCATGTACACATATCATGGAAACATTAGGTCCACGACCTTTTCTAAAGTGAAGCGTGATAATTTTGGAGACGATTCCATTTCTTTAGAAAACGTAGCGTCAGAGACTTTTCTACATCTTTAAAAATAACATTCAGAGACCCTTTAATTTCCTAATGCTTATATATGGTAGGCTTGTAAGAAAAGGTTATTGGGATATTCTACAATCCTATATAAATTCTTTCACCTTTATTTTCAATATCATTTCACTATTGAAACCATTTCTATAAAGAGAAGCTCTGCCGTCTCACCATCATCATTCTACCGTTTATTTTAACTGCCACCATAAAATTATTTTTCGACGACGCCTTTTTAACTTGCATGTTCCCTGGCGCTACTGTTTTGAACGACTGGCTACATCTTTCACATAAAGCTGAATGGAAGAAAAAAGATAGGAAGTTACAGGGTTTCCGGATTCTGAGGGGCCAACTATCATTAGTCAATCATTTGCCTATAAAGGCACCTACTTCTATAACAAACATAGTATTTTAGCCGAACAAAACTCCACTACTCAATCATTTACTTTCAAAATTCATTTTTTCAGGCCAACACAGTTCCAATGAGAAACTAGTTGTAGATTTCGATAATTTTAAATAGGTATGGGTTCGGATACCGAAGACAAGTCGCCTTCAAAGAAAACTACCCAATCAATTTTTATGACGGTCCACCAAGCCTTCAAACATAAGGAAAGGAAAAAAATGATACCAAACATGCCCTATCACCTCTGAGCTCTCCCTTAGAGAAGTCTGCCAAAGGTAAAATAGTTATTGCCAACATATTGTACGTTAAAACAAACCATTGTACTTCAGATACAATCAGAGGTAGTTAGTTGATGAAGAAGAAGATATGAACGTGGGGTCATTAATTGGGTGTCAGATCAAATTCAGAGTAAATATTGAAGTCTCCAAGAAAGGTGTGGGGGAAGCCCTAAAATCCAAATGTGGTAAAGGAAAGGAAAAATAAGTAGAGCAAATGGAGTTACATGGTATATGATTGCTTTATCCCAGATCTCATAAAAAACTATTTCCCAAAATCCAAAAGTGGTAAAGGAAAGGAAAAATAAATATTGAGGAGAGAATATATGATTTCTCTATCCTAGATCTCAGTAAAAACTATTTCCCAGATAATGAAGTTAGGCATACTTTGAGCGAAGTGGGTAACTCCGAAGAAGGTGGTCATTAGGCTACCGAAGGGCCGATAGACACCCATGAATTGTGCAACCTCAGAAGTAGTAGTTTATTGAACTATGGTCTTCGGTTTCCGTTGGACCTTGAGATAGTGAGGGATGTTAATCTAGTTTTCATGTGTCCAAGCCAAGCCAGCATTCATGGTTCACTTTGATGTCATGTATCATAACATCGAGGCTATAAAATATTGAAATGCGCGTAGAGAAATTTATTGCTATTCATGGGTTGTCAATGAATCCTCAAATTCTCTTAAAAATATGAGTATAAAGTAGTAAGATACTTACTAGCAGCTAAAAAGATGCGGAATATGCAATTCTATTTGTTAGTAGCTATTGGAAGAACAATATAAAGATCTCCTCGAAGGACAATCTCAGCTGCTTCCTTTATACTTCAGCATTAGTAGCTTACTTTTCATCATTTTCACAGTTATACTGAAGTCCCAGCAACAACACTTGGAAGCTGCTAAAGTTACCTTTAAAAAGTTACATTAATTGGCCAGCGAGAACCGGTCAACTGATTTGCATAACTATTTCATTACAAACAACCTAGTTCAGAGTAGGAATGGCAATATGCTGGGTTCAGATCGGGTTCGGGCTGACCCGTTTGGGCCCGTTCTTTTTTACTTGGACCCAAACTCGACCCGACCCGCAACTGGTTTAATATTTTCGAACCCGAGCCCGTCTTGTTTATGTCTGCGGGTCAGGCCGACCCGGCCCATAAACATTGTTTGTACTATTTTTAAATTTGATTTATTTTTAATTTAAAATGAAAGTTTAAGACATGAATTTTTAAACAAACGTACCTAAAATATAATAGCAGAAGAGAAAAACATCCAAAAAAAACTTGAAAAGTTAGAAATTAGGATTAAAAGTATATATAGGCAACAAATCTAAAGAAATATATTTATAATTTATGGAATTAGTTTATCGAAAAAAATATAATTAATAAATATATTATTGGCTCTAAAAATAAAATAATAATTACTCAAAGACGGTATCCTATTGGTAAACATATAAATGTCAGACTTATAGTAATTAGTAAGTATATTTTTTTAGTTATATTTTACAAATTTACAATTATTTTTTAATATATTCTTTATTTTTTATATATTGTTTATATTTGTGGGCCGGGTCGGTTGAATAAATTAAAAGTCCATACCCGACCCGACCCGCCTACGGATCACAATTCGTATATCCGTACCCGCCCCGTTATATGTTCGGGATGGACAAAGCCCAACCGGATTAGACCGGGTCGGGCCGGTTTGGACCGGCTCGGACGAAGATTGCTACCCCTAGTTCGGAGTCACCTTTAATGGAAAAAATCAGAATGTAACTTATCAATGGAAAAGTTCACTACCTCACCTCGTCCATCAACTATTCTTGATCGAATAGAAGCTACCGATGGAAAAGTCTACCTTCCAACCAGAGCAAGGGATCCCAGTCACAGGGTATAGAAAGATGACACTAGTTAGTTGGGTTCAAAGAAAGAAGTTGTGGGTGCTAAGGAGGCGAATCGGCTCGTGGAGCCATTACAAGTAGCCATTGAGGCTGTTGTTGAATTTACTAAGATATTTAATGAGCCCTCATCCCTTAAAATAAACAAAATATTGAGTCCGTAAAAGATCTCCAAGGTGGACAAGCGTAATAGTGAGAGGAGGAAAACAAATCCCCTATCATTACTGGGTCAACGAGAAAAATTCCTCTATCACTATTCAAGCTACCATTCTTGTACTAACTGAACCACTCTACTTTCCTGTTTGGTCGATAGAAGAACACTTTATTCTTGATCAAAGCCTGAGGGATAGTTTAACGAAGACTATTTAGAAGGCTTTGAAAACCAATTTCCCATACTTGATATGGAGGGCTTTGAAAAATAATTTCATTTTCCGAATATTTTTATCGATGATGTGACTTTTCAATTAGAAAAGGATGATACTTATACTTATACGTGGGCTTTGTGAAACATATTTCAGACATGAAAATAGAGGTAATAGCACACAAAGAGAGCATTACCCTCCTCAAACAAGATTGTGAACACCATAAAAAGGCTTTTGAAAAGAAAATTGAGTAGGCTAATGGGTTGGTAAGAAACGTTGCGCGAGTTAATGAAGAGATTGAGTCTTAAAATACTACTTATGAAGCCAAAATTTCTAGCCTGGAGGCGTCTGGAGCGGAAGAATTTCAATAATACAAAAATAAAGAAAACGAGATTAAGGTTACAATGGATCATTTGCAAAAAGCATTGGATGAGCAGACGTCAACTACAAAGAAAGGGGAGAATGAGCTAACTTTTCTTAAAAATAAAGCAGTAAAAGATCAAGAAGATGTTGGGAATACATATGCTCATAAGTGTTTTAAGTCCTTATCAAATCCAGATGTTTCGATCAAATCTACATAGTTTTGGACTTTCATAAGAAATTCGCAAATTTGAACCTCATATCGTTTTGATAGTTCGTACTGGAAGAGTTATAAACCATGGATATGGCCTTTACAGATAAACTAGGCATTCATTTCAACACAGATAGTGAAATTTCCTTCGAGATTGAAAGAAGAGGCTCCAAATGTTGGAGCTTCGAAGACAATGAAACTGAATAGAGTAACCCCTAAGGTAATTAAGTTCTTATTTCACTAGTTTCTTGTTTTGTCTTCTTTTTTCATAAGTTCTTGGTATGGACAAGGTATATTTAGTATCATTCATATTTAGTTTTGTATAATTCATTGGGATGTCCAATGGATGATGCATATGCATTCAAACCCAACTATTTACCAAACCAATTACTTTAACACAAACCATCATTCGTTCGTATTCGATAAACTTGAACAACTAATGTTGGAACCTTTTAATTGTGACAAACTAGTGTTGGAATATTTTAATTATGACCAACTAATGTTTGAACCTTTAAAATCGACCAATTATTGCTGGAACCTTTTGGTTGTCACCAATTAATATTGGAACTTTTACACTTGACAAACTAGTTTTTGAACCTTTTAAATGTATCCAACTTATGTTGGAACCTTTTAACTGTGACCGTTTAGTGTTGGAAGTTTTTGAATGTGACCAACTAATGTGGGAACCTTTTCGTTTGACCAACTATTGTTGGAACTTATTAATTATGATCGAATAATGTTGGAACCCTTACACTTGACTAACTAACGTTGGAACCTTTTGACAGTAACCAACTAATGTTGGAACCTTTTAAATTGTGATGAACTAATGTTGGAACATTTATACTTGACAAACCAATGTTAAAACCTTTTAATTGTGACCAACTAGTAATGGAACATTTACACTTGAACAACTATTGTTGGAACCTTTTAATTGTGATAAAAAAATAAATAAAAATCACAAAATAAAATAACACACGTTGAGCCTTAACTTTTCTCGAAATATTTTAGCAATCGGCAGAATCTCTTCAGTGATAAATTCTTTGATTTCATACCTCCAATCGTTATCTATGGTTTTTGAGATCTATAGTAATTCTTCTATGCTTAATCTAATCTCATAGCTTATTATTATCGAGGGATGATCTTTTATCAGAATCCATGCATATCCTTTAGTATATGTAATAGTAGCTAAGGAATCAGCCATAAAATGTTTTACCAGGGGTACGCGTTTGTACTTAATGTACTTGAAGAAAACTATTATCTCTCTTAATTCCTTTAAGCAGTTTACCGAATGATATTTTTTTGCTTCAGAATTCCCCGAGACATGATTGATAAGCAATTGTGAATCACTTATTAGAAGAACTTATTAGATGAATTACGCAAATTTGTGCAAGGTTTAGCCCTGAAATACTCAAGCCCCCATATGTTGGAACTGCCCATTCACTCAGAGGTCTATCAATACCTGCTAAACCTTGTACTTTGATTGTTGTTTAAGGAGCATATTCAATATTACAGTCTCCTAGCTCCGTCAACCACTTACTCGTCCGACTTGATACATCTGGTATTTTAAATATATATTTTAAGTGGAAAATAGGTTTGAACAATAATCGAATGGGCCTGTAAATACTTCTTATTTTTTGAGCTATAAACATTAGGGCCAAATCTAAATCTTCTAATTCTAAGTATCGTTTTTCACCATTTAGTAAATTTTTATTTATATGATAAACAAGGTGTGGTTAATATTTAACCTCTCTAACCAAGAACGCACTTACCGCATAATTGAACACTGCAAAGTAGATATGCAGTTTCTCTCCCACAGTTGGTTTGGTTAATATCTCCAAATAATGATGCTTTTTAATTTGTGTGAAAGCTTTCTCACACTGCGAAGTCCAACGTAATTCATTTGCGTTTTTTAAACTTCGAAAATAATACACAGTTATTTGAATACCTTGATATAAATATTTTCAGAGTAGCTAACCTTCGAGTCAAAATTTGTACTTCTTTCATGGAACTTGGATGAGCCATGGAAATTAATGCATTCAATTGTACTTGTTCAGCTTAAATTCCATTTTCACTGACAACATACCTCATATCATCAATGTAAACTTTAGCATTTCTTCTAATCTAACTATCAACGACCTTATTTACCAAAAAATGAAAAGTGGCCCAACATTCTTCAAACCCAATGGCGTGACTTTGTATCGATAAAGGCCTCTACCTGTTATGAACATGGTGATGTCTTGGTCGCTCAAATCCATCTGTATTTGGTTATACACTGCAAAAACATCCATAAATGCAGATAACTTATTATCAAAAGTTGAATATATTAGTTAATCAATATTAGGAAAAGAAAACAGATCATTCAGAAAAAACCAGTTTATATATGTGAAGTTAACATATAACGCCACTTCCCTTTTTTCTTTTTCATATGTACCGGGTTTTCTCTCCACAAAGGATACTGAGATTCCCGGATGTGCACTACTTTTGTTAACCTATCCTATATTTTTCAGCAGAAAAAACTCTTCATTTTTGTTTAACAAGGCATACATTGGGTTGTATTGTCATTTATTGCAAAAAATACTTGGAAGGACACCCGTTATATCCTCGGTACACCAGGAAAACATATGCAAATAGTCAGATGAAAAATATAATAATTATTTCCTTACAACTAGTGGCAACTAGGCTCCAACTCTTATGTTTTTTCCATTCAGAAAAGTAGATAGCTCAATATCTTCCTCAGGTATTACCAAATTGGGAGTCTCTCTCAGATCAACCACAGTGTCTGACTCCGAAATAGACTTAGGTAATTGTTATTCTTATTTGGTTCTCGTATTCTAAAGTGTCTTAGAATTCAAGACGGTTGCATAACACATTATGGACACTCTTTAGCTAATGAAGAGAACCCAAACTTGACCCCCAATAACATATTTCAAACTTAATGGACTATCGAGGAAACAACGTGCATCCTCAATAACATTGTAAAACATTTCGACCATCCACCACTATGAAGAGTACCCACAATGTTTTTTTGAAATTTCATTCTTTAAGGAGAGAATCACCTTCCAATTCCCCGATTACATTTGCATTAATCCTCGTGAAAACTTTGCACTATTTTATTTGATCAGAGTACAACTATAAGGGTTTTCATTTGTTTGTAAGTAGTCCTGAAAAAAATATTTACTGAAGTGCATGTATCAATTAAGATATTTCAAATTTGAGTCCCCTCGACTGCCAATCTGGTTACCACAACATCCTCATGTGGCATAGTAATATTTTTAAAAATCATCACCATTAGATACGATGAATGACATTGGATCCTGGTAAAGATGGGAATCAATTTTCATTCTTGAGAAACCCGAACGCCCAAATAACATATCCCCACCAAAGATAGTTAACGGTTCAAAACATTCACACAAATATTTAACCTTACCTATCTTGTCAGGCTCATCTATTATCATGATTCTAACTCGGTCAGGATCGGGGTCAAAATATTCTAAATCTACATCGAACTCAATATATGGTCTAGTGATAACTATAATATTTTCATGTTTGAGGGCAACTTCTATTTCCTTACTTTCGGTAATAGCTTGACCAACAATTGGAGCTTACGATCGACTCCGGGGTTGTGCTTTGACAAATTTAGTCAATTTTTCATTTTCGTTTAAATTTTGGATCGATTGCTTCAGAGCAATGCAATCCTTCGTATCATGTCCAACATCATTACGATACTTATAAAAACACGTATTTTGACCCTCCCTTAGAGTTTGAATGGGTGGTGGCCTAATACATTAAACAAAATTCTTTGCATTGTCGAAAATAATAGCAACACTCTCTATCAACTATGCAAAATGATCAGGTTAGACCCATTGATTCCCCTTGGATCTATACTGCTGACCTTGTGGATGCTGATTTAGCCTAGGTCGATGCAGATTCTGAATATACGCAGTCAAACGGTAATTGGTGACTGTTTGCGCGTGTTGTTGTTGCTAGCCCGATGCAGTATTTTGTGGAACCTGCCTCTACGAATGGGGAAACTTTAATATGTTCGTCTCTCGACCTTAATTTATTTCACAACCTGTGACAACAAATCCCCAAAGGATATTGTATTTTTCATGGTGACATTATCACCTAATTCTCCGACAACAAGCCTCTGCCTAAACAAAGCTATAACCACTTGTTTGAAGCAATCATCCAAGTCATTTTTTGTTTAATAAAAAGTGTTTAATGTAATCCTTTAGACTTTCCCCCATAAATTAGCGACACTGAATTATCATGTCTCAATTTCCTCGTATTTATTTTCTTATCATAAATTTTCTTCAGAAAGCCATCTAGAATATATCAATGTTTTTTATAAATCCCTACGGAAGATATTTATACCACTACAAAGCGCTATCTTTCAAAGTTTAGTATAAATTTTGTCACAAGAACTTATTATATTTGTTGTAATTCATCATAAAGTGGACTTCTTGATATGGTTATCTGGATCTTTAGTCTCATAGAATTTCTCCATCTTAGAGATGTTGAACCATCTCGGTAAATGTCCGGAGATAATTTATGCAAATATAAACGACTGCCTCCAATTATGTCTCTGACTAAATTAGTGATCCTCACTAATTGTTGTATAAATACTTTGTTAGGATGGTATGTAAAACTGATAATTCACTCGATAATCAATATTTTGGTTTCCCAAACCTTCTGTATTTCCCTCAATTTATGCTCTTTCGGTATACTTTTGATGTCCTCGTCTATTTTGGAGGAAGTATGTTGTCTCCTCGACCTTTAATGTCCACTCGAATATTTTCTTGAAAAATGTTTGTCACCATAATTTCTTCTCTTTTTACAATAGTGATTCTTATTTGGAGATGACGAAGACTCCTCAGAGTTAGACATAGAGTACTTGGTAGACTCCTCAGACTATATGAGTTATTGGTCTTACGTTTCCTCTGAGTAATTGTGAATTTTATGTGATCCACCTATTCGATAATTTTCGTATTTTGTTGAGCCTCTCATTCTATGGCTTCTTCGTCAGATCTCTCTTGTCTTTCGAGTTTTTGGACTTCTAATTGGATTTTTCCTGAAGGGGTTATTACTGTTACTTTTTGAGATATTAATGCATCAATCTCCCCTCAAAATTGGTCATACTCTTGCTGTATGAGAGGTCGTTCCTTTTTTTTGTCGGTCATATGTGGTATTTGACAAGAACCCTCTCTAATAATGACTCCCTCGGTCACTTGGACATGATCTACCTGCATTTAAAAATCATCTAAAGTTTTTCATGTCCTCATCCGGTTACCTCCTTGCTCCCGTTGTGGTCACTACTAATATCATCAAATATTTGTAGAGGGTGTTTAAGTAATAATTGAAGAAATAATTTATTTTTTGATGAGTTATACAAAGCGAATTAAGCTGTTTAGGACATATTTTAGCGATATATTCTTCAATAGATTAGGTAAGAATTAAGGTTTTCTCCACCTCCCATTAAATGCTTTGAAGAAAACATGTGCTTAATATGTTTTCATGGTCGATGAACAAGATTTGGTAACTCAAACCTATTTATAATGAAAGCACATAATTATGTAAAAGATTATTACACTTTATTACATCCTAGTGTAAAATGAATTTTGGTTTCATAGCCGGTTTTTTCTATTTGCTTTTCGAGAAATTCGGTCCTAGTTCATTATTTATGTTTTATTGAATTTATTTTACTTTAATATTTAAATCGAAGTATATAAACATAAAAATATTTAAATGATGTAATCGGTTTATGTTCCCTCTTGTCTGGCTCTATCAACAAATAATATAATTTGGAAAAGGGAAAGTAATAAATGGTTTCAGATAAAAAATTAAGTATCAACTTTCTGTAAATGTATGCCCGATTTTTATTTATAGATATTTTTGAATATTGGATCTGGTTTATATATTTACCTAGTACATGATATATGGTCGATCCAAAATCACATAACGATCTGACTATGAGAAGCTTTTCAACATACAATGTATGAGGGGATTTTATCAAAATAATACTTGGCCTCCTGCCTGATGCCTTCTACGATTTTCCTTATTGAAATCTCTTGCTAGCTTAAAATGTCATTTGAGAAAAAGATATTCAACTTTAGAAAAGAAAAATATTACAATCGGTTAGTCAGTTTTTTTAATACATAACATCAACTAATATGCAGGCGATTTGAAGTGGGGATTTATATCTCCCAACGAAAATATATATTGGATTTATTAGCTAAAGTTGGCATGGTGGATTGCAAACCAAATAACAGTCCTATGGTTGTGAATCACAAACTAAAGATAATTCTCCTCTCCTTTTGTAAAACAAGGTATGATCCCCATTACTCTTTTTGTAGCTATACTGCTTCATTGCCATTGTAAATCTCCCAAACCAAGCATAAGGAGACTGTGTTAAAAAACAAAGAGAGAAATAGCCGCAAGAAGCGGCTAGGGTTTTGTGTTTATAAGAAAATATTTCTTTTTGTTTTATTGATGCATTAGAGATATTAACTCAATAGTAAGGCTCTCAATATATAGAGAACTTAGAGGCATATACAAGGAAACTTAATACACTAAATATTCTAACACTCCCCCTCAAGTTGTGTAGTGGGATCACCAATACCCAACTTGGATAAAACTGATTCGAATGTTCTTGCAGCAACCGCTTTTGTCAGGATGTCTGTCAGTTGCTCTTCGTATCTAACTAACAAAAGTTCGACTGTCCCATATTCAATCTTTTCTTTTATGAAGTGCCTATCTATTTCAGCGTGCTTTGTTCTATCGTGCTGTACCAGGTTCTCTGAAATCTTAATCGCAGCTTTATTATCGCATATTAACTGAGTTGGACACTTTAGAGGGGATCCGATTTCTTTCATTATCTTCTTTAACCAAAGTATCTCGGTAATCGCCTTAACGATTCCTTTAAATTCTGATTCAGCACTTGATAGTGATACTACTTTATGTTTCTTACTCCTCCGAGTCACCAAGTTACCATCAAGAAGAGTAAAGTAGCCAGCAGTTGATCGTTTGTCGTTAGGATTCCCTCCCCAATAAGCATCTGTGAATACTTCAACATCAAGGTGTTCTTAAAAATTATACCTCTTTCTGGTGTGCCTTTGACTATATCGAATAATCCTCATTACTGCCTCCATATGGTGTCCTGAGGATGATGCATGAACTGGCTAACTACTCCCACCGCGTATGCAATGTCGGGTCGAGTGTGAGCCAGGTAAATCAATTTTCCCACCAATCTTTGGTACCTTTCTTTACTCACTGGTCTGCCCCCTTCAATTATCTTTAGTTTGTGATTCAAAACCATCGGAGTATCGTTTGGTTTGCAATCCACCATGCCAACTTCAGCTAATAAATCCAATATATATTTCCGTTGGGAGATATAAATCCCTCCTTTTGACCTAAGAACCTCGATTCCTAGGAAATACTTCAATCCCCAAGGTCTTTCATTTCAAACTCCTTGAAGAGGTTTTTCCTTAGAGAGCTAATTTATTCTTCGTCATTCCCCGTTATAATCATATCGTCGACATATATTATAAGACAAGTGACTAATTCTCCTCTCTTTTTGTAAAACAATGTATGATCCCCATTACTCTGTTTGTAGCTCTACTATTTTATTGCCATTGTAAATCTCCCAACCCAAGCACGAGGAGACTGTTTGAGCCCATATAATGCCTTTTTCAGTTTACATACCTCATTTTCTTGAAAACCATCAGAGAACCCTGGTGGGGGTTCCATATATACCTCTTATTCTAAGTTTCCTTGTAAGAAAGCATTTTTTACATCAAATTCATGAAGAGGCCAATCTTTATTCGCGACTATTGAAAGTAAAACTCTGATAGTATCAATCTTTGCAACCAGAGAGAACATTTCAGAGTAGTCTATACCATATATTTGTGTATATCATTTGGCAACCAATCTTGCCTTGTGTCGCTAAATGGTGCCATCGAATTTATATTTTATATTAAACACCCATCTACACCCGACTGCTTTCTTCCCTTGTGGTAACACACAATTCTCCCATGTACCATTCTTTTTTAAAGCTTCTATTTCAGTATTCATTGCCTCATGCCATTCAGTCATCTTCTTAGCTTCTTGAGCCGTTTTAGGGATTTGTTCAGAGATAATAGTAGCTGAAAACGCCTTTGCAATCTTTGTCATTCCTTTCCTGTCTGTTTTTACCGGACATGTAAAAGCACGAGGAACGTGTTCCGGTGAATACCGGTCAGGAGGAACTCCTCTATTTTTTTCTTGGGGGAAGAACCAAAGTTTGAGTTTCAACAAATGAACTTCCTGAAATGTTATGGTTAGTAGCATTTTGTGAATTATGACATTGTAAATTGTTTACCTCTTGATGGACATTTTCTTCGGCTGATTCACTGATAGTATCCATGGAATTTATTTCTTGTTGGACATTTTCTTCGGGAGAATAATTGGTGGTAAGAACTGCCTCGTTAGTCTCCTTCATGTTGGAATAGGCGTGTTAGGTGGCGCCATCTACCGACTCTGTCGGCACACCTCAAAGTAACTTTCATATAACAACCAGTCGAGTGATTCACTTACTTTCTCCCCCTGAGCACGAGATTGGTGGTAAAAATAACAATCGGATTCTAAGAAGTCACAGTCCATGGTGACATGGATTCGACGAGTAACCGGATTGTAACACCGATAGCCCATTTGATAGACACCATACCCAACGAATACACATTTGTTAGCACACGTATTAAGTTTGTTTTAACTAGTTTTAAGGATATGAACAAACACCGAACAACTAAAGACACGAGGTGGTAAGGTCATAACAGATGGAATTGTAACTTGGGTGGCAAGCACTTTTAATGGAGTTTTATTTCCTAGACATCGGGTTGGTAGACGATTTGCAAGATTCGTGGCTGTAGCAAGAGCTTCTGGCCAAAGAGAATGAGGAACTGTAGATTCAATCATAATAGCACGAGTTTTTTCAAGTAAAGTACTATTTTTTCGTTTTGAAGTACTATTTTCTTGAGGTGTGTTTGGACAAGTGGTTTGATGGATAAGACCATTTGTTTTGCAAAAATTATGCATTGTTTGGTTGACAAACTCTGTTCCATTATCAGAACGGAGAATTTGTATTTTTTTTTCCAAATTGAGTCAAAATCATTTTTTAAAAACAAACAAATATTTCTTGTACTTCCGATTTATGTTTCATAAAGTATATCCTAGTCATTATTGAGAAATCATCCACAAATAAAACAAAGTATCTCATTTGATTGCTAGTGGAATTTGGTGCTAGACCCCAAACATCAGAATGGATTAGCGAAAAAGCATAATCAACTCTAGTATTACTTTGATTAAATGAGACCCTACGATTTTTTGCAAGAATGTCGGTTTCACATTTCTCATGAATGGAATTATTTTAAAAAAAAAGACTAGGAAACAAACTCTTAAGATAGCTAAAAGAAGGATGACCAAGTCGCCGGTGCCATAACCAAAGTTACCTTTCGGTTGTTCTGTGAGAAAGCATGGCATGTCCCTTATGAACTGCCTCATCAACATAATAGAGACCTCCTTGTTCAGTACCACGTCCAATGATCTTCTTCATACGAATGTCCTGAAAAATGCAAAAAAAAGGATACATAAGAACCACACAGTTGAGTTGTTTTGTCACTTGACTAACATATAATAACTTTAAGGATAGTGAAGGAATGTAGATGCAGTTTTTAATTTCTATTTTTCTGAAAAAATAATTGAATATCCCCTTTTGACTTCACAAATTTCTCCACTAGCAGTCTCAATATGGGACTTATTCGGAGATGACATGTCACCAAAGTATTTAGGATCATAAGACATGGTGTCCGTAGCCCCAAAATCAAAGATTCAATTCATTGATTTCTCAAACCCTTTACCTCCAAGTTTTTCATATGAGTTCGCTGCCATTCCTCCAAAACCAGTTCCACTTCCTTGCTCATTTTTAGTCAAATCTTCACCGCCACTTGTAGACGAAGCCCGTTTGACATTAGATCTGAACCACTAGTTATTTTTCTCCTTATGACCGTCCTTCCACCATTCTGGATAGCCAACAAGCTGGAAACATGTCTCTTTAGTGTGTTTCTTCATCCCACAATGAGTGCAATACAACTTGGATTTATCTTCTTTCTCTTTGGATCATAATTTAAACCTCTGTGCAGAATATTTAGCAGCCAAACCCATTCCAATTTCAATTGAGTCACTATCAGAAAAACTTGATTTTAGTATATTAAGCCTGGTCATTTCCCTTCGTATTGTAGGCTGTTTCCACGGAAGGAAGATGATCTTTTTTTAGGATATCTCTCTTGACTGGTTCCAGCTTGTCATTAATCGCCATTAGCAATTGATTGAGTATTTGTTCTTGAGTCTTCTTATTGTAGATCTGAATGTCTTATGGGTCTTTTATAGGGTTCAGATCTCGCCTCTCTATAGACATCCAGATGTTCTGCAGTTTGTTCCACAAGTCTTTTAGTGTATTGGACCCTTGCCTTAATGAATTAGCCCTCTTATGAAGGTCAAACACCTGTAACGAATCTGTACCAGAACCGTATGTGGTGGCTAACCCATCCCAGAGGGCTTTTGCAGTGGGATATTGCGAGACATTATTCACCAAGCTGGATTCAAGATTCTGGTTAATCTATGTGAAAACACATTGATCATCTTGTTCCCACCTTGTATATGTTTTGTGAGTTTTGGATGGAGGTTTCGGCTCCCCTATAATGTGAGAACCTCTCCCTCTCCCCCCAATTGCTTTCTTCATCAGGTTTGCCCATAGGGTATAGTTTTCACCACCGAGTTTAATCCATAGGGATAAATTCTCGGGGTTAGTTGTTTGTTGTTGTGTTCCGAGACTATTTCTCATAATAACAGCAATCTGAATTGTTAATTCATCAGAGATTTGACTGACCACGACTTCATTGCCAGCCATCTTTGTTGAGGATGTTCAAAATTACAAGAATCACACGTGCTCTGATACCATGTGAAAAAACAAAGAGATAAGTAGCCGCAAGAAGCGGCTAGGGTTTTGTGTTTATTAGAAAATGTTCCTTTTTGTTTTATTTATGCATTAGAGATATTAACTCAATAGTAAGACTCTCAATATATAGAGAACTTAGAGGCCTATACAAGGAAACTTAATACACTGAATATTCTAACAGAAGTGCATATGGGAACCATGAGATCTAGGCTGTTAGGGTCCTCTATAAAGTGAAATTTATACTACATAGGTTTGAGCTTGAAAAATATTTATAGGATCTTGTCTTGAGCTTATCAAAATGTATTTAGTTATTTTGTCTTGAGCTTAGAAAATACCCGTTAAAATCTCATATTGTGCTTTCCAAAAACCCATATAGGTCTCGCTTGAGTTTGGAAAATATCTATGAGAACTCGGACCTCATACCAACTACGAAGTTGAAGGGTTAGAAAATGTCATTGATTTATATTTTCCAATACTCTAATACTCCTCCACATGAATTTTAATGCGGTGCTTTTTGGATTCCTAATAACATGCAACAATAAATAAAAGAAAACGAAATGTAAGGAAAATGAGACTCATTCTATGATTACCTGATAGGTAACCCTCAATTACTACTTCAAGATATTAGAAAGATAGAGTCTTTGATGATATTTCCTACCGCCAAAAAATCTTATCTGGTGTTTTTAAACCAGTACGAAACCTCAATGAAAATCGGTAATCGCCGTTATGTCTTCCCCTTAACTGAAACGAGAGTTTTTGAAACCAACCGAGCGTTATGATCCCTTGTACTTATCTCATTGAACTTCTAAGATATCTTTTTGCAGTATCATCGAACATTAAGGTAGTTTCTGCGGACTTAGTCTATGAATTCTTTCCCACCAATGAAAAGGGTATATTTCACTATTTTTTTCTGTTAACTAAAAAATAAGCAAGATAAAATATAACTCTTTTAATGACTCCAACTCTATCACCGCGTGGAGGAAGGATTCAAAATTTTCAACGGAAAAAACTATAAACATGGTGACTATCCTCTGATACATAAAAACAACTGACATGCAGGATATTTAGAGCATATTTATAACCCATGAGGATATCGTCTTGAGCTTGACACTCGAGCTTGAAAAATACCTATGGGGGTTTAGTTTTAAGCTTGGGGGATACATATGGGCCCTGAGGTTGAGCTTGTCCGATACCCACCGGAGCTTGGCAAATACCCATGGCGTTCATCAAATCAAGCATATAGAAACTATCGTGTAAAAAATATACTCAATAACCTTTTAAAACATTATTTAATAAATTTATAATTTTTGTAACAAACTCTTTAATTGATGCATATAATTTAGCTATTAAGACACCTCTCTTTCATCCATACGATTATAGTTGAATGGTTAAAATATTAGTATAAATAAACATCTTGACCTCCTTGGAAAATGATTGGTGAAGTATTCATTTTCTTTAAGTCGTCTAGTTTGATTTCACCGTTTCAAATAGAACTCCTAAAATATAGCAGTTTTTTACAATTATATATAACCAAAATTCACAGTCTGCAATAAACAAAATATAATAACAACACCCTAAAAAGGATAACCGAATTGGTATAACCAAATTCAACGTCTGCAATAAACAAAATATAATAACCAAAATTCAACGTCTGCAATAAACAAAATATAATAATAACGCTCTAAAAAAAAGATAACCGAATTGGTGAAGTAAAATATGTTTGTGATTAAAATCATGAGTTTAAACTTTTCTACAAATATTTTTTGGCTGAATTTATTATCTTGTGTGGTTTACCATTGGAGTTGATTTACAGATTATTGCGTCACATTGTTAGGTTTATTTTTTAGGCATTCATTACATATTGCGGATCCTCTCAAGTTATTCTATTAAATTCTTCTTCCAAATCCATAAATTCCTTCGATAACCATTGCTATTACAAATAAATACAGAAGGAATAAAATGGAGACAGGGGAACTCGACAAATATATATAACCCAAATAGTCATGGAAAATGGTAGGAATTTAAAGAGCACAAATTATTTAGGAATCACGAAAATATTTATTATGGTAGGAAAACAACAATTAGAGAAAATCGTATAAACTACTTTTATGGTTTTTCATGCCTCCATTTCATACAAGTCATTTTCGGAAGATCTTGAATGTATAAGATGAAGATCTCAATGTGTGTGAGGATATCATTGAGGATCGAGCTATAACCATTAAAAGTGGTTGACATAATGATTTTTGGGTTGAGTAGAATTAAAATCTACCAATCACAATATCCTCTAAGATTAAAACGAAAGAATTATAAACCCGTAGAAGAGCCTAACTAAAAAGACATTGACAACAATAATTAAATAGAATGACATAAAAGAATCAAAGTGCTTCTTTATTTATTAATCAAGTAAAACTTTATACATTTTTATATAAGGTTTTGGAATTCTATATATTAAAATCAACATACACATTATTTCATTATAGTTTTAACAGTTATCACTTGTTTGTTGTGTCAAATATAGATGAGTGCTTTGTCCTCGTGATTTTAATGTTGAACAGAAAATGTTTGTAGTGTTTTCATCTGCTTAATCATTATATTTCGGTTTGTACATTCGGCCGACAATAGATCGATTGCATTTTTGAGGTATCTTTCGGGTTTTATGTGGACGACAGGGTGTTATATATGTTTCTCGGGTCAAGGTTATTGTGGATCAATTTTTTTTTTAATATTTGGTGGTTATTTGTGTAAGTCAAATACGCTAATTTTCCGACAAATCATTTTTAAATTTATTTGAGGTAAAGAGGGGTTTTGGGAAACTACACAATTTTCCTGCAATCAAATCAAAAGAAAAGAAGCATAAAACAAAAGTGAAATCAAACACACAATTGTTAACGGAGTTCAGCAAATTATGCCTACGTCTCCGGACCTGCTGCAGATCGATTTTATTAGAAAGACACAGTGATTCTGCCGTTTTCGATGCATACACAAAAAACTCTAGCACTTAGTTTTGTAGAGACTATAACACTTAAAATGGGAAAACATTTACAGTCCTTAATGTGTAATTTATGACCGACTAAAATTACACTGTCTTTTCAATTTACTCTGGCTCTCTTTAATGTGTTTAGCACTTGCCTCGTCTTCACTGTCTTTTCATTTAACATCTCTTCTATCCAATAACATGAATGCTGAATAAGGTTGGACTATTATGTCAAAATAACAATCTCCCACTTGAAGACTCGTTTCAACCTGTCTTCACACCTTGATCAATGCAGCAGATCTTTTTGGTCTTATTGCTCTTGCAGACCAACTCAAGCTGAACACAACTTCAGTTTTTCAATGGCTACCGTTTTTGTCAACATATCAGCTGGATTCTTGCTTCCTCAGATCTTTCCAGTATTAGCACCTCATCTTCCAATAAAGATCTAATGAAATGATAATGAAGACTGATGTGCTTGGTTCTTGAATGAAATGTTGAATTCTTCGCCAATGGAATTTCACTTTGACTATCACTATGCAGAACGTTATTCTTTTGTTTGAAGCCCAACTCGATAAACAAACCTTGAAGCCATATCATGTCTTTACTGGCTTCGGTCACTGCTACATACTCATCCTCTGTAGTTGATAGAGTGACAATTTTCTGTAACTTTTACATCCAACTAACAGTTTTAGTTCAAACAGTAAATATATAATCGGTAGTGCTTTTCCAGTGATCAACTTTACCTCCAAAATCTGCATCTACGTAGCCTTGTACCTTTAACTCACCCTTACCAAATTACAAACACTATTCTGTGGTACCTAGTAGGTACCTCAAAATCCATTTGACAGCTTCGCGATAAAGTTTTCCCTGGGTTTGCCATAAACCTACTCACAACTCCCACTGTATGACTAATGTTTGGTCTCGTACAGACCATTGCATACATCAAACTTCCAATAGCTGAGGCATAAGCAACCTTAGCAATGGAGTCTTTTTCTTCATCCGTCTTAGGGGATTGATCCTTGGATAAATGAAAGTAGCCTGCCAATGGTGAACTAACTGGTTTGGCATCACACATGTTAAATCTCTTCAAAACGCGATCGATGTACTCTAACTGAGATAACTGCAAAAAAATTATATGCTTATCTCTTGTGATTTGCATTCCAAGAATCTTCTTCGCTAGACCCAATTCCTTCGTGTCAAATTCTTTTGACAATTGTTGCTTAAATTTTCTAATATCATCCATATCTGAAAGCTACTAACATATCATCAACATAGAGTAACAAAATGATATAACTGGACTTACATCTTCTAAAATAAAAGTGGTCCGCATTACACTTCTGAAAACTCTCTTTGTGTATAAAGCCATCAAATTTATTGTACCACTATTTTGTAGCTTGTTTTAGACCATACAAACGTTTTTTGAGTCTGCATACCATGTTTTCTTTCCCTTCTTTTAATAAACCTTCTGGTTGATACATGTATGTAGTCTTCACATCTAACTGTTGAAGATAAAGGTCTTCATTGGAAACAATACTCAACATTGATCTAATAGTATTGAGCTTCACAACTAGAGCAAAAATATCAGTGTAATCAATTCCTTCCTTTTGTTGGAACCCTTGAACAACTAGTCGGGATTTATATCTCTTAGAGCCATCATGCTCATCTTTCACCCGATACACCGATTTGTTATGAAGTGCCTTCTTACCCATTGGTAACTCAACTAGTTCCCATGTATTATTTGAGATGAAATACTTGATCTCATTTTTCATGCCAAGCCCCCACTTGCTAGCATCACTGGTCTGGCAAGCTTGATCATAGCATGCAGTTTCCCCTCAATCGGTAAGTAACAGATAGTTCAAGTATCTCTTGTTGGGAACATGGGGTCGGGAAGATCTTCGAAAAATAAGAACTTCCTCGGTCGGGTGTAGGGTATCAGATTGATGTCGATCGGTTTGTCCAACAGACTCTCCTTGTTGAGGGGTTAATCCGATCGGCTCTATTTCTTGACTATCTGGGACTCCATCGATATGTGCAAATATTGATTCATACAGATTTGATTCATTTGCTTCGGTTTTATGTCTGTCCTTGGAAATCACTGTTTCATTGAAGATCACATCTCTACTTCGTATCATCTTCCTGTTTTTTTCCATCCCAAACACGATAACCGAACTCATCTTCGCCACAGTCGATCATGAAACAATTCTTCGATTTCGGATCAAGCTTGTTCCTGCCTTGATCACTTATATGAACATATACAGTACAACCAAAAACTCTTAGATGTGATAATTTTATATCTTTACCACTCCATACCTCCTCGGGTCTTCTATGTTCTAAGAGAACCGATGGGCCTCGGTTAACCAGGTAAGCCGATGTGTTGATCGTTTCTCCCCAGAACTGCTTCGGTAAACCAGACTGTATACGAATGCTTCTAGCTATTTCTATCAACGTTATGTTCATATGTTCGGCAATACCATTTTCTTGAGGCGTACCTGGCACGATTTTCTCCATCCCGATCTCATGCTCATAACAAAACTTATTGAATTTGGTGTCCTCATATTCACCACCATTATTGGTTCTCAGCTTTTTAATCTTCAAACTTATCTCATTCTCAACTATAGATTTCCATCTCCTAAAAACATCAAACACTTCAGATTTATGATTTAGAAAATAAACCCATAAATTTGGAGAATGATCGTCGATAAAGGTCACGAAATAGTGTTTCCCTCCTATAGATGAAACAGTTGTTGGCCCCCAAACGTCAGAGTGAACAAGCTTCAGCCTTTCTTTCTTTGGGGTTCTACCACTCGTTTGAAAACTGAACCTTTTCTGTTTTCCAAGTATGCAATCTTCGCACATGTCTATATCGACTGAATTAGAACTTGAAAGTTTCCCCTTCGAGTACATAATTTTTATACCCTTCACACTTATGTGACCAAGCCTGTGGTTCCAAACATTTTGATTTTCGTTTCCTGCTGCTATTGCAATTGAATAGCTCGTCTCTGCTGTCTTGTAAAGAGTATACTCTTCTTCCCGCAAGCAACCGTCATTGCTCCCTTTGAAATCTTCCAATTTTCACCATAGAAGATCGTATTTTAGCCTTCGCTAGCCAACTTCCCTACTGAGATTAAGTTTTTTCTTAGATCGGGGATATGTCTGACATCTTTCAGTTCCCAAACAGACACATTCAACTTAATATTCACAGTACCTTAACCAATAATATCACAAGGTTGATCATCACCAAGATATACTTTTCCAAGGTTACCAGGGACATACGTCTCGTATAAATTCATCCTTCGAAGTTGCGTGAAAAGATGCTCAAGAATCTAATACCCAAGGCTCTTCCCTGCTTTCTAAGGAGCATATTAACGCATCGTTTCCTTCTGAAGTGATATTTTCCTCTGTCTTCTTCTCCTGGTCCTTTGGTTCTCTCTTGCACTGAAACTTATAGTGCCAGGTCTTCCCAAAATTCCAACACTCGATGCTTCTCAACCCCTGGAAAAATTTAAGATTTCTAGACTTGGACCTCTAGTCTCTTGATTTTCCTCGGTAGTTCGATTTACCGCGTCCATATCATCTGGTTGAATTTCTTCCTCTCGAATGTGTATGTAAGACTGAGGAGATTGAAGACTCACCTGATTCTCTCATTCGAATATCTTCACTAAGAACTAGGTCACAAACATCATCAAATTTCAACTTATTGATTCCTAACGAGCTACCCACCACTGTGACAGTAGCATTCCAACTATCTGGTAGTGAAGACAACAGTATCAGTGATCGTATTTCTTCATCAAAATCAAATTCAACTGAACTCAAATGGGTTGTGATTGTATTGAGTTCATTGAGGTGTTGAGCTACTGACGGGCCTTCCGTCATTCACAAATTGAATAAACGCCTCATCAAGTGAACTTTGTTAGACGCTGATGGCTTCTCATACATACTGGAGAGAGCCTTCATAAGATCCGCTGTGGTTGTTTCCTTTACGATGTTCAAAGCAACATTGCAGGATAGCGTCAATCGGATGACTCCAAGAGCTTCTCTATCAAGAAGGGCCCATTCTTCATCTTTCATACTCTATGTTCCTTTTTTGAAAGGGGTTGATAAAGCTTTTTCTGGTACATATAATCTTCAATTTGCATCTTCCAGAACCCAAAATTTACACCATTGAATTTTTCGAGTCTCACCTTTCCTTTCTCTGTAGCCATTGCTCCAACTCAAATCTAACCTCCTTTGGATCGCTACCAGCCTGGCTCTGATAGCAGTTGTAAGGGAAATACGCTCATTTCCCGACAAATCACTTCTAAATTTGCTTGTGGTAAAGAGGGGTTTTGGGAAACACAATTTTCCTGCAATCAAATCAAAAAAGAAAAGAAGCACAAAAAGTGAAATCAAACACACAATTGTTAATGGAGTTCAACAAATTATGCCTACGTCTCCGGACCTGCTGCATATCGATTTTATGCGAAAGACACAATGATTCTATTGTTTTCGATGCAAACACAAAAAACTCTAGCACTTAGTTTTGTAGAGATTGTAACACTTAAAAGAGGAAAACATTTACAGTCCTTAATGGGTAATTTATGACCCACTAAAATTACACTGTCTTTTCAATTTACTCTGGCTCTTTTTAATGTGTTTAGCACTTGCCTCATCTTCACTGTCTTTTCATCTAGCATCTCTTCTATCCAATAACATGAATGTTGAATAAGGCTGCACTATTATGTCAAAATACCAATTTGGTCGACTGACGAGTTTAACTTGTCATTGTTGATAAGTGTAATCCGATCAAGGGGTTATGCTATATCCGGACTCCTCCTAGTCTTTTAAATACGAACTTCTCAAATAGTTTATTTTTTGAAACGATTAAAAATAAACTAGGACGATGTATCATGTATCTTGACTCTCCTTTGTTTGTCATGCGTCATTTACACAGTTATAATTTTAACATGTAACAGTAGATGTGTTGTGTGCTAACGTGAGTACTGATTTGTCATGCGCCATCTATCTTATGACTATTTCTAACATTACATACCTACATGCATATCTTCAATAAATGGCACTTTGTATTCTATGTCGTTAAAACTATAAATATTTTTATGATTTTTAAGCCTATTATGATGTTTTGGGCTTATAACTTTGGTACCTATTACTCTGCGATATAAATTGTGTTTAAGTTAGTTGGATACACTTTCTTCTCCTTTGTGTTACTTGTGAGTAGAGAGTTGAACTATTTCATTTGTTGCTTTATTCTAGTCTTATCAATTTTTAAAGAGCTAATAATTAAAACCGTAGGGGATTAACTCTCTTATATCAATCTTGTTATTTGTTCAATGGTAAATACTATTGGTTAGCTTACCACGTTAACTTTAAGATATCGTATGAACTTTATTCAGGAAACCTTGATAAGTCATCTATTTGTCCCCTCAGAAAGTTCCTCGCAAATGAGCTTCCAACAAGAAGAAGTCAACTACTAAAGTTGTTCATGGCCTTCCACCAGAAGATAAGGTGGAATATAAAGAATTTATGGACCATTTTTACCTCTTGACCCCTCATTCAAGAAATATGACTAGTGAAGGGAACCGTAAATTTAGGTTAGTGTACGATCTTCTCAATTCTGTAAAGAACAGGCTCCCCAAACTGGGTGACCACCCTCCTCATGTTTGGGAGGGTGAAACATCTTTTTACACAATCCATTTTGACTGGGGATTGTGATTTCCTCTACCAAACTTTATCAACGATTGTTTAGGTGCATTAGGATATTTCTCACTCAACTTACCGCCAATGTTTTGCGCTTGATGCTAAGCATAATTGTGAGCTCTAATCTTTTAAATATCATGGTGTACATGGCCAAAATTTTGTCTAGTGTTGATGTCGACAAGTCATCTGGTACCCCTACTACAACATATCAACGCGTAGTTGTAACAAGATCGTTAACTTTCCTGATTTTGAAAAAAATTGGAAGCATTTGTTTGTATTTGTTTCTGGTAACTATCAGCATCCCATTGGGGAGAACAATCTCTAATTTTAACGAAGATGAATGAGTACATGTATGGTAAGAGTTAGTTTTAGTTTTGATATTTTCTCATGATATGCTGATATTGATTTCTTATTATTGTGTTTATATTATGTTGAAGGTACAAATTATGGAAAGTACCAAAAATTATGGAGCAAGTTTTACGGGGAACCGAAGATAAATTCCTTGGATAAACTGTCCGGTTTTGAATGGTTGGCTTGGTATCTTGAATACCCTTGCATATTTACCCTTGTAAATATTTTGTTAGTAGTGTTATGGCATGTGCCAAAGATTACAATATCAAATGATGGAGATGTAACGATTAATACTACATGCGAGGTGGCAACCGCTCATCGGGTGAGATCTGTTCTATTCGATAGCGTTTATGGGAGGATCCCACCCAGTCTTGCGTTGGAGCTACCCGTAAAATGAGTTTGGAAATATGTTAGGATGTGCCCATTATGAAGGGTCATAATACATGTCCATTGTATACCACATAAAGTTTAACTTTTTCAGATAAGATGTATTACAATGAGTGTGTCGTAGTGTCCTTTTCGAGGAAGGAAGCCGGTAAAATGAGGTAGAAGATTCATTCTTTTAATAACCTTTATGGCGTTACAAAGAAGGTGTTGAATAAAAATGATGTTCAAATTGGAGGGCAACGTGAGGTGTTCACTTGTCGACCAGACACTGCTCTAGAATAACTGGCCATACTAGTGAGTTTGACCCCCCTGGTTAGGGAAGGACTTTACGGGCGTCCAATTCAACATTGCTATTGAGATTGGTAATCATACCCCTCCTCCTATCACCAACGATCTAGTATGTGCTATGACTGATGATCTCTTGGTTAAGAACTGAGGTGCCGACCACTTGGATTCTAACGCTACTGGTATTGTGGTATTGTGGTATTGTGGTGGTTAGTAGTCAGAGAAAATACACTTTTGGAGAGATGGTTGGTATACGGAATATGGTTACAAGGATTGAATTAGATCCCTCTTCCATAGAGCAACCACTAATGTCTAGATTGGGAAAAACCCGTTCCTATATAGTACGTCAAAGCCATATTTTCTAATGTATCATCAACTAATACACTTCCTGAAGCTCACCCACTATAATAATATGTCAATGGAAGATATTCTTCAGTGCCAACTGGAATTTGGAAATTGAGGTGAGTTTATGTATACATGTTTATTTTATTGGAAATTTTGGAGCATGAAGGGTATGCTTATCTTCATGTTTTGATGTATTTGTTCTAATAGATTCACCACAATACTATGGTGTTGGCCTATCGTAAAATGACCCTAACCGACACTAAAGCTAAGTAGGACTTCAGGCATTTGTCATTGGTCTTTGGCTCCGGTAAGTCCATCAAAGTGGAATTACTGCAATACAAGTAGGCTTCCGAGTCATCCACGCTGCACTATGACAAGCTTATTAAAGATAAGTCGGAGGTGGAGGAAGAGACAAATGCACTTAGTGCTGAGAGGGAATCTTTGAGAACATAAAAAGAAAAGCTGGTCGAGCCAAATGATACTCTAGTGAAGTGATCCACCGAACTGATTGAGCAAAATACTGCGTTGTTAAAGAAAGTGGAGGAGTATACCATAAAGTTTTGTGGCATTTGATATAAGAACACCACCGTAAAAGTAGAGCTTATTTGGTTGGTGACAAGATTAACTGAGTTAAAGAAGAAATGGGCCGATTGTGATGCAAAAGCTTATGGTGATAGCGAGAAATATACATTAAGGGTTGCTCAACATCTTCGTAAAAGGGTTCGAACAGATACAATTGTGAAGGTATGCAAACTGAACCCTGACTTTAAAAAGAGAAAACTTAAAGATTTAGTACCTAAAGATGAGTGGTCGTGGGTGACAGACAACAAAGAGGATGGAGAGGTTGTTGAAACATTTGTCAATCTAGGTGGAAGGTAGAAGATGGGGCTATGGAGCCAGCTGATAAAGATGACAGTTTGGTTGATGCCAAGTGGTTAAATATTATATTTCCGAGGAAAAATAGCACGTCAAGGAGAGTAGAGATGATACTTTTGCTAAGTATAATTGAGCGTTGTCCCTCGGGCGCAATATGGCCCCTTTCGTATTCTTATAAGCTTGGTTTGTAAAACCAATTCGTTTTTGTTAACTGTTTGAGTGAGGGCTCAGTGTGGCCTATTGTGTGACCATATCTCGTGGTTTATTTTTACCCTTTCGCTAGTATATTTTTAGTTGACCCTCCATTTTGTATGCTGGAGTAGATATATTATTGATGGAGATATGTAGTTATTCAATTGAGCATTAAGTTTTTATTATTATTTGTTAAACGTAAAAATTAACGAATGTGAATTTAACAATGAGAATTTTCACTTAATTCTTGGCTTACAATATGCCTTACTTAAAACCCTTCAACACCATGAAAATCGGAAACGTTCACATGCACTCTAGATAGCATGGTCATACATTTTTAAATTATTAATATTCCACGTATACTTCAGTGCATTACTATCCATGTCTTCTAATCTGTACGCCCCGTGGTGTATTTTGGAAATTACTTTGTATGGATCATCTTAGTTTGGAGCTAGCTTGCCCACATTCTTGTCCTAAGCTCAGTGGAATAAATTCTTCAAGACTAAATTTCCCTCTTTCAAGCTTTGAGGCTTTAATTTTGAATTTAACCTTCTTTTCATCAAGCTTACATAGTGTTACGAGTGAACTCTTGTCCGATATCTTCTTTCCTCGATCAGGTTGATCAAAAATTGTTTCTCTTCCTCATTTATATCATTTAAATAATTTTCTATCCAGTGGGTTGGGATTATAATATTTGTTGGTTCTACGACCTTCATCCCATACACTACAGATCATGGTGTGTCTCTTATGGCCGACCAAGGTGTAGTTTTGTATGCATACAACACATCGATTAGTTTGTCATGAATTTACCTTTGATTATTTCTAACTTTTTTTATCATCCATGCAAGGATTGTTTGATTCGTGGCTTTGACCTACTCGTTGGCTGCGAGGAATATAGTGTTGAAAAATGTTGATTTATTCTGCATTGTTTACAAAAGGTTATTTACAATCTCATTTTAACAATGTGGCCCATTGTCAGACATGAGGATTTATGGGATTCAAAATCTGTAAATGATCGGATTTTACAGAAAATCACATATCTCATAGGCTATGGTTCTTCATAATTTTTTTGTCTCGACCCACTTTGTGAAATAATCTACTGCTACTATAAATTATTATCCAATAGGAATATGGCCATAGGGAAGGGTTTGACGACGTCTATCTCTTATTTTTCCAACGACAATGGTTATGTGACGAAACTCATTGCTTTGCTTGGTATATAAAGCCTCTTAGCAAATTACATGGATGACAACATACGCGTTATTTTTCAGCTTGGGACAATAGAATTTTGCCGATTGAAAACGTCTAATCAGACTTATGTATCCGCAATGACGTGCAGAGGATAATGGTGTGACTTTGAAAATAATAGAGAATTTTTATAGCTGTTACTACCAGGTCTAGAGCCAAATTTTCCATGATGAGGCATCTGGTTTCATCACTCATGAGGCCTTTGCTGAAGTATTAGACTTGTTTTTATGTATATTTGTCTCTCTTACTAGGACACCACTCACCGCTAACTTGACGCTAAAAAATAAAGATAGTGCGGTTCTCCGGGGTATGGTGCTAGCAAATCCTCTGGCAATGTTAAATAATCACGCTTCGAATGTCGCATTTCCCTCCTATTCCATTCGATTTTTTTGGCTTTTGTTAACATCTTAAAGAAGGGTTGGCTATTGTTCGACGCTTTGAGAATGAAACAGGAAAGGGCAGCGAGACATACGGTAAGCTGCTACACCTCCTTACTGACAATGAAACCGAGGAATTTTTCACTGCGCACATCAAAATACCCTTCTAGAGGGTTAAGTTTTAGATTATACCTGCACAAGGTCTTAAATATTCATTCTAGTACTTCTAGCTACCAAATGTGCCCGAGCTTGATTAGCTTGTGTATTTTTAAAATTCCCTCTGACTTCTCTACGAAGAACGTTTGTCACTTTTATCTTACTAGCCATATTTTTTTGTCAATGTCCAATTAATGGAACATGACTCATAGGTTGACCCCAGTAACCTTTTCAGCACTCTATTCAGTACATCTTCGTTATTCTACAATACTGTTATCAAATTTCCTTTAAATAGAGGGTGGAGTATATTGTCTTTTCTATTTAGTTTGTTTCTGTTGATCCCCTCCCCATGAGCTAGCTAATTACTATTGAGTCAGCTTTGTAGGATAGAGTATTATGACGTAAGAATTCCTTGCTGTTTTTTAGTTACCTCTGATTATTCTTTCGAGGTTTCTGATGGGTTACTTGACACACTGTTTGAACGAGCACAAAGTTTCTTTGAGTTTATGGAGCCATGTCCACCTAATTACCGCGTGGTACGAGCTTTGTGCGTCGACTATAATGAATAGTGTTATGACCACTTTCTTTGTGTTCAAATGCCCCCCCAATCGAGATTTCTACCTCGCCTTTACACCTGGTTGATTTGCCTTTGTAGGGTTTCTCCTCATAATTCCTTCTTTCATCGCTTGGTGATTTGGGTTCCTGAGCCTTTTATTTAGAGAGGGTATATGGTCCTATTTCATTGAGTCATCCATTCAATAAACTGGTCCAACCTAGCTAAGATGTGTCATTTTTTAATATTGAATAAAATGAGGTATATGAAAAGGGGGCCATCGTGATCCCGTCCCCTTTTGAAAGAAGCAACAGCCACCTACTCTTCATAGGCTGAGATGAAGTTCATTTTGCAGACAAACCTATGGACATCGTTTTTTAGAGTTTCTCTTTTCTGCTGCTACAGTTCCCTGATAGAGTCACCCTCCCGCTTATGCTCTTTATTTCTAATGAAACTGTTTATGAAGGTGAGCTAAAGTTCCTTTAAATCTTTGATCGACACTTTGGGAAGGCTACTAAACCACTCGATGGTATTTCCTTTGAATATCATAGAGAAGGCCTTGCATAGTAATATGTCATCCAAGTTCAAAGGTCATCAACATATTGCTGAAATTCTCTAGGTGGTACTATCGGTCACTTAATTTGTCGAACGAATCCATCTTGTGGGATCTAATTTTTTAAACTGCTTTTCCTCTAAGATTCCTTTGACGAATGGAGACTCATGTAGCACGTAAGCCACCATAGTCGACCTCACGAGGTCATTATTCCACCATTTTGAGCCCTTTGCCTTCATGAATGACATCATTGCTTGACAGGTCGTCCCGGCTAGAATGAGACATCCTCTTTTTCTTTTACTTTTTGCTCTTGCTCTTGCCAGTGCTTTAACTTCCATTGGTGCACCCCTTAGACTTACCTCTTCTAATAGAACCTTTTCATTGAAGCGCTCAAGGGTCATGTCAATCTTATCGAGACGATGTTTGGCTTCTTTGTCCTTTCTAATAACTGTCGTTGGATGACCTTAAGATATTCCTTCTTGATATCTTAAACCTGAGATTCTAAAATTTAATCATTTGAAGAGGTAGACAACATACCTAAATTAGGAGGATTATCCTCTTAGGCTTCCCCACTAGTGGTCCATTCAATTTTTTATTTGAAATTGGTTTTCTTTTTCCACCACTGTTGCATGGGATGTCTGATGACCTGCCGTATTGGTCCCAATTTCCCCTTTTCCACTGGGTGAGTTTTCAAGAATCTCTCTAACTTCAGCCTGGTTGTTTTTTGAAGTACTCATTGAATCTCTCATTTAATTCATGATCAAGTTAACACAAGGAAAAGTTTTCAACGAAAAAATTTGTTGATTTTGTGCCTAAATACTTTGCCAAAACATGATACGGGATTTTAATGATATTGTTTAGCTTCAAGCCAAACTCAGTTGGAGTGCGTACAGGATTGCAATCCGTCATTTGAAACTTATTCAAAACATCTTGCATATGCTTCTTTTGCTATATAAAATATTTTTAGCTGATTGTAATGCTTCTATGCCAAGAAAATAATGTATCATACCAAGATCAAGCTTTTCAAGCAAACAATGAGTAGTTTCTCCTTATGACACTATCATCTCCACTAAATATGATATTATCTACATACGAGCAAACAATGAGTAGTTTCTCCTTATCTCCAATCTTAAAAAAATAGGTGTGCTTATATGGACATTTGTGAAAGCGTTTTTTATAAAAAAAATAAGCCTCAATGTGACTATAGGAAGCTCGTGGAGCTTCTTTTACTCCATAAAGATCTTAGTTTAATCTATAAACTTTATTCTCGTTTAGAATCTTAATATGACCGAGAGGTTATCTACAAATATTTGTTGCTCCAAGTTTCCATGCAAAAATGCCGATTTGACATCTAACAGAAAATAGGCCAAGAATTATATGCTACTAATGGGATCACCAATCTGATTGTATCATATCTTACAACAAGAGGAAAAAATTCTTTATAGTCAATCCTATATTATTGCTTATATCCCTTAGCTGCCTAATTCGTCTTATACTTTTCAACTTCACAATTTTCTTTTACTTTTTTTTAAATCCACTTTACATAAATCGTTTTGTGCTTTTTTTTAAAGATCAATCAGCTCACAAACATCATTTTATTCAATATCATTAATTTCATCATCCATCGTCTTCCTTCCATGTTTTATCTTTGAGAACACTTTCAAGGTTCTAGGATCACAATATGGAAATAGAGCAAAGTGAGTGACTGGATCATCAATTTTAGTTACGTCATAGTATTCCATCCATGCATGATTTTTTCAAATATGAGTAATATATTGAACTACTACATCATTAGCTTCTTCAGCTTCATCATTAGCTTCTTCAGCTTCATCATTAGCTTTGTTGCCGTTGGCAAAATTTCAGCCGCTGTTAGAGTTGCTTCTGATGAATTTTCAAGCATAAAGGCTGTTGGAGTTGGTTTGCTTTCAGAATCGTTGTCAAAGAAAATAACTCGAATATTTTTCTTCCCATTCAAATCCCAAGTTTTTTCTTCATCAAAGACAACGCCTCGGCTTGTCACAATTTTTTTAGTTAACATATTAAACAATTTATAAGCTTTGGATGTTTCACTAACACCAAGAAAAACATATTTTTCTCATTTAACATCAAGTTTCTTCCTTTTCTCATATGGGATATGCGCATAATGAATACATATAAAAATTCTAAAATAATATAAAACATGTTTCCTTCGACTCTAAGCCTCATATGGTGTCATTTTGAAAAAAAATATGTAGGGCTTATATTCAAGATATGAATACTCCAATTTACTTCCTCAGGCCAAAAATATTTAAGAATTCTCCATGTTGCCAAAAATCTTCCCACCATATTAAGGATGGTTCTATTTTTCCTTTCTGATACATAATTTTGTTCTGGTGTATAAACAACTATTAACTCTCTTCGAATGCCAAGAATGTCACAAAAACATTAAATTCGGTTGAGAAATATTCTCCACCATGATCAATTCGAAAGATTTTAATGGTCTTTGTGTTTCATTTTTCACACGAGCCTTGAAGCTTTAAATGCACAAAGAGCTTCCGATTTTTTTTGTAAAACATAAAACCAAGTTTTTTGAGTATAATCATCACTGAAGGTAATTAAGTATCTTTTAACTCCGTTAGAAATGAGTTTTGTTTGCCAAAACTCATCATGCTCCCCATGACTTCCGTTAGGTAAATTAAGAACGATGTTGTTTGCCAACAACAACTTATTCACAAACTTGGGTTGGAATACTAATACGAGGAAGGCGTGTCATCATAATTTTATGTTAGACTGTCTTCAATCCACCAAAACTTAAGTGGTCATAACGAAATTGCCACAACCAAAAAGGATCTTTTAATTCATCGACCAGAAAAGTTTGCACACTTTTAATTTTTAATGGAAACAACCTGTTTGAACTCATTGATACAACAACAATAGCTCATCTACTAGGATCATAAATCTCACAAACAACTTTTTAAATAGTGATTATATAACCCTTTTTGAGCAATCAACCAAGACTTAACAAATTACTTTTCAAGTGAGGAACATAAAAAAATTGGAGAATTTTTTCCACAAAACCAGTATTGGTTCTTATCTTAATATTACGCTCTCCCATCACCTTTAAAGTGGAACAATTACCATAACTTACTGTATAATGTAAGCATTCATTTAAATAAGAAAAAAAATTACTTCCACACATGTGGTTACTGCAGTCTGTACCAACATGACAAACATCAGAATGAGTTTTCTTATTAGCTTCAACAATCGTGAACATAGTTTCTACTTCTTTATGTTCGGCAAAATTTGATTGTTCTTATTTTTATTTATCATTAGGTAGCTTAGTATAACATTCAGAACGATAATTACCAAATTTAGAACATTTAAAACACTCTACCATGGATTTTTCAAAATGATGCTCTCATCATCTTACTATACGTGAAAAATTATCAGTATTGGTTTTATAATACATGTTTCTATCTGTATTTCCCTAGAATCCCCTTCCTCCACCTCTACCTCTACCTCTTCCTCTAAATTTTGAGAAATTAGTATGGGTAGAAACCGCCAAAGCTTCCTCCTCTCAAGTTGAACTACGATTTATTGTCTATTCATGGACCATCAATGAAATTTGTAGTTCATCAAGAGAGAATGCATCTTTGATTTTTAATTCTTTAATTGAACACACGACATAATCAATTTTTGGTGTGAGGAAAATAGTATTTTTTACACAATGGTAAAATCTTCCATCTTCTCACCATGAAATTGCATTTTGTTGTTGATCTCCATAGTCCTGGGACATTAGGTGGTAACAGATTCTCAATCCTTCATTTGTAGAGTCTCAAAATCTCTTCTTAAAGCTCGAAGCTTTGCACGCTTCACCTTAGTGGAGCCTTGATATTTTTTCTACATGGAATCCCAAATATCTTTGGAAGTTTCTTAGCTAAGAATTGTTTCCAATGGTCATTGTGACCTTCAAATCGTGGAATGTATGCTTCTATAAAACTGTCGGAAGCCATCAATTTTACTTTGTTTATTTTTAAACTAGTTGTGATACCTCTCTTAGCTCGAAATTGAGAGAGAGAAAAAAAAAATTGTATGTGTTAATAAATTGATAAAAGACCGCTTTTAAATAAATTTTACACTGAATTTCTAAAATTTTGGTCTACCTCGATAAGAAGCTTTCAAATGAAAATTAATATTTATAAAAACTTAATTTAACCTATTAAATAATTTTGAATAGAAATAAAAATAAAACAAAATATTTAAACTTTAACAAATAAGACAAAAAGAACTTTCTAAAAAAAACCAATGTTAGTAGTAAAAGAATATAAAGGTTGTTATGAGTAGCGGACACGGCGAAAAAATATACTTACATAGTTAGAAAATTTAGTATCAATAAAATAACCTTGACAATAGAAAAATGTGTTCATATTATATACCTAAACAAAACTTTTGGATAATCTTTTTTAGTACATATAATTACACGGGAGATGGTGCACGATATTTTATGAATGGTTAATTGAGGTAAAAAGAAGAAGATAAAAATGAAGTTTGACACCCAAGAAAGCACGCAACGGAGAAAATCCTTTACTCCTACATAGTACTGTTTTTCGGTTAGAAAAATGCGGATCCGACATAAAAAAAACTAGTTAACAATAATTTTACAATTAGTTAGAGAGAATATAAAAACTTACATAGGCTATATGTTCATAAAAACACCCTGATAAAAAATTATACATCAACACTTTAACTTGAATGTTCGACGAGATTAAAAATTTAAATCTAAAGTTGATTCGATAAAATGTGTATTTAAGAGTAAAAGTGAAATTTTATGGGGTTTCTAGTAGTACGATATGATAAAGCAGAATAAAAAAAAATAAAAAAATTGTAAGGAAGTGTTTTTATGGGGGAGATATCATAAAAAGAATAATAGAAGTAGTTATTATAAGTAAGTGAAAAAAATATAAGGACTCAATATGTAATAAGTGGGAATTAAAGTGTGTGGGATCCGTTGTTGTACTCTAAAAGGACCACACCCGAGTTGATATGAGCTGTTGAATAATATAATATTACTTTCTCCCTCTACTTGGTTTATCTCTCACTTTCTCTCTCTAGAAAATACCCTAACAAAGAATTTGCTGCTGTTTGGACCCCCATATATTCGTGTAACACAAAATTACCCTTGAGCTATTTCTGAATTCATCAGTGGCGCCGTGTGTGGGAAACGAAGATTGTTAAACGACAATCGCTTTCTGGAAATTGTTCTTAATCCGAGCGGAATCGTGGAAGAGCAAAGGGATGATTTTGTCAACGAATGCGAGGAGAATCTTGCGGGGAACACTTATCGGAATGATATGGAATACGAGGCGCATGGAGGCCAGCGCGTCAGAGAAACCTTTGATGACTCAGATCTGTTGGCTCGAAAGAATGAGTTATTATTGGAGATTGAAAAATTGAGGGAAAAAAAAGAAACTGTTCAGGCAAATCTTCGTTCCGAGGTGAGAAGAGAGCGTGACAGTGGATAAGAAGAGCGTGAAACCGACTTTCGTACTAAAAACAGAGATGATAGATATAGAGGTCATGAACGACGTTCGTCGATGAGGAAAGGAACAGTTCACCAGAATCGTCTTAGAGGAGGAGTCACAGAAAGAAAAGATATGGTCGAAGGCATGGGGACCACAAGAGGGGAAGGAGTTTGGAGAGAAAATATCCGAGGGAAAAGAATTATCACGCTCATACTAATAAGCAAGGTTATGACCAAATGAATTTTCCCTCTGGAACCAACATGTCGACCATCGGAATTCGGAGTGGCAGCATTAGTATACTCTGCGATCCGAGGAAGGACTCTATTTTCCGAACCATGACAATTTGAGAGCTAATGTCTATAGGACGGGTCATAATTGGAGAGCTTCTCCTTTATCCTTGGAAATTCTAGCAGGCAACCTACCAAAACATTTTGATATTTCAAAGCTAGAAAAGTTTGACGGGACACAGGATCCTAACAATCACATCGAACAATTCAAGAATTTCATGATTAATTTCGATGACGGTGATAAATTGTTGTGCATAGCGTTTTGTCAGACTGTCAAAGGGGTAGCTTCCAAATGGTACAACAGGCTTCCGTAGGGCTCGATAAAGCTTTTCGACATATTCTGGAATATCTTCAGAAAACACTTTGTGGGGAGCAAGAAGTTTCGAGCTAATGGAGACACGATAATCTATTGCAGGAAAAACGTTGGGGAAAGCTTGAAGAATTACACCAATGGATTCGTTAAAACAAAAACCAACATGGAGTATTGTAAAGATTCCGTGGCACTTGTGGCGTTCAGGATAGGGCTTCTCCCCAGACTCTTAAAGGATACGGTAGCAGAAAGTCAGGGAATGACTTTTGGGGCATTATTGGATCAAGTTGAGAAAAGAATTTTACTGGAGGAGACTCAGGCATCTGAGAAAGGATCAAGCGATCAGCTGGAGCAGAACCAATTTCAAAGGACTGAGTCTGGTAACCAAGGGCCACGTACTAGTGTTGTAGCCAAGGTTGCGGGTCAGTATCCGCCGAGGCTAAGAACAAACCAGCAAAACTATTGTCACCAGCAAAACTATAACCACGGAACGAGGCCAATTTCAAACAAATGGATTCATCCGCACTATTTTGCGGAGTTGACGGAAAAATTGGCTACACTATTTGATAGGGAAAGATCAATGGTGCAGTTCAGAAAACCTTTTCCAATTCAAACTCCGAGGGAAAGCAGAAGTGCTATCAGGTTCTGTAAGTACCATGAGGACATTGGACATGACACTAAGGAATGCATTGCTTTGAAAAAAGAAGTGCAACCTTTGATTGAAAATGGAATGTTGTTAGAATTCGTGAAAAAACACACCGAAAAAAATGTTGCAGTAAAGGTTGTCCCAAAAAATGCTGACATAGCAATGGTGATTTCTGAAGAGGTTGACGTTTTTGATATTGAAGAAGATTATCTGGATCCTAAGGAAGGGAGAAATAACGTGAACATGGTGGAGGATATTATTCCGAAGGGGAAAGTAATTGACCTATGTGCTTTTTTTCGAATCGCTAGCTATCTTCGGAGGAGATACTATCGCAGGGTATTCTAATAGTTCGCAGAAAATACATATGGTGAACCTTACCACACAGATTAAAGCAGGGGTTTCAACGCAGATGCATCGTTTGCCCTCCCCCATCATATGCTTTGACGATGATGATATGAGGAATATAGCGGGCCCACATGAAGATGCGGTGGTTATTTCTGCGGGTATAACCGGAGACCAAGTTCAGAAGATACTTATTGACACGGGAAGTTCTGCGAATATTTTATTTATGAGTACCTACATGAGAATTTCTAACCCGCCTGTTATACGACGATCCGACAGAACTATAGTAGGCTTTACAGGAGCAACCGCAGTAGTCGTTGGAGTGTTTCAGTGTGTGGTGGAGTTAGGTCGTGTGTCGTTTAAAAAGGAAGTTGAAGTGTCGTTCATAGTTGTAGACGCACCAACGTCGTACAATACAATTCTGGGTCGCTTTTGGCTGTCCAGGATGCATGGTTTTATCTCAACGGTACACAAGTGTCTGAAATATGTGGTAAGGGAACAATATAGGGACAAATCAGTAGCAGCCATAAGAGGGCTCGAGAATGTCATCAGATAGTTCTATCCTCGAAAGGAGTTCGGGGAGAAGTATCAGAGAAGGCATAACAATTAAAGGGGACCTCCTCGGAAATTACTCCTTGTGATGATCCGTAGGAGGCCCCCAGATTTCTGGTTCCAGATGAAGATCACAACGAGCATAAATTTGAATGAGGAAATTGTTTGAAGATTGGAGTAAAGCTTTCTTTTGAGTTCAGAGAAAAATTGATTGCGTTTTCGTCAACGAAGTTAAATATTTTTGTTTCGTGTGCACAGGATGTCACGAGAGTTCCGTCAGAGATAATATGTCATAAACTCGCAGTACGACATGATGTTCGACCGATTGTACATAAAAGAAGACTAGTTTCTCTAGAAAAGTCTGCAGCTATTTTCTCAGAGGTGGAACGGTTATTAAACATGTGCCACATTCGAGAGTCGCAGTACCCTGTGTGGGCCTCGAATCCAGTTTTGGTTAGGAAAAAGAATAGAAAGTGGAGGATGTACGTGGATTTCACGGACCTGAACAGAGCTTGTCCCAAGGATCCTTTTTTGGTACCCCGAATTGATCAGTTAGTGGACACTACTTCGGGTAATCGGTTATTATCTTTCATGGATGCTTATTCAGGATATAATCAAATCAGGTTGGATGCAAAAGATGAGGAAAGCACATCGTTTATCACCGAGAGACGATTATACTGTTATAAGGTCATGCCATTTGGCCTGAAAAAATGCGGGGGCGACTTATCAGCGCTTGGTCAACAAAACCTTTGAGGAGCAAATTGGTCGGAATGTAGAAGCTTACATCGATGATATGTTGGTAAAGAGTTTGCAGGATGAAGATCATTTCTCTGACTTGGAAAAAACTTTTAATAATATAAGTAAAGTCAATTTGAAATTGAATCCAAAAAAAGTGCATTTTTGGAGTGCGATCGGGGAAGTTCCTCGGCTACATGATAAGTGAGAGGGGCATCGAAGCTGATCCAGAACAGATAAAGGCTTTGACAACTATGACGCCACCTCAGAATATTAAGGAAGTCCAGATTCTTACAAGAAGATTGGCAGCATTAAATAGGTTTATTTCTCATTCATCGGATAAGTGTGCACCTTTCTTTAAAGTATTAAGAAATGACAGACATTTTAGTTGGACAGAGGAATGTTCAGCCGCTTTTCGCCAGATTCAAGAATATTTGATGTCCCCGAGATACTTTCCAAGCCTTTGGCGGGGGAGAAGTTGATTGTCTATGTGTCGGTATCAGATTGTGCAGTCAGTGTCGTTTTACTCCGGGAAGAGGTCGATCTGTTAAAACCAATTTATTACGTTAGTAATAGTTTGCTGTATGCTGAGAAGCGTTATCTTAAGTTGAAAAAGTTACCTTTGGCCTTGTTAACAACTTCTCGGAAAATGAGACCATACTTCAAAGCCCACCCTATCATGGTTCGAACATCGTTCCCTTTAAAAGGTTTGTTACAGAGGCCAGACATATCTGGGAGGATGACGAAATCGTCAGTTGAACTGGGAGGTTTCGACATAACATTCGAGCCTCGGGCGACCATAAAAGCTCAGGTTTTGGCCGATTTCTTGGTCGAATTCCACTCAGAAAGGGACGGCGTGTAGACTGTTAACCAATCAGATAAGACAGAATGGTTGGTTCGAACGGATGGAGGGTCAAATATTTCTGGAAGTGGTGCAGGAGTTCAATTAATTTCCCCGGAGGGGCTAGCCATGTTTCAGGCTATTCACTTTGGTTTTAAGGCAACCAATAATGAGGCAGAGTATAAGGCGACATTGGTAGGGTTAAGATTGGCTCAAATATGTGGAGCCAGAAAGGTTAAATTGATCAGTGATTCACTTGGTGATAAATCAAGCTTTGGGAAAGTCAGAAGCGAGAAAAGATAAGTTAGTCAAGTATTTGAAAGTGTTGAAGGACTTGACCTCTGAATTTGATGAGGTTCAGTATGAGCATGTTCGAAGGGAGGAAAATGTCATCCCTGATTCATTAGAAGCACCTTTGCGATCGGAAGGTCATCCATGGGTCCTAATTCAGGACTGTCCTTCGATTACAAGCAGTACTGAGCATTCAATGAATGTGGAGGAAGTAAACAATGTGATCACAAATGATTGGAGGTCAGAAATTGTGGACTTCCTGGAAAATGATAGCTTACCAACAGAAACGTCTGAGGCTAGGAATATCAAGTTTAATTCTCATGGATACATTATTTTAGGAGGAGTCTTGTATAAGAAATCCCTGAGTAGACCGTTACTTAGATGTTTGGCTAAGGACGAGTCGCAGTTTGTCCTATCAAAACTGCATGACGGGGAAGGATCGGCCCATTGTGGATATAAAGCATTAATTGGACGAGTATTTTTGGCTGGTTATTATTGGCCGACCATCTCTTCTGATGCGAAATATTTGGTAAGGCGGTGTGATACATGTCAAAGATATGCCAACATCATACACAAGTCGGGGGGTGCTCCTAGAGAGTTTTTCAGAAGTAGTGCCGTTCGATAGGTGGGGCATTGACTTAGTTGGGCCCCTACCAATGACATATGGTGGGAGAAAAACGATAATTGTAGCAGTTGATTATTTTTCCAAGTGGGTGGAAGCTGAAACTTTAGCACAAACAAAAGCAAAAGATGTTATTAAATTCATCCTCTCGAATATTTGTTGTCGCTTTGGGGTGCCGATAAAGATTACAACAGGTAATAGGCCTCAATTTGATAACAAGCAGTTTAAAAGCTTTTGTCTTTTTAGGGGCATATAACAATGTTTTTCTTCTCCGTTGCATCCCCAAGCTAATGGTCAGGTGGAAGTGTCCAATCGAACGATTTTGGATGGATTGAAGAAGAATTTGGAAGGTAAGGATGAGAAATGGCCTGATTATTTACAAGAAGTATTGTGGGCTTATAGAACAACGCCTCGAACTTCCATTGCCACATCTCCATTTGCCTTGGTGTACGGTATGGATGCGGTTGTCCCCTCGAAAATTGTTTTCCCATCATACCGTGTGGCAACTTATGCAGAAGATTTGAACGATCAAAGCAGAACCCTAGAATTAAACTTGGTGGAAGAAAAGTGACGAAGAGCGCAGTTAAAGTCTTTGCATTATCAAACATTGATGAGGAGTAGGTATGCTTCAAAAGTAAAGCAAAGAGATTTCAAGGTGTGGGACAAAGTGTTACGAAACGTGTTTCAGCACACGAAGGAGAAAAGTCTTGGAAAGTTGGGGCCAAATTGGGAGGGCCCTTATGAAGTAACAAAGAAAGTAAAACGGGGAACGTATAGATTAAATGTCAGGGAAGGGTGATATCTTAAGCATCCGTGGAATATAGAACATTTAAAATTGTATATGGAATGAGGAAGAATTTGGCATGTCACAATTATTTTTTCATGTGTATTTTCAGGTTTACAAAAATAGCAAAGGCATACTCTTTCCTACCCTGTTAGGCATAGGAAGGTTTTAACGAGGTGTCATCATGAGGTGATCAATACAATTGAACTTTTGCCTCGATTTATTTTTTCTGAGATATAAGTTGTGGTTGAGCTGTTAGGATCAATAATTATGACATTTTATAAGTCTGCCTTAGAGTAACTTACAATGATTATTATGACCAAGTAAAATTGGCATGAGGCAATTATTTAATTTAACGCAAGTTGACATACAATGATTTTTTCTTATCAAAATGTGAAGTCAAAAGGTTATAAAATTGGCATTCCAAAAAGTGTCGTACTAGAAACGTCGAGGAAGATGTTCTTCGGACATGTAGAAACTATTACAAAAATTGTCTCACCAGGACTTACACAAAAATTGTACAAACATGTTGAAATTGTTATTACAAGTTTATCTACTCAGAATTTTCCGGGGAGTCGCTCTCCTCGGATTCTGATGACTTACTATCACTAACAACAATGTTAGGAGGGCGAATTTCGGGGGAGACCAGCTTCCAAAAACTACCCAAGTCATACTCAGAGTATTCTGCATGAATCTGGGTGATCAACCCTGCTCGGGTAGTGGCGTCTTGAGCGTTGAGTTTGTCCACACATTTGGCCGCGTAGGCATTCACTGTTGTTTATTTTTCAGCTTCAACTTGTTTAGGAAAATCTTCAATTCTCTTTAGTAAGGTTTTCCTTTCGTCCATAATAACCTCCTAATCAGCAAGACAATCCTTAAATCCCTTACATGCAATTTGGTGAGCTTTCTTGAATTCTGTCAGAAGTTGCTCTTGAGTCCCCGTCTTCTTTTAGTAGAGATCCTTCTCTTCCTGTCAGAATTTTTCGAGGATAAGGACGTAATTTTCAGAGGCAGACAATATTTCAAAAATGGCATCCGCCTGACTCTCTAAAATGGAGTGTTGTTTCTTTGCCTCTTCAGGTTAAGCGGAAGCAAGGGAAGCCTTGAACTTGTAATGGTTTTTCCGGTCTTCCAGATGTTGCATTTTTCATCCCATGTTGACAGAAGCATGCAGTAGGTTGCGAACACTTAGCGAAAAATCATCATTCTGAGGAATCTCGAAGGAGCTCGTAGGAGAGCCTATTGCTGTGGGGTCAAAATATGAAGACTCACCAGTTAGAATATTGGGGTCAACATTTTGAGGAGGATCACTTCGGGGAATTGGGAGCAATGTTAATATGGGAGAATTGTCAGCTGGAGAGGGATTTGAAGTTTCGGTAAGAGGAGAATTGGGTGTTTGGCCCGAATTTTCCCTAACCTCATTTTCAGGGCAAGTTGCCACAATTTGGGTCCCAGTACCCTTGGATATTTCCTGAACATCATCTTCAACCTTGGTGTCCACGGATATTTCTTGGATCGATTCCAAAACGTCCTTCCTCTTGGTTGCCTTTGTCTTGGCATCTTTTTCTTGATGGGACATACCGATTTGTTTGGAGGGTAAATGGTGATGGGTGTTTCAATATTTTCTGACGCGGCTGGCTCCTGGTTAACAGCTAATCCTTCAGGGTCTGACTGAAGGTTTTTTCTGCACACTTCCTCTTCAGATTCATCAAGATGACTTTTGGCACGAGAACACTTCGGAAGATAAATGACTATATCCTTCTTTTCTACTCAGTCAAAGATTTCTTGTTGAGAGGGAGTAGTCATTAACTATTTTACTGTCAGTTGGTCAAGAGGGTTCAGCCTCTAGAGTCGACTTTTGGCCAGGTTATTATTCATAAAGCAGAGTCAGAATTTGTTTTCCCAATTTTCTTTGGCCCACTCGCTGAGTTTGGTGAAGACGGTGGTGACACTTTCTACATAGTCAGCGTATGGTTTTGAAATTACGGTCATAACTACAAAAGAAAGATAAGTGGATTTCGAGGAGTTAGGTTCGTACATCATTATCAGAGGAAGAATAAAAGAAGAAGTTAACAGATTTACATTTGTTGGTCCATAAGAGAGACAGTTTGTGTGGATTCGAAGGGGTTGATTCAGTTCATGTTTCCCAATGGCCAGAAAAGTAGATAAATTGTTGCCTCCACTTCTTGTCAGCTTCGAGCAAGTCTTTCAATATTTTTTGTCCTCGCCCAAAAGTTAGTGAGTAAAATGGAAAAAAGGATTCTTTGCCAGATCAAATAATCCGATGAGCTCTTCTAAGGAAAAATCGTTGCCAGAAATCCTTAAAGCCATGATACATGCTATGCGTGTGAACCACATGTTTGAACCATCTTGTGAAGGGCAGAGGTCGATTTTGGCAAAGTATTCGATAAAGAATGGATCTAAGGGATACCTTAACCCCCAGTTCATGATTTTTGTATAAACAACTAACTCATCATCCCTAACTGATAAATGAGTCTCACCTTTAGAGAGGAATCTAATGTTGATGTAAGAGGGGATGCATCATCGGGTCCTCAGCATGGTCTCTTCCGAAGGCGAAAAGTATTTATAGGAGATATTGTGAAGTGCAACAATGTGTTTGTTTTCGATTCCTCGAATGTTGTTGCCCACAATGGCATCAAGTTACAAGGGAAGGGCGATTTCACCCTTGGATTTTGGGGCAATCTGATTAGCCTGTTCTTCGGATATTGATAGGGGAACTGTGGACACTTGAGTAGAAGAGGCCAAGTGAAGGCCACTGGATCCGCTCTGCTCTGCAACAGAAATTGGTAGAGTGACTGCCTCAGGATTATCTGAGGCAATGTTTTCCCCTTATCGACCAATGATTTATTTCGTATTGCTTGCAGATCCCCTTCGGTAATATTGGTTATTGAGGGAGATAAGCGAGGAGTCTCACTTCCTGTTATCAAAGGGGTGGTTGGAAGTCCTGACCCCTAAGTGTCGATTTTCAGAGTAGGATTGTCAACTGATAAAGCCAAATTCGGATTCGGGATTTCTGAGGGAGTTTATTTGGCACGCTTGCGTTCTTGAGAATGCCTTTTATCCTTGTGATGCATTTTCCTCTTACCAGAAGAATACTTTTGGTGTCTTTCTTTACCCATGGATTCGAGGGTGCTGAGATCAGAATTTTGGTTTTGGTGAGAAATTTCGAGGGGTATGATAGCACGCGAATTTTCCGATGGAGGCCAGGAACCGTAGAAAGTGGTGAGAGAAGGTTAGGGCTGAGGTTCAACGTATTCACCAGCAGCAACTTTTTCTTGGATTTTTTACTGATTAATAGCCACTTTGGAATCCGACGAGGTTTATAAGCCAGTTTTCTTTCTCTAGAAATTTTAGAACGAAAAGTTTGGAGTGTAAATGAAGAAGGTGAGTATTTATAGAAGTAAATGGGAATTTAGAGTGAGACAGGCATGGGGACATTTTCCTTTGTTTGCCTAGGGGAATTATGGGTAGCATAGGCACAATTATATTGATTCAAGAAATGAGGGAGAAGGTGAAAAGGCAATCTAATGATGAAAAGTGTTGGGAAGCCTGATAAGATCTCTAAAACGATTTGGTGACAAGGAATTAAGACTAATGACGTCATAAAAAAGGCGGGAGATTGTTAGTTGGGATATGCGAGTTGATGCTGAAAAATTTGACGGGTCCAATCCTTGCAATTCATTAGCCAAGCCGGGAAGGCTATATCATATTGAGACGCTTAATTTCGAAGAGGACATTTTTAAGAAGTTGGGATATCCATGTAATTATTTCCGATGAGAGTTATGGTTTAAGCTTTGCTAAGATATTGCAAGGATTGAGGAGGGGGCTACTAATCAGTGTTACCCAGAAGAATACGAATCATTTTTCAGCTAAAGGAAATTCGAAGAGTCATTTGTATTCGAAGAGGTATTATTCGAGGACATTTAAAGAATAAAAGAAATTCGAAGAGGTGCTTTTTCGAAGAGAATTGAAATGAATAAGGTGAAGTTCGAAGATGTCATCACAGTCCTAGTAAAAATATTTTTATTAAGACTGGGGGGCTACTGATGAGGGAGAATAAAAGACGTATGGAAAAATTGTAAGGAAGTGTTTTATGGGGGAGATATTATAAAAAGAATAATAGAAGTAGTTATTATAAGTAAGTGGAAATATAAGGACTGCATATGTAATAAATGGGAATTAAAGTGTGTGGGGCCCGTTGTTTTACTATAAAAGGACCACACCCGAGTTGATATAAGCTATTGAATAATATAATATTACTTTCTCTCTCTACTTGGTTTAGCTCTCACTTTCTCTCTCTAGAAAGATAACCTAACAAAAAATTTGCTGCTGTTTGGACCCCTAAATATTCGCGTAACACAAAATTACCCTTGAGCTATTTCTTAATTCATCACTATAGACAAAATCTAATAAGCCCCTAACCACCTCAGAACATCAACGAAGAGCAAGAACTTGTTAAAATTTCTATCCAAAGTTTGGAATAAATAATTAAAGTGGTTTACATACATGAAATAATATTTGACTTAAAAAACTATGTGGTAAGCATAGTCTTGGGGATGAAAGAGAATAATTTTTAATGATTACACGAGCCGAAGCTACTTCGATGCTAAAACAAAACCACAAAATATAACAAACTAGTTTTAGTATTGGTAATGGGTAGTACAATCATCCTTCTTATTAAAAACATATACTGAAAAATTCAAAGTAGTTTTGGTATAGCTAAAAGGCTAATTGTTTTTTATAATTTTGTGTCACAATTTCTATCTGGCTTCTGCTCATAATATATATTTATAATCGTTTTGTTTCACAGTTGTTATCTAGCCTAGACTCACAATATACATTTATGGTCGTACGATCTAGTTGATAATAATTTTTTTACATGGTAGACCTTCAAACAACTCTCGTAATTCTAAAAGCAGACTCGAGGAACTCTCAAGTGTACAAAACATTATAGATAATCGAACCTCATCTCTACTTATCTCAACAACACCAAAAGTAATATGAAACAACAAATCAACTATCATTATCGTGACACCAGACTAAGGTCATGTAATTACAAGGGACGCGGAACCTACGACACCTACAAGGCAGGTGAGGCAGACAGATTAGCGATAGAATTTATGAAGACAAGCGATCACCCGAAGAATGCAGCGAATTGACAGTTTCGGAGCTCCCGGTGTCTGATTTTGACCCACTACACCTTATTTCGAAGGGAACGACGCCACAATTACAAATCACGAGCAATTCTCGTGACATACGTTGTTTTTTGTGCATTCAGAGTCATTTACTATCTTATTTCGAGTTTTTATTACTTTAGGGCATTTTTGGTATTTTCGTATTAGGGTTTTCATTCGAACTCTTATTTAAACAGACTTTGTTTACAATGTAATGAATTTGAATTTTGATAATGAAAATTAGGGTTTCCCCTATATTGGCTTCTCTGCGTTTACTCTGTATCATATTGATATCAGACACATGAAGTCCTGCGAGATGATGCGAGGAAGACCCAGAGGTCGCAGCGGTGTTGCTGTGGAAAGAGATGCGAGTGATGTCAAAGATCGCGAAAATGCTGACCTGCACCGTGAGGTCGAGTATGTTGCCCGTCAGATGGCTGAACTTACTGCTAGGCAACCCGGTGGAGGCTGAAGGTCCCGATAACCCTTTTGGAGAAAGGCCAGAACGGAATGCTTATCAGGACCGCTGTTGGGAGCTTGGATTTAAGGTCAACATTCCTGACTTTGATGGTGGCCTTCGGGCGGAGGAATTTGTTGATTGGTTATCCCAGGTTGAGGGGGTATTGGACTTCAAGGAAGTTCCTGAGGAGAGACGGGTAGCTTTGGTTACCATCCACCTGCGCGGCAGGGCACAAGCTTGGTGGCAGCAGGTGAAAAAGATTCGTGCGCGTGAAGGGAAGGAGCAAGTACGTAGTTGGGAGAAGTTCAAGAAGAAAGTCCGCAAGGAATTCTTGCCTTACAATATCGAGGGAGAATTGTTCCAGTGTTTCCAGAATTTTCGTCAGGGGCTATGATCTGTGGACGAGTATACGAAGGAGTTCTTTCAGTTGCTTGTTGGTACAGATATGAACGAGTCAACACATCAGCGGGTATCCCGCTATATTGGGGGGTTGCGCCCTCCACTCCAGGATGTGTTGAACATGTTCGACCCATTGTCTGTTTCGGAAGCCCATCGGCGTGCCCTCCAGATAGAAAAACAGTTGGCTCGATGGGCACATATTGGCATACGAACTGGTGCTCCTACAGGGACCTCAGCGCCCCCACCAGTTCCAAGTCCAACCGTTCCCATTGGTGCGACCAGCCATTCTGCTGGTAAGTTACGTTGCTTTGGGTGTGGTGAGTTAGAGCATCTTCAGGTAGAATGTCCGAATGCTGCGGGTACTAGGGGTCTTTTCTCTCACGAGGCGTTTGAACCAGCCCCCATTGTGCATGATGGTCTCCCGAAGTTTGATACATATGATGATGATGTGACTGAGGTCGCAGAGGAGGTTGTGACTGGTGATGTTGGCAAAGCCCGCGTCGACCTTTTATCTAATAAATGCATCCCTTCCAGAAGTCTTCTGATGGTACGACGCACTTTTCTTTCCCCTCATGTTCCTGATCAGAGTGACTGGCTGCGGAATAATGTGTTTCACTCCACTTGTACGATTGGCGGTAAGGTTTGCACCTTCATTATTGATGCTGGTAGCTGTGAGAATGTAATTTCTGAGGCAGCGGTTTCAAAGCTCGGGCTGAAATCAGAGTCGCACCCCAAACCATACAAGTTGGCTTGGCTTACTAAAGGCACTAGTATTACTGTGACTCAACGTGTGGTTGTATTATTTTCTGTAGGGAGACATAACGGGATGAGGTGTTTTGTGATATAGTGCCTATGGACGCTTGTCACTTATTTCTTGGCTACCCTTGGCAGTATGATTTGTCTGTTGTGCATGACGGTCGTTCGAATACTTATTCATTCTTTTTTCGGGGTAAGAAGATTGTTCTAGTGCCGCCAAAGCCTCGATCCCTCAGCATTGGCTCTGGTCCTTCCACAACGACTTTGCTGTCCCGTGCTCCTTTTCAGGCGGCCATGGAAGAAGCTGGTGTGGTTTTTTTGTTGTTTTGTGATCCTGTTGTGACTGATGTGTTTGCAGATGTGTTTTCTGTTGCTAGCCCTGCAGTTCAGTCTCTTTTTCAGGAGTTTGCAAATGTGTTTCCTGAGAATTTGCCCTCCGAGTTACCTCCACTGAGGGATATTCAACATCAAATCGACCTGGTTTCACGGTGCTGCTCTCCCAAATCGTCCCCACTATCACATGAGCCTGAAGGAGCATGAGGAATTACGTCGACAGGCGGAGGATTTGTTGGAAAAGGGACATACTCGAGAAAGTCTCAGTCCATGTGTCGTTCCGGCGTTGCTGACACCGAAGAAAGATGGTTCCTGGCGTATGTGTGTGGACAGCCGAGCTATTAACAAGATCACTGTTCGTTACAGGTTTCCTATACCTCTGGATGATCTTTTAGACCAGTTGGGTGGTGCTTCTGTGTTCAGCAAGCTTTATTTGAAGAGCGGATACCATCATCGCCGTCCTGTACAGTTCGAAGTTGGTGACTATGGAGAGGATCAACCTGAATGCTTATCGGCTGCGTTTGCCTAGCCATGTATGTACGTCTGATGTCTTTAATGTTAAACATTTGATTCCTCATGCAGGTGAATCTTCTGACGAGGAGACTGGTTCTGATTTGAGGGCGAATCTTCTCTACCCCGGAGGGGATGATGCATAAAGATTAGCGATAGAATTTATGAAGACAAGCGATCACCCGAAGAATGCAGCGAATTGACAGTTTCGGAGCTCGTGGTGTCCGATTTTGACCCACATCACCTTCTTTCGAAGGGAACGACACCAAGATTACAAATGACGAGCTATGCTCGTGACATATGTCATCTTTTGGGCATGCAGAGTCATTTACTATCTTATTTCGAGTTTTTATTACTGTAGGGAATTTTTGGTATTTTCGTATTAGGGTTTTCATTCGAACTCTTATTTAAATAGACTTTGTTTACAATGTAATGGATTTGAATTTTGATAAATAAAATTAGGGTTTCCCCTATATTGGCTTCTCTGCGTTTACTATATATCAGCAGGGGAGGCAGACATAGTCGAGAGAGGCCAACCCACGGGCGTTGTTACAAGTATGACCATACTGCCCCTATGTTTCCAAGAGTTAGAGTTTGAAGAAAAGAAGAAAGATTTATATTTGGTAATTTGTAATTTCTTTTCATACTTTGTTCAGTGTACATAGGGTAGTATTTATAGAGATTTAGAGGGTGTAACAACCTTGAGAATATTCCCATGTGAGGTTTGTTACACCTTGTTACAGAGTGTTTGGCTACAAGCCAATTGTAATACTTACACTGACTTTAATTAATAGAACTGGGCTTTACTTGTTGTAGACAGACCCATGCTCACATAAGACCAAGACCCTCTTGGAGGCCCAAGTCTGGTCCATGACTAAACCCGGCCTAATGCACCAAATAGGGTTTAGTCATGCATCAGACAACATATCGAGTCTGTCTCTCTTCTCTGCCTCTGTCACCTCCTTCTCCTCTCTCTTCGTTTCTGTTCTCTTCTTCTTCTTCTCTTCTCGTGTGACAAGAGTGTGCTTGAGACCAGCACTTCCTTCAACACCAAGTTGGAAAATTCTATGCCACATAGACAACCATACCAAGTTGGGTAACAACCACACCAAGTTGAGACCCGGTCGGCCATTTAACAAAATTGGGATGTGGTTGGCTATTTGACTAACTTGAACATCGTTAGGCTATTTGGTCGAGTAATAATTAGGTTGGACAACACTGGATCATATGACCAAGTTGGAAAGCACTAGGGACAATACTAGACCATTCTTCTTTAAATTGACCATATGAAGATCAAGTTTTTAACCTTATTTTGGGTTTTCTCCGTGCGCCGTTTAGATGATATTTCATGTCGTTATCATGAACTTCTTCCACTCATTTTCTTGCTAGCAAGTAATTATCATGTTGCGGTCTTGATATCTTAAATTTCTATGTTTTGGTAACCATTAATCTCCAAGTTGATTTCGTACTAAGTTTTGGTGTTACTAAGAGAAAGACTATTGAGTGAGATTTCTTTAATTTTTTGTATATTTATGCATATTGAGATGACTTGAATCTGAACTAATGTCGAGCTGCGGCCCAGTCGATGTTGAGCTGCGGCCTATTCGATGCTGATTCCAAACTGAGGCTGGGCTGGTGTCGTGTTGAGGACGAGGGAGGTCAAGTTGATGTCGTGCTCAGGTCAAGTGAGGTTGAGCTAAGATTGAGCAAAGTCATGTTCGGACCTTTTTTTTTCTAGATGAATTTTGAGATATTTGTATTCACCTTCCGTAAACTGAGAGATTTCAAGTGCTCTATATTTGACATATTTGCCTTGGATTATATTTGATATGTTTAGTAAATCATAGAAACTAAAGACTTTGTGATATCCATAGAATTAATCCTCTGCATATTTTTTGATGGTTTGAATAACATCAATATTGATTTTATGTGTGTTGATTAGAGTGATCGATCCCAAATTAGTTATAAGTTTTTTCTCACAGGTTGGTTTAGTTTTGTACAAGCTTTCCCCTGCTCTATCAATTTACCAATTTACATATTGATCAAATTATCGATCTATCTTATGCCTCATTGTTGGCCAGACATGGAGTTAAACTGAAATACCATTTGAATTTTTTATTCGAAAGAAAAGAAATGAAATCTCTTTGGCAAGTCCGATTTTTATCCATCCATAGACCAACGTTCGGACCAACGTTCGGACCTACTAGACTTGGGTTTGTTCTATTAGGTTTTGTCACAAAAGTGTGAGGCATGTCTTTTGGCTTCCTCATATTATTTAGATTTTTTTGGCTACGAGATACTACAAGTATTGATAATATATTGATGACACCACTATTTAGATAAAATTGGGTATTCAATACTACAAACTTCGTTATTTAGGATATCACCCATATTTTGGTTCGTACGAGACCCTCAAACAAAATTATTCCAACATATATAATGGCTTGGCCATTGAATCCTACTAGCAGATGAAATTTTGGAGGAAGAATGGTCTTCGACGAGAGTTGTTCATCGAATAATTGAACAATACATTTACAAATTTACACATGTTCACCATGATCCGTCATGCATCATAACTTGTAGTTCTAGAGATTTTCAATTCGTATGGAGGTGTCTTTTAGATTTTCAATACCATTTGTCACTCGAATCGATAACATGTGGAATAACTATTCTAGCCCTCCTTAGCCTAGTGGTTGGTGGTTGTGGTTGACATATGGGCCCACCTCCATGTTGGAAGACACTTGGCCATGATGACCAAGTAAGGGTGGAGAGTCGGTTGACGCCCCCACATTGCGATACACTTGTCCATGATGACTAGGTGGTGTTTCAAACATTCAAGTTCCCTGAAATAAGTATTATTTTGGCCATGATGACCAAGCTCTGTCACACTTTGCTATTTGGTCGAGCCATGGTCATTTTGGGCGCCATTCGGCCATTTGGACAAGCCATGCACTAGCCCATTGTGGTCAATCGGGTTGTGAAATGGTACCCGACTCCTTTTGGGAAGGTTTTGGTCATAATGGCCAGGTAGAGTCAGACATTAAGAAATGTCCCATTATCAAGATAAATGTGGCCATAATTACCTAATAGAGTTGCATGCAACCCCTTTTCAAGATATGTTTGGTCATAATTTTCATGTTGGGTCACAGATTGGTACGCGACCCCTTTTCTAAGAGGGACTTGGACATAATGGCCAAGTGATATCGCGCACTTGTTTGGAAGACCTTGGACATAATTTCCATGCATAGTCCAACATTTGTTCGTGATCCCTTATGGGAGGAACTTGGCCATAATTTACATGCAGAGTCCAACATTGGTTCGTGATCCCTTATGGGAAAGAACTTGGCCATAATGGCCAATCCAGACAACACTTGGCCATTTGGTCACCTTTTGGCCTAGGTTGGCAGCACTTGGTCATTCGGCCGAACCATGGCTAAAGTAGGAAACACTTAGGCATTATGGGCAAGCGGGTTTGCGCACTAGCATAAGGATATTTGGTCGGGAGATGTTTTTTAATAATAGCCAAGCGGGATCATGCATTTGCACTCAACCCGGGAAGAACTTGGTTATAAAGGAAAGACGGAAAACACTTACTCATTTGGGTTAGCCATGGACAGGGTTTACACCACTTGACTATTACGGGATAGACTCGTCAATGATATGCATGCGACCCCTAATTTGGAGCAGCTTGGCCAGTATCGCATATTAGCATGATATTAAAGTTGATCCCTTCAGATATTATCAAGAGTAAAAAGTTGATACTTGGTCTAAAAGTATCAGATATTTTTCCAGTAACACATTTCGATATCTGTCTGTCAGGGATAAACTGTGATAAAAAAGGAAATCACATGTAGTTCATTCGAATAAAAAAAAGAGACTCCTTAACTAAAAGATGAAATTTTCGTGGAGGTTAATAGTCATGATTTAGCAACGACTGTTAATTTAGAAATACACATATTTAAAGACACCGCACATCCAACTCTAACTGGAAACTTCAAATAAGAAAATGAAGGCGAGGAAAAAGAAAGCGAATGAATTTGTTACACTTCCTACTAAATTGGCTTATAATATTATTGAGAATTTCGAAAAACTACTCCTAGAGTACGCCATTTCACATAGAAAAGTTATATATATATATATATATATATATATATATATATATATATATATATATATTCCAGAATCCAATGCACCTAGACTTCAAACAATAATGGGGTATTCATAAGTCCATCTCCATTCGCCTATCCACCATTGGAGAAACTTCTTTATCTTACAGTGCAGATGAATTAATTATCTATCCAATAATTTTAAATTTAGATATTTGATTCCCACTGGACCCTATTATCGGTCAATTATTCTAATAGATCAAGTTGTGTCTGAACCAGGCCAGCCCCAACTTACGGTTCACACTGCTTTCCTGTATTATGACCTCGAGGTTTTTGAAAATTAAACTTTTGATTGAGAAATATACAGAAAAACAGTTGTGTTAAAAAAATTGATGCATTTGTTTTTTACTTTATTATTCTTGGGAATACTTTGAAAATAGTCGATGACCTCTTTAAAATTGAAAAAATGTGGAAGAATAAATTTTTTTTATAAGTGGGTGCTGGAAAAAAGGGAAGGAGATCTCTATTGATAATCCTCAAAATATATCTTTGAAATGGAAGAGCGCAAGTAAGCTTCACTTCCTATTATTGTGTTCATAGTTTTCATTAGAGTCAAGTTATTTTTAATAGAACCTACAAACCCCTTCCAAAAACACCTTACTACTGTTGATGAGATATTTTTAAAGCTAAGTGAATGGGCTAAAATTCATGGTCAAAACAATTTCACAAATACTCCAAACCGCTAAACATTGTGAGAAGAAATATGTGGAAAATCTCTTAGGAAAGAGTTTTTTCTCTTAAAAAACTTATTGAACCCCCTAGCTTATCGTATGTTGTAAAAATGTTGGTTGCCGCGATGCTCGGGTTATTCTTCCTATTAGATATAAAGCTCGTAGCCATAAAGTAAAGAAAAATCTGAGAGAGAACCATCCAAAGGGGAATAAAATATAATTCAAAGCTTAGTTAAAGAAGAAAATAAAAGAAAATTTGATGAAGTAGTCATTCCTGACAACGAAACTACTACCCTTGAAGCCGGTAAGAGAAAAAACAATAGCTTCAAAGAAATACAAAATTTTTACTACAAAAATATCAAGAAGTATGTGTATCATTAAGTTGTAAACGTATCATCCCTTAATTCCACGAAGGATTTTATTGGAGATGATGAAGGAAATCATTTTTTTACACTGAGCCTTAGCTTGATCAACATGAAAATCATATTAAAAATCTCAATGAAGACCAATACCCTATCTATAAAATCAATCACTAGTTTTTTAATGAAAAATCCTCAACCATCTTTATAAAAAAACCACCCTCTATGCTACATCTTTCTGACGAACTATCCATTACCTTTCATCGACCAATTCCATTCCTTTCTAGATGAAAAATTTGAATTTCATAACGTAATGATGCGGATTATGGACAAAACACAAAGATAAGATGCACGAAAAACTCGCAAACTACAAAGCATTCAACACCTGATATTAGGAAAGTGAAGAAGGAAATAAAAGGTCCTCGAAGAGGTGGAAGCGTTGACAAATCCAAGTTGAGAAAGATAAAGTCTTTGCTACTGCGGCTGATGTTAGCGAATTTTCTAATGATTGTCTCAAAACATTTAAAATGAAAAAGAAGCCAACGTATATTTAATTCTTTATTGTCTCAAGATATTCTCAAACCTCAATATAAAAGACTATTGGTACATGGTACCCGAATATAAATGTCCTTGAGGTATCTTCAAAACTATCCAAAATGAATCCCATGACACTAAATTAAAAGTTAATAAGAATATCAACTCTATCTCTGTATAAAAATGAAAAATTCATAGAATGAATGAACTTTTTTAAACGGTAGGTCGGGTAATTCTTCTAAGGATGACCAAGGTAATTAAAGGCATAATAATGTTTTCACTTTGTTGGATCAAATGTTTACATAGCTTTTATCTTATTTTTTTGGATATCACATGCCATCTTCTGAATAAGATATTTAAGTACTATGTTTATCATTACTTTTTTGTTTTATTATTTTATAGCTTTTCACCATTGTAACGTTCACCATAAAACTTATCATCATGTAATCTGTCACCGTTGTATCCTCACATTGTGACTTTAAAAATTCGTACTTCAAAAATTATCACTTTGAAAAATAGGCAATTCATAAATTACCATTTTGAAAAATAGTTATTTTGTAAAGTTTCACCTCAAAAAATGGAACTTCATAAATCACCTCGAGAAACGGAACTTTGAAATTTTAACCATGAAATGATATTTTAGTTTTCAAATTAAAATTATTCATCTTCGGATTTATCAAAACAACGATGATCAATCCTTATTTAATTTATGAAGAATTTATTTATAATTGTTTTACAAAATAAGTTCTTGTTAAGTTCTATTTTTTTTTAAATTTTTAGTCACAAAATTAAACTGTCACTGAATACTTCTTTAAGTTTTTGACACACTTTATACATGGAAAAATAATAATTATATTCACAATGTCGGCTATATATACACATCATTAAAACCTTCATGAGCCACTAGGAGAGGAAAGAGTATGCCACCGGCCCATATACTGATAAGCAAGATAATTCTCAAATCAATACTAACAAAATTACTCAAAATATACAATTGCTTTATGTGCCATCGATGATATAATGGTCTTCCTTAACCATCTTTCAAACGATACATTCCAGTATTTACTTTCTCCACCACTCAATATGGTCCTTCCTAGTGTGGACCCAACTTGCCAAGCCTGTTTTCCTTTCTATGCAAGAGTACCTCCCTCGAAACATTATCACCCACCTTGAAATCTCTTCGTCTAACTTTATATACATATGTACTGCTCATCAATGTTGTATACTAAAGTGAATTCGAGTGTGTCTTAATTCTTTTTTTCTCTCTCATATCAAATTCTTCCTTTATTGCTTCTTCATTACCGTCCTCAAAGTAATTGATTATTCCATATGAGGGACGAGTAGATTTATTTCGCCTTACCGTATCCATCACATACGCCAGATCAAAAGGTGATTCATGAGTTGTTGTTCGAGGAGTTATTCTATAAGACAATAACACATCTTGTTCCATCTTTTCCTTCTAAATTCTTCAAAAGACCATCCAACATAGTAATAATAGTAGCTTTTAGTTATTCGTTTGTGTGAGGGTGAAAAACGTGTTGAAAAACATTGCTTAATGACCCTCGAAGAACAAAAATTCTTCATATATTTCTTATTTAATTGTGGTCCATTATTAGTAGTAATTAACCTTCGAACCTCTAACCTACAATAAATACTCGACATGATAAATATTCATCACAAACAAAGACTCAGCTTCTGAGTCACTTTGGAAAATAACCAATTACAACTATAATGGTCTAACAGCCTCGAGAAGTTATTAGGAGAGGAATTACAAAATCTATTCCCCATCTATCAAATGGGAGTGCCTCGGAAATAGAATCCGACGGTACCGCTAGTATATGTATTGTATTAGTAAATCTTTGATACGTATCATAGCTTGAGACCAAATTTGTAGCGGTGACCGTTATAGTGGGTTAATAATATTCCGTTAATAGTACTGTATTTGTCAAAGTTTTGAATCCATAATAAGTAGAACCCTCGCCATCGTTTAACTCAAAGAACGTAGTAATGGTTGACTTAAAGAATTTTTGTATAAGACATCCCCAAGAACTACAAATCCATGTGATATAAACCTTAACCTTCGAGCCAACTGTTTGTCAATTGGTAAAGTTTCTTTAACCATAAATTCCTTTTCAAGTAAAAAAACCAATCTCCCTCTTCTTTCTCTGCAATCATGAAAAACCTCCTCATAATATTGACATTGCTTGGATTTTGTTACAACATTTTGGTTTTCGCGTGTGAAAATCCCCGGGTATCGTTCAGAATATCCAATTCTTGCTAAAGAGTCAGCGATATAATTTTGACCTCAGAATAAATGTTCAAACGTAACATTATCAAACATCTCATACAATCCCCGTAATTCTATCAAATATCTTACAAGTTGGTATTTTCTTGCATAAAATAATCCTGATATATAGTGCATCTAAAATTATGAATCAATTTACAAACATACTCTGTTAGCCCCACAAATTCTTGCTGGTCTCATTTCAGCAAGAGCTGCTTCATACTCTGCCACATTATTCGATGCCTTAAACCCAAATCGTATATCCTGCTACATAGCTTCCCCCTTCGAAACCACTAGTTTAACTCCCGCTCATGATCTAACAATACTCGACCATCCTATAGTTTTAAACAGCCATTCATCCCCTGATTCCATTATGTCTATGTCAAACCCTTCAGAGTCTGACCTCTTTGAATGGAATTAAACAAGAAAATAGGCCAAAGCCTATTCCATGATCATTGTTCGTGGATATCATAATCGCCCATTTCTACACACCATTTCATTATCCTTCTAGAAATATCTGGATTTTTCCTAACATTTCTCAATGAGAATGGAGTTCGAACAATTATTGATTGAGCTTGAAAATAAGGGTGAATTTTTCGAGCAATTATAACCAAGCCCAAAGCCAATTTATTCAATGTCAAATAAATTTTCTCCACATCTAGAAGACGTTTACTAACATTATATACATGGTGTGGATAACCATCAGCTTCGCTTACTAAGACCACACTCACTGCAATATCCGAGACTCTAATATAAAGAAACAATTTTTCATCTAAAACAAGTTTGGTCAAAATTTATATAAAATATAAATATTTTTTGATTCTGGTGAACGCCTCATCACACGCCGGTTTCCAACAAAATTGGTTAGCTTTCCATAAAACTTGAAAAAACAAAGCACACTTGCCTGAAGATCTGGAGATAAATTTGTTTAATGCCACCAATCTTCCTGCCATAATATCTACTTACGTAATTGACCGAGGTGGGTTGATATTTATTAAAACCTTCAACAGCTCCGAATAAGCTTCGATACTCTTCTCATTCACTATGTAACATATGAACTTTCACGAACGCACTATGAAAGTATACTTCGTAGGATTCAATTTCAAACAAATATATATTAGATTCAAGAAACTTTTATCCAAGTATTGGAAATGATCATCATCTTTGGTAAGTTTTCCCAATATATCATAAATGTTTGCCTCCACATTTCTTCTAGTTTATGTGCAAAAGATTTTTTTCCTAATATTTGATAAGTAGCCCCATCATTTTAGACCAAAATACATTACTCTATAATAGTGCATGATTGATCAGTAATAAATGTTGTGATTTCCTGATCCCTCATATTCATCTAGATTTGGTTATACCCAACAAAAACATCCATAAACGAGATAATTTTATTACCCGATATCGAATCAACAAGTTGACCTATTCTTAAAACTTAAAAACAGATCCTTTAGACATGCTTTATTTCTGTCCATATCAGATATTGAGCCTCTCTAATATGGCCCATAATTTATAGTTGGTCCACCTCTGCAACTATTGGCTCTAATTTTTATAATATAAAAATCTCTTTATTTTGGATGATTGGTCTCGTTTTTGGATTAACGGCTAAACTATAAAAATTATATATATAAAACTCCAACTATATCCTCATTACTTAAAAAAAATACTTAAGTTTTTTTACAGGTAATCCATAAAAAACTTCATCATTTGTCATGATAATAATGTTCATATCATGAAGCTTCTTCCAACAGAACATTTATATCTTTATATTTTCATATGTTATTAACAATCAAGGGGTATCCCTTGGATCATCTATCCTTTCCAAGTCTGAGGCAAACCCATCTAACTAATATTCTCTATTCTATTCAACATCGTCGATTCACTTGGTGTGTAAAGCTATTCCATAACATTCTCAAGCCAGTTGTTGACTACTTCGAACCGTTACCACACGATCTCCAACTAAAAATTTCCAAACACTGGTGGACCGTAGAAACTATGACATGCATTTTTAACAACCACTATCTTCCAAAGATCACATTGTATGTCGTCAGATTGTCTACTACCACAAATAAGACCCTCCCATTCTTTGTAAATGGTATTCGTCCTAGTAGGAATTCCCCTTTTGGAAACCCCAATAATATTAGCTGTCACACTAGTATATTGAACTATCGTTCATTCTGACCGAAATATTAGCGGGGGTTCCTGCATTTTTTTGTAAGTTGACATGAACAACATATTGTCAGAACTGTTATGATTAATGGGTATTCTTCATATTTGCTTCCTACTATCTCTGCTCCAATTACAATTGTATATTCATGGTGTCCACCAATACCCCTCAAATAATGGTCATTAACATAATAATAATAAACGGTAAATGACTATTCCCAAAAACATGAGTTGGAATCCCACCAAGCAATAGTGTTGTTAAACTTACAATGAGTCGTTTCTAAGAGCTATTCGTATTCCTAAACATAGTATCACCTCGAAAATAGCTAACTACTCAAAGTATTCACCCATACTTTGAACCCAATACAGTGACTTTGATTTATTAACCACCAATACAACCCTATAATAGATTATGATATATGTACTATGTAGATACATCGAAACCATCCATCAATCTAGTTACTATTATCGTATTTTCCTACTTAGAGGATACATTCATTATATGACGTGCTAGCTTGTTTACGTTTGAACCTATTGAGATCCAACTTGCTTCTTAGCAGAAGTTTTCCACTTCCTATTCTTAATCAATGTCTGGATTTCCTTTCATGAAGCTATACTATCCACTATGTTATGCCCAATTTCATTATGGTATCTACAAAATTTAGTATTTTGTTCCTTTTTAGGCATAGTTTATAGGTGGAGGTTTTCAAAACTAAACATGAATTCTGGATTTTGTGAAAAATTTCACTATATTCTTTGTCAAGTCGAAATAATACTCGGGTCGAGCACGTAGATTCTTTGGAGGCTTGGATCAGAGAGATACTTGTTATTAAAACAGTCTGGTTGTAAGATAACATGGTATGTGATCTTATTCCAATACCTGAAGAAAAGCACTCGAATGGTTGTAAATAGATTTTAAAAACCAAACGAGATTCTAAGGGAAATATGAAGAGGCATAAAGCGCGACTTGTAGCTAAGGGTTTTACTCAACGTAGAGGGATCAACTTTAAAGAATCCTTCTCTCTAGTTTCATCACATAATTATTTTCGAACAATCATGGCATTAGTTGAACCCTTCTACCTTGAGTTCCATCAAATGGATGTAAAGAACGATTTTATTTATGGAGACATAAAACAAAACAATCTATATATCACAACCTGAAAATTTTGTCTCGGCTGATCCAAAGTCGATGATATGCAAACTAAATAAATCCATTTATGCTCTCAAGCAAGTGTGTGGAAATTGGTAACATAAATTCCTTGAAGTTATTGTCTCTTTTGTTTTTGAGATAAATTCAGTAGAGGATTGAGTGTATCAAAAGTTCAGTGGGAGTATATTCATATTTTTAGTGTTGGATATCGATGAAATATTATTGGACAAGAACGATAAGGAATTGTTACATACGACCAAGAAATTTCTTTCGGACAAATTCGATATGAAATATCTTGGTGATGCATCATTTGTGTTAGGAATTAAAATTTATAGGAATCGATCCCATGGAGTTTTGAGTTTAACACAAAAGGCGTATAATGATAGTATGTTACAACGTTATGGGATGACTAACAACAAACGAAAGGAAACCCTTATATGAAAAGGTGAAAATTTTAGCTCGAAGGAATGTCCAAAGACAAAACTTGAGATTGAGAAAACACAAAATATTCAATGTTTTGGCTGTTGGAAGTCTGATATATGATCAAGTTTATACACACCCAGATATTGTTTTTGTTGTGGGTGTGTTAGGGAGGTACGTAAGTAATCTGGGGATGGAACATTGGGAAGTAGTCAAAAGAGTTCTTCAATATTTGTAATAAATAAAACATCAAAGGTTAACATATTAGAAGTCGGATAAACTCGAGGTCATATAGTATTCCGACTCGGATTTCAATAGATGTGAGGATCCTCGTCGTTCAACTTCAGGAAATAGATTCCTTTAATCAACATGTGCAATATCATGGAAATTTTAAATAAACACTAATTACATCTTCCACTATGGCTATGGAATTCGTTGCTTGTTTCGAGGCACCCAATCAGGCGCTTTGCCTGTAAAATTTTGTTATGGGATTGCAAACCGTAGAGGGAATAGAAAGACCTCTTAGATTATATTGTGACAACAATTCTGCTGTTTAGTATTCAAATAGTAACAACAGCTTGGTTAAGTCCAAACATGAATATATCTAGTTCGTGTCTGTTAAAGAGAGAGTACAAAGTGGTCAAATCAGTATGGAGCACATAAGGACGAACTCGATGTTAGCAGATCCTCTTAAGAAGGAATAAATGCCTAAGGATTTTAGTGAAGACGCCATTAACACGGGTCTGTACCTAGAGGATTGTTAGTTTCAGCAGGAGTTTGTATTAAGCTATTAAATTTGTTTGTATTATGACAATTGCAAACTTATGGTCGTTAATGCAAACATATATATATATATATATATATATATATATATATATATATATATATATATATATATATATATATATTCGGTGTGCTCTTATCTTTGATTATTTGTACTCTATTATAAGTAGACCTTTAATGTAAGATTACATTTCATATTATACTTATGATATTCAACATGATAGATTCATGTCATTTCTTTTTGCAACATCGTGATTATTGATGCATTTATTTGTGGGTTGAAATGCATTGATGATGACCTTAGTCATATGTCGTTAAGTGTCATTTATGAAGTTTTTAAGGTTATCTATGTGACGATAAAAATTAAGAATATTCATTAAATTGATGCACCCTATAGTAGTATATGATGATCCAATTGGGAATTTGTTGTAATTTCTCAATTGAGTTGGACAATCATATGTTTTATTTATGTATCAGACTATCGTTAATATTAGTCTAATAAAAGTAATCATAAAAAATAAACGGACAAGTAGATAAAATATGTATCATGGAGGTAATTGTATAGATAACAGGTTTATCTCTGAATGCTGTGAAGGATTGGATTCAGAAATAAATAACTTAAGAAACATGTATAGTTTTGGGATTACTTTGTTAGACAAAATAATATTAATTTAGTCCCTAAGAGTGCCGATTTAACAATGTATGGTCTTAATTAAGTAACTTCCTAGAAGTTACAGACAATTAATATAGAAGAACTATTTTTTCACTTTAGTTTTCTATATTAAGGTAAGTTTCACTATTTTAATAAAAAATGATATCAAATACAAGGATAAAAGGGATTTAAGAAAAACAGATTGGTTTTTCCTTCGGAATGAATCACGGGTTTTGGTTTCCATCTCTTAGAAGATCATAACTTAGCAAAAAATTTAAGGATCTGCACCAAGTTCGTAATATGAATATCAAAGCATGTCTACATCCTGTAAGTATGTTACATAATGAATTATCTTCATGGTTTAATAAGTACATTAGAAATTCGAATGAATTTCTAACCTCACATATCCACATAAACCAACAAATTTTATACTAATTAAACATAAAACAATTTACAATAAATTTTTTACTTCACACTATAAAAGAAATATTTTATTTTCATTCCATATAGTTTTTTGTCTTTCTTTTTCTCAATTTTTATTAAATGTTTTTGGTAGTACGTAAAATGATGGATGAATCCAATATTTATAGGAAGTTAAGCTTCCAAAACAAGCCAACAAAGTATAGCTTGTTAAAAAAGTTAACAAGACATAACTTGCTTCCATGGCAAGAAAATAATATGTGACTTCCAAAGTAAGCTAATAATATAATTTCTTGACCAGCCTTCTTGAGATGGGTTTTATTTATCATCAGATGAAGTTTATAAACCAACATTCTCCCTTAAAATTGATCTGGTGACCCATAGTAACTCTCTTAATCTTTTGAACTCTTCATTTTTCCGTGGCTAGGTGAAAATATCAACAATTTGATCTTGTATCTTGTCGTATACAACTTGCACATCCTTTCTTGATGTATTTTCTATATGTAATGGTAGCAAACAATGATATCTTTGGTTAGATATTATGGACTACTCGATTCTTGGCTAAAGTGATGGCATCGTATTTGGTATACACTTTAGCCCACTCCTTTTATGTTAAGTCTATCTCTTTTAATAGGTTTCTTAGCCAAATTGAATGACTAACACATGTAGCAGCAGCAACATACTCCACCTCACAAGTTGACAACGTGAAAATCAATTTTTTCTTTGACATTCATATGAAAGAAATATTTTCCATGAAAAATAAAAATCATTCAAACGAATTCAGAACCGTTTTGGACACAAGCTGCCTTGACTCTAGAAGATACTAGAATAATATATCTTAACATTTCGTGAGATAAGCATAGTAATCCTTTGATTATTTATGTCTCCACCTCAATCACTATTGATATACCCAATAAGATTGTAATCAATGGAAATTGAATTGAGTAAGGAAAACGCGATTGTAACTTTCAGATAATGAAGAGTTCTCTTTGTAGCGACTAACCAATCCAACGACATGAGGAATATTCAATCGCGTGGAAACTAAATAGTGTAGATTTCCCACCAAACTTTTGAATAAAGTCAGATCTACACTTTCGTCTTCTTTGTGTTTGAATATTTTGAATCCAAACTCCATTAACGTGTTTATTGGCTTTTATTTCTTCATCTTAAACTTCTTAAGGATATTTATTACATAGCTTTATTATGAGATGAAAATTCCATTTTTTGATTCCTAGCTTTAATGCTAAGATAGTACATCATGAGCCTCATATATATTATCTTGAATTCCTTGATCATCACTTATTTGAAATTAATGAACATGGTTAGGCTACTTTTGATGAAGATCAAATTGTCTGTGTAGAGGAATCAATATATCTCCATTTTTTGTCTTGGTATATAGCGCGTGGTCTTGAGAATTTTTTTGAATCCATTCTCTCAAAAGTACTTATCAATTCTTATGTTCCATGTCTTCGGGCTTGTTTTATCTCATAAAGAACCTTCTTTAGCTTCAACATCATATCTTGGTGACCTTTGACATCATAGCTTAATGTTTGTTGAATGTGGACTTGCTCTTCAAGAACATTATTTAGTAATGTTGACTTTATATCCATTTATTATATCTCATATTTGTTTTGAGATGTCAAAAAAATTATTAGTCTAATTATCTATATTTAAATAACGAGTAAAATAACTCATTATAGTCAATTCCAGCCTTTCAATATCCTTCTTAGTGTTTCTCTTTGCTTTGTATAACCATTTGACATATATTGTCTTGTACCCTTTGGGAAGTGAGGTGAATTACCATGTATCATTCTTTTTTATGGCTCCAAATTCTTTCTCCATTGCGTCGCCCAATGTTTTATCTTGTTTAGCTTCTTGAAATATCGTTGCTTCACTGTCAGCAAAGAGACAAAAGAGTGTAAGGTTAGACATTTGTTCAGTTACTTCATAAATATCACTAAAGTTACTTGTACGTTCCACGACTCTTTCACTTTTACTGCCATTTGATGACGAAGGAGACAAGTCTCCATGAGTAGGTGATGTTAGTGAAGTATGTGGAGCTGAAAGCTTTTCTGATTGCTAAGTTTGTATCTTATCATATTTTTCAATTTGGGGGGGGGGGGGGGGGGGAAGTTGAACTCATTTCTATGCGACCCAAACTTGCATTCACCATTTTCATCAAATATAATGTCTCCCTTATCACAAGCTTCTTATTATTTAGATTGTACAACTTGTAGCCTTTTGAACTTGAGTTATAACTGATGAAAATAAAACTTTTACTTTATCATTTATCTTAGTTCGTTGTTCATCTGGTACATGAGAATGATATACACTTCCACACACTCTTAAGTAGGAAATTCCAGGCTTTCTTTAACTCCATACTTCTTGTGGTATCTTTCCTCAAACCCTTCTTCTTAGATATCAATTGGACAAGTGGACGGCACTTGCCATTGCTTCTGCCTAAAATTCCTTAGGTATTTTCTTACTTTTGAGCATGTTTTACCCTATATCAAAGATTCTTTTGTTCTTCATCTCTACTATCCCGTTATCTTGAGGAGATCTAGGATTTTTCGGGAAACGATGAATTTTATTTGCTTCACAAAGTCTTGGAATTGATTAAATGTGAATTCTCCTCCTCTCGGCAGATCTCATGGCTTTAATCTTATTTTCACTCTCCTTATCAACAACCACTTTGAAATTCTTAAATATTCTAATGACTTTGCATTTTTTTAATAAATATTCCCAAGTTTTTCCTATAGGTACTTTTACTTAGAAACCTCAGCCTGATTGGACCCCACACATTGGTATGAATAAACTCGAGAGGCATCCTGGCTCATAATTCCGACTCCTTTGCAAAGCTTTTCCTAAATTGTTTTCCAAGTAAACATTCTTCGCATAGTTGGTCAGGGTTACTGATACACGGTATTCCTCTCAGTGTTCAATTCGTGGATAATAACTCTAAACTTATAAACCTTAGATGCCCAAATCGAATAACCATAACCATGACACATCTTTTTACCAAAACTTAAGAAACTTTATAGCATCGTTTTGAATATTAAAACGAAGCATTCTATTATTTAAAATTTGAGCATTAATAACTAAATCTCATTTTCCATCTCTCATAAAAATATTATATTTTTTAATGTTAAAATCATAGCCTTTTTTAAAGATTTATCCCAAACTCAAGATGTTATTTTGCATACTAGGTACGTAAAAGATATTTAAAATGAATTCGTGACTACTATCTTTTGCATGAAGAAAAATGTTACATTTGAATTTCTCCGATATTTTGCTATCATAGCTAAAATATATATTTTCGCTCACTATTTCATTAAGCTATACAAACATGCTTCCTTCCCCACACATATGGTTCCTTAAGCTGGTGTCAAGATACCATGTGTTATCTTGACCGTCAATACTATATTAGTATGTTATTAACATTATATCTCTTTCCTCCATCTTCTCCTCCACGTAGTTACCCTTCTTTTCAATTTTAATGTTGGGAATTCTATGTTCTGAAGCATAATATCCAAACCTTTAATATTTAGAACATTAGATTTGATATTTTTCATACCTCAAGTTTGAATTTCTTCGTCAATGGCCTCGTGTTGAGGTTTCTCATTTGTCGTAGTTTTAGTCGGCATAATTTTTGTTATAATTCCTACCACTCCCACAACCATGATTACCATCTCATTTGCGGAATCTACCTCCGAATCAGCCACATTGGTTTCTACAGTCCCTTTGACTTGCATGCATATAATTGAGTTCTAATTTGAGTAGTTTTTTAGTGATCTATTGATTCTTCTTCTAATTTTCTTCATAGGATTGTAATGATATTTTTATTTCTTCACTAATTATTTCTTTCAAGTCTTTAATTTCCTCAATCGTCATGGTGATATGCTCAAATTTGGGATCCAACAAATTGAGTTTTTTCTCTATTACCCTCACATCCTATAAATTATCACCATTCCGTTTTAATTGAGTAGAAACGACCGCTACTTTTGAGAAATAATCTGAAATATACTATGGCAGTTTCATGTATAGGGATTCAAAATCAACTCTTAACATTTAAAGACATGTTTTTTCACCTTTTCGACTACTCTGTTAAAGATTTGTAACCTTTACCACACTTTATTGGCGGAAGATGCGCTTGATATCTTTTTGAAGCTATCATCATGGAATGCTTCATAGATGAATAATATAGTTTTCATATCTTTTATTCTTGAATATTTTTAACTTATTGTTTCCTCTTAATGAATACTAAATTCATCTTCAGACTCATTTAACCCTTTTTCTACGATATCTTACACATCATATGCTCTGAGGGAATCCTATATGTTGATAATTCAATTATTGTAATTGTTATTCTTGAGTGTTAGAACTTGGAAGGATGATACATGTTTTTCCATATCTTTCAATATTTTGAATATTTGAAAACAAAATTTTGGATAATGTTTGTGGCACTGATACCACTTTGTTGGTGAAAAATTTAAAACACTCGGTTAAATAAATAAATCTTATATTAATTGAAAATATGGAAATACAAAAAAAGTCTTTTACTTCAGACTGATGAGTAAATAAATGGAAATATAGAAAGAGAGTATGGAGGAATTTGAGAGATGGTGAAAATATGAAATCTTATATAAAATCCTCATCACAAAAATATTTGTTCTCCTACTTTTCGTAAAGAGGTACGCTGATTTAAATAAAAATAACAGTGAACCTTTGGGCTTAGATATTTATTCAATGTTATATATTTGTTGGGTCTATATTACAAAGTAAATGTTGGTTGAATATGTCATTGATTCGACTCGCGGGTCAAATAATTCATACAATTATCAGTAGCACCCTAGTCCTTGCGGGTGGATTAAATTATAAGATAATCAGTAACCCTTAGTCCTTTGGACCTTCAAATTTTATTTTTACCTCTTCCCCGGACTACCGCCAACCTTGTGGTCTTAAATAGTTTGGGTAGGATAATATTGTCTCTGATCTCGTGGCTAACCGTGCTATATCTTGGTGGTTTAAGTGACTATTATTTGTATTGATGTCTTGTGTTAAACTCCTCGTAAACTGAAGAAGGTGAGTAGCTCTTATAGTCATTACAATAAATTCTGAGATAATACTACTTTTGAGGTTTCTTTAGATTTTAACTTGAGTGTAAAAGATGAATATTGTCAGAGACAATTTGACACCAACAACGGAAGATACAATAAAACTTACAATATAACCTGGCGAGGGACTATGAAAAAATAACTATTTTCAGCTGCAAGTACATGATACGATAATAACTGTCTAACGTTGCACTTATGTATTTTAAAGTGTATCAAAATGTATACATAACTATAGTGTTTTACCTTGCTGCATAACTACCAATTCATCAAACTAGATCTATATTTTTAGTCATTATTTTACTAGTACTGCAGAATGTCATTTACAACACACAGTACACACATGTCAAAAAAGAGAAAAACAATAGGCAACACGACAAAATCAACAATCCTCAATCACTTCTTATAATTAACTCGACATATATACCACAACAAAGGTTGCTACTACTTCGTCTATATTAAAAGGTCGAGCATTGTGAGTATGTCACGATGGAAAAATTAAAAAATAATTGAAACCAAATTAATATTGGTAAGTCGTAAGAGTAGTTAGCACTAGAGATCGATAAAACATAATCACAAAACACGATTATAGAAGTTTCAAACACAAATTCATCGAACAATATTGACCCAGTAATACAATAATATTACCTCGTTCAAGAGCATGGGGAACACCCAAATATCGAGATTTCGATTTTCCCGTAGGGATTATTTGAGATCATAAAAGCTTGAAACATAGATATAATATAGCATCAACCATTCTTATTAGGTTTAATCGAGTGAATGGTAGTGAGTTTAATAATGTGAATTGCTTTAGCTGATGAGAGATAATTAATTGTTGAGAGATAAATAGATTCTAGAAAGAGAAAATTAGAGTACTTAAAAGATTAAACCCAAAAATCAAACCCCTTTATTTGAGCCACCTTCTCCTATATATCGAGGTGCAGGGACTTAGCACATAACAGAAAGAGTTACAATAAATGGGATAATTATATATTAGTCCATAACAGAAATACAAGATACCAATTTCTTCTTCTAATTTTAATCTGTCATAAGCTATTTTATTCTTTACATTCCAATCATTGAAGTCTCATTAACATACAAGTGGAATAGACATTTTCCGCAAATCATCTTAATCGAAAAAGATAAATGGAATATATTTCTTACCATACAAGTGAGTAGACATTTTCCTTCCATTTGAGTAGCCAAGTTCACTATATGTCTTTTTCTCGAACTATCAGTGTTAGCAGCCATATGATCACCCTCGAAAATGGAAAAAGATTCAAAATACTGACACAAACTTCAAAGTGGTAGGTTGTTGTTCTTTGGACGTGATTGCTGAGCATAATTTGAAGATTTCCCCTGATTATGCGGCACTTGCCCATAATTATTTGGAACAGTAACAACTACACCTCGAACCTTAGTCGATTCCTTAACCTTGATTTGGTTCTTTACCTGATCCACCAAAGCTCCAAAATTTAAAGCTCTTCTTATTGTTGTCTCATTAGCCAAATCCCATGGCAATAAACCCTAACGAAAATGTGACATTGCCACGAGCTCTTCACAATTATCCAGACCTGTTTTTGTCAAAACAAAGCTCTACGTATAATCCTTCAACTTCTCCCCAACTGCTTGCTTCTATTGGATTATTGTATCCTCATTTTCTCTCATCTCCTTACTCCCAATGAGCTGTCTATGAAAGACACACTAGCCTATCGTCATCTTTGAAGTTCATCATGTAATTCTTGAATTGTTCGATGTGGTCATATGGGTTTTGCATCCTATCAAACTTTTCAACTTTTGAAATGTCAAAATGCTTCGGAAGCATGATACCTGTAATATCACTTGTCAATAAAGAATTTCTCCAATCAACACCTTGAACATACTGATCCTCCGTTCCCATCACCGCATACAAATTACGTTCATCCCCATTGTATTGATTCGATGTATTTCATTCACACCAGTTAGACTCCCTCAAATATCGAGGTACACTATCTCTTTTAGCTCTATGTTCTTTCTTAGATTTGTGAGGCTGCTCATTCTCTTCTTTCAAAGAGCCTCGGTATCTTTCAAAACCTGATCCTGAGCTTTCAACCTCCTCATTACTAGATGTGATATATCTTTCCTTATCTTTATTTTTTTCCGAGATGAATGACGCTCTTTTGGCGCTTCGAAACCCGCTTTTTTCAGTTCGTTTCTGAATTGACAATCAGTGCAAGATCGATCAAATTGTCCATCAGCATCGTTTTGGTCATTAATCTACCTTACCTTGGATTTCAGCCTTGGTGACTGAATTTCCTACTCTCTCTCTAATCATATTTGTTCTTTAGAGCATTTAACTTATCCAAAAGCAGATTCATTCACCGTTCTATCTCAGGTTGAGTCTGGAGTAGACCTTTCATGTCTTTTAGCATTTCAATAGCTGATCGAACCAACGGGTTGTTTTCAGGATTCATTGCAAGTTTTAAAATTATTTTTTCAAGATTAGTAAAATTCGAACTAGTAAGATTGACACTATTCGTTGATCGGTCCCAAGTGGAGTCGCTAATTTAGTGAGTTTAATAATTTGAACTGTTTAAGTTGATGAGAGACAATTAATTGTAGAGAAAGAAATAGATTTGAGAGAGAGAAAATTAGAGTACTTAGAAGATTGAACTAAAAAATTCAACCTCTTTATTTGAACCGTTTTGGCCTTTGTATAGAGGTGCAAAGACTTAGACCATAACAGAAATAATTACAATAAATAGGATAATTGTATATTAGTCCCTAACAAAAATACAAGATACAAATTCCTTCTTCTAATTTTACAATCTGTCATAAACTATTTTATTATTTACATTTCAGTCCTTGAAGTCTCATTTCCTTATCAAAGGGAATGTCAAAACTATTAAATAATGTAAAACATCTATCTATTACCAGATTGTGGCCATTGAAACACTTAGCATCAACATACAATATAAAACATTGTTCTTATATGGTCAAAAGTCAGGATTTAAACAGTAGTTCGTCCCTCGACTATTGACTTTAGTGACAGATAGTCCTTGGACTTTCAAAAGTCCGCTAACAGTCACTTGACTATCTAGTTTAGATAAAGTTAGTCCACATCAATTGTTGATTAACATAAAACTGTTGCGTGACATCATACTTAACAAAATCTTGTATCACCAATGGTCCTCCATCTTTAGGTCGAACTTCAAAGGTAGTCAATGTGAAAGTCAAGGGACCATTGGTAATACAAGTTTATGTTGATTATGGTGCAACATGACAACTTTATATTAATCAACAAATCTAAAGGACTAACTTTATCCAAACTTAATATTCCAAGGACTACCAACGGAATTTAGAAAATCCAGGGACTATTTGTCACTAAAATCGATAGCCCACGGATGAATTACTGACCAAAGCCTCAAAAGTTATATAATTTTGTTTTACAAAAATCGAGAATATAAAATAATATTATATACATTATATAAATCAATACCATAACACAACATGTACCAACTCAAACATATTAGTATTAACAATTTCATGACTTTAGAAGTATTAGAAAAACGCAATTACAAATCGTATCAAATTAAAAAAAAGCATATGTGATATTTATTTAAAAGATCAAATTTTAACAAAATATTTAAGCTCTTAAATAACAATATATATTCTAAACGACTTGTACAAAATAGAAAATATATTTACAATCAAATGGTATGATTAGAATATAATTGTTATTATTATTATGGGAAAAATACTAAAAATATATCCACATAACTATCATATTATCACCTAATACCCAAAAATTGTATACTGCCTATACGTATTTGGACCATGGTGAAAACCCACAAGTATCATATTCTCTTTCTTCAGACCAAATTTCTTTTCTTACTTTTTATTTTTTATATCTATTTTACAAAGCCGATATCTTTCATACCATAGTCCGGAAAAATAATCAGAAATCACAATCGGCTTTATTTTTTAAGACGAACAAAACTACGTCCATTGATACTATTTTTTTTTATTTTATTTTTATTTTTTTGGAATGTTTATGTTAGTAAGATGTAACGTCAGGAATAAAAAACATGTGAGATGAGATATAAAAAACATGTGAGGTCATACATAAATAAACATGCGCGACTATGTAATAAAAACATGTGAGACCAAGCATACGTAAACACGTGAGACTATACATAAAAGACATGTGAGTCCAGGTATAATATATATATGCGAGAATAGTCATAAATAAACATGTGAGGCATGTACTACTTGATGATAAAGATGCGATACACGTACTACTTGATGATAAAGATGCGAGTCCACAGGTACTAAGTCTAATAAAAAAAGAAATCATCAATGAATCTAGTTTTGTTCGTCTTCAAAAAACAATGTCTAGTCTCGCATGATTCGTTATGCCTCGTATTGCATCATTTAAAATTGTTTGGTTTCTCAACTTTATTTTGTCTTGTCTCGTATGATTTATTATGCATGATCTCATATGTTTATTATGTTTGGTCTCTAATGATTTATTATTTCTGGTCTTGCATGTTTATATGTCTGGTCTTGCATGTGTTGTTATGCCTCGTGTTCTCCCATGTTTGGCTATGCCTAGTGTTCTCGCATGTTTGGCTATGCCTCGTGTTCTCGCATGTTTGGCTATGTCTGGTCTCGCATGTTACTATCAAATAAAAAAATATCACTGATAGATCTAATTTTGTTTGTCCTAAAAAAAACCGGTGGTACTTTCATATTTTTTTTTCCGAACTCTGAATTGAAAGATACAGACCTTTAAAAAAATAAAAGAAGAAAAAATAATAATCATAAGTGGGTAAGTTACTCATGATGAAACATGGGTATTTAAGGTCGTATTATAGAATTGGGTATTGAATAAGAGTTATTTACCTATCGTATCCCATCTTTATCATCAAGTACTCTATGTCTCGCATGTTTATTTATGACTGTTCTCCCATGTTTATTATACCTGGTCTCGCATGTCTTTTATGTATAGTATCGTATGTTTATTTATCCCTGGTCTCGCATATTTTTATTACATAGTCTCGCATGTTTATTCATACATGATCTCACATGTTTTTTATTTCGCATCTTGTATGTTTGTTATGTCTGATTTCTCATGTTACTCGCAAAAATATAAAAAAATATCATTAATTGACCTAGTTTTATTTGTCTTAAAAAATACGATGATATTTTCTAATATCTTTCCGGAGTACAGTTTAAAAGATATGGACTTTGTAAAATAGATATAAAAAATAAAAATAAGAAAGGGACATCTGGTTCAAAGAAGGAGAATATGGTACTCTTGGATTTTCACCATGGTCCAAGTATCCAGTGGCAGTATGTAATGTTTGGATATTAAGTGAAAATGAGACAGTTCAGTGGATATTTATGAGTACTTTTCTATTAATAATAATTTTATATTATCATACTATTGGATCGTAAATATATTTTTATTTTTTTACAAATGGTTTAGAATATATATTTTTATTTAAGAGCTTAAATGGTGTGTTAAAATTTGATCTTTTAAATAAGTATCACATATCCAACTTTCCGTGTTATGATAAGAATTTTAATTTTTTTCTAATATATATAAAGTCATGAAATTATTAATGCTAATATGTTTGAGATGATACATGTTGTGTTATGATATTGTTTTGTGAGAATTTTTTTATATAACTTTTGACCATATAAGAACAATGTTTTGTATTGTATGTTGACGCTAAGTTTGTCAATGGACACAATCCGGTGATAGATATAACTTTTACATCCTTTAAGATTTATGTCATTCCCTTCACAAGATCAAGTATGGTTGATGCTACATTATATTTATGTTTCAAGCTTGTATGATCTCAAATGATCCCTACGGGAAAATCGAAATCCTTGATGTCTGGATGTTCCGTATGCTCTTGAACGAGGTAATATTATTTCATTATCGGGTCAATATTGTTTGATGATTTTGTGTATGCAGCTTGTTATAATCGTTTTCTAGTGATTAGGTTTATCGATCTTTAGTGTTAAGTACTCTTACGACTTAGTGATCTTTATTTGGTTTAAGTTATTTTAGTAATTCCACCGTGACATACTCACAAGGCTCGAACTTTAATATAGACGAAGTATTAGCAAACTTTGTGTGGTATATATGTTGAGTTAATATTGAATCTATAAGAAGTGATTGAGGGTTGTTGATTTTTCGGTGTTGTCCAATGTTTTTCTCCTTTGTGATATCTCTGTACTTTGTGTTATAAATGACATTATGAGGTACTAGTAACATAATGACTAAAAATATAGATCTAGTTCGATTAATTGGTACTTATGTAGCGATGTAAAAAACTATAGTTGTGTATACATTTTGATGCAGTTTAAAATATGAAAGTGCATCGTTAGACAATTATCATCGACTTATATACTTGGAGTTGGAAACAGTAATTTTTCTCCTAGTCCTTACAAGGTTATTTTGAAAGTTTTATTGTAGCTACCGTTGTTGGTGTCGAATTGTCTCCGATGAAGTCCGAAAAATTCAGTCCACTTCTAAAAATGTGACCTAATTGTTTGTGCAAAAGTTTTGTTGAATTTTCCAGTTTAAAATTTAGTTTTCCAGGTTCGTCTATATTCATTATCTCTTTTGATCGTTTAGATAATCCAATAAAAAAAATTATAATTCGTTATTAACTTTCCATTACAAACACCATTTCCATGTAAATAAAGACATAAGTTTTCATTTCTAAATAGACAAGAATAACTTAATTTGTCCAACGACAGAAAAGAAATCAGGTTCCTTCTAAACGAAAGTACATACAATATGTCTTTTAAATACAAAAAATGTCCACTGGTAAGAAACAAACGAAAATCAGAAATAAATGAACTAAACACGAACTGCTATCAGCTGTATAGATTGATGTTTCAGCATCAGTTAGACTTCGGTTTCTTATCATTCCATGCAAAGAAATACAAACATGAGTGGTTGCTGTTGTATCAAACCACCAAGTGGTATTATGCAAATTGCCAAATCACTTCAACCACAATAATTAAAATTATAGTGTGTTTAAAATAAGTGTTTCTACAATTACAGATTGCATTGCCAATATAAGCAATGTTCCTTACTTTAATGTGCAGAACAAACATTAATATCATGTTATTCAATACGCCAAATATAGTTTCATGTAAAATGTAGTTGATACATAAATTCATTACGATTTGCATACCTTCTTAAAATATCTTGAATATTTATAATTCTTTCCTTCTAAGTCTGAAACTAAAATCTAAACATGTTTTGTGTATAAATAAACATTTTTCATTTTCATAGATCATAATTTCATAATATCAAAAATTAAGAACTTGGTTTCATGGTGGCTCTATACCACATGTTAAAAATGGTTCTTCTATTTTAACTCTCTCTAACTTCCAGATACTTACTTAATGAAGACCATATTTTATTAAATTTCAACTCTTAGAAACCATAATCCGATAATATTTTGTCTATAAAATAATTCTAAAATTGTACGATTTGTTTAAGTTGTATATTTTCGAATCCAGTTTTTTTTACAGTATTCGGAATTAGACTTAATATTCTATTATACATATTTTATATAATAATTTGTTCATTTCTTTATGATTATTTTTATTGGACTAATATTAAAGATAGTCTGATACATTGATAAAACATGTGACGCTCAAATTCTTCGGAAAAATTTCAAAAATAAAAAACATCGATAAAACGATCCTTCACAAATATTTTCAACTTACATCCCTAAAAAATTATATTTTTATAAAAGGGATAAGTTTAGTGTCACAAAGATACTTATATTTTATCTTGATATCTTTTAGTTATGTGAAAAGAAAGAAAAAAATATATACTTCGGTTGCTGGTGGGACTCAAACGAATTCCGAAACTTCGTAGCCTTGACTCTAGACGCTAGGATAACATGTCTTGAAGTTTAGCCAGATAAGCATATATGGGAGTTCAGATATTGGATCGTTTTACTAAAAATATATTTTTGTGAAGAAATAAATTAGAATCAATATCAATCAACGGACCAATAGATACCAAAATAAAATAAATCAATGAGAGAAAATATATTTTGAAATATTTTTATCTTTACCATTATATATTTAGATTTAAGTATCAAAATAAAATAAATCAATGAGAGGAAAATAAAATATAAAAAATTATAAACAACATAAATATTTCACAAAATTAAAAGCAAATTAGATAAAGTATTGAAAATAATGAAATAGAGAACATAATCCATAAAATGAATATCAGACACAACATAAGCCTAGAATAATAGATTAATTTTTTTTGGTAAAGTGCATAGCACTAGTAGATGGTTCCGCTACTCTGGCCTCCCTTTTCGCCAAAATTGCTTCAATCTGACTCGCTCTTTCTTTGGCTTTTTTATTCATTTTGCTGATCTCTACTAACAGATCCTTAATATAACCATCTCTCGTAGCAGACGTAGTATTCATTTCCTCAATTTTCTGAAGCAATCCTAATACATAAGTTTCTGTTTCTTCTGTTTTTTTGTTGGCTTCTTCTATCTTTTCCAGCATTGAAGCTAGGATATCATCTGTAGAGCTATTTACATTCTCACCGCTGCTGTAGTTGCACTCTTTTAGTTTTTTCGGGTTATGGCTTAATTCGTAGGCACCATCAGAAGCAAGCGAGGCCGCTTTTCTTTTGCATACGTTTGCTTCTCCTTCTTTAGCTATTGGCACTAACATGTTAAGCATCCTTTTTTCCGGGTTAAACTTAATCTCATTCCATAAAGGATGTTCTTTATGGCTAGGCAGGTTTGGATCATCTTGTACCATTTTCTGCATGGCACAAGGACATATAACATCTATCCACCAATATAAATGAAATTTAAATTGTAGATTCATTTTTAAACATAATTTCAAATCAATCTTAAGTGATCTGGTAGTATCAGTACGTATACTAATATATTTTAAAAGACAAAAAAGTGGCATATACATACGTGGAATAGGTTGATAGAATGGATCCATTTGGTGCGGCACTCCACAGGGCTGTGATGGTAACCCATGAGTTTCATCCTGGAAGCCACTGAATTCCAAATCATTATGTTTTTGTCCATTTCAGCTCCGGCTCGTATTTTGACCAATTCTCTTGTCTCTTCCAGACTCCATGTATTAGGTGTATCGTTCATTATACAAGGTGATTATGATATGCTATTTTACAAAATAATAGAGAAACTTGTTTCTGATCTTGTTGTCACCTCTCATCCAATTCTAGTTTTATACTGATAATGTGTGTCGGTGAATCACATTAGCAACGTGAACATGCAAATAAAATAAACGTGATTTTTGTTGTGAAACGGTTAATAATAAAATTAAATAGGAAAAGAACAAAGAAAGTCAAACGAGTAGTTATTTTATAGTTGCGTATCATATGATGATAAATATAACGTTCCAATTCTCTTATCTTTAATTATTTCTTAATTTTTTAAAATGTTTATCATGTGTAGTTAACTAAAAGACTATTGGTGAAGTTCGGTCCGATTTTGACCTAAACCTAAGAATAATTTTATTGGTTGTTAAGTTTTTTGTTTTAATTTAAAATAAGATCAGACTGTTAAATTTTGGTTGTGTTTGGTTCGGTTCGGTCCGATTTGATTAGTTATGGTTTAGTTTAGTTTTGATTAAATGCAGTATTGAATTTGATTTATTTTGATTCGGTCCGGATTTAGTTAGATCCGTTTCAGTTTGGTCCAATGATAATTGGACATTAAATAAATCGTATAAAAATTAAAGTTTAAAAATTAAAATTTTAAATTTTGTTTTATCCGATTTTTTATAATATATTGTATTAAAAAAACAATATGTTCTAATGGTTTTATAGGCTCGATTTTGAACCGGTTTTGTCGGTTTGGTTCAAGCGTTGGTCGTGCAAGCGTATGAGGTCAGGCTCTTGAACCGTTTTTGGCACAAGCTTACAGGACCAATCTGGTTAGGTCCATGATATCTAGCAGAGACCGTTCTTGTTGCATGAGTGTACACGGCCAAACGATGAGACCTCTAGTCGTGCGTATATGCGCGATTGGTGAAGATATGTTTTGTTGTATCGTGTACACAACCAAGTGTTCAGAGATTTGGTTTATTAGCCATGTCCATTCTCGTTATCCTTTTGTTTGCAATGGAATATATAATCTTAGTCTCGTTGAAACCATGAATTTATTTTAATTGATTTTATGCAACCTGGTTGGAGAACATTAAACCATTCCATTCCATTGTTGATTCACTTAAGTAATTTTGTTAGAACCTTAGCCATTTTCAGCTTTGTGCCCATTGATATGGTTTATCCTTTGGTATGCTTGCCTGATTATACATATTTGGGTGTACTTATCTTGGTTAATATTCAATTCAAAAACTTTTCTAAACAAGGAATTTACATGATTAGAATCGATGATATATGACGGAGTCAATACATATAGAAAATGGATTGGATGTTGTTTCCATTGTCAGTTGAAGTTAGGTCTATAGCTCTTTCAAAGCGTTTTGGTATTGAAAAAGTATAAAAGTTCGATGTAACACATGATCCCGATGATCACATCAAAAAATTTAAGAACTATATGATGAATTTAAACGATAACGATAAGTTGTTGTGCCGATCTTTCTCGTATAATTTTAAGGGAACTATTTTGAAGTGGTATAATAAAATTCCAAAAGGATTAATAATTAAAGTTTGGATGTTTTACACGTCTTTCTGAAGGTAGTTTGTACGAAATAAGTAAATGTCCACAAATGAGGATACCATAATTCAATGCAAGAAAGTCATAATAGAAAATTTAAAGGATTACACTAAGGTTTTTGTGCTTATCAAAATTAGGTTGGATGATTGTGACGAATAGGTCGCGTTTGCTACTTATCGACAAAGGTTGCTCCTAAGAGATTTGGCTAATGAAACAACGAGAATGAGGATACTTAAATTTGGAGTTTTAATGGCTCAGGTGGAAGAACATATCAAGTTTGATGAACCCTGTTGCAGACTGGTCAGGAATATCTCCCTCGGGACAGGGTGAAAACTCTGCCGATAAACTCCTTAGTGGTTGTCGACCCACCAGTAGCACCTGCCCTCGCTTAAATTGTAACTAATTTGGTGGATCGGGCCATTTTAACCAGCAACTTGGAAGAGGTGAAGAAAGTTAAGTGGCTCCATCAATAAATTCTGGCGATGCAACTAGCTTAAGGTAGAGTTGATCAAGAGAAAGAGGCTAGAAATCAAGCCGCCAAAGCAACAATGGCCAAAATGAACGATGCAATCAATGCATTGACCACGAAACTACGTGATGGTAACCGAGGGAAGTCAAGGTCCGCTATTGAGGCTAGCCGAGAGGCCATACGTGAAGGGTCTTCCAAGCGCGACAAGTATGGTGAATGAACTGGGGAAACTATCGGTCAAAAATTACAAAAAGGGAATGAGCATGATCAAGAGGAAAAACAAGCATCTCAAAAAATCGACAAAGAAGGCGTAGCCAAACAATACGATCATGTACGCCCGACAATGGTAGCTTATATAATCAAGGATTCACCCTTTGTTGAAAAAATCCTAGCAACACAACTCCCGATCAAATTCGAACCGTTCCGTTTGGAGGCCTATGATGGCTCTGGCGATCCAGAAAGACATCTATATCAATTCTGGAATATGATGTTGGCCTTCAACCCGGACGATGCCATGATGTGCTGGGCTCTGTCTATAACCCTCAAAGTTAATTCAATGGAGTGGTTAAGTAGCTTACCTAAGGGTTCTAAATATAATTTTGCAGGAATGTGGATGGCATTTGGGAACAGATTTGTAGGTAATAAGGGACCATGATTGAACGCTGACTACATTACTGATCTCTACTAAAGGAGATGAGAGCCTTTAAAAGACTATAATAATAGTTTCGTTCACGCTATGAACGAACTCCCAGACTTAGCAGAAAACATGGAGATGGCTTCTTTAAAAAGGGGGCTCGATAGGCAGGAAAAGTTGTACGCCAACCTGATCATGCTCCCGTGCAATAAGATGTGAGATCTCCTTGCTTGGCTGATCAGTTTATTGAAATAGATTACACGATTAAAATAAGCTCCCCAGATAAAATCGTGTCAGACACCAGAGTATCTTCGTTGGAAAGGAGGAAAGGCGATGAGGGCACCTGCATATATACCCTAAGGAGTTCTGATGGGCCATGTAGAGTGTCCCTGAGGAATACAAACAACCAGCGCTGTGTAGAATACGAAAATCCTGCTCGGCAACTCACCCCGCTCACAGAGACTATTTCCACCATCTACGACCGCACCAGAGATAGGGTATGCTACCAATGCTCACGATTCATTTCGGCCCCAAGCTATAAAAGATCCACCATGCAATTCTGCACATTCTATAATACCACGGTCACGTAACGAACGACTATTGGCAACTGAAAGAGGAAATTCATAGTTTACTCGATAGTGGGGTATTGATCCAATTTGTAGAACAATAAAAGCGCGACCCACATAATGACAAAGAGGAAAAACCATAGAGAGATGAGTTGGACCATCATTGGGAGGACAAAAATGAAGGCTCGGGAAAGTAACAATGGATGCTTTCCATATTTTGAGGTCGGCCTCTGTCGGAGGTCGATCAACAAGCTAAGAAAGAGACCAGGGAGGATCAACAAGTACTATCAGTGGGTAGTTCTTGTTACAATGATTATATGGAACCAATGGTTAACCTGATATTCAACGTTGACGACCTAAGGAGAATTGCCACCCCACACGAAGAAGCGTTGAGAATGACTCTAAACATTATAGGCGTAATGGTAACTAAGATATTGGTGGATGGGGACAGCTCTGCCAATATTATTTCAAAGCAAGCTATGACCAGATGCTTGGAGTTCTTCATATAAACCAACACGACGCCCTTTGACCGGGTATGAAGGAAAACGTCTCAATTAGTAGGCGAAGTAGAATTCATGGTTAAAGTAGGGCATATGGCTACAAAAAAACAACTTAAAAACCTATTCATGATCTCAGACGCACCGAGATTTTACCATGCCATCATTGGGAGGCCATGGCTGCACAGAGTGGTAGAGAGTTCTTGCACCTTCCGCTAGTGCGTCAAGTGCCCCGTTGGTAATGCTTATGGATTATTCGGGGCAGCCAGTGCACCGCCCGAACCTGTTACTCAGTGATTATGGATCCGAGCAAGTCAATCTAATAGCAATTTAAAGGCAAGAGGGAAACCAAACCACATCCAGTACCCCCGTAACCTGACCCGATGGATGACCTACGGAAGGATGAGCAGCAAGTTGGTGACCAGGAAGACACCTGGAAACAAACGATAAAACCAGGGGGGCACCTCCATATTGGTACTTCTTTGGACCCATGTTCTAAAAATTCTTTGAATTTTTACAGCAGAACTTAGATATTTTTGCGTGGGAAGCCAGAGATGTTATTGGGGGCGATCCTTGAGTAATCAGTCATGACTTAAGCAATTGATAGGTACACCAAACTCAGACGCCAATAGTGCAGATCTTTCTCCACCGAGAAGCATGAAGCAATAAATATTGAAATAACCAAGTTACTTGACCTTGGGCACATCCGTAAAGCTAGGTATCCGGTGTGGATCACAAACCCCATTTTAGTGAAGAAGAGAGGAGGACAGTGGTGCATGTGCGTTGATTTTACCGATTTGAATCAAGCTTTCCGCAAAGACGCCTTTCATCTACCTCGAATCAACCAATTAGTAGACTCTGTCTTGGCTGTGAATACATGTCGTTTATGGATGCGTACTCTGGCTACCAATAGAACGAGGCTTATATTGCTACACGGTCATTCCCTTTGGATTAAAAAACGTCAGCTCGACCTACCAGCGCCTGATAAATCAAATTGTCAAGAACATTTAGGACATTGTATGGAAGATTACATCCATGATATGATCGTCAAAACTAACGTGGCAACATGAGAGCAGATCAAACAAGCAATCCGCTTTGACTTGCCAGCAACCAACAACGTGGCAGAGAATGAAGCGGTCATAGGAGGCATGCGACTAGCTTGCATCTCTGGATGCACTACACTTAAGGTACAGTCGGATTCACAATTGGTCATAAATCACGCTAAGGGAGAGTATAATGCTAAACATGAAGGAACCCGAACCTATCTCACAATCCTGAAAGAGTGCGGAGCTGAATTCCATGTTGTTCATTATGAGCAAGTACCCCACATTGCAAATTCCCTAGCGGAATCATTGGCAAAAGCGGTCGCGGTGGCAGAACACCCACTGTTTATTACACAAGAACACCCTAGCACCGCCCATTATCTCCAACCGACCATAGAGTATTCAGTTCACAGCTCCACAGACTCAAGGAACCAATACCTGTTATACCTTGCCCTTGGAACATTACCGTTAGATAAATCCCTCGCCCACGCATTACATGTTCGCGCCACCAAATACTGCATACTCGATAGAGTTTTATATAAAAAAGAATAACTCGGCCATTATTGCGCTGTTTAGATAATCAAGAATCTACCACGGTTCTCCATGATCTACATTCCGAAGTGGCAAGAGCTCACTATGGCCACATTAGTCTTATTCGCAGATTCCTACTTGCTGGGTATTATTTTCAAGAATGGCCGCTTATGCACAAAAAATCGTACAACAGTGCCATGCTTGCCAGCAATACGCCAAACTAGACATTTACCAGGCGAAGCCATGGCAACAAACCTCATACCCTTCCCGTTCGACAAGTGGGGCATCGACGTCGTAGGACCCCTGCTGATGGCTACTGGGAAAAGGCAGTACGTAGTGGTCGCGGTAGACTATTTCACCAAATGGGTAGAAGACAATGCATTATTCGAAACCATGGGTCAGAAGATATGCAACTTCATCCATCATCAAATCTTAACATGCTTTGAAATTTCCTCAAATATTGATGACAGACGATGGACCTCAGTTCCAAAAATCAGTGTTCTTCACCTTTTGCAAACGTTTTGGTATCACCCAACACTTCTCCACCCCATATTACCCACAAGCCAAAGGGAAAGTAGAGGTCACCAACCGTAATATCCTCGATGGCATCAAAAAAAGATGGACGAAGCAAAAGGCAAGTGGCCGAATAAACTAACTGAGGTATTATGGGCTTACCGAACCACTCCCTCCGGCGTTAACGGTGAAACACCATTCTCTTTTGTGTACGGATACGAGGTTTTGGTGCCCGCAGAGGTTATATTCCTATTTTATCAAATTGATAATTATTCAGAGGAATATAATGCGGTCAATCGAGCAGTCGACGTTGACCTAATTGAAGAAAGACAAGACCATTCACGTGTACGAGTGGAGCATTACAAAAGCTTAATGCGAGGGCGTTTTAACTCTAAACTTCGAGCGCAGACGTTATACGTCGGCGACCTTGTTATGAAAAATGTTTTTCAGGAAGATCTAGATCAGAAGACAGAAAACTTAGGCCTTTCATGGGAGGAGCCCTATACGATTATCTCCAAGGGACACCAAGGAGAGTTTCGCCTCGCCGACCAGGATGGCCTCGCCCTAAAGCATCCTTGGAACATCAGTCACCTTAAATTATATCACCCCGCTATGTAGTGATTTGATGCATTCTTTTTCGCTTTTGATGGCGCATAAGGGTTTTTGAATAAGGTATCTGCATATGTGCTACACTTAATAAACTTTTATTGCTTTCTTCATTCAAATGTGTGTGTTATAATTTTTCTTTGCAACTCCACGATAGGGTCACCGACCACGCCTACGGGCTACGCAATCAGGGGCATGTTGTGCCATAATTAGACATGATCTAAAAACCAATGACAACCGGGCTAATTGGACACGCCTTTTTTGACTATGTCACGAGCCATACTGTGTCCAATACCACACTATGGTATTATTTATGAGACTCACTCTAAACCCATTGGGTTACGCAATTGGGCGAATCGTTCGCTCTGTAAATCAGACTAAGACTAAGATAACTCATTTTAGTCACGCAATGAGCCCTACTATGCTCGATCTTGCAAACAAAGTTTGAATACAATGATCATAACTATAAGTTGCATATCTCCAAACCACTTCATAAATGTCAACCATTGAAAGATTACAAATATAAAAAACAAAACAAAAAAGCAGTCTGCCAAAAAACTGTAAGACAATAATAAATCGACTATGGATCTGCAGGCTCTGAGGCCTTCACGGTGGCAACATCGACCACACATGCCTTCACATTTTTTCCTTATCCCACAGATGCCAATAACTTCTGGTGCAGTCCAAGGTTCATCTGTGGATTTATAGTCATTAGATCTACCATCAGCTTCATCTTATCCCTATGAGTCATGCTCATCACTATCTGCATCACTTGGCATTCCCTTTTTTCCAAGTTTGCTAAAGTCTGCCGTTTCATAACTGCTCACTCACTCTCCCTCTCTTTTTGAACGTTCGCGAGATGTACCTTCACTTCTGTCATTCCAACGTTAAACTTGCTATCTTCTTATTTTGCTCATTCACCTTACTAACATAACTTACATTATGCGGAAGCAACTTTGAATTCTGAGCTATCAAAGTATTATTCTTTTCACCATGTCATTTTTGTGAGTAGATAGCAAAGTCTTAGTGCTTACAATTTATAGGCTACGCTTAACACCTACTTCATTTCATCACGAGCACTAAGCAATTTTTCATTAAGATCATCGTTAATCTTCCATGGCCTTATCCGCGCGTTGCTTAGCCGAGACATAAACATTCTTAAATCGAGCTAGCTCAGTTGTTAGACCTTGAACTGATCCAAAACACAATGGCTCGGGCTTCCACTTCTTCATCAACGACAGTCAACGTGAGACATCTGACGATAAGGGAGTGCATGAGAATTATATTGTATCTTCTCCAACAAACATAAAATTCTAAACTTATTACACAAGGGTCACATATTCAAAAAACACCACCTACATGAAATAAAGAGAACCTAATCAAAATAATACCCTCATCGCCAACTCCAAGTGCCTTTGTAAGATATCAGTCATATACATCGTATCATAAAACGATAAGTCTGCACTATGGCGGAGCTGGTCGATCATCATATGGGAAGCCCTTGGCATTACCAGCTTCAACGAAGGGACACCCTCGGGCACTTAAACTTTTGACCAAGTTCCACCACTTTGCCCTTGCGAGGGTAGATTATCGAGAACCACAACATTCACCAAAGTTGAGCCTGACCCTAAACTATGAATAAAGTTTTTCATTTGTTGCGTCACCAAAAAGGGTATATCTTTCTTCTATTCTCCCCAAGCCCCTGCATCTTCCGCAGGTCCCTTTGGATCCGACACCTTATCACCATGGACTGGGCGTGTTACTCTCATAGTCGCCCAGATTGCCATCAATCTCCACTTCATCTACCAGCACCATCTTCCATTGAGAAAATTGTATAACAGTGATAACAACTTTACTCTTCTTTGTCAGTGAACAATTATCCACACCGCCCTCCTTCTTGCGAGGGCGAGCAGTACCCTCTGCATCATCTGTCTCCTCCACGACGATTGGAAATGCCTCTTTAGGACCTCGACCGTCCACCTCTTCACCTTTACCAGCACCCTTCAGGGTAAAAGATGATTCACTTGTCTCCCGAGCTCTTCGCCCTTGTGGCACCAACAACCCCAGAACATTATAGTTCTCCTCCCATACCTCTTCTTCATAAGAGCATGCAGCCTCTCCAATGTTGTTGTCTCTTCACCTCCACTCATGATCACCGTTCAATCTTTTGAAATCTGCAACTCTAGAATTCACCATAGTCCGGACTTTAAATAGTTTAGTGGAAAAATAACTTGTGCTGGCTCCACTCCTCAAGAAGCGTTCGCAGCTGCGGCGAGCTTTGCCAAACTATTTACCAAGACTTTGGGTTGGCCTATTTACACCACTCTTGGTGTTTCCCTTCACCTGTCAAAAACCAACAAGATGATTAAAACTCAAATTTAATTTAGACTCTAAATATTACGCAACTATGAATCACCCATTACATTTGGCCCTCCACCGCCTTTCTAATTGCAAGTTCATCTTAGTATTTTCATGCTCACAATTTCCAAAAACATAAATATACCTCTGTTTCTAGTTCTTGTCTGATGTGGGAAGATATACTATATGCTTTGCCCCGATCGATTACAGATAAAAGAATGGTGATCGAGCTAGTTTCGATACTTCTATTGTTGTTAACCGGCCAGCCAGTCAGGTCGATAAATTGAGAGCTCATCATAATGCTTAATAACATTCTCTACCCGTTTGGCGTCAGCTGAGTCAAACATATCCCGATAAAACTAAAAAAAATTCATAATCAATGGGGGCAAGGGGAGGCGTAAACCCTAGTCAAATATAGTTGTGTATAGACACGTCTCGCCTTCTTCTGTAATGTAAGGTTGATCTCCTACACAAGGTGCCCTAATCATAACATTATCGGGCACACCGTACCTAGCCGTAAATTTTTGTACAGACCTCATGGTCAAATAATAATATTTGGGTGTAATTTTAAAAAAAAATATTCTTCTAAAAAAATATTCTTCTAGAATTCACCATAACCCTAGTAAAGCTTACTCCACATCTACTAAAACTTCAAGATTATATTCCATAAATTAATTGATACACCATTACTCCATAGAATAGGGAGAAACGCTGATAAGGTCGTATATATATCTATAAAAGCCCTATGGTAGATGTGAAGGAAATATTATGATTGGACTTACCTAGAAAGAGCAAGCCGAGCGATCTAACCAAAAAATAAGGTCGAGCAGACTAGGCTTATATACGATAGAGAAAGACCGGATGAAAGATGCGAGCTACAATAAAGTTCATTCAGATCAAAATATGGATATATAGTAGAGGCAAGACGAGTAGACACAAATCAAATCAAGAAGAATTCGGGAAAATCCGAGCATAAATCCCATTGGAAGACCCAGCGCTTGTAGATAAGGCAGAAGACCGAGTGCGCACGAGGCTAAGTATAACTCCCATGGGAAGACTTATCACACACAAATAAAGAAAAATACTGAGCACGCTTAGGCGTAACAAGGACACCAAGAAACAGTCAACATTGATTACAGTCAAATTATATTAATTCAGTCAATCCATGAAGGCCATATCTCGTTAATAACGGGAAAGAATTTAGGAATATTAAGGACATTTATGGTCAATCCACATTATAAATAATGTTTTAACCTCTTAAGATTATATAAATATGGATCTAGGGCAATGCAATAGATTATCTTCTTCTTCTTCCTAACTCAAAATAAAAGTTTACTACTTTGGCATATAAGTGTTAGGGTTTTTCCGTTAACATTTATAGAGATACAAGAAATGGCCAGTCAAGAAAATAATTATCTTTGACTTTTTGAAAGAAAAATTAAACGAGTTTAAAGACTTAAAATATAAATACTAGACAATAAATACACAATAGCTCCATTTGACTCTCTTAGACATGAAATCTGGTAGGTGCAATGCAATTGGCTAAGATTAAAGGATTGTAACAGTATCATTGGCAGCTTGCAATCAACCAAGTGAAAAAATGTTTGGTGTGCAATGTCGGCCTAACCAATCTCAAAATAGACCAATGAGTGCGAAAACTTGTGAACATGATTATTTCACACGAATCCAAAGAGAAAATATCCCTAAGAAAGATTTGCAAACTACTCGTTTTAGTGTTCAATTTTAAAATTACATATTGAGGAGTTAAAGTGAGAACAAATTAGGGAGATTAATTACAAATTAAGAAGGATTGATAAGCTATAGAGATAATGGAAAATCTGACTGAAGGCTTGCAATTCTTATTAAACTAGGTTGTATAAAAAATAAGGTAAACAATAGATTGAACAAATGAGAGAATAAAGCGAGTTGTACAAAGAAAATAAAAGAGAAATATGTGATTTTTATATGTGAAAAAAGAAATGGGAAAAAACAATGAGTGGAAATATTTTTAGTTTGAGGATGAGTCGATTAATTTGGTATTAAAAATGATAAGAATAAAAATAAGTGGAATATAATAAAGAGAGCAAAAAATGGCAGTCTATAAGCTTCAAGAATCTCCGTTTGTTTTAGAAAATTCTTGTGGGAAGCTTTCATAGAAATTTAATCCTTATCAGATGTAAACTTATGACAGATCATGATATCACAAGCATGGTCTAGAATATTGTAGAAATACGATAATGCGTTTCAATCCACATGATGTGTTACTTTGCAGATCTCTGTCTATAATGTTCAAATAAATGCGAATAACTAGTTTATTTACGTACCAAAAACATCAATGCATGACTTCGAGGGTCGTTGAAGTTAATTTAGAAACTATTTTATTGGAAATATAACACATAAGAAAGAAATTGATTCTATTATGAACATGTACGAGAAAAGAGAACAAAGATTATACAGTTATGGTCAGATATTTGTTCGAGAGATGAATAGTTCAGTGACTTGTAAAGAAGTTGTTGCTACTATAGTGACATTCAAAGTAGGACTTGATAAAGATGAAGACTTATATGAGGATTTTTTTAGACTCACATTGAATAACATTTTAGAAATATCATATCAATTTAACAGTTTTGAAGAGGTTATAAAGGTAATCTATTTTAGTTTAAAGGTTCAAGAATCAAAAGTGATAGTACCGGACTAAAGAAGAGCTGATGAAATCAAGCATGATGAGGTGATGAAGGTTCTAATAAATAGACCATGGGCTTTATATTACGATAATCCATTCTGAATGTTTACTCCTATAATTGAGAATATTACAGTTATATTGATAAAATAAAAAATAAAGGAACGTATCAAACTCATGTTATGCTAGTTCCAACTAGTAATAGATCTCGTAGATATTTATGCATGTACCATACTAATCATGCAACTATTGGTTGTTGGAAATTGCGAGATGAGATTCAAATATTGATCGATAATGGTGAACTTGTTCGATTTATAAAAATAAAAGAGAGAGGAATAAAGGGAAAAACAACGACGAGTAAAAAGAACAAGAAGTGAAAAAAGGATGATATATAAAGTTAAATAGGAGCATGTGATCACTATATTTTTTGCAGATATAACCTCGAGAACAGACTCGGTTTCTAGGAAAAAGAACAAAATAGAATTTGAGGTTCACTTGGTTGATGACTCGTAGTATCATTATTACAGGAGAGTAGTTTTGGACCTAAGATCCAAAGATGATGATGTGAGATGAGATGTTACTCCTTATGAGGATGCATTTATTATTAATCTAAAAATTTCAAGATTCATGGTTCAGTGTGTGTTGATTAACAATGGTAATTCGACTAATATAATTTTCAAAAGTAGTTATTACTGAATGAAAGGAATACATCCGTATAAACCTACCGATAGACAATTGGTCCGTTATGAAGGTAAATACAATTATGGGGAGGCCATGGTTGCAAAAAATAAAAGCAACCACATGCTCCTTTTGAGAGTGTCCCAAATATCTCGTTGGAAATATATACTGGGTAATTAGAGGCAGTTAAAGGACAAGCAGGAGTTACTATGCAATTTGGTTAGATCTTAAGAAATGGGAACAATAACAATTAAAGAGTGCGGGCAAGGATCGTCAGCTGGATGAAGGTGATAAGTTTGAAAAGTAAGTTGACGTATCTAGGGAGGATATTTGAGACCTTAGGTGAGATAATTGAATAATTTATCAGGAAGTGGGCATATAACATAGATTAGGTATCAACTAAATCAAGACTTCACGACTAAATAAATAGAGTTGTTTAAAAATATTACAATCTTTTTTGGTTAGGCTGCTGGTAATGTGTCTAGAGTTAGTCTATTATTTGACACGACTTATCCATAAACAAGAGGATTAGGTTGGTTCGTTAAAAAGAAGGCTTTTCTCACAATAAGGAAAATTTAATTTTTAAAAAAGTAGAAAAATACTAGAACTGGGACATATGAGGGAGTCAAGATATTCAACATGGGTGGCTAATCAGTGTTGGTTAAGAATAAAAATGAACGCCTTAGATTGATCAGTTGGTAGGTGCTAACTCTGGCCATTAGTTCTTTTTATTTATGGATGCATACTCAAGATACAACCAAATTTAAATGCATCCAAATGATTAAGAAGAAAATATTTATCTAGATTAAGAGAGGTTTGTATTGTTAAAAAGTTATATCTTTCGGTTTGAAAAATATTGGGTCAACATAGGAGAGGTTAGTCAATTAAATATTTGAAAAGAATTAGAGACAAAACATGGAGGCTTACATAGATGATATGATTATAAAAACTAACAACGAGGGTCATAAAATTGAAATACTATATGAAATATTTAAAAATTTACAGAAATTGAATCTTAAACTGAATTCTTTGAAGCGTTTGTTTGGAGTTCAAATTGGGACATTTATTAGTCATAGTGTTAATAAAAATATAATTGAATCTAATCAATAAGAATTAAAATTATTATTAAATATGGATTCACCAAGAACAATCAAAGAACTACAAATATTAACGGGTCGTCTACAACACTGTTAAGGTTTATTTCTAAATCTTCGGATAAAATTTATTTCTCTTTGAAACTACTTAAAGGAGAAAAAAAATAGATGAGGTAATGAATGTGATGAGGTTTTTCGTGCATTAAAATGATATTTGCCTTCAACGTAGATTTTGTGAGGTCCAATATAATGAGAGTCATTGTACCTATATTTATATGTTTCCAATTTTATTGTAAATGAAGTCCTGGTCCAAGAAGAGTGAAGAATGCAGAGACCTATTTATTACATGCGTAAGAGTCTAATTAATCTAGAAAAATAAATCAGAATTTAGAGAAATTGGCTTTAGCATTAGTAGTAGCTTCCAGAAATATGAGTCTGTACTTTAAGAGTCATGATATCATATTATGGACTTCATTTCTCTTAAGAAGTATACTATAAGAATCAGATATCTTTAGAAGTCTTATTTGATGGGCGACAGTATTGGAAGAGTATGGGATGTTATACATGCTGCAATCAAAGCAGAAGGACTTGATAATTATATTAATGAGTTCATTAAAGTTAAAATTGACGATAAAGACGTTACACAATCAAAAATGGAAAGAAAATTAGAATATACAGTGAAAGTTAATGAAGTTTCATATATTAATGAATGATGTGTTGGGATCATCTTAAAATCACTATTTGGTGAAGATATTAGTCAATCGTTGAATTTCAATTTTGATGTGACAAATAATGTAGCTGGGTATGAGGTCATGTTAGGTGGTTTAAAGCTTGCTTGTATATCTGAAGCAAGGATCATTCGGATAAGTTCAATATTTTAGTTGGTGGTATGTTTAAGAAAAATGAGTATACGAGGCCAACCAAGAGAATATGAGGGACAATACTTGGAGTATAAACAAGTGACTTGTATAAGCAATTCAGTTGCAAACATCTTAGCAAAAACAAAAGTGTCATGAGACAATCCACTAGTTATCATCTAGAAAAGCTCGTCTAAAGATGACAAAGAGCAATAGGTCTAAGTTTTAGGAATAGAAACAATCAAAGATTGAAGACAAGAGTATATTTCAGAGATCCGATTCTCCATGAGGGAAAGGCCAAAGCCTATGCTTTGAGAATAAAATATGTTAAGTATATAGTTTTTGATGATGTTATTTATGGAAAACATTCTACAACACCAATGCTATAATATTTGAATAAAGACGAGGCTATTTTCATACTTAGATATTTGCATGAGGGTATTGTTGGATCTCAATATGAATATAGAGGCTTGATCATATGTTTTCTTCTTGTGGGTTTCTATTGGATAAAACTGGGATCCAATGTTGAGGCTAACATGAGCCATCTCCCAATCGAGCATATGTATATAGTCTATTTAATAAATAGGGAAAATAAATAGTGGAGATTTACCAATGACTACCAAAAATAACAACTTGGGCTAAGTTCATGAAGCACTTGAAAGCTGCATTTTTTCCTTACAACTATGCGCGTATCATGTATCAGCAGTTCCAAAACATTATACAAGGGTCAAGGACTATTGACGAATACACTAACAATTTTTTTAAGATACAAAACCATGTCGATATTGTTGATTCAGCAGATCAGTTAGTATCTCGCTATATAGGGGGATGAGACAGTAGTTTCAGGACCAGCTGAACATGTTCGACCATGTGAATGTTTCTAAATCACATTAGCGCGCACTGCATCTGGAGAAAGCCCTTTCACGAAGGCCTTATGGAGGAGATACTGCCAGATTAACTCCATTCGCGTTCCCAAAAAGGACGGTTCCAAGCCCTAACCCAGGAGTACCAACTGCTGCTCCTATGCGTATTCACAAGTCCATAGTCGCACAGTTACTTCCTCACAAATATGGTGCTACCATTATCATGAACTAGGGCATGTTGCTTTACAATGTCCAAAATTACGCCAAAAGCCTCAATAATAAAGGGGTATGCTCGGTGACGCTGCTAATTTTTACCTGGAGGGTGAGCCACGGTTTGATAAGGAACTATAGGATGTTGTTGATGAGGTTCAAGAGGACCAGGTTACAGAGGAGATATTGGTCAGGCATTAGTTTTAAAGCGTATCTGTCTGACGCCGAAAGCCAGAAGTGAAGGGGATGATTGGTTACAGAACAATATTTTCTAGTCGACTTGTATTATCGGGGGAAAGGTATGCAAATTCGTTATTGATTCAGGGAGCTGCGAAAATGTTATCTCTGAAGAAGTTGTGCAGAATTTGGCCCTGAAAATAGAAGACCACCCAAACCCCTATAAGCTTGCCTGGTTAAAGAAAGGTAATGAGGTAAATATCTATAGAAGATGTCTGCTATCTTTCTCTGTTGGTAACTATATGGATAAAACATGGTGCGATCTCATTGGGATGGATGCGTGCCACTTGTTGCTAGGCCGATCCTGGAAATATGATATAAGTGTCACATATGATGGTAGGAGGAACCAGTACAGTTTCATATGGAATAATGTCAGGTTCATATTAACACTAATTAGAAAGGTATCCCAAAAACCTGTCGTTGCAGTATCAAAGGAGTCTCGTAAGAACTTTCTAGCTCGAATGACGTTTATCGAACATGCTAATGAAGCAGGGATTGTCTATCTTTTGGTGCTTAAACAATTTAGTACTGATCCATTTGCTGGCATACGTGAGCGAGTTCGACCGTTATTAGCAGAGTTTTTTATTGTATTTCCAAATAATCTACCTACTGGTTTTTCTCCATTGAGAGATATCCAATACCAGATTGACCTAGTACTGGGTGCTAGCCTATCAAACCGACAGGTGGAAGAACTGTTGATAAAAGACCATATCCGTGAGAGTCTTAGTCCTTCTGCGGTTCCTACACTGTTAACACCAAAGAAATATGGCTCAATGAGAATGTGTGTGGATAGCCAGGATATCAGCAAAATTACAATCAAGTATTGGTTTCCTGTTCCTCGGCTTGATGATTTACTGGATCAGTTGAATGGTGCTACTGTATTTACGAAGCTGGATTTGAAGAGAGGATATCACGAGATTCGTATCCGTATAGGGGATGAGTGGAAACAGCATTCAAGACCCGAGAAGGTCTGTTTGAATGGATGGTAATGCCATTAGGTCTTTCTAACGCTCCTAGCACGTTCATGCGGGTTATGAACCAGGTATTTCTCCCGTTCATCAGAAACTTTCTTATTGTGTACTTTGATGATATTCTTATATATAGTACCACGGAAGAGCTGCATGTCCAGCACTTACGTAAAGTGTTGGTTGATTTGAGGCGAGATTATTTTTATGGGGGACTCGATAAGTGTTGTTTTATGACATATTCGGTCGTCTTCCTGGCGTATGTCAAGTCAAAAGATGGGCTGTCACTGGATCATTCGAAAGTGGCAGTCGTGCGAGACTGGCCTATTCCTACTTCCATCACTGAAGTTCACTCTTTTCACGGGTTGGTCTCCTTTTACAAACGGTTCATACATAACTTCAGAACTGTCATGACTTCTATTCCAGAGTGTATGAAGGGCAAGACATTTTGTTGGACCCCTAAAGCAACTAAGGTGTTTGAGGAAATCAAGGTAAGACTGACCACTACACCGATTCTGGTTTTACTTAGACTTCTCTACAGGATTTGAACTGCATTGTGATGCGTCCAGATTGAGCATTGAAACTGTACTCAACCAACGAGGCCACCATATAGCATACTTCAGCGAGAAGTTAAGTGGAGCTAAATTCAACTACAACACCTATGACAAGGAGTTCTATGCAGTTGTACTAGCTTTAAAGTACTAGAGTTCTTACTTGGCCTACAATAAAAATGTTCTGTACACCGATCATGATGCTTTGAATTATCTGCAGAGTTAGGAGAAACTCTCTTCCCGTCATGCACGTTGGGCAGCATTTACTCAACAATTTACATTTTCCATTAAGCATACTTTGGGGGCAGTTAACCGTGTAGCTGATGCTTTGAGCTGACGCAACATGATGATTCGTATGGAAGGAGAAGTTGTGGGATTTGAGCTGATGAAGTATCTACTGGCTATGGATCCATATTTTGGTCTTACTCTAGAGGACGTCGGCTGAGGTTTGAGAAACGATTTTGCAGTCAGCAACGGTTACCTCTTCAAATGTAATTTACTATGTGTTCCTGAGGGAAGTTTAAGGTTACTAATTATACAGGAGAGACACAACGAGGGGCATGAGGGTAGAGATCAAACCCTTCACTCTGTATCCAGTCAGTTCATTTGGCCACATTTGAGGCAAGATGTTATCAGTTTTGTACATAGTTGTCGGGTTTTCCAGGTGGCAAAAGGTACATCCTCCAACGCAGGTCTATACCTACCACTCCTAATACCAGAAGGACCGTAGCGAAGCGTCAGCATGGATTTCGTCTATGGGTTGCCAAGAAAACAGAGAGGTAACAATTTTGTTTTTATGGTGGTTGACAGGTTTTCTAAGATGCCCCACTTCATTGCCTGCAAGAAAACCATAGATGCTGTGAATGTTGCTAATTTATACGTTCGTGAGGTCTACCGCTTACATGGTCTACCCTTGAATATCATTTCTGATCGCGATACGCAGTTTTTCGGGAATTTTTTGACGAGTTTGTGACGTCTCACTAACACAAAGCTGATTTTTAGCAGTGTATCACCCACAGACAGACGGCCAACCGAGGAAACTAATCGAACGTTAGGCAACATGTTACGCACAGAGGTCTCTGGGAACTTGAAGTCATGGGATTCCCGCCTTTATCAAGTTGAATTCTCCTACAACAGACACCACAAGCGCAGTCCTAGGTATAGTCCCTTCATGGTAGTCTATGGTTATAACCCATGGGGTCCTATGGATTTGGCTTTCCCAACGGTTGATAAGGTTCCAGCTGAGGTCAAGAACACCATTATGTATCTATCCGAGATCCATGAGAATACCCGTAAAAAGCTGGAGGAAACAACACAGAAGTACAAGGTTGCAACAATAAGAAGCGCCGACTGGTGGAGTTTTCAGTGGGGGACTTTGTATGGGCTGTTTTGACCAGGGATCGCTATCAAGCGCACGAGTACAACAAATTTGCTGCAAAGAAGGTGCATATGTTTGAAATTATTGAAAAGAATAATCCCAATGCATACAGTTTGAAGCTACCCAGCCATATGAAGACCCATAACATTTTCAACGTGAAGCACCTGGTGTCGTTTACCAATGCTGTTGAGGATGATGAAGCTGAGAATTCGTAGGCAAATTCTTCCGATGAAGGAGAGGATGATGTAGTTGCACGGTCCATAGCTATATGGTCCTTTTGGACAAACAGAAACGAACTTTATTTGGAGCGCATGTATCCAAATTAGGCGATGCGACCACTCAAATCGAACGCGTCGAGAAGCCCAATGATTTTTGGAAGCATCATGTTGTGATGAAATCCATGCCCTAAATTCCATCATTTAAGTCCTCTTTTTGCCGGTTTCGTGAATTTTCTGCATTTTCTTATTTTTATTAGATCTATCAAAATACTTAAGCATCTCCAACTTCTTTGAAATTAGGTTGGGCTTTATTTTATTGCTTAAGGAAAAAGCTATAATTTTGGGCTAGGGTTTCGAGCACTTTTATAAAAAGCTCTCAAATCCTAGTTTTGCCTCAAACCTTTTTTAATAGAATTCGATTTTCTCTGAAGTCTCTTTTACTCTGAACTAGGTTTAGAGCTATCTATCTTTTTGTTTTTTCGTCCTTCTTTCTCTCTATTTTCCGACGCTGTTCCATCTCGTAGTTTGACTCTACCAGTCAATTAGCTTCAAACATAGATTGATGGTATAAAGTAAATTTTAGAAGACATCATGGGGCATATTGGTTAGAAAATATAAATGAAAATGCATTGAGGCATCCTTGGACACATTAGTCACTTGAATCTATATATGAAGAATATGTAATATTATTATGTATTATTTTTCCCTTATAGAGGCCTGCGAGATTTTTATAATGAGGCACATTTTAAGCTAATTCACTAATAAAGAAATTTTCATTTGAAGAACCTGAAGATAAAATTAGATATTCGATTTCAATAAATATTAGAGAACAAAAATAAAATAATAAAGACAATTATTCTGGTCATAAAAATTCAGAGAACAATAAGCAAGAAAGGTTATATGTGTGGTCGTGTATAGCGATAAGTAAGCGAACATAGTTAATAAACCAAATCTAAAGTTGAAAGAGCATTAGCAATACAAGTGATGATATTGTGTCTTGATGTAAAATATCAAAGTAGCTAAAATGGTTAACAAACCAAACATAAGGTTAAAAGACAACTACGAACGCAAGTGGCTAGACTCCGCCCTCACTAATAGTGTCAAATTATAAAATTTTATTAATAAAAAAAATTAAACATCCTTAAGAACGTAATTAGTCATATTGTATTATGACAGAAGAGTCAAATATGCATACTGACCACACGAAAAAATAATAGTAGAAGTTGATGCTAAAGTAAACATAATTCATAATGAAACAAAATCCGATCGAAGATTAAGGTCAAGTATAAAATATAAAAAATTCCATTAGAATAGTACAACAAAACAAAGATAAAGAGGTTCAAATTTTAAAAGTAATAGTATACTTAAATCAACCACTATGAGGAGCAAAATTTATTTCATTAGTGAACTCGTCAACTTGATCGATATGAGGATGATCTACATTGATGATGTCATCATGCGTTTGAACAATAGCAGATGCATTTCCAACTCTTTCTTCAGTATCATCTCTATTAATAATACCGACTTCGTCATCAGTTTGGTCAACCTTATTTTATTCTTCAATAAATGACGAAGGACGTTCATCTTCAGGTACATCAAACATAAGCTCGCCCATGATAATATTATGAAATATTTTTCAAATCGATTTGATAGTGTCTTTTTTAACGTTTTCAAGCATACTTGGAGAAACGACCAACACCCGATTTTTCTCTCTCATTAATATTCTTTGTATTTTGTTTCTGAAATTTTCTTCTTAATATCTTTCACGATATTTTCTACAACCCTTTTGATTTCTTCAGTTTTTTTTATTTAGAGTTTCTCTTGAATATTTTTAACATCAATTTTCAAACTAGCATTTTCAGATTTCATATCAGAATTTTCATTGATCATTGTGTTAATTTTGTTAGATATAGTGTCAACTTGATCCGACATACCATAATTTTCCTTTGCTAATTCAACATTCTAAAAAATTATTTTGTTATTGAAAGAGAGTTTTTCAGTACCATTTGGAGACCAAAGAAGCTTTTTCTAAAATTAACTTAGTATTTTAACCTTTCATGACATCATTTTCAGCAATTAAACTAGCAACTAATTTGTCATTCTCAATTTTTTCTTTTGAGAGCCTCTCATATTTTTGTTTTAAAATGGAATACCCTTTTTTAACTTTTCTCAAATCATCGATGAGCTCTTTAACATATCCAAATAACATAGGCTATGACTTAAAAATTTTCATTACCTCAATGTTGGATGGGCTCATCATTTGATATGAAAACATCATCAAATTATGATAACTCTAAAAAACAGATGAACATTTTTTTCTGTCGGACAAATGAACCTCTAACGGAAGTTGAAGTTGTATTTCTAAGATGAGTCATCATTAAAGCTTATATTGTTTTAATTAGACATATTAAGGAAATATTTTATTTGATGAGTCATCATTAAAGCTTGGCATGGAAGGCTTATAGAAGTAGGTCGTTGTATCGATTGACATTTTAAGTTGAATGATTTGAAGAGGCTGTATTTTTCTCTTTCCTTTGGTTAATATAGAAGCTTGCAACGTTCCTTAGTGTTTTTCTTGTTTATTCGTTGATTAGAGGAAGTGGTAGAGATATGTCATTGGTAACATGAACATGATAAGAAATGGTGATAGTCTTTTTAAAATCATGATTTTCAGTAGAATTTGAAGAATTTATTTTGTTAAAATTAATAATATGATTAGATACGAGAAACTTTCTCTTGGTGTTGGCTAGGGTTCATATTGGAATTAAAATTATTCTTTAAAGACGTTTCCTTAGGCTCTGAGGTATTCTGTGCAGTAGTGGCAATGTTCGTGTGAGAGATGGTTAACAAGAACTTTGTTATGTCTTATAAGTGTTTTTTTTCAAGGGAGTCCCTGCTGATGGTGTACGGTCATCTTGAGAAAGGATAATATTGTCATTATGTTGAACATGATTTGCAATATTAGTGGGATTCTACTTCATGTGAATAATTAGGTTGTTTTGAGGATCGTCAAGATCATCTTATTGAATATTTTTGCTTGGAGAAGCATTGTTTGTGTCTTTTGATAATTTAATCTTTGGAACATTTAAACCAATACCAATTTTATTTTTGTTGTGAAATTATTCAACAAGTAAATTTGCAATAATCTTAGGGTTAACTTCTTCTCTATTTGTAGTCATAGTAAACTTTCCAATAGTTGTCATGGTAAACACTTTAATGGACCAAAGTTATAATAGCTAAACCAGTGAAATGATATATGTTGACATCATCATAAACGTTTCTGAAACGTTTTTTATATTCACTAGAGTCTGCAATGGAGTAAAATACACAAGGAGAGCGTTAATAAAGCAAGTGGCAAAAAAATCTGAAATAAGAGTAAGCATATCATATCCTAAGTGTACTCATCCATACTCTTTCGACTTGACCATATTCGGAGTCGAAATTTTGATATTCCTATTTCTCGGTTAAAAAATATAGGAAGTTTTTTAGGTATGGTCGGAAGAGGAGTTAACAATTTTATTTCCATGTCTGTTTGATATATAATAAATAATTTTATTTTAAAATTTTAAAATATCAATATTTGTGAAGAAATCTAAAAGATTAACATGTATTTTTAAAATTTGTTAGCTAAGAAACATGTTGAGCATTGTATGCCACCCATTAACAACTATTTGTGTAGGACATATGAGGATCTGTCTGCAAAATTCTTGAATAGTTTCACAAAGACGCAATCGAAGACCATAATGAAATATGGTTGTAAAGGAAAATATTTCATCTTTCCTAGTGGGATGGAGTAATTCACCAGGTTTAGAAAGACGAGTAACTACATCATTAGGGAGACCATATCCATGTCTAAATTCTTCATGTTCTTATTCAGGCGTATTATTTTAGATAAATTGGCTAAAGTATTCATCTGAGAACTTTATTTTTTCAAGAAGATCTACATGAGGGACTTGGATTTCGACTTTTTCGGGAATATTTTTTTATGACTATTATTTGGTAAAAGAAAAAATGATATCAGTATGGTTTTTAAGTTAGTTATAATTTTATTTTGTTTTTCTTTAAAAATTGACGAGATAAAATTTAAGTTTGATGATTTTCTAATAAGAAGAAGTATAATTAGTATGTGAGTTCTTATAACGAAATATAAGTAAAATATTTTCTCTTATAAAATTAGAATTTTATTTAAAAAATTTGTATAACGTGAGTTGTCTTATTATATTTGATTAATATTCAAGAAGTATATGAACATAAGAAAATATAAGAATAAGTATAGAAAATATATAGAAATAATATTTGAAGATGAACGTAAGGATTGAAGACCTTATAACTTTAATAGAAAAAGTATAGAAGATGGATAAATTAAGCAAAACAATAATAATAAAATAGGTAATTTTTTTAGTCAAAAAAAGGCATGTTAAAAAGAATCGCAACAGTTGATTTAGAAAGGGATCAACGACTAAAATAGGATATATTTAATATAAACAGAAATTAATATATTTTTTGAAGAGTGGGATAGTTTTTTAATCGTGTTACAAATAACTGAATCTAAATGATTAAATTTTTACACGTGGCAACATAAATTTGAGATGTCAAAAATCTATCGCAAGCTAGAACCTTTTAGATAAAATAAAATAAATAAATTATTAATTCTAATGATATATTGTCTAGGTAATTTCTAATATGCCTCACAAAAATTTTCATACAAAAATTACTTTAAAGACGGGGGACTCTTGATAAGGCTATCAAGATTGTTACCATATATTTATTAGGTTATCAAGATTGTTTATTGTGCCGTTATAGCACGTTTAGCATTGTAATCAGTAAAAAAGATATTATTATTAGTATGAACAAGGACTCAAGATATCATTGGGTGATTGAGCACAAAATAAATACATAATCTATTGTTATTGGAATTATTTTCATTCTCTATTATTCATTATTACTTTGACTTTACATTTGAGATAAAATTGTCTTAATATTCCTACGAAATTGTTCATATGTTTCAAATGGATATAAATAAAAAATAATAAAACTTGCAGAAATTTCCATATCTCCGAGTATCTCCAATTCGTAGGCATTATCAATGATTCTCTCTCGAACTTTGAATGGACCATCTCCACGAGCTAAAAGCTTAGAACTTCATTTGTAAGGAATATTTATGATCTCGAGTTTATCTACACTCGTTCTCTCGGTTCAAAGGTTAATGTTTTGTGTCATTTATCTCATTGACACTTATATTGGTGTGTTTTCTTTTCTAGCTTCTCCTTAACATTTGGGTATATTTCTTGACAAGTTCAACATTTTTTATTCCATATTTTCTTAAATACTCTTATGGTGGTAGTGGAAATATTTCCACCAACATCAAATGTTTTAATTCATACAAAACTTCAAAAGGATACATTATAGTAGCATAGTCGGTAACAACGTGGTTATAAGCAAACTCAATTAATGGTACACATCCCAACCAATTGCACATATTTTTACCTATAGTAGCTTTAAGGAAGTAGATAATGTATGATTCAACACTTTAGTTTGGCCATATGTTTAGGAATGACAAGTTGTTCAAAATAACAGTTTAGTCCCCATCTTCTTCCAAAGTGTTTTCAAAAAGCGACTAAGAAATTTCATGTCTGGATATGAGATAATAGTTTTTGGTATTCTATGTAAATGCACAAGTTCTATAAAGAACAATTATGTTTTTTGAGATGCATGATACACGTTAACACATGGTATAAAATATGACATCTTCAAGAATCTGTCCACCATAACAAATATGAAGTCTTTATATACGAGTTTTGAAAGTCCCAACATAAAATCCATAGATTTATCCATCCACAGTACAATAGAAATTGTTAATGGTAGATAAAGACCATGACATGAAATCTGATTTTGCGTTTAAGAAAACAATATAGCGGTTGTGGAACTTCTCAATATCTTTCTTAAAGTGAGGCAAAAAGAAATGTTCACCAACAATCAGCTAAGATTTAATTCTTCCAAAAGGACCCATAAAACCTCCTCAATATGCTGCTTTTAAAATGAGATCATACATAGAATCTAATGGTATACACAAACGTTTGTCTCAAAACAAGAACTCATTATTTTTGTAAAACAAGCCAAATGAACCTTTAGAACACTCCTTGTAAATATTTCCAAAGTCTGGATCATCTTCATACAACCCTTTGATGTATTTAAATCCTAGAACTTTTACCTATATTATGGATATTAATGCACATCTTCTTGATAATGCGTATGCTACAATGTTTTATTTCCCTTTTTTGTATTTGATAATGTAATGGAATGTCTCAATAAACTTTAAGCACTTAGCATGCCTTCTTTTGAGTTTGTTCTGACATCTTAGATCTTAAAAGTCTCATAATTTGAGCGAAAAACAAAATTAGACATTAAATAATGTTGTCATGTTTCTAACAATCACGTCAATGTATATAGCTTTTTATCGTAGGTTGGATATATATCATTACGCTCCATGTTTTGAATACACCTCCAATACCCTTACCTGAAGCATTACACTCTACTTTAAACGTTGTTTCAAAATCAGGAAGAACCAAAACTAGTGTTTGTGGGGGGGGGGGGGGAGGTATCGTTAGGGGTTTGAAAAAAACTTATTTTGGCTTCTTCCTACTTTAAAGCCACGTTTTTCTTTAACTACAACAGTAAGAGGAGCTGCTAAGGTGTTGAAATATTCACAAATCTCTTATATGAACTAGCCAATCTATGGAGACTCTACACATGTTCAATCATCGGTGGTGTTGGCCATATTTTGATTACTTTGATCTTTTCTGGATCAACTTGTTTCACTTGAGAACTCAAAATAAATCAAGGAAAACAAGATGATGAGTATATAATGTAAGCATCTTAAGATTAGAATAAATACCTTCTTGTCGTAGAGTTTAAAAAAATCGGGTCAATGTTCTCTAAATGCTATATCAACCTCTTGTAGTAAAACAATATGTCATCAAAGTATACCACAACAATATTAAATAAATATACCCTTATAACCTTATTCATTAGCCTCATACATGTTGATTATAGATGGTGGCACCTTTAAGTTGATCAAGCATGTCATCAAGTCTTTGAATTGGATAACGGTCTTTGATGGTGATATTGTTATTGGCATAAAAATCAACGCAAAATTTCATAAGATAAATCTAAGTATAGTGAGTATAGTTATCAAAAAAAATACATAATATTACGAACCCGTTTTTTATGGAACGATGAGATGGATCCTATACATCAGAATGATAATATCAAAAACATTGACTTAGAAAGAGATAATTTATTAAATGTAAGACACAAAATTTGCTAGTTTACAGCCACTGCAATCAATCATACTACAAGTGTTCAAATGACTGGTCACAAACGAGAATGCCTAAGATAAAATTCACATAAAAATGACACAAACAAAATGAAGACAAATAAATATCAAAGCCAACAACATGTGTCAGATTTATTTTTTCTAAAATATAAAGTTTCCCTATGCTACGACATATTCCAATGACTCTCTAAGTATGTTGATCTTGTATAGCACAAACATCATTAAAAAGGACTCAATGTTTAGATTTACCTAATTGAATGATCGAAACAAGATTCAAATTAAATGTGAAGAACGTGGTAAACATTAGATAGCAATGTCTGAGAGATAACAACAAAGTTGACATCCTCTAAAGACATTCTTTAAATACATGTAGAAAAAATAGGTATGAGTGAAATAGGGGACAAGGAAACAATGTGTGACACATAAGATGGCATATGACGAGACGCACCAGAACCCGAAATACAAAAATATGAATGAATACCTAAAGTGGAAGATGAAATAAGACTCGAGTGATATGCAAGTCTAGACATGACAAAATTCATCTAATTAAGTTGGGTACTAATAGACTAGCGAAAGTCATACTTTCCTATCATATTTACAATGGAAACTCACAAACTCTGATAAGATAGAATCAAATAAGCGAGAGATATTAAACCAGAATCTTAATCCAAATCAAAATCAAAGATCAAATATTCAATTGAAACCTGATTGAAATCTAAATTGAAACTCACATTAAAATCAAAATATTTGAATTCAAATCTAAATTAAAAACGCAAATATAAAATCAGTCCACCAATATTCTTAACAACAAAATATTCACCATAATTTTTTTTATAGTTTCAAATCACTCACCATTGTTCAGATACCAATTCGAAATCAACTTAACTCACAAATATCTATCATTTCACTTGTTAAACTCTTAAAGAAAAACGCACCACTAAATAATCTTAATTATTTTATCAAATAAATATTGTTTTATTATTTAAAAAGTTTAAGCAAATTTACCACTATTTAAGTAATTACAGTGGTTTGCAAATTGTTTCACTCAAATTAATTCAAATGAATTACATACTTTCTTTTTTCAATATAAAACAAATAAAACACCTAGTTATTCCATTTCTCTTTTTTAGACCACTATCTGAATACCAATTTTTTTATTTAGACCCATCAATTAAGTCTTGATTTTTTGTAAAAAATCAAATAAAACAAAATATAGATAATTGAAACCTTAAAATATGGTGTACTCAAATTCGTTAAAAAATAAAACGCCTATCTAAAATAAAATTTATTAAGAGACATGTTTATTGAATTAAAAATGGATTAAAAATATCTTGATATTCATGAAGAATAGGAAATAAAACATAACCAAATTTTTATTGTGTAGAACATTTTTTAATATTAAAGAGAAGGAAGTGGTTTCAAAATAATTTAAATTTCAAACTTGTAAAATAAAAACCTGATAAGTTAGTAAACAAAACAATTAATAAGGTATATTGCTAAAAAAAAGGTGAAGATAAAAAATAAGAGAAACTTTCTTACAAAGAAAAAATCCCCAAAAAAAAAGATGGACTACGAAAACAACGTGCGTCAAAAATTCTATAACCACAACTAGATTAAAGAACTTAGTAAATTAAACAATTAATGAGTTAGATTGCTACTAAAATTCATTTCGAGTAAACAAAACGGTTAATGAGTTAGATTGCTAGTAAATGATCAGCACTTATTTTGGAACGAAGATCAACCCCTTGGTCGAATATCAGATGACCGTCACATTTCGAAAAAAAGAGAGGAGAATTTTATTGAAAAAGAAAAACCAAAATAAAAGAATTAAAACTGACTATAATAAAATTTTCTTTATAACCAAAAGTGGATTAAAAAACTTACTTGCACAAGACATGCTTGCGATTTCTTCCCAATCTTATTATTGTACTTCAAGAACCTTTGTATCATATATAGTCAATATATATTTAAACTAAAAGAGATAAACAAGTGATATAGTTTTGGCCATCAACCATACAAGATGAAAAGTTGTACCGTCAGATTTAGGCTTATCAGCAAGCCTTATTAATTTAACAATCCGTGTCTTTGGTAGTAATCCAATAAGGGAGTTGATTATTTAATTCTTTTGAAGACTTTTGAGAGCCATTTAAAAGAAATTTATGTGTGCCTAATTTGTTTTAACTTTTCATATTTTTATACTGTGAGGTCCGACATGAAATTCATTTTTTTTAATCTGGTCAATAACCATAGGAAAAAGAATTAAACATTTAGTAACGGTATTATAGTTTTTCTATATCATAGATAAAACACTTAGCAAATTCAAATCTGGTGCCAAATCATATACCAAAATTTAGTTCATAAGCAACTACATAAATTTAAATCATTACCAAAAAAATTATATAGCGGAATCATTTGAACATGTTCTTAATTCTGGATCCAATGTGAGCTACTAATACATTAATTTGTAATGAAAATATAAACCTTTCATTATTTTATTTTATTTTTTATTTTCGGAGGAAACCGGCAGCCGCTACTCAGAGTGCAATGAGTGCGCACAGGGTAAACCATCAGTCTGACGCGATAGCCTGCAAACCAACGCCAGAAGGTAAACCACACAAGGTGACAGGCTCAGCCAAGAAAGCGTATGCAGAGGGATTCGAACTCATGACCTATTGGTCATAAACCTTTCGTAATGAATACAAGTTTGAGTGATAGTAAGTTTTATGTATTTATGGTTTACTTGTATTAAGTTTTTTTTATGTTATCGTTTTAGTGAGTTGTGATATATATATTTTATAAATTAATTTTATCATATAATAATTTTTTTCATAGTTTATCATTTTATAATTGATTAAAAAAATACATTTAGACTAAATACATGGACCATTCAATTTATAACTTTCATTTCAAAATTAGTTTAACTTATTCGATTAAACCCTTTTAATTGAAAATTCAACAATTCTTTTTTAAGATTTTTAACATCAAAATTTAACGTTTTTTTTAAATAATTATAACATCAAAATTCAACGTTTTTTTTATAAAAAAAAATTGACATCAAAATTCAAGGGATGTATTGTCAAATTGAATCGACGTTCTAGTTCTTCCATAAAATGACATGTTTTTCCATACAATAGTTTATAAGGTGACATTCTGATGAGATTTTTATACATAGTTTTATATACTCACAACAAATGATCTAACTTTGAAGATAATTATTTTCATAAGGTACAAATAATTTTTTCTAAAATTCTCTTTCAAGTCTTTATTAGAAACGTTTGGCCCCTGTGTGAGGATGATATGATGTTGAAGCTCGGCAAGTGACTACGTATTTACCTAGATGATCGTTTAATTAATAATTGCAAAAGTAAGTTCTTCTGTCACTTATTATTTCTCGTGCAGTTTCAAATCAGGAAAAATAGTTTATTTATGAATTTGGTGACTAGTTGTTCATTTTTTTGCAATATAATTGCTTCAACTCATTCAAATACACAATCAACGCTCACCAATATGTATTCACGAGATAAAAATGGTAAAAAATGTCCCTAATAAACCGAGTATCCCAAACATAAAATAACTCAACTTTGAGAATATTAGTAGCGGTACACCCTTATGTCTTGATATATTTTCCACTCATTGACATTTATTAGACTTCTTTAAGAATGCATGAGAATCATTAGACATACCAGGAAAAAAAAACTTGACTCAAAAACCTTTATTGTCTTCTTAGTTGCACCAAAATACCCTTTACTTCTAAGGAATATCAATGTTGTAGTATGTTTGTCATTTAATCTTTGATATACATCTCTGATCATCATTAATTATAAAGTTACCGATCATCCATTAGAAGTTGTATTTAAGATCTTGACTATGTCTTGAGTTAACTTGTCATCGACACAAATTAATGATCTCTGTATACCGTGGTTCGACATTGATGGCTAAAAACTATTTATCTATAAAATTTTAATTAATAGTTTTTTCTCTTTCTTAGCTATTTTTTTAAATTAAAAGACAAATAACCGGTATTAATGGCCTTTAAACTCATTTTATTTCAGAATTTAGTGTCAAATTCTCGTAAAAATAATATCGAATATAATAAACATGATTTTTTATAATGCAAATTCTTAGTTAGTGAATTATTATGTTAGAGAAAAATATAGTAAATGAGAGAATAATTTTTTGATTATGTTTAACGTCTATTTATTGAGTTTACTATTTGATCTATAAAAATAGAATAATATCTCATAAATATAAACTAAATATCTTAATATCATTTTTAACTAAATTTTATTCTCAAATTTTCTACTTTTTTATTTTCGACGTGGCCGAAGTTATTGCCATTTAATTTCTAAAATAATTATACTCACCATACTCGAGTTGACACTTGAGGGTATTAAGGTTTATTTATTTGGATTTTTGGTTTTGTCTAACCAAACTATTATCAGAGTTGTCTTCAAATTGGCTCGTACTTACTAGTTCATGCACTATTAAAAACTCTTTACCTGTAAAAACCTTCATTAAAGAAAAAAATGATTTTATTATATGTAAAAAAGTACAACTAACAACTAGTAGGCTGCTAGAATTTTATTCACCATTTTTCTTACTTGATCACTTCTTCTTATTTGTTTTGGAATATTATCTACCACAATTATCTATGAATAATGAAGGAATAATTGTTAAAATTGACCAAGTAGTTAATGTTAATTTTATAATTTCGGCTAGATAAAGTTGTTGTCATTTGCTTTTGACCGAGGTTTTGCTGATGATGGCCAAGTAGCCCTCCCTCCCTTCAGTCATTTGTGAAGAGTGAATGAACAAACGATAAAATGAACTTTTTCTTTAATAATTTTGTGATAACTCTAGACGGGTGAAGCTATATTCATTTATTTTTATCTTAGTCGAGCCTATTTTGATGCAATGAAGTTGGAAAATGAGGCTTTTAGCTGGAGAAGACTTGTCTTCAAGACTTGTCTCTTGTAGAAAGATGTTTTAAGTTGGAGGGTTTATTTTAATTAACCTAATACATTGGTGAGACACCAAACGGTGCTAACATGCTCACAAAACGTTTCCTTTCTTTTTGGCTCACACGTCAATCGTTCTCATCTCATTTTATCATGGTCATCCAAGCTTGGCAAATAGTAGTCTTTTAGTTTACAAACAAATCCATGTCATACATATTTTTACATAAATAATGGATGATGTGTTTTTACTTATAGGTATAAATACTTTTTGGTGTTCTTCAATTTTTTTTTCTCTCTTGTTGAATCGATCTTCTTAATTTCTTATTTTATAATTTTTTATTATTATTATCGATTCCATTATAGGAACCAATTTTACCCTTTATTTATTTTTTTATTTAAACGGGTAAGAAAATAAATTTATAAGAACTCTAGGTTTTCCCCTTTATTTTGTATGAATTTGTCATATACGTCATAAAAACTAAGGCTCTTTAAAAACTCTAGGTTTTAATATTGAGTCAAAAAATTTATCACTATACTTGTACAGTGTTATGCCTTGATGTGAGCTTGATTTCGTTAGTCTTCAACAAATCGATATATACTTATCTTCATTCATTGTTATATTTTTCTGAATAATATTGAATCATGTGACTATGAATAATAATTTATGATAAAACTATTGCGCCCATCCTATGTACTAACGAAAAAGAAATTTTTCTCATACACGACATATGGGTCGTTCTGTATACCCATAACACCTATGCTAACTAATCAGACTAATTTTATTATTATCCCTTAGTTTTTTTCTTTATTATATCCATAACCGTTTTGTTCGTCACCTATACTTTCCGATTTGCTTAGTAAAGTAAAAAAAAATATGTTTTATCTCATACCTTCTACAAAGTGTTGTTATCTTATCATTATGAAACTAAGACTTATTATCTGTTATTAAAATTATCGGGACTCCATATCTACACATAATCTGACTTTGTAAGAAATCACATATTTTCCGAACATTTGTTTTGACCCACTTTGTAAAGTAATCAACAACTACAACAAAATACTACCTCTTTTATGAAGCCAATTGGTAGATCTCGTACTATATAGTTCCCTATTTATTAAATATACTATATTCATCGGCTTGATTGGTAGGTGGCTCATATTAGCATATTTTTTATAGGCATCACACTCTGCGTAATAGCCTCGACATTTGCTGCCAATTGTATCAAATAGAACCCACACGAAGAAAACCTATGATCAAGTTTCTATATTCATGCAAAGTGTGTATACTTAACAGGTTGTAGCCTCTATATCTAAGGACGGAGACATCTTCGTCTTTATTTAAACACTGTAGCGTTAATCTTGTACAAATTTTGTCTATAAATGACATCATCAAGAATTGTATACTTAACAGATTGTATTCTCAAAACATTGGCTTCAACATTTCCCTTGTGAGAATTTGATCTCTCAAATATATCATACATTATGGTCTTCAATCTTCAATTGTCTTTATTGCTAAAACTTTGATCTTTTTATCTTTGTCATATTAAAACATTTTCTGGATTATAACTGTTATTTTTGTTAAAAAGTCTGCAACTCAGTTGTTTATACAATTCACTTGTTCATACTCTACTTTTTAATATTTATCTTCTTATTCTTTTAATACATCAAATTATTCCCTCATATTCTCTTGGTTAGCCTAGTACACTCATTTTTCTTGATATAACACAAACTGAAAAATCGATTGTATCCCAATGATCCTTCTTCCACAAATACAAGCAAGTTTTAAACCACCTAACATGGCCGCATATTCTGCTACATTATTTGTCACATCAAAACTGAAATTCATTGATTGTCTAATATATTCATCAAATGCTGATTTTAAAACAATCCCAACAAATCTTTCATCAATATATGAAACTCTATTAACTTTCATTGTACATTCCAATTTTGTTTCCATTTTTTACTATACCCTCTTCATGGTCAATTTTAACTTTAATGAACTCATTAATATAATCAACAACTGTTTGTGCTTTGATTGTAGCACGTATAATATTTCATAATCTTCCAATCGTGTAAGACTTCCAAAGATATTTAATTTTCTTAATACACTTCTTAAGGTAAAAAAAGTCCAGAAGATGATAACATGACTCTTAAAGTACGGTCTCATCTTTCTGGCAGCTACTACTAATGTTAAATCCAAGTTCTCTAAATTTGGGAAAATTGTTGTTATTATTTTGTAAACAAAAATCATATATAATAATGTTAAAATATTATAAGTTATATGATTATAATTTTATTATTACATATTGAATATTATTATTGTGATTTGGTTATAAATATTACAACTATTGTTATTATTTTACAAACCAAAATCATATCTTATAATTTTGAAATATTATAAGAAGTATAATTATAATTTTATTATTACATTTTGAATATTATTATATGATTATTATTAGTATTAGTATTATTTGGTTATAAATATTACAAGTATTTTTAGTATTTTAGAAACCAAAATCATATCCCATAGTTTTGCAAAATTATAAGAAGTATAATTATAATTTTATTATTACATTTTGAATATTATTATTGTGATTTGGTTATAAATATTACAAGTATTTTTATTATATTATAAAATAAAATCATATCTTATAACTTTAAAATATTATAAGAAGTATGATTATAATTTTTTTATTATATTTTGATTATTTTGATTATTATTGTTATTATTATTATTTGGTTATATATATTACAAGTAGTTTGTATTTTGATAATATTTACTAGTAGAATTGTTGTTACTAGAATAAAAGGTAAATTATTTAGTCGTTCACAGTTTATAATCTTGCGGGCCAAAAGATGTACAAATTTTTCCAAATTAACATACATATTCTAAAAAATCTATTACTAACATCATTCATCTTTAAGTTCTTCATATTCACAATATTCAGACTCAATTGATTCATCTTGAGCTTCATCTTCTTCCAAAATTTATTGTTCAAGTGTATCTTCATAAGTATCTGGATAATTAGCGAAGATGTCGTCTATATTCACTTTGTCTCTAAACTCTTTGTCTTGCATCTTTTTATCCTCCGTGGTCCAATCCTTGATTGTCACAAACACTCCAAGTGCTTTGCCCATCAATCTTGTTCTCTTAGTTGTGTATTGTAACCTCTCTTGGCTAAAAGCAAACTCACTTGCAACTGTAGACATACGTATGACATAAATATCTTTCACCAAACTGCTAAGAATATGATAATCATCAGTTTTGGTACTCCACAATCTTAAGATATCATCAATACCTCGATCAATATAATTTCTTAAAACAAATATAGTGCTCAAATATCTAGACAACTCATTATCAAATTGAGTGGTATCTCTAAATTTATCTATACTTAACATTGCCATTTGTACATAGTTAGTAGTGGATCTCATTCTACCATATTGTTATTACCAATTACATTTGAAGTTGTATTTGGTTTGTATCTTTCAGCATACTTATTATACATTGTAAGCAAATACTCATATATTTTGCTACCATACACTGGACGATCAACTACTTCGCGTCGACCATCCCCTGAAAATTGTGAGGCATCGTAAAAATATTTAACTAGTAATTCAAATTGAAGTTTTTGTAAAAAAGGATCCAAAATGCATGCAATAGAATAAGCAATCAGGATTGGATGAAAATACTTTGAAAACTTTTCTTCCATTTGAGGAACACTATCTACACATACATTATGGGATCTAAATTGATTCATATGCATGTCAAGATTAGTAATCGTGAAAAGTCCCAAATGAAAGTTAGGACTATATTAGTAACTATATTGTCAAGACTGATGAAATTGTTACTATTTTTATTAATTTCTTGATATCTTGTAATTTGATTGATATACGTTGGCTTGGATGAGCCTCATGTTTGGATCTGTCTTGTCGATTCAGGTTTTTTTGAACTAACTTGGGCTATGGTTAATTACTTTCCCCCTTGTAGTGATTTGTTGTAATAATTAACCGTTACCTAATATGAGTTGACTGCTACCCTTGCTCCTTATATTTCATCATACTTGATATAACGCTCAGCTTGAGCAAGTATATGTCACATAAGATGTGAGTCTTATTTATTATAGTAGACTTTGTGAGCGGTTTGTAGAATTCATTGTTTGTATTCCAAGCATGCAACATTGTCCGACCAGTTTTATATTTGATCTCTCGTCTCCATGAATCACTTCATATACTTCCACAAGCTTTTATGTGACATTTTCCCATAATGGACAATTGAATCATAATCTCAATAATGGACTTGCATCCGATGTAATGGTTACAGAAAGCTATGCATAATTGGCTGAAAGTGTGGATGGTATCGTCAGCAAGCTAGTAGACCAACTAATGGAAGTTTCTTTCAAAGTAAAGAATGAATGTTTTACATTTGAAACTACCATCCTCTTCTGAGCACCAAATCATTTCATTTATGTAACTTTCCATGTGATGATCTCTAGTACCTCTTTGTGCGTATTGAAATTTAGAGGTAGTAAGGCATGGTCGATCTCTCGTGTGAATGAAGACACATTTTGTATGAATTCAGCATATATGCCGTAATTTTTTTTTCCATAGGGTGTGTGACGGGGGTAGTAGCCAGGCGGTAGTGGGATGTTTTGATTCTACCTCTATTGTAATGGTGCCTTATAATTCATTCTCTTATGTGGCAGTGTTTCCATGAATACAAGGCCCATAAGGGTTTCGCATGTTAGCGTAAGTCGACACAAAAGTGTAGCCTTGTGGTGTTCAGCAAAAACCAAAGTCACGCTAGGAGGATAAGTTGGTTGTGCTGGCAGATAAACGATAGACGGACGGTAGTAGTTCCTAAAGTAGCCTCTTTCGTAAGCGTGAAGTGCTTGGTGATTATAAATCTTGTTGAACGGGCACCCGAGAGAGTCGGTCCATATAATGAGGGTGTTTATTGGTATTTTTGCTGGTTTGGGTTGGTTATTAATGAAGCAACTGGTGGAAGTATGTTGTCATCGGTGGAGTCGTAAAATATTTTCTCCTACTTTCTCTAGATAGGTTTTCCTCTCTTTTTATTCACCTTTTGACAGGGAACCTGGGGTTTTACTCCTGCCTTTTTGCCTATGGCGTGTACAACGGTTGATGTTATCAGAGGATGCCCGATATGATCAAGTCGTACCTTCTCTATATTTATCAAAGAAATGTTATTTACACTTGATATGTATTGATACATGTGGGTGGAAGTATATCCAACATCCATGTTTTCTTCATGTATTTCACTAGGTATGTGTATTTAAGATCTAATTCTTGGCTCGATCGGCCTACAAAATGTGTTTGGATATGTTTTCATTCCCATATTTTTCTGCTAGAGGTCTTTCATCAAGAGGTTGAGTTGTATTTCTAAGATTGCTCTCGACTTTAGGGATTATATGGTCTCTCGTGGGCTAACTTTTTGTACTTGTTGCATCAAACGACTCTTTTTTACTATATATCTTTACTAGTATTTTATAGTTTTTTTACGATTACTCTTTTGCGTTCGGTTGTAGGAAAATTCTAGGGTACCTTCATCCCTAGTGGAATTGATAATTGATGAACATAAAATATAGTTAAGAGGTATAAAGGTTGTTGATAGATGTATTGATTATTTTGTCTCCTATATATAAGGTAAGTTGTAACAGTTTACATTTATTACATACAATAGAAGACTGTAATAATTTGATACATTTATATATAGTCCGAATTCAGCATGCTTCCCGGACACGGACAGATCGGTCCAAAGCCTCCAGACCGGACAGATCGGACAAATCACATGGACCGGACAGATCACTTTGAACACTATGATCATAGGACTGTTCGAACTATGACAAAAGTACTAAAAAACCTAAACACTTCTTGACTAAGCTACTTGCTCTCGTGCTTAGAGCTCATGGGTCTTTGAACATGACCCGGGTCCATTAAACATGACCCGAAAGCCCATAAGGGCCCAAACATCAGGGTATAAATACCCAACCACCTGCATTAACTATGGGTAATGAAAATTAACTGCTACCAAGCTGCTTAATTATCTCTCTACTCTCTAAACACTTAAACACCCACACACCACCATAAAACACCAACTGAAATTACCAGCCTACCCTCAGGAGATTATAATTGTGGCGTCCGGAGGGCGCAAAACTATAATTGTGGCCATTGGCTACTTCTCGAAGTGGATAGAAGCAGCCCCTCTAACAGGGACAACATCAAAAGCCGTTATAAAATTCATTATATCCAACATATGTTGCAGATTTGGTGTCCCACATAAAATAACAACAGACAATGGGCCACAGTTCAACAATAGAGAAATGGAGAGCTTCTGTGCCTCAAGGGGTATACAGCATTGTTTTTCTTCACCTTTCCACCCACAAGCAAATGGGCAGGTTGAAGTGGCTAATAGAACTATACTGTCCGGTTTAAAGAAGAATTTGGAAGGGGCTGCAGGGAAGTGACCTAGTTATTTACAAGAGGTCTTGTGGGCCTACCGGACAACACCTGGGCTGCAACACAAGAGTCACCTTTTGCCTTGGCCTATGGGATGGATGCAGTAGCTCCCATAGAAGCGACTCTCCCCTTTTTTCGTGTTCATAACTTCTCCGAACATGCTAATGAGATGGACATCAGAGGTCAACTTGATTTGATAGAAGAAAGACGAGTTAAAGCTCACCTTAGAGTTGCACACTATCAAGGCTTGATGAGGAGCAGGTTTGCTTCCAAAGTCAAAAGAAGAGATTTCCAACCAGGGGACAAAGTATTAAGGAAGGTCTTCTTACACACTAAAGAAAAGCTCTTCGGAAAGCTGGCCCCAACTTGGGAGGGTCCGTATATGGTTGTTGAAAGAATTAAGCCTGGAACTTATTGGTTGGAAGACAAAGATGGCAGAGTTTTAACCCATCCTTGGAATATTAAGCATCTCCGGATGTACTTGGAATAGCACTTGTGTGAATATTTACTTTTTTAAACATCCATGTAAATATTTGGGGGCATATTCTTTCCTCCCCGGTGGCACGGAGAGGTTTTAATGCGGTGTGCGGGCTGTTAAATAAAATTCAATGCCTTCTTAAAAATTTTCTAAGTGTTTTTTAAAGTTTTGTCCCTTATCATACTATCCGGAATGAAATATCTAAGGGCTATTTAAACTCTAGCCGGAGAATTTAAACACTCTCACAATGCAACAACTAAAGGCTACTTAAACTCTGGCTATCAAAATTAAAATGAACAATGAAAGAAGATGATGGTTGCGAAAAACAGAGATATTCATTGAATGAAATAGCTTAAACTTGCCTTGGCCTTCCAAGGACTTTTCAAAAGTCAAGATACAACACAAAAAACCTGTCCGGTCGAGCACCGGACACTATTACAAAAAGAGTGCCTTTGCCTTCCAAGGACTTTAGTTTGAATAAAAAATAAACGAAGTAGATTGTAGGTTAAGGTTGAGCCTTTGAAGATGGCTCACCTTCATCTGCTTTCTTGCCCTTAAAGTCGCTTTTCCCTTCGTCTACCTTCTTGCCTTTGGGATCGTCCTTCTCTTCGTCTGGGCTCTCCCCAGTGTGTTCTTCATCAACTGAGGAGCCACTAGAGTATCCATACCTGTCACCTTCAGCCATCGTGTGGTATGGGAGTTCGTCGGGCTCAACATAAAGCCATAAGTCCCCTAGGTTCCTGTCCGGAAATTTTTCATGGAAGAGTAGAACCATGTCAGACCTCACCTTCTCAAGAAATAGCTCTTCGCTTTTAATTATCTGGCTGGCATAGGCATTGATCTTGGCGTTAATCGTAGCCTCTTGATCCCTTAACAAAACGGTTTTCTCCTCGGCAGCCTTGGATGCTGCATTCTCAAGAGCAATCTTGTCAGTAGTCATGTTGGTGATAATCTTGTCCTTTGCATTGGTCTCTTTTTTTGAGGCAGTAAGGTCTTTCTCCACACCGGACAGCTTCTCCCGGAGGTCTTTTATGGTTTCCTCTAGGGTGGCAACTTTTGTGGTGCTTTCCTCCTGATTCCTCTTCAACTCCTCATTTGCTTCCTTTAGCATGTCAGCATTGGTAGTAGCAGTGCGAAGGCCTTCGGACAGTTTTTCCTTCTCAGACTTAAGGTCTCTGATGATGTCTGCTTGACCCCGAACTTGTCTCTTCAGTGTAAGTACCGGCTGCACATTGCTCAGCAAGGAGTGGGTTATGGTGTCCTTTTCACTAGAGATAATGAAAGTCTTACCATTGAAGTTGACGATGTTAGAGCTGCTCGGAGGAATGTAAGGCCCTGCGAAGTCGTCTCTGGGAGGTTGAGGAAGTATTCGCCAAGTTCACCAAGACCGGTGATGTCTACTTCATCAATGTTGAGCTCTCCTCCCTCAACTTCATCAGTATGAAAGTCTCTTGGGATCTCTTCAGCATGTGTTGGGTCAGCCTGGAAAGAAGGCTCCGGATCCCGGAGAGCAAGCTCATCTCCCTTAGCAGATTTTTTCTTCTTGGCTGCCCGGTCTGCCCCTTCACTCTCCTGCTTGCGATTCCTATTGGAAGCCCTTGGAGGTCTTGGGAGGTCTGCTTCCTGCCTTTCGGACTCTTGCTCCACTACCTGCAAAAGAGCAGCATCGATTTGGCTCTGAGCCGGTCCCTTCGGGTCTGTTGGAGCATCCTTCTCAGCATCAGCAGGATTAGCATCGCTCACCACCTTCTTGCCTTTCTTCTTGCCCTTCATTTTTCTTGGGGCTTTGGCCCGGCCTGGCAGGAAGAGTGTCCCATGTGCTTCATGGCTCCTCTTAAGCACAGTTTCTGGAGAAGGCTGGGTGGTGAGCTCCTTACAAGTTAAATCTCTCCGACCTGTGGTGTTCCACAGGTGAGACCTTGCCAAATTTCCACTAGTGAAAGCATTGTGGAATCGGTTCCCCCAGTTCTCTGCGGCCCATGCATTGATTTTGCCACAAGTGACCTGTCCGGCCTTCAAGTAATCACCGAACTCCTTAGGCAGTTCTGTTAAGACAAATGAAAGACCAATTAATTTAAATCAACTATGAGAAGGAAGAAGTAGACAAAGATTTAAAATGGGAAACTTACGGTCACTCCTCCACCTGCTTCTGAGGAGGCTTGGGTTCACTCCGGACTTGATCTTCTGTCCGTTTTCCCAAGCGTCACTGACAAACAAAAACTGGCTCCTCCATTTTCTCTCAGACTCCAACAGATCATCAACAGCTTTGAGATCGTTCCCCATATTGAAGTGGTAGAAGGGGAATTGGTGATGTTTGCAAAGATTGGCCACTGCTGCAAATTCTTCCATAGGAAGGGGGATCCCAGACAGCCTTGATGCCATGATGCATGACATCAGAGTATACCAGCCGTTGGGGCTCAGCTGGCTCAGACAGAGTTTGACCAGATGAAAATATCTGACAATCTCTAGGTCCAATGGGAATCTGAGTCCCCAATTAAATAGCTCCGTGAAGATGATTATTTCATTCAGCTTGCAATCCATAGGAGTTTCAGGATCTATGGGAATCCTTATCTTCACATTTTCTGGGATCCCCCATTTTGTGCGCATTCGACCTAGTTCGGCCGTGTGGATGAAAGCATACTTGGTCTTCTGTAAGGCCAAGAGATATTTAAGTTCGACCCTGTGAAAACAAGGCCCTACCTTCCCTTCGAGACACTCCGGCAGCTCCGGATGCCTCAAGCATAGTTTTTCTTTGCCCTTATCTTTTTTGGCAGCAGCAGTGTTACTAGTCTGGCCGGATGGCTCAGACTCAAAAGGGAATTCTTCAACTGAGTCCTCCATTCTTTCCTTCATGATCGTAGGAGGAATGTCAGTGGCCCGGGGAGAATTCAAACTTGGCTCAGCATGGCTTCCGGACTGCTGGTTTTCTGTGTTTTCTTGACTTCTAGTCTCAGGCTGGGGCTCTGAGGCAGAAGTCTCTCTTGGGAGTGTTGGGCTGCTAGCCTCCGAACCGGGTAGTCTTTCCCGGGGAGCTCTGATAGGCACTCCAGACCCAGAACTGTTATTTTTTTCCCCCGATTTTGAGGGAGTGTTCTTGGAGGCTTGGCCCTTAACCAGCCGGCTTGTCCTCTTAACCACCAGTTTCTCCGGAGAATGCTCTGTGTATGATCCCATTGCGAGAAAAGGAGAAGGTTTCCTAAAACTCGTGACTGTAACTCCTGGCTCGACAGTAGGCACGGACTCCTGAACTGAGAAACCAGAGACTATAGGGGAGAGAGTGGATTGAAATAGTTTGTTGGGCTTAGTACCTTTAGAAGAGGACGAGCCTCGATCTGACTCTGTAGCAGAGGAGATTGGTCTGTCGACAGGCGAGGTAGGTAACTCTGCTGCGATTCGTCTTTCCTTCTCGACTTTTTGTGCCTTCTCCAACTCAGAAAGGTTGAGCCACCCGCCTTTGATCAATGCAGTCCTTGCTGTAAACATAAACTACCAAGAAAATCTTTGCTTTAGAGAGAGAAAGCTCTGAGTAAATATGCAGAGTAAATATGAAAGAGATAATAAAACAGTAGAAAGCGAGTCTGAATTTATAGTAAATCTGAAAAAGCAGTTGATTTCTAGGAGAATTCGAAAAGTTTGGCAATGATTAAAAGACGTCGCTGATGTCACCATGTGTAATTAAAGAGGTTGCTTTTCGAAGAAGGTGGGTGCAAAATTCAAGGTGAAAAACGGTTGGAGTGACCAATCAGAGAGCGACACGTCTCCCACGAACTCTGGCAAAAAACGTTTTGAATTCGTGAAGCTTTATCTGTCCGGGTAAACCCATAGACCTGTCCGGATTGAAAACTACTTCTAACATCGGACTGTTTTTCAGGTCTCTGATAAGAATACTTGCTCAAACACCTAAAAAAAGGGTTCCTGATGAGTCCGAATTCAGCATGCTCCCCGGGCACGGACAGATCGGTCCAAGGCCTCCGGACCGGACAGATCGGACAGATCACATGGACCGGACAGATCACTTTGAACACTATGACCATAGGACTGTTCGAACTATGACAAAAGTACTAAAAAACCTAAACACTTCTTGACTAAGCTACTTGCTCTCCTGCTTAGAGCTCATGGGTCTTTGAACATGACTCGGGTCCATTAAACATGACCCGAAAGCCCATAAGGGCCCAAACATCAGGGTATAAATACCCAACCACCTGCATTAACTATGGGTAATGAAAATTAACTGCTACCAAGCTGCTTAATTATCTCTCTACTCTCTAAACACTTAAACACCCACACACCACCATAAAACACCAACTGAAATTACCAGCCTACCCTCAGGCGATTATAATCCACACCAATGTTAATATAGTTCAAGCGTGAGTATTGAAGTTTTAATGAGGAAGTAACTGTCTTGTAGTATCGTCAGATTGGTGGAACCGAACAAGAGGCCTTCAACCAAAAGATGTCATCAGACGAGAGGCATTGGTTAAGATCGTCGACTACAAGCACATTTGTTGCTACGAGGCTTTAATTATTTATGTAAGCACAAAAGAAGTTTAATGGTAGAATTTATTATTTAGAGAATACTTACAAATTGAATTAATTTAGATAATGTGTGTGACGGTCGATTAAGTGTGAGTTTGACTTGTTGGCATTCAATAAACACTCCCAAACAAAATCAAGTGTAAAGTGATGTCAAGTTAAATGATGGATCACGAAATGCCACAAATGAGATGAAAAACCTTTAATAAGCAGAACTAAACTTTTTTCATAATAATAGTTTGGAGATAGATTTATCCTGGACAAATATTTGGAGTAGAAACTCTATCTTTTTTATTGGTATTTCATAACTTGATTGAATCTGAATAGTACAAAAACTTTGGGATTTATCTATAACCATACAAGAAAAAGACAAGTAATAATGACATATTTCAATCAACCAATTGAAGATATATTTGGTGTGCAGTGTCAGATTAACCAATCTAAGAATGGACTAATTAGTGCGACAACTTGTGAACACGATTATTTCACACTAGTCGAAAGAGAAAATATCCATATGAAAGGTTTACAAACTACTTATTCTAGTGTTCAGATTTTCGAATTAGAGATTAAAAAGTTAAAGTGAGAACAAATTAGAGAAAATCAATTTCAAATTAAAAGTGACCGATAAGCTAAAGAGAAAATAGGAAAGTTGACTGAAGCATTTCAATTCTTATTTGAAAAGGCTTTATAAAAAAATAAGGTAAAAAGTAGATTGAACAAATGAGACAATAAGGCGAGTTGTAAAAAAATGAAAGAGAAATAAGTGACATTTATGTGTGAAACAAATGATGAGAAAAAATAAAATAATAAAGTGGAAATATTTTGAGTTTGAGGATGATTCGATTAATTTGGTATTAAGAAACGATAAAATAAAAATAAGTGTAATATAATGAGGAGATACAAAAAATAGCAGCCTGGAAGCTTCAAGAATCTCCGTTTGTTAAGAAAATTCTTGTGGGAAAGCTTCCACAGAAATTTGATCTTTATCGGATGTAAACTTAGGACGGGTCAGGGATCTCAAGCATGATCTAGAATAGTGTAGATATATGATGATGCGTTTCAATTCAGACATTGTATTACTATGTAGATCTCTATCTATGATGTTCAAAATAAATACGTTTGAATGGTTTAATTGCCTACCAAACTGACCAATACATGACTTCGAAGGTCTTCGAAGTGCATATAAAAACCGATTTGTAGGAAACATAACACATAAGTAAGAAATTAATTCTAATATGAACATGTACCCAAAAATTGGAGAAAGATTATATAGTTCTGTTCAGAGATTTATTCGAGAGGTGAATAGTTCGGTGACATGTACGATAGTTGTTGCTATAGTGGCATTCAAAATATGACTTGATAAAGATGAAGAGTTGTATGAGGATGTTTATAGATTCACAGTGGATGACATTTTAGCAAGATCATATCAATTTATCAGTCTTAAAGAGTTTAAAGAGACTGGCCTTTCTAGTTTAAAGCTTCAAGAATCTAAAGTGGTAGTACATTACTGAAGAAGAGCTGATGAAATCAAGCATGACTAGCTGACAAAAGTTCCAATAAATATACCGAGGGTTTGATATTACGATAATCCAGTCCGAATATTTACTCCTCTAACATAGAATATTGTAGTTTATTTGATAAAGTAAATAGAAAGTAACATATCAAACACCTCGTCTTATGCTAGTTCTAAGTAGTAATAGATCTCGTAGATATTTCTACGTGTACTATACTGATCCTGGTCATGTAATGATTTATTGTTAAAAATTTCAAGATGAGATTCAAATATTGATCGATAGTGGTGAACTTGTTCAATTTTTTAAAAATAAAGGAGAGATACATGAAGGGAAAAACAACGAAGAGTGAAAAGAACAAGAAGTGGAAAAAAGTAGGATGAACAAAGTAAAAGATCAACATGTGTACACTATTTTTTGTGGAGATACAATCTCCATAACATACTCAGTTTCCAGGAAAAAAAACAAAAAATAATGAAAGGTTCATTGGTTGATGAATCATCGTACCATCATTACAGGAAAGTAGTTGTAGACCTAGGAATCAAGGATGATGTCGTGAGAGAAGTTGTTACTCCTCATAAGGATGCATTGATTATTGTTCGAGATATTTCAAGATTCGTGGTTTCGTGTGCGTTGATTAACAATGGTCATTCGACTTATATAATTTCTAAAATTAGTTATGAACGAATAAAAGGAGTACCTCCTTATAAACATACCGATAGACAACTCGTTAGTTATGAAGGTAAATACGATTATGGAGAGGCTATGGTTGCAAAAAATAAAAACAACACCATGCTCCTTTTGAAAGTGTCTTAAATATCTAATTAGAAATCTATACGGGGTAATTAGAGTCAATCAAAGGAAACCCATGAGTTACTAAGAAATTTCGTTAGATCTTGACAAATTGGAACAATAAAAATTAAAGAGTGCGAACGAGGATCGTCACTTGGATGGAGGTGATAAGTTTAAAATTGAAGTTGACGTCTCTAGGGAGGATATTTGAGAACTTAGGTGAAACAATTGAAGAAGTGATAGGAAGAGACCATATAATACAGACTGGGAATCAATTAAATCAAGACTTCAAGATTAAATAAATAGAGTTATTTAAAATATTTAGATGTTTTTTGTTTGGGCTGCTGGTGATGTATCTGGATTTAGCTCGTCTATTATTTGACACAAATTATCAATAAACAAGATGATTAGGCCGGTTCGTAAAAAAGGGCTTTTCTCACAAAAAGGAAAATATCATTGTCAAAGATGTGGAAGAAATTCTGAAACTGGGACAGATCAGGGAGTCAAGATATTCAACATGGGTGGCTAATCCATTGTTTGTTAATAATAAAAACGGACAATCAATAATGTGTATGGACTTTATTGATCTCAACAAGGGATACCCAATGGGTGCATTTTCTCTACCTCAGATTTATCAGTTGGTAGATATCACCTCAGGTCATGACTTCTTGTCATTTATTGATGCATACTCATGATACAACCAAATTTGAATGCGTCCAAATGATGAAAAAGACAATGTTTCTTTAGATTGAGAAAGGTTTGTATTGTTATAAATTTATGTCATTAGGTTTAAAAAATGCTGGGTCAAATTAGGAGAGGTTAGTCAATCAAATATTTGAAAAGCATTAGAGAAAAAATATGGAGGCTTACATAGATTATATGATTGTAAAAAGTAAAAACGAGGATCATAAAATTGAAATACTATCTGAAATATTTTAAAATTTATGGAAATTCAATCTTTAACTGAATTCTTTGAAGTGTTTGTTTGGAGTTCAAAGCGGTACATTTCATGGTCATATTGTTATTAAGAATGGAATTGAAGCTAATCAAAAAAAGTTAAAAGTATTATTGAATATGGAACCACTAAGAATAATCGAATAATTTCAAATATTAACGGGTCCTTTACAACATTGTTAAAGTTTATTTTTAAAGCTTCCGATAAAATTTATTTCTTTTTTGAAGTACTTAAGGGAGTAAAAATATTCAGCTGACATAATGAATGTGATGAAGCTTTTTGTGCATTCAAAGGATATTTGACTTCAACATAGATTTTGTGAGGTCCAAAATAACGAGACTCATTGTACATATATTTATATATTTCCAGTTTTTTTTGTAAATAATGTCCTAGTGATGGAAGAGTGAAGAATGCAGAGAACTATTCATTTTCTGAGTAAAATCCTAAAATATAAGATTGTACTTTAAGAGAACTTTGCTTTAGTATTAGTAGTAGCTTCCAGAAAGATGAGACCATACTTTAAGAGTCATGTTATAATCTTATGGACTTCTTTTCCCTTAAGAATGGTACTACAAAAATCAGAACATCTTCAGAAGTCTTATACTATCAGTGATAGATTTGAAAGAGTATGAGATCGTATACGTCCTGCAAGCAAAGCACAAACGGTTGCTGATTATATAATGTGTTCATTAAAGTTAAAATGGACGATGAAGAGGGTGTACACTAAAAAATGGATACAACATTGGAATGTATAGTGAATGTCAATAGAGTTTTATATATTCATTAAAGAGGTGTTGGGGTTGTCTTGAAATCAAGATTTGGTGAAGACATTAGAAATCAGTGAACTTCGATTTTGATGTGACAAAATATGTAGCAGAATAGGTGGACATGTTAGGTGGTTTAAAACTTGCTTGTATTTGTGGAAGAAGGATCATTTGGACAAGATCTAATTTTCAGTTTGTGGTGTGTCAAGAAAAATGAGTATACGAGGCTAACTAAGAGAACATGATGGAATAATTGGAGGTATTAAAAGAATAGGAAAATAAAATTTCAAAAGTAGAGTATCAACAAGTGACTTGTATAAACAACTCATTTGCAGTCTTCTTAGCAAATACAACATTGTCATGAGGTAATCCATTGGTTATTATCCATAAAAGTCTATCTAAATATGACAAAGAGTAAAAAGTAGAAGTTTTAGCAATAGAGACAGTTGAAGATTGAAGACACAAGTATATATTATATTTGAGAGATCAGATTTTCCATGAGGGAAAGGCCGAAGCCCATGTTTTGAGAATATAATATGTTAAGTATAAAATTATTGATGATGTCATTTATAGAAAAAATTATACAAGATCAATGCTACTATGTTTAAATAAAGTCGACGATGTTTTCGTCCTTAGATATATAGGCTACAACCTGTTAAGTATACAGATTTTTCATGAATATACATGCTTGATCATGGGTTCTCTTCTTGTGGGTTCTATTTGATACAATTGGCAGCAAATGTCGGGACGATTGTACAAATTGTGACGCTTATAAAGAAATTTTAATATGAGCCACCTGCCAATCAATCCGATGAATATAGTCTATTTAATAAATAGGGAAGCTATATAGTGGGAGATATACCGATGGCTACATAAAAGAGATAGTATTTAGTTGTAGCTATTGATTACTTTACAAAGTGGGTCAAAGCAAACGCTCGGAAAATTTATGATTTCTTACAAAGTCAGATTCTGTCTAGATACGGGGTCCCGATAATTTCAATAACATATAATGGGCCTCAATTTCATAATGATAGGATAACAACATTTTGTAGAATGTATGAGATACAACATAATTTTCTGACTTTATTGAGCAAATCGGCAAGTATAGGTGACGAATAAAACGGTTATGGATGGAATAAACAAAAGGACTAATGGATAAAATTAGTCTGATTAGTTAGTAGATGTGTTATGGGCATACAGAACGACCCCTAGGTTAGATTTGAGAGAAATTTCTTTTTTGTTAGTATATAAAATGGGCGCAATAGTTCCAGCAATATTATTCACATGATATTATTCAATATCATTCTAAGTCATATGATTCAATATCATTCTAAGTCACATGATTCAATATTTTTCAATAGTTCCAGCATAAAATATCATCCTAAATTAAAAACACAAATAAAAAATTAGTCCACCAATATTTTTAACAACAAAATATTCGCAATGATTTTTTTTTTATAATTTCAAACCAACTGTTGCTTATTAGATACCAATTCGAGAGATCAATTTATCCTACTAATATCTACTAACTATTCCGAGTAATCTTACTTATTTTATCTAATACATATTCTTTTACTCCTTAGAACTCTTTTAAGCAAATTTAAGACTTTTAAATTAATGGCAGTTATTTGCAAATCGTTTAAGTCAAATTAATTAATTATGTACTTTCATTTTTCAATATAAAACAAATGAAACAAAGTCGTTATTCCATTATTCCAGTTCTCCTTTCTAATACCACTATCTCAATGCCAATTTTTGATTTAGACCCATTGAATATGATATAGATAAATGAAATCATTAAATTTCATGCACTCAAATCAATTAAAAAATAGAACCCGTATCTAAAATAAAATTTACGAAGAGATCTATTTTATTGAATTAAAAATAGATTAAACAAATATTGATATCATAAAGAATAGAAAATAAAATATAACCAAATTTTTATTGAGTATAATCACTTTTTTAATATTAAGTATAATGAAGTGCTTCAAAATAATTTAAATTCTAAATATGTAAAATAAAAACCTGATAACTTCGCGAACAAAACAATGAATGAGTTATATTGCTAAAAAATGAGGATAGAAAACAAAAGAATAAGATGAAAAAACCGAAAGGAAAAAAAAAATTTACTACCAAAATAACTTGCTTCGAAAACCCTATAACCAAAACTAGATTAGAAAACTTACTTGTACTAGGAATCATGATAAATTAGTAGATAAAACAATTAATGAGTTATATTGCAACAAAAATCTACTTCGAACATAAAAACAAGAGAAACTTATTGAGAAAGAAAAACGAATGAAAGAAAAAAAAGTTGACTATAAAAGAATTTGCTTTATAACCAAAAGTAGATTAAACAACTTAATTGTACAAGGAATGCTTGTGATCTTATTATTGTACTTCAAGTACCTTTGTATCATATAGTCAATATATTTTTAAACTAAAAGAGAAAACAAGTGTTATAGTTTTGGTCAGGAACCATAGAAGATGAAAAGTTGTCTCTTCACATTTAGGCTTATCAACCACCCTTGTTAGTTTAACAATCTGTGTCCTTGGTAGTCATCCAATAAGAAGGTTAATTATTTAATTCTTTTGAAGACTTTTGAGAGCCATTGAAAAACAATTCTCTTGTGCCTTGATCTTTGGAACAACTCGACGATTTTAGTCAATCTTTTTAGGAGGACCAATGACCATAGATAGAATCTATCTTTGGAACAACTCGAGGATTTTAGTCAATCTTTTTAGGAGGACCAATGACCATAGATAGAATCTTTCCTATTTTTAGAGTGCGATGGTTGGTTGTTCATGGACTAGCTGTACCTATTTTTTTTTAAATTTGTTTTAACTTTATATTTTTATACTGTGAGGTCTAATATAAAATTTATTTTTCTTTTAATGTAAATTGGTCAACAATCATAATATTTTTTTTAAACATTTGGTAACAACCCTATTATAGTTTTTCTATATCATAGATAAAAGAGTTAGAGTAGCAAATTCAAAACTTGTGTCAAACCATATACCAAAATTTAGTCCATAAGTATCTACATAAATTTAAATCAAAATTACTAATATATATATTTATAGCGGAATCATTTCAACATGTTCTTAATTATGGATCCAATATGTGCTACTATTGTGACAACTAAAAGCAACGGCCACATCTTTACATGAACAATTATAACAATAGGGTGGTGGAGCATGATAGCTTGGGTTTATAGTAATTTTTACTGTCAAATGAGATAGTAATTTTTGACATGTTTTTTTTCTTAAACTTTTTTAGATTTATACAATTATCACTATCAAATGAGATTTGTGTTATGGTGTTGTAGTCATTTTTAACATGTCTTTTTGTTAAAACTCTTCTAAGTTGTACAATTATCACTATCGAATGAGATTTGTGTTATCGGTGTTGTATTGAGATGAGTGGAGATTTCATCGTATAGATGGTGTGACCTTAAAATCCTTAAGCTGTTTTTTTTATAAAGTATAAACTCTTGAAATGGTTTAAATGATTTATTTATTTTCTTTTATCCAAGTTCTCCTTCCTTTCTTATTTAACAAACTATATTAGTTAGTAATGAGAGTAAGTACAATGCAAGCTTTACGTCAAATGTTAATTTATTTTTTAATCAAAATATTATAAAATCCAATCAATGGATCCTTTCAGATACACGTAGACGCTGTAATATTTTTTGCTAATTTTTATGGTTAATTCTCAAATTGAATTCGTTTTTTATTTTATTTTTCTCCTTCATCTTTTTCACTTTTGATATTTTATTTATTAATAATATTTTGTAAAAAATAGAATTAGAGTATAATGAAAATCATTAGTTAAAAAGTAGGTCCATCATATACTTTTAACATGTAATTCTAAAATGTACCATCGTACATGTTATTAGTAGCGGCGCCATCTTTATAATAATTTATAAAGTAACTCATTTTGTATGTCGGTACTCTATAACGGTTACTTGGATCGTTTCTTATAATATCGAAAATGTTCCCTATCCAGAGGTAAATCTTTGCTTATATTTATAATAAGCCAGTTCGGTTAATTGTGGTAGAGTAACCCGTCCTCTCTTAGTACCCAAAACATTGATGAATATGATGTCTGGTCAACATATGTCCCACATCCATTTAATTGCAATTTTGAGCAGATCTTCGATATGTTTTCTAAACATCTTTTAAATGTAGTGACTGTAACATTTTTTTTACCATTTTCAAAGTTATTCCTAGAGATAGGATTAACGGTTACGAGGAAACAGGACCGGATTGGAACCGAATTGATCTGAGAATTGGACAGAATTTTAACGGTTTAATTCGTAGTTCTATTTTAAAAACAAAACCGATAAAAAGCAGAAACAATAAAACCAGTTCGAAATCGAACAGATAAATCGGTGAAACTGATTAAAAATAATCGAATAGATAGAATTGATAAACCGATATAACGAACAAGGAACGAAACAATAAAATCAACAAATCGGTAGAACCGATAAAAAATCGAACCAACATAAAAACAATTATTTTATTATTATTATTATTTATTTATTATACATTATCTTCTAAAAATTAATAGTTAATTAAAAATTAAAGACTAATTTCTAAATTTTAATTTTTATGTTATTTATTTATTTAATTTAAAGAATAAAAATTTAATTTTAATTAAACTTAACATTTTTTAAGTGGATTTGATCGGACCAAATCGGACCGAACGAAAACGGGACCGAACCGAATCAAATCGGATCGGATCGGACCGAACCGAACCAAATCGGATCGGATCGGACCGAACCGAAAATTTAACAAACTGGTCTGGTTAAAAAAATAGAACCGAAAATTTAATGGTCCGGTCCGGTTCCGACAAAACCCAAACCAAACCGGATCGATAAAAGGCCTAATTCTTCCTATAGACAAAAATACCTAAACAAAAAAAACTGATAAACTCTAACCTCAAAAGTGAACACAGCCTCAATGGTTTTAAAAAATAATCAATTATCAAAAACTGCTTAAAACAGTAGGGATTCAGAGCTTTCAATAGAAAAAACATCCAATATTAATCCAAAATTACATAAGAACCCAAAAATAATAAAATACGACATCAAAATACCTGTTTGGAGTTTTAGACAACAGATTTTGGAACCAAATTTCGTGACCGGACTTACGCCTTCCGGTTCATCTTTGACATTCGACGGATTCTTGAAATCTTCTGTCTGAATACTACTTGAAGCACACAAATCTAATATTCGATGCAATACTAAGACCCGCTGGTTTTTATCCAAGATAGCTATCCAGCTATGGACCAAGTGGGCTAGATAAATTCATATTTTGGACGACCGTGTGGACATAGTTGCTATAACTCTCTTCTTTCTTTTGCTACATTGTTATAATAAAATTATTCATTCTTTAATACTTGTTTTCAACATAGATCTTCAGAACTCTTTTATAAACCCATATAGAAGGTCATTAAACCATATTCAAGTATTATGTCAAAAAGTTAGAGAATGCTTCGATACTGTTCGGATTAAATTGTCGAGCGGTTGATCATTTAAAAACTCTGTCAAGTAACCGGTATACGACACTTATTGCATTTGTGTCATTAACTTTTTTTCGTCCTCAAAACGAGTAATTGGTGTTTTAAATAGTTGCATTTTTGTCATTGGCGCGTTCAAATTCACAGAAAGTTGCTACGTGTCACCCCCATTGTACTATAGTCTGTTGCGTATACGGTCCTCTCTATTTTCCTTTAAAAATACCCCTGCTCGGTGACCTTTTACTCTAAATTTTACTTTTTATTCCAACTTTTTACTCACCTTTTTAAATTTTTACCCAAGCTACTCTCTTTACCCACTGTTAAACCGAGCACATCCCATTTACCCCATATATCTCCTTCTTCTCTTGTTTTCCAACCCTAATTTCCCATTTACCACTAATGAACCAGATACAAGCAACAACATGGCTACATCGAATGTCAGAGAGCTGCCAGTTACGGCAAGCACATTCACATGCATCTAAATCGACCACAAACTTATACCGGACCCTTATCTCTTCAATTTGAAACTTTCCCCCCTCAAAGAAGTACGTTGCAGTCACCAGCAAGCTTGTAGTTCATGGTAAGTTTATTATTAATGGATGGACAAATCAGTTGATCTCACTTTGGAAGCCGGCTTATTTTCTTTACAATCCTACGCACTGTCTGCTCCTTTATACCTTCCAACAAGCTTAGATCTGTAGTCTAGGATAATAGAGTTAAACGATTCTGCCAAATTTGAGGTTTGCATGAAGCACTTGTTTTCCTCTCTGTAATGAGCCCTGCTCCACTCAGACGCAGGCTTCTGTGATAGCCATTCATGATAGGCATCAGTGTATCTTTTCAACTCCTCCATGTGAAATTCAAATTCAGGGACAAATGAAGACCTGACACAAGCCCAAAACAGTATGTGTTCCTCTATGCTTGGGAATACCTTCTTCATGTTGGCGTACAAATGTCGAGCACAAAACCGATGCTCAGTGTTTGGTAACAATTTCTTCAAGGCTAGAACAAGCCATTTATGTTGTATGAAATCACGTGAAGCTGTCTTGATTTCTTATGTTAACATCATTTGCTAACACTTCTAGAAACCATTGCCAAGAAGAACTGTTTTCACTCTCAACCACTGCCCAAGCAAGAGGATACATCTGCTCGTTTGTGTTAACAACAACAGCAATAAACAATTGTCCCCCAAACGGACCTTTCAAAAAACACGCATCTAGCACAAGCACATGCCTACACCCAGCATCAAACCCTTTCTTCAACCCCTCTATACACACATAAACGCTTTTGAACTCTGAATCGTTGCATTTAACAGCCACCGTAGTCCCTCGGTTGGTTCATATAAGGTCTTGACCGTACTGTCAAAGCTTCATGTACTGAATCATGTCATCACCAAGAATCATATTTACCGCTCTCGACTTTGCACGGTACGCCTTCGCTCTAGTGATCTTCACCAAAATATACTTGGCCAACTCAGCCATTAAACTCTTGACAGACCAGTCGGGATCAGCTTGCGACTGCCTTAGATAATGTTTTGTTATCCACTGCACGTTGACGAATCTGTTAAGGTGAGTGGGAACACAAGTATGGTTGTCGTTGAGAGTCTTTACCCTCTACGCATGGGCACAACCTTGGTTAGAAGCCCAGATAAACCATTTGCAAGTTGGCTCGCTGCATTTATAACTACACCGCATATTATCGATCTTGTAGACTTTTACACTACATCGTTGTTTAATGGTGTGCTCTTTCACCACCTCTTTGAAAGATTGTTTATATGTAAATTCAAGGAAAACTGCCAACTGAAGATACTTCAACTCACTGGGTGGCCTGAAAGTTCTTATCTTTGGCTTGAAAGTTTTGTGTCTGGTCCTTCTCGAAGCGGTAGCTTATTCTTCTTCTGTATCGGGACTGGTCAAATTGTCAGAGAATACAAATTCTTCATCAGTACTACACTCATTGTCTACACTTCCATCAGAATAGACCTCATCATCGTCGCTTTCAGTTGGGCTATATTCAGCCGGGTCGTTAGCTATCTGCACTATCATCACTATCACTAGAAGACTGACCAGGCTGTGGTCGTTGTTCCTGCATCTCGTTAAACTGCGTCATGTCCACCCCAGAAAACAACGACACTGTCAGGCCTTCTAGGCCATCTCCTTCATGTGAACCAACCTCAACATTACCACCTTCAGCTGCCTGTGTACCCCCTCTATATTACAGCCATCATCTGCACCACCAACTTGACCCCCATCTGCATCACCATAACCTAAATGAGCACCATCACCAGCCTGTCCATCCTTAACTGGATCACCAGCAACATCACCCTTACTGTCAGCCTCTACTGCACCCTTAACTGCATCACCAACAACGGCAGTTTCCAGTCCACCCTTCACATGATCATCTACAGCGTCATCTGCACCCTTTGCACCCTCACCCTCTATACCAACCCTCACATAATCATATACAACCTCTACACCCTCACCTTGTCCCTCTAAACCAGCATTGACATCAATATTTACATAGCCCCATACCCTATCAATATTAACATAAACTGTAGCACCAGCCTCTATACCCTCCCCCTGACCCTCTACACCATCATTCACAGCAACATTGACATTATCTATTACCCTATCAACATTAACACCAACTGTTACACCAGCCTGTACATCATCAACATCACACTTACCAGCTAATCCATCTATTTCTCCAGAATCTTATAGGTTATTATCTGCACCGTTCTTTTTCGGGAAGAACTCATCATAAATTTCATCTAAGAACGTTTCAAAAGCCTTATCGTAATCAACCTCAATATTATTCTCAATATTACCAACATTATTTTCATCACCATCAGGATTAGGTGTACCACCATCACCATCAGCCTCTACTGCACCCAAATCATTTTCAACCAACATATTTTCAACCAAATCATTTCCAACAAATTCATTTTCAACACTATCTCTACCCTGATCTAAACCACCATATGTACCCTGGCCTAAACCAGTATTTGTACCCTGTCCTAAACCAGCATCACTACCATGACCTAAACCAACATCACTACCCTGACCTAAACTAGCATCACTACCCTGACTTAAACCAGCATCTCTACCCTGACGTAAACCATCATCTGTGACCTAACCTAAACCATTATCTTTACCAGAGGGAGAGAGATGGTGAAAGACAGAGAGTGAATGGGGATACTGACGCTCGTTCTTTCAGCTTTTAGGATTAGAATTGAGGAGGAAAAATGTTAGGGTTGTAAAATTGGGGGAAATTCACAATTGGATCAAGAAACTGGGTTAAAACAATTAACAGGTCGGGTTATTCTCAATAAATATAACCTAGTAACCAAATAGTTTAACAGTGGGTAATTAGAGTAGTTTGGGTAAAAATTTAAAAGGGTCAGTAAAAAGTAAAAGTTAGAGTAAAAATTTCAAACAACTGAGCGGGGGTATTTTTGGAAGGAAAATATAGGTGACCGTATATGCAACAGACTATAGTACAATTGGGGTGACGTGCCAGCTCTTTTTGAATTTGCACGCGCCAGTGGTAAAAATGCAACTGTTTGAAACACCAATTACTCGTTTTGGAAACGAAAGAAAGTTAGTAGCACGAATGCAACATGTGTCATACATCGGTAACTTGACAGAATTTTTAGCCGTCATTTGTATCTAACCATCCATCATTGCGGACCAAATTTTCTAAATAAATCTAATCTCGAGATTTCTATTTTATCCGAGATTGCGTTGGTATATATTTTTATGGTATTTTTTGTCTATTTCAAGTTATATCTTGGATGTTTTATGTTTGCTTCTAATTTTTTTCTTTAAGTTGTTTTTTGGTTCAGTACTCGTTACCAGCTATCAGCTACTAAAGTTTGTATCTTTGCGAGTCTGAGTGTTTTTCTTCTCAAAATATTTACTCGCAATTCTTTTCTTTTGATAGTGACATCTCATGTGCTTATGTCCGTTTTTATTCGATTTGATTGCATGTCAAAGAATCTACATTTTGGCTACCATAGCTAATTTAATTCAGCCTTTTTCTTAGTCTCTATCCTGGCTATGTTTCATTTTACTTTTTTCTATCAAAGGTCCTTCGTCTGGTGCTCCTTTTTGTTCATATTATGCTTGCTTGTGAACTTGTTACCGAGTATGCTTGCCTGTAACCTTGTTATTGCAAATTATGCTTCGATGGTGTTAGTACTAAGTATAATAAAATACTAAAAGCAAAAATAAACAATATTCTCTAAATTTGTTTTTATTATTTATTATAAATAATTGTTTAAGGTTACAATGATATTCAAAGCGGTGTAAATACATAACTATCGTATAATATTCATATTTTCTAAGGATGACTTATAATAGGTCTTTCAGTACTACATAATTTTTTAACAAGAAAAGAATATTGACTCTTTGTTGCATGTTAATTATTAAAAATTATGTTAAGTGTATAGGTTATTGGAGCAGTCCATCAAAAAATGACCCATGAGACATCACGTTGTTAGTTTACTGAGTTAATTTAATTTGGTTTAGGTGATTCACTTGACTCAAGGTAATTCAACCTCTGTAAAACCCTAGCAGACTTAACCTTTAAATATTCATCTCTTTCATTTCGTCTACCCACCATGCTTCTCGACACAAGTTCGGAAGCATTGATCTTCAGACACCCCATCAATAGAAGCAAGGAGGTCATGACGTAGAGTTTGTCCCTAAGAAATATAGTTCTAGAATGCGAAATGGGCTTGGTGAAAAAGTCAACGATTTGGACTTGAGATGGAACGTAGCAAATTTTGAGAGTTTTTCAGAGCAATCCGTCAAGTATAAAATGGAGGGCAAACTCAATATATTTCATACGAGCATGAAACATAGGATTGAAGGCTAATCAACCAGCATCAAGATCATCACACCAAATGACGGGAAGAGGTTGGATCGGAAAGTGCACCTCGAAGAGTAAAGAGCATAGATAAATCCATTTAGAGGAAAAAATGGCTAGTCCTCTGTACACGGACTCAATAAAGGAGCCAGAAACGACGAGTTATTTTTTTTAAGACCACAAAATGAGGGAATCCCCAAGATAGACGCATAAAGTTCCAATATTGCGTCTATAATCTAGAGAGGAAGCCCAATCAACATTATAAAATCCATGCAACCTGAGATGAAAAATTGGTTTGAGGTAGATATTTAGCCAACTAATACTAGATAAGTATCATAAAACCTGTTTTAAGTTTTGCCAATGTATGTATGTAGGTTGTTGTTCGAATGGGCTCAACTTGTTTTACAAAAAATACAATATATGGTCTGGTGTGATTCAAATTTGTAACGCGCCGAATATGCTCTTGTATGTTGTAAGATTGACCATATGAGAGCCAGTAGTATTTGAAAGTGGACGACCAACTATCATTGGTCTTGGAAATGGCTTGTCTAGAGAAAATCTTGGAGTAGCAAGTAAGTTTTAAATGTACTTATGTTGTGTTAAGTGGACGCTAACTGGGTCACGATGAATTTCTATTCCAACGAATATATGGAGTAATCCCATATATTTTAGTGAAAATGTTGAGTGATGTCTTTGAATGTCACTCTGTAACAACCTTGTTTGATTATATGTAACTGTTAATCAACATCATAAACTAGGATTAGTAAGAGAACAGTTTTAGAGATAAAACAGAACAAAGAGTAGTTTTCTCTTGAGTTTTTGAAGCCCCGGTATAGTAGAGTCTCCCTTATTCTAGAATACCAAACCATTGAAGCATGCTTGAGCCCATAAAGAGTTTTATGTAATTTACACACGCGTAGAGTGTATAGAGCTCTCCAAACCTTCAAGAGGGGTCATGTATACATCCTCATTCAAAACCCCATTCAATAAGGCATTATTGATGTCAACCTGCCTAACATTCCAATTTCTTAAGACAATTATTGCTAACACAAGTCTTGTTGCGAAAGCCTTAATGAAAGGGCTAAAGGTGTCAGAGACGTCAATGACAAGGGTTTGATGAAATATTTTGGCAAGTAATATATCCTTGTAGCGTTAAATAAAGCCAAGTTGGTTGTATTTAAACTTGTAAAACCATCTAAAACCTATAATAATAAGGTTATAAGCCCAAAGAAAGAATTATTAGGTCTTGTTTTACATTAAAGAAATGTATTCTCTATTCATTGCTTGAGCCCAATTTGAGTATTTTAGTCCATTATAAAACTTGGTAGGTTCAACAATAGAATGGTTGACAATGGTGGTAGAGCCAACTTAAGGATTATTAAGTTTGATGATCGTATCTCTTTCTTTAATATACATCAGGTATATATTTAATCATCTAATGAGATGTCTGTAGGGTTGGGGAATGGTAACTGAATAAATAGGGTGGGTGTTTGAACAATTAAATTGTTTATATTACTTGATTATGAACTGTGTGTATTGTTTATTTGGATGATTTTATGGTGAAATGTGTGTATTTAGTAGACTGAATATGCTTGGTTATGTATTATGAGAATGTGAATGTGGATACTAGTTTTATGATTGTGTGTGTTGACTTGGTTGTCTTTCTTGTAAGTTAGGACGATTGGTTGAGGTGTCCTAGACAGATTAATCTGTTTAGTTAGTAGAAATTATAGGTTAAAGTTGGTTATGACACATAACACTGTTTTGATAAAAAAAAGATCTGAAACTTTTCTTAATGAGGAATATAAGTCTCAAATTTCAAGCTTTTAGGTAAATTAAGATACCAAAAATTTCTAGGATATGCACAAGTGAGTTTAGGCTGGTGAGTATTTAGGAATCCTTTTAAAAAAGGAAAATTATCTTAATTGAAAACAATATTTCCAGAAATATAGACTCTCCTTGTAGTAATCATACACCTATTACTTTATTAAAATGACTACATGCTAGGAAAACATAGTTTAAAGAGTGAAACTATAATTACTGACACTAATATGGTCTCAAACAAGGAAAACAGACACAACAATGGGTTTTCAAGGCTAAGTAATTACGTTTCTTGTGATAGAGAACCTCATAGGGTGACTTGTTTTTCAACACTTGTGTAGGGAGTCTGTTAATTAGGTATACAACAGTTTCAAAATCCTAAATACGGTACCTATATGGTAAATCAAACTGAGCTAATAGAGTTAACCATGTCTTAACACAGTGTATATGCATCCTCTCAACCCTTCTATTGTGGGATGGTGTATGAGGATATTATCTTCTCAAAACAAACCAGACGTCCTAGCTAGGTTTATCAAAGTCCTATACTCCATTTTCCAATCAGATTGGACTATTTTAACGGACCTATCAAATGTTTTTCAACTAGGATTTTGAAGTGTCTGAAAATATACAAAGCATAAGAAGTAAAAATAAAATAAGCCAAACTGTGAGACGTTCTTAATCAGAAAGCCTCACAAAAACTGATATCATTCTTTAAAACAGTAGAAAAGGTATAAACTTTCAACACTTTTGATAGATTACTATGGATGGATGAAAAAAATTTCTATGTCATTCATACTTTAGGGAATTAGAAACATTATTGGAATCAAACTTATGAGATACCGACTCAATATGAAAAAAACTAGCTTAACCTTTATGTGATTGTACTCGAGACCTAGTTCCTTAGGAATTCATTCTATTTTTAAAGATCATTCTTAGATGACCCTGTGAGTAAAATAATACCTGCTCCCTTGCCTTTCACAAAGAAATAATCATCTGGAACTTCAACAAATATAGGATTTTTGTTAATGAGTTGATATACAGACAACAAGGTTTTATTAATTTTAGGTGCATGTAGAATGTTCTTAATGATGATAGGTTTGTTTGTAGATTTATGTAATTTAGATTGGATAAGTCTAAACAGTTTCTCACCACTACCAACAATATGTTTTTGTTACTTGAGTATTCATCTTTCAGAATTAGAATAGTAGGATTGTTGGTGACATGATGACTACCACTACTATCAGCAAATCAAGCTTCATTATATCTTGCATCTGGAGTAACTAAATATGCACGTTGATTACTATCAAATTTGTCCCACTCATCAGAACTAGTTCCCATAATAGAAAGGACATGTGTGTAAAAATATACAAGAGCATTATGCCCATATTTGTTGTAGATTCGACAAGTAAATCTATTATGATAAAACCTACCTCTTCTTCCTCTATTGGAGTTTACTCTACCTCTAGGACTAATAGAAATATTGTTAGAGTAGTTATGGATTCTTTTGTATCTTCTATCTTGGCCCTTGAAATGTCTGGTTACGTTTTTGTTGTTAATCAGGTGTTTGTTGTATTCTTGTATTGTTTTGTGAGTTGTGTAAAGTTTTGTAGACTGGTAAGTTGTTTCATTCTAATTTCAAAGGTTAGCAAACAAGTTTGTAAGTCTAGCCAGTTGATAGCTTCCTTCTCAACCAAGGTAATCCGCAATAAGGGTATACATAGAGTCCAAAACTGCTAGAATCTGAGTAATCAAGTCATCAGCTCAGAGTGAGCAGCAAACACCAGCCCGAGGAACCTATGTGTGTTCAGTCTTCTCGGCCTCGTGCGCGCTCGGTTTTCTGCCTTATCTACACGCGCTCGGTCTTCTCATGGGATTTGTGCTCGGACTTGCCCAAATTATGGTTGATTTGATTTGTGTCTTCTTGTCTTAGCTCTACTATATATCCTTGTTTTGATCTGAGTGAGCTTTATTGTATCTCGCATCCTTTCTCTGCTCTTTCTCAATCTTATCTAAGCATGATCTTCTCGACCTCGGACTTTGGTTAGATCGCTCGGTTTGCTCTTCCTAGGTAAGTCGAATCACAATCTTTTCATCACATCTACTATTGAGATTCTATGGATATATACGACCTTATCAATAATTAAAATCCCAGAGTCTTTGGACTATCCAGATTCAATCAAGTTATGAAATACCAATAAAAGACGAGTTTCCACTACAAGTTTAGTTATTCTTATAAAAGGTTTTTCATCTTACCTGTGGCATATCTTGATCCATCATTTAATTTTACATCATTTTATACCTGATTTTGTTAGGGTGTGTCTAGTGAATGGCAACGAGTCAAACCAACACTTCATCGACCATCAATTCAATTTGTTAGTATTCTTCAAACAATAAATTCTTTTATGATATTTCTTTTGTACCTACATCCATAACTGAAGCCTTGTAGCAATAAATGTGCTTGCAGTCGATGACCTTAACCAGTGCCCCTCGTTTGATGGCACATTTTGGCTGAAGGCCTCTTGTCCGATTCCACCAACATGACGGTACTGCAAGAAAGTTACTTCCTTATCAAATATTTAATAATTATACTTTAACTATATTAACACATATAGTTAAATGTATTAGGCCATTATAATCTTCTATAATTATGAAAGCAATAAATGCTATGTAATAAATGTAAACGGTTACAACTTACCTTATATAAAAAAGAAAATAATCAATCAATCTACCTACAACCTTTCTATGACTTAATTCTATTTTACGCTCGTCAATTGGTGATTCAACTAATAATGAAGGTACCTTAGATTTTCTTATAACCGAACGCAAAAGAGTAATCGTACACAAAGCTATAGAATACTAGTAGAAATATATATTGAAAAATAGTCGTCCGAGACAACAAGTAAAAGTAGTCAGCCCGCCAGAGAGACCGTACCATCCTTAGAGTCGAGAGCAATCCTAAAAATATAGTTCGATCTCTTTGTGAGAGAGCTCTAGGATAACAACCATTATGTGTAACCAAAGTTCCCCTAAATTGGAAATGTAAGAAATTTAGAGCATTAACGATTATAAAATATGTAGTTACAGTTTCTTCTGAATCTCGTTTACCTACAGATATAATCAAATTCACTTAATTAACACAATCAGTTGATCGACTAGTAAAAATAACTAGATTGTTGTCAATATTTTTTAAAGGTAGAATAATATGATCCGGTTAAAACCTACCTTGTAAAATACTATAGTTAATCTTCTAGTATCAACCATTAGCCTTCTTGATCATACTCCGGCTATTATGAATATCATTAACAAAGCATCTTCATGAGATGTTACAAGTCCTCTTAAATAATTATCACTTAAAGGAAAAGTTAAATTTGGGTTTCGATACAAATGCAAAGACGGCTCATTAAGTAGAGGAACCTCCAAATATTTTATATATGATTTTTTGAATGAATTAGTAATTCTGAATAGTGTATATCCTCCAAATATTGTCCATAATTCTTGTTCTTTGTAGTTTCTCTATCTTTTCGGACTTCTTTCTTTCATATTTCTTTATATTTTATCAATTTTACTTTTTGAACAAATTCCATTGACTCCCCATTATCAACAAACCTCCAAATTTTATCTTTCAGTTGAAAGTAATCTTATATTGATTTTTCATGGTCATTATGATATGCACATTAATATCAATGGTTCTTTCATTACCTGGTGTTAACATAACTCTAGGAATTTAGTAGTTTAAGTGATCTTCTGTCTTACCATTTACAACTTCTATATGTGCATTTAACTCAGTAGACCTTCGGTTTGGATTATCATAATAAGAGACGCTTGGTCTATTTACAGGATCCCTTGTAACTTCTAAAATCCTCTTTGCATCATTCCTCATTTACTTTAACGAATTCTCTCTTTTTCTTTCATCTTAATTCGTACCGTTCACTCTTTCTTGCTATCTTCTGCCTTTTTATACATCTTTGGTTTTTTCTAAAAGATCATTGATACAGCGTACTAAGAAACTTGATTAGATCATCTGACAAACTACTATCACAAATAAAACCATTTTTAAATGCTCTAAGTGCCATATTTTTATTATAACCTACAAGAGCATTCATTTTATTTATAAACCTCTGAAAATAATCCTTTAAAGACTCTTCAGCAATTAAGAGTAAGGTCATGATGTGATCTCATTTATATGTTAATACTTTATGAGCAATAAACTGAAGCCGAAATGTCAAACCATACTAACAACATTTCTTTGAAAGTCATTGAAATTTTTTGACAAAGGTAAATATCATCTGGATTAAATCTCAACATAATATTTCGAAATTGCTTGAGGTGATACTCCAAATCTACCGTCGCGCTATACTTTTACATCTTGTAAAGATCAAATTTATTTGGTAACTTTCCTTCTAAAATTCTTTGTGTCAACAGAGATTCAACTAGAGTGAGCACAACTAGTTTTGGTTTTACGTCTTTCTTCACGTTCTCTTTTGATATATATATTCTTTCTTTTTTCTTTAATTATTTTGATGGTGTTTCCTTACGCGACTCATGGATTTTATTCTCACCTTTTGTAATAAATTTAACTTACATTGCTCCATCAAAGTAATTCATTTAATTTCTCTTGTAAAGCTCGAAATAGAGAATTTGACCTATTATCTGCAAGAATTGTCGGTAAATGTCAAATATGTTGGACTATATATTTTGTTTCTGAATCTTTCTCGAATAATATTTTCTTCTTAAGTTGGAAACCTTACTATTGACATTTCTGGTATATTCGTTAGAGTTCCTTGCATACTATTTTTTCAACAAGATGGTGAAGCTTTATTTGGATAATTTATAGTTGAAGATCCATGGATGTTTCCTTCAAGTTATCCTTTATCCATTCTTAATATAGTCATTAGTCTTTGATAAAAGAATAAATTATTTGAAGTCACGAACGACGCTAAAAAATGATGAATAATTTTTATTCTTTATAATATTTTCAAAGAGATAAGACTAAAAATGGTCAAAATCTTTCTATTAATTAAAGAACCAACTCGTGTGTGAGTAATTGAATCTTCTATTTATAACTAGATTATTCATAAATTATCATGATGAATGACACATATATCTTACAAGATAAATGAATAATAATAAAAAATAATAGATAATGATGTAGGAAATTATCAGATAAATCTAATTATGTAAATGATTTTAATTACTATAATCAATTTAATTGAATTAAAAAATAAAAGACTTACCTAAAGAGAACGATAGATGGAGTATTAAATGATGAGAATAGAATGCGTCAGTTCCACGAAGCAAGTCTAAAGAGGAGAACTATAGATAGAATCTGTGTAAAATGAAAATTGATAAAAAATAAATAAATAAATATTATTCGTTGATCTAAACTAAGCTGAGTGGTAGAGATTAAATGACAATTGTATAAGAAATAAATCTGACATGAGTTTATTGGTTGAAGATGTGAGCTGATGATGTCATTAATTAATTTGTTTTAAAATTAATCAAAATTTACCAAATATTTATTGAATAACCAAATATTTATTGAATAAGTTAACGGTTGATAAAATTTATTTTGAAGGGATAATAATTATACATTTATTATGTTGTAAGTAGTGTTATAATATATGATTATATTTTAAAATTACAAGGAGTCTTGATAATGTAATATGTCGATGGATCGTCATTATTCTTATTAAGGACATGCAAGATTATTATTACCAAGCTTTTAAGGGGGTAGTCGAGTTGGTTGAGTAAGGCATGCTTGTGACCAAAGTTATGAATTCGAATTCCTCTACATAGGTTTTTTCGGCTGAGCCTGTTACCTTGTGTGATTTACCTTCTGGCGTTGGTTTGCATACTATTGCGGCAGACTGAGGGTTTACCCTGTGCGCACTCATTACACTTTGAGTAGCGGCTGCGGATTCCCATCCGGAAAAAAAAAGAAAAAAAATTATTATCACCAAGGTAACATCGTCGCTAAAATCAATCATCAATAAGTAGGAATAGATAAAGAGCCCATGTAGAATATAAGAAGAGAACATTGGTAGAAACGTTAGCAAAATATATGAAAAATGAGTAAAATACTGGTAGAAGATGAAAGCATCGGCAAAATACATGATTATTAAAAAAAAAAAAAAAATTGAGATAAGTGTAATATATTACTAAAATGTCCATAAGGTTCAAGTGGTAAAACAACCATTTATGTAATAAATGACTTACATGTGAAAGATATACGTATCACTTATCCCAATAATTAGAAATGCACAGAAGGTATAGTTTTTAATCAAACTACGCTTACAATTACTATCTTATCGTTTTTAACAATATTTTAGAAGGAAATTCCTTCGTCACAAACGGAACAAACTCCTTAGCGTTTTCATAGACTACTACCATATTATGAGTATGCTCTATATTGATGGCTTATGTTACAGCCTTGTCTGGTGGTCGGGCATTCGCAGTTGGGTTGTTTCGTGTACCTTGATCTGTGACCTAACCTGCGATAAAAGTTCATAAAAAACATTGGTTTCTTTTCTCAGGAAATAGAAGCACAAACGAGATCTTCCTTCTTGTATCAAATATGATTAGAGATAATGATCCCAAAAAAAATACCAAGTCTGAATAAAATAATCACAAATAACACACAACACTTTTTACGTGGAAAACCTTCCCAATGTAGGAAGTAAAAACCACGGGACTGATTTCGGAGTCCAACCAAATATTCACTATCAGAAGATGGGTTACAAAACTATTCTCTAGATAAAATTAGATCATACACCACACAAAGTATGAAAACTTCATATACAACCCCAATACACAAGATAGTAAACCGAAATTGGAAAACTCACTGAAATATCCCCAAAAATGCAGTTAGAAGAAGATGATCTAAAAACACACTTAGATGACTCCAAATCAAAAAACCTCTAGTAAGATTGTAAAGGACAAATAGAATATCCTTCTCACCAAAATTGAAGCCGATCAGACAACGGGAGACAGTCCGATTCAAAGCACAGAGTGGTGTGGATAAAAATGGCCTAGGGGTAGGCAAGTAATTTCAAGTGGAGTTTTAAAGTGGTGTAAGGGTGTTTCAAGGTGGTGTGAGGGTGTTTCAGGGTGTTTCAAGGTGTTTCAATGTGGAGAGAGAATTAAGCAGCTTGGCAGCAGTTAATTTTTCTTACCCATAGTTAATGCTGGTGGTTGGGTATTTATAGTATGAAATTTGGGCCCTTATGGGCTTTCGGGTCAAGTTTAATGGACCCGGGTCATGTTTAAAGACCCGTGAGTTCTAAGCAGGAGGACAGGTAGCTTAGTCAAGAAGTGTTTAGGTTTTTTAGTACTTTAGTCATAGTTCGAACAGCCTTAGGCTCACATTGGTTCGAAGTGATCTGTCCGGTCCAAAAGTTCTGTCCGGTTTTCGGAGAGAATTACACTAATCTGCCCTTCCGGGGAGTATTCTGAATTCGGACTCATCACAGAGTTCCGTCTCGAATCGCTTTTTTCTCTCAAAACTGCATTATAGAATATGATGCTCATCTCAAAAGACACTGTATAAAAATATATTTATAGATAAACCAAAATCCTATGTGTTGCCCATATTTGGGTTTAGCCCATATGATAATTGGACTCCCACATAGGAAGAGCCCAACGAATCTCCCCCTCACGACTATGTGGGAAGATTCGATATCCCGGTGATCAATCTACAATGTTCAAGCTTCCCCCTAGTCAATGCCTTTGTCATCATGTCAGACCCATTATTATCTGTATGAACTTTATCAACCTTCATTAGTTTAGCATCAAGAATATCTCGAATCGAATGATATCTCACATCAATATGTTTCGACTTCGAGTGAAACGATGAATTTTGTACGAGATGAATAGCACTCTGAGTATCACATAATAGTACATACCTGTGTTGCTCAAATCCAAGTTCTCTCAAGAACTTATTTATCCATAGTAGCTCTTTACTCGCTTCTATCACTGTAATAAATTCAGCTCCTGTCGGTGAAAGGGCAACACACTTTTGTAGTCTTGATTTCCATGAAACAACACCACCACAAAAGTTAATCAAATATCCAGAAGTAGACTTGCGAGTATCAACATCTCCAGCCAAGTCTGAATCAGAATAAACCAATAACTCAAGTTTCTTCATCCCAAAACTGAGCTTTAAATTAGAGGTTCCTCGCAGATACCTCATAATCTATTTCACGGCTTCCCAATGCTCTCTACCTGAATTTGACAAAAATCTGCTCACAACACAAACACTATGACCTAAGTCAGGACGAGTTCATACCATGGCATACATGAGACTTCCAACTGCAGATGCATATGGAGTATTATCCATATCTCTCATTTATTAATTAATTGAAGGAGATTGTTTTTTTCTTAACTTGAAATGACCGGAAACTGGTGAGTTAACCACTTTAGCTTTGTCCATATTAAACTTTTGAAGAATTTTCTCAATGTATTTTTCTTGTGACAAGAACAACTTCTTCGAATCTCTGTCTCTAGTAATTCGAATGTCGAGAATCTACTTTGTTGGGCCTAAATATTTCATTGCTAAAGACTTACTTCACTGTTTCTTCAAATAATCAATCCGCGGATTATTCTTCCCAACAATAAGCATATGATCCACGTAAACTAAGAGAACAATAAAATCAGCATCGCCAAATTTCTTCACAAATACACAATTATGAGAGGAAGTCTTCTTGTATTCATGCTCCCCCATAACTGACATGAACTTATTATACCACTGTCTCGGAGCTTCTTCAAACCATATAGTCTCTTTTTCAATGTGCACACATAATCTTCTTTTCCTTCAACCACAAAACCTTCAGGATGTTTCATAAAAATCTCTTCTTCTAAGTCACCATGCAAGAATGTTGTTTTTACATCCATTTTCTCAATTTCCAAGTCTAGACTCGCTGCAATGCCTAGAACCACACGAATATACAACATTTTTACAACTGGAGAAAATATTTCATCAAAATCAATACCTTTTTTCTGACTAAAGCCTTTGACTACCAATCTTTCGTTTTACCGAGGTTGCAGAGAACTATCATCTTGCTTCAACCTATACACCCACTTGTTACTCAAGTTTTTTCTCCCTTCAGATATCTTCACTAACTCAGATGTTTGATTCTCATGAAGTGATTGCATCTCTTCATTCATTTCTTCAATCCATTTATTTTTACACACACCACTAATAGCCTCATCATAACGCTCAGGCTCACCTGCATCGGTTAACAAAATATATTGATCAGAATGATATCTAGTATATGGTTGTCTATCTCTAGTAGATCTCCGCGTTGGAACTTCAGGCTGTTCAACATCTTCTTCATTCTCTTGTTCATCCATGAAATCATTATCATGATCACCAGTATAAAAAATATGTGAACCTCTTGAAGCAGATGAGTCACCAGCTGAATTTTCTTCAACTTCTGTAGGAGTATGTGCAAGCAGAATATGCCCCAGTTCTACCAATTCATTCTCAGACATAGGCACTGAATTTTGACTCTTGTCAATATCATGAACTATCTGATCTTCCATAAACACGGAATCTCTGCTCCTAATAAGCTTCTTATTAATTGGATCATAAAATCTCTAGCCGAACTCATCAAGACCATAACCAATGGATACACACTGTCTTGTCTTCGAATTGATTTTAGATCTTTCATCTTTAGGAATATACACATAAGGTTTGCACCCAAAGACACGCAAATGGTCATAAGAAACATCTTTACCTGTCCAAACTCTATTTGGGATATCTCCATCTAAAGGTACATAAAGACTAAGATTCAAGACATGTACCACTGTATTCAAAGCTTCACCCCAAAAGTATTTAAGGAGTTGTGATTGTGAAAGAAAACATCTTACCCTTTGAATTAATGTTCAGTTTAGTCTCTCAGCTACATCATTCAACTGAGGGGTCTTGGGAGGTGTCTTTTGATACCGAATACCTTGCTGCATACAATAATCATCAAAATGACCAATGTATTCTCCTCCATTATCACTTCTAACACACTTCAATTATTTCCCATTCTATCTCTCAACTGAAGCTTGAAACTTCTTAAAGACATCTAACACTTGATCTTTTGTTTTCAAAGTGTAAGCCAAAACTTTCCTGGAATGATCATCAACAAAATTAACAAAGTACAGACAACCACTAAGTGTTCTCGTTTTGAAAGGACCACCAACATCAGTATGTACCAAGTCAAGCAAACTTGGTTTTCTTGAAGGAGTCGAACTCTTGAAAGATACTCTATTCTGCTTTACAGTCAAACAATGTACGCATTTCTTTAAATGAGATTTTTGTATCCCACAAATGTACTGTTTCTTCCTCAGAATATCTAATCCTTTTTCACTAATGTGACTGAGTATTTTATGCCACAAATCAACCATTGCTTCATCATTAACATCATTGATTTTCTCACCAGGCACCCTTGCAGACATGATGTAGAGGACTGGATATTGTTGTCATCTTGCCATAACCAACGAGCACTTAGTAAGTTTCCACTGCCCATTCGTAAAAATACTGCAATAGCCTTCATCATCTAGCTTCCCTTTAGAGATCAAATTCAATCGAAGATCAAGTATATGTTTAACACCCTTCAAAATCAATCTTGCACCCATGCTTGTTTCTAGTAAAACATCACCAATACCAACCACTTTAGACAAATCATTATTTCCCATCTTTGCAGAACCAAAGTCACCAGAGGTGTAAGATGATAAAATTTCTCTACGAGAAGTGGCATGAATTGTAGCACCACTGTCAACTACCCAACCATTTTCATCAGACACAGAATTCACAACAACATCATCACTAACAACGAAGTAGCTCTTTGAAACTGCAGCAACATGTTTCTCGTCACCACTTTCATCGTAATTTTTCTCCTTGTTCTTTTCTTCTTTACCATTGTTGGATTTCTCAAAATTATTATTCTTTCTCAACTTAGGACAAAATTTCTTAGTGTGCCCGATCTCATCATAATAGTAGCACTCCCAATCTGCAAATTTATTAGACTTGTTCCGACTCTTGCTTCTACTTTTACCTCTAGTTATCCAACTGTGATTTTCATTTCTACCACGTTTCTCGACAATTAGAGTTTCTGAATGTGAAGAGAAGCCGACTGTTTTTCTTCTCATATCTTCATTCAGCACACTAATTTTAGCCAATGCCATTGAGATGTTACCTTCATGAGCTGAATTTGAAACAAACATTTTGAACTTATCCCACGAGTCTGGCAGCGAACCAAGCAACCATAACGCCAGAACCTCGTCATCAAATTTGACCCATAGAAGTTAACTGATTAATCAAGCCTTGAAAGGTATTCAAGTGATATGTAAAAGGTGATCCATCTTGATACCTCAAATACATCAACTGTTTGAACAAAAGTAACTTAGTGTTTCCTGTCTTCCGAGTATATAACTCCTCAAGTTTACTTCACAAATTCCTTGCATCTGTTTAGTCTACAACATGTTTTAAAACATTATCATCAACCAATTGCCGAATAAAGCCACAAACCTGTCGATGAATAATTATCCATTATGCATCAGACTTATCCTTAGGTTTTTCATCACCGAGCACTATTAAATGAAAACCTTTAACATAAAAAAGATCTTACATCTTTGATTTCCATATATGATAATTTGAACCATTCATCGTCACGATTATGCTTGTATTCACCTCTGTATTTGATACAAGACAAGTACACAACCACTCGCTCTGATACCAATTTCTCAGGAAATAGAAACACAAACGAGATCTTCCTTCTTGTATCAAATATGATTAGAGATAATGATCCAAAACAAAATACCAAGTCTGAATAAAATAAACACAAATAACAAAGAACACTTTTTACGTGGAAAACCTTCCCAGTGTACAAAATAAAAACCACGGGACTGATTTCGGAGTCCAACCAAATATTCACTATCAGAAGATGGGTTACAAAAATATTCTCTAGATAAAACTAGAGTATACACCATACAAAGTATGAAAACTTCATACACAACCCCAATACACAAGATAGTGAACCGAAATCAGAAAACTCACTAAAATATCCTCAAAAACGCAGTTAGAAGAAGATGATCGAAAAATACACTTAGATGACTCCAAATCGAAAAACGGTTTTTACACAAAACGCAGTTAGAAGACATAGTATCAACCCTTGTCTGAAAGCCGCAACCTCACATCCTCGTCACCAAAACGGCAGGTATAATTGTTCAGGCTCTTACCATGTTATTATTATAGTGTTCATCATCTTAATTACTTTACTGCCGATGTAGGGATCTCTACAGAGTAACCATAGCTCGCAAATTTGTCAACACACCCCATTGGAAATTGGTTGGACCGAGTTTTTATGTTTCCTCTCATAGTCATTGAGAAAGCAGGGAAGAGCAAACAAACGTCCAGTCCATACAATACCACCTTGCTCCTCAACTGATTAATATGATCATCGGTGTCTCCCAAACCGTCACACTTGTCAACTATAGATGATTTCAAGATTGAAGGGAGCTCCCACTAAATAACCTCTGGTACTAATAGAGAACTTGAACCAATCATTTTGTATTGATTGGGCCTTCCTTTGGTAGTAGGCCAAAACTTACACGACTCAATAGTGTAACATGGATTGGAGAATTAGGATCTGAGTTCGTAAGGGCCCCTTGATGTGGACTTGTTTGGTATTGGTTTATTTGTTGAGGAAGAAATATCTGATGATAGTTTCTTTGTTGACTATGGACTTCTTGGTAATGGTTTCCACGGTGAGAGGAAGCGGTTGGGTAATTATTCTTCGGCTAATATGGAGTTGTTTGGTACTAGTTTCTTGATTCAGCGAGAGTGGATTGGTAATGTTCTCCTTGTTAATTTGTACTCAGGTATGGGCCACAATGAGGATGTGAACTATCGTTAATCAAGGGAAAAATGCACGTTGAGACAGTCTACCTACAATATGATTGGTAATTTGCGCCCTTTGAAACTTAATTGGCATAAGAGGCTTTGCAATTGCACTTTGTTGTAGTTGTACAATGCTCGGGGATATTATGACATACCAATCGGAGCATTTGAGCTAGTCTGCCGGCACCCGTCCCTCTCTTTTAAGATAACATTTTCGTTGAGGGGGGGAGGGGGGGTTAGGTTCTTGTCCGGCTCGATTTGCGATAACAGCATGAGCCACTGAGAAAAGGTCTCCCTAGTTTTTATTCGGTTTGACGAGTGATGGAGTAATGCTCCCGCCGCGTCGTTTAATGGTGGACTATAATTTCAACCCGATGGGGGATCAATTTCGGAAGTGCATATGCTTCCTCACTTTGGTTTCGGACTTTGCTGTCGGATTCAGAGCCTGGTGGAAGGTAGCCAATTCGATAAAGGGATCCTGTTGTTGTACGGTTTGACGAGTGGCAGATCAATGTTCTCGACCGCATCGTTTAATGGTCAACCAAGATTTTATTCCAAACAAGGATCAATTCTGGAGGTGCCTTTGCTTCCTCACCTAGTATCGGATTATATTCTCGACCGCATCGTTTGTTGCTTACCTGTGGACATTTTTTGTATTTAAAAGACATATTGTATGTACCTTTTTTTCGAATGAACCTAATTTCATTTACGTTGTTGGACAAATTAAGTTATTCTTGTCTATTTGGAAATGAAAGTTTATGTCTTTATTTACATGGTAATATTGTTGGTTCTAGAAAATTAATAGCAAATGATAAATTCTATTTATTTTATACTATAAAGGATCACAAAGAAATAATGAATGTAGATGTACCTGTAAAAACTAAATTGTAAAATGGAAAAATCAGCAAAACTTTGGCACAAGCGATTAGGTCACATTTCTAGAAATAGAATTGAAAAGCTTGTTTCAGAAGGTTTATTAAGTGAACTGGATTTTTTGGAATTCAACGTTTGCGTTGAATGTATAAAAGGAAAACAGACCAAAGTGAAATGATTAGATGCATACAGAGCGAAAGGAGTCTTGGATTTGATACATACAAACATCTGTGGTTCGTTCCGTACAACATCATGAAACGGCCAATGATATTTTGTATCTTTCATTGAAGAATTTTCACGATATGGGTATCTATATCTCATTCACGAAAAATCAGAGGCCATTGACAAGTTCAAAGTGTTTAAGACCGAAGTTGAAAAACAACTTGGTAAAGACATTAAGTGCGTCAGATCGGACCATGGTGGTGAATACTACGGGAGATATGATGGTTTGGGTGAACAACGTCATGGACCGTTTGCAATGTTCCTAGAAGAGTGTGGGATAGTCCCTCAGTATACGACGTCGGGTTCGCCCAACATGAATGGAGTATCTGAGAGACGAAACCGTACATTGAAGGATATGGTAAAAAGTAAATTAGTCATTCAACATTACATGTATCACTCTGAGGAGAAGCAATAAAACGTGCGACCTACCTACTTAATAGAGTTCTGACGCAAGCAACTATTAAGATACCGTATGGACTTTGGACTGGGCATAAACCTATTTTAAAACATTTACATGTTTGGGGATGTCCAGCTGAAGTGAAGCCTTATAGGCCGAATGAAAAGAAATTGGACTCCAAAACGGTTAGTAGTTATTTCATCGGATATCTGGAGCACAGTAGGGGTTTTAAGTTTTATGATCCTTCCACAAAGAATATATTTGAGACGGGTAAAACGAAATTCTTTGAGGATATAGAGTTTGGGGGGAAGAATTTAGTAACGAACATTCATTTTGAGGAAGAATCAATAGAGATTCATGAAGGTTCTAACAATGATACTATAGTGTCAGATGATGATATGGTAATTAGAAGGCTAATCATCACTTCAGATTCGTTTATACATATATATACTCAAGATGATGTTAATCTTCTTCCTATGGATGTTGTTCCAATGGGGCAAAATGAAGTTGTTCAAGAAGAACAAACTCTACCTCATCAATAAGTTCAAGTGCAAAATGAAGAAATTATGCCTTTGCGTACTAGAGAAAGAAAGAGCGTTATATCTTCATAATATATAGTGTATCTTCAAGAACATGAAGAATTTTATGGTTTAATAGAAAACAATCCTTTAAGTGTTCGTGAAGCCTTGAAAAGTTCTGATTCTCACTTATGGATTAAAGAAATGAACGAAGAGTTTAAATCAATGCAAGATAACGCGGTATGGGAGCTTGTTCCATTACCTGAAGGAAAGAAGTCGATTGGTTGTAAATGGATTTTTAAAACCAAACAGGATTCTAAGGGTAATGTGGAGAGGCATAAAGCGCGACTTGCAGCTAAGTTTTTTACTCAACGTGAAGGGATTCACTTTAAAGAAACCTTCTCTCTAGTTTTTTCGAAGGATTCTTTCTGGACAATCATGGCATTAGTTGCACACTTCGACCTTGAGCTCCATCAAATGGATGTAAAGACCGCTTTTCTTAATGGAGACATTGAGGAAATGATCTATATATTACAATCTGAAAACTTTGTCCCCGGTGATCCAAAGTTGACGGTATGTAAACTAAAGAAATCTATTTATGGTCTCAAGCAAGCGTCTCGACAGTGGTATCACAAATTCCTTGAAGTTATTGTCTCATTTAGTTTTGAGATAAATTCAGTGGTGGATTGTGTGTATCAAAAGTTTAGTGGGAGTAAATTCATATTTCTAGTGTTGTATGTTGATGACATATTATTGGCCACGAACGATAAGGAATTGTTACATACGACCAAGAAATTTCTTTCGGACAAATTTGATATGAAAGATCTTGGTGATGCATCATTTGTGTTAGGAATTCAAATTCATAGTAATCAATCCCATGGAATTTTGAGTTTATCACAAAAGGCGTATATTGAGAGTATGTTACAACATTACGGGATGTCTAACAGCAAAGGAAAAGAAACTCATATATCAAAAGGTGAAAAGTTTAGCTTTAAGCAATTGCCAAAGACAAAACTTGAGATTGAGGAAATGCAAAAGGTTCCATATGATTCGGCTGTTGGAAGTCTGATGTATGCTCAAGTTTGTACACGACCAGATATTGTTTTTGTGGTGGTGTGTTAGGGAGATACGTAAGTAATCCGGGGATGGAACACTGGAAAGCAGTCAAAAGAGTTCTCCGGTATTTGAAACAAACAAAACATCACAGGTTAACATATAAGAAGTCGGATAAACTGGAGGTCATAGGGTATTCCGACTTGGATTTTGCTGGATGAGAGGATTCTCATCGTTCAACCTCAGGCATTATATTCCTTTTAGAGGGAGGTGCAATATCATGGAAAAATGTTAAACAAACACTCAATGCATCTTCCACTATGGCTGCAGAATTTGTTTCTTGTTTCGAGGCATCCAATCAGGCGTTTTGGGTATGAAATTTTGTCACGGGACTGTGACACGTAGAGGGGATAGAAAGACCCCTTAGATTACATTGTGACAATAATTCGGCAGTTCAGTATTCAAACAGTAACAAAAGCTCAGTTAAGTCCAAACATGTAGATATCAAGTTCCTGTATGTTAAAGAAAGAGTATAGAGTGGTCAAATCAGTGTGGAGTACAAAGGGACAAACTCGATGTTAGCAGATCCTCTTACGAAGGCATTAATACCTAAAGTTATTATTGAACACACCATTAACATGGGTGTTGTGTACTTAGAAGATTGTTAGTTTTCGTGGGAGTTTGTATTAAGCTATTAAATTTGTTTGTATTATGATATTCGGGAACTTAAGGTCATTAATACAAACGTATTTATATATAAGTTTTCAGTGTGCTCTTATCTTTGATTATTCGTACTCTGCTGTAAGTAGACCTCCAATTAAGTGGGACTAGTTAAGAATAGATCTGTAAGATTACATTTCATATTATTCTTATGTTATGCACCATGATAGATCCATGTAAAGGTATCATCATCTTCATCAAACGTGATAGATTTTTTGTGTGCGTAGCTCGTCCTACCGTAGATTTTCGAGTGTACACAAGGGAACAACAGCGGCTGCCGCTAAAGATCGTTTACTCTCCCTGTACGTCGAGTACCTCTGCCAAATGGTAATATCTCATATGGGTTAACTGAAGTTATGGCGATATAGTTGATCATGTTTGTCTTGCACGTGATTCACTTATAAATCATTGTCGGCCGGACTGACTTCTTAATGTTTGATCCGTAAATCTTCCATCTATATTTGCTGTTAAACACTTGATTTTATTAGATTTTTAGAAGAATCGTTATATCCAAAAACTGGTCGTTCAGGCATAGACCACGAGTTTGGAAAGACGAATTCGGACTAAGTAATGATAAAATAAAATAAATTCAATCCTAAAAACTAAAGATTGTTATTTATAATAGGTGAAATGGATTTTATGATTTAATAAATTTGATTTATACAAAATTATTAAATTTAATAAATCTTGTAATATTATTATTTTGTTTTTTTGTTTTTTAAGGCTAAAAATATTTTATACAAAAAGATAGTCCCAATAAATAAAGGCTTACAACATATCCAAATAAAGGATAACATGAGATGATCTATCTAATAGTTCTAAAACGGTGAGAAAAAAGGAATTTTCAATTTTCAATTCCCTCCAAAAAAATCAAGCTAGAAAGAAGAATAATTTTCGAGCTTCTGAACAAAGCTCTAATAGCGGTTTCCACAACTCAGCTTAGGAAAAACAAAAGCAAATGAAAATTTGAAATTGACAAGCTTCAGAATGAATCATCGAATCGAGTGAAAATTTTGAAAAACTTCACACTGACATATGTAGGGGAAACAAAGATGGCTCATTTTTTAGAATTCCAAGCGACCAAATCAGGAGGATCTATGCGAAGTAAAGAAGATATCTAAATAATACCAAACATGAAATTATTAGAGAATTGCAGTAAAGATAAATCAGCTCGAGGTATGAGTAATAATTGATAAAGAGCAATTAGAATTGTCTTAAGTATCCAATTCCAAGACTTTCTAAAAAGGTTATAGTAAGCAGCTAATTTGGGGCTTGAAATTCTTAGTAATTGATTTTCATCTTACATTTCAGAGTCCACCTTGCAAGCCAATCAGCTGCAAGGTTCTGTTCTCTGAATATATGATGAATTTTTATTGTAGGAGAAACTAAATTTCTAATACTATTGAGGGAAAACTCCAAAGATATGGGAGTTTGGTCAGAAGAGAGAATAGATACCAATATCTCAGAGTCCGTTTCAATGTCAACATTACTCATTCCTTTAATTTTGCAGATAAGGAGACCATCCTTGAGAGCGCGAGCTTCATCTTGAATGGGAAATAGTTCTCCATACAGATATCATAACCATGAAGAATGAAGCCCTTGTGATCATGGACGAGGATAGCTCAACTGGATTCGCCTGATTGAATGCAGCAAGCATCAATATTGTGCTTGCATCTGCCTCAGATTGGAGGGATGCAGCAGAGGTGAGTAGCTTTCTTCTTGGTGGTTATATGGTTGAAGCATCCCACCATAGTTGCTGCAATTTCAGAGTTTTTCAAATACTTCTTCTTAAGAAGATTGAAGTAATCCAAGATGTTAATGATATACCTAATCTATAAGATAAAATACTTAGAGGAGAAATGACTTCCTTTGAATTTAACTCTGTTTCTGGTTTTCCAGATGACCCAATTGATGATAAAGGGAGAATTGTTTTCATATGGACTATGTATGGAGATGACCACGACCAGTTTCTAGAAATATTTTTTATAGTCATGAAAATACTGATTTTAATCTTGAAGATATCTGCAAAATAAGACCATCTATTCTATGCATAGTTGCAATAAATAAATGGTAAGTAGTTTCTAAGTTCTTGCAGAATTGACATTTAAAAACTAGGAGTAAATTCTTAGATTGCATTATAAAGTTGTGAAAAATCATCTAGTGTAAAAAGGAGCATTTCATGGGGGTGACATGATTCCAGGTTTCTGTCAAATATAGAGGATGAAGGATGATTGTTCAAAGACTTTCCAAAGCATCTTTAATGTCGAAAGATCCATCGTTTGAAAGTTGTCATTTGATGATATCCTCAACCAATTGTCAAGCCAAAAATCAACTTTTCCTTTACCAAGAATCCACCAGATATGACCTTCACCAAGATTCTTAATTTTTGAAAGTCTATTCCAGGTTTGAGAACCTTTGTTAGTATAGTCTAGCTGAAGGAGATGTTTTTCTCTGCATTAGAAGGTGTGGAGAAGATTAGCCCAAAGAGATTTGTTGTCTCCGAATCTGATGCATAACTTGAAAGAGTGGACATTTTGGATATCTTTGAAACTTCTTAAATTTAAGCCACATTCACTAAATGATTTTTAATTATAAGTACAGCCAGACCAATGGATGTTGCTGTTATCATTATGAGATCCCCACATGAATTTGTTAACCATTTTCTCAATCTTGTAGATGAAATTCTTGGGTAACCTACAACTCTACATCATGGTAAATAGGAATAGGCATTAAAACAACTTTAATTAAGGTTAACGTACCACCATAGGATAGCTTTTTGCCCTCCCACCCTATAATTTTGCTTTTGATTTTATGAATCAGGGAGAGAAGTTGGTGAATTTATTATTTGAGTTGAGGGTGATGCACAGATAGGATGTAGGAATGAATCCAATGCTGAAGCTGGTCTGAATAGCAAGATCTCTTATTTTGTCTTGAGAGAGAGTTGCATAGGTTATAATCTTTGTTTTTCTCTTTGTTAAGACCTTGACCTGAAATGTTTTGATATATCTACAAGAAAACACCTATGGAATCCATTGAAGATGTTAGACCATTAGAGAATATTAGCAAGTCATCTACAAAAGATAAACAGGGGATGTTAAGCTTGCTTCTGCAGAAATATTTAAGAGTTTTATTGGATTCAAATATGTGGGTTGGCCCCTGATTAGAACTTCTACAGCCAGAATGAAAAGACTTTAAAACAAAGGGTCTCCTTGTCTAACTCCTCTTTTGGTTTTAAAGAAACCAACAGCCTTTCCATTAATTAACATAGTTACAAAAACATATTTTATAAAATTTCTGATAAGGTTAATAAACTTATAGTTGAAACCATATGATTGAAGAACTTTGATGATGAAGCTATGAGACAGGTTGTCAAAATATTGTAACATGTCGACTGTAATAACAATGTTTTCAGCTTAAGTTTTTCTCCCTAAGTAGTGGATTTGCTTTTTAGCTATAAGGATATTGTCTTGAATGGATCTACCCTTAAAATAAACACTTGCACTTCATAAATGATCTTATGAAGAAGGTTCAATAGTCTGTTATTTAATAGCTTGGACATAATTCTATTTAAAGTTGTACATAAGCTAATATGCCTTAATTGATTCCAGTAAGAATGATTATCATATTTAGGGATTAAGCAAATGCTAGTGGTCATGATTCTTTTAGGAATATATTGGTCTTGGATAAAAGAAATGCCAGTGCACAAATCCTTCTTGATAATGGTCCAGCATGTTAAAAAAAACATATGTTGAAACCATTCATGCTTACATTAAATACTTTTATAAATAAATGTTCTAGCTCGACTAATATTTTTTGTTATCAATGATATTTTTGAGATTTTTGAAATTAAATCTCACTTTAGTACCAACACCAACATGATACTGTCACTTTGTAAAATAAAAAAGTTATTATCTTTTTATATTTGGCTCTTTGTTTTCATTTTCATTAAGATGTTGTAGTTTTAGAACTCAGTATGTAATTTGAACTTAATGAATTTATACATTCGATAATGGTTAAAAATCGTAAAAATCTTTTTGTATATCAACTATCACAAAGCATTTTCTTGTGTTCATTATTTTTTATTAAAATAATTTTTAAGGTAAAAAACCCAAGAAACCCTTCAAACCCTATTAAATTACAATAAATGTCATTGAGGATTCCAAACTACTCCATGAAGTTGCAAACACAATTTTAAATACCAAAGCATAATCCATCTTCTTCAAACTACCAAAAACATCAATACTCTAACCCCATAAACCCATTTTTTAAACCTTCATAACATAACCAAAATAGAATCAGAATCAGTTCCCTTGCAAACCAGCATGGACGTCGAGGAGGTGCATTGCTTTCCGCCGTATTGTTTTTGCAAAATAAAGCGTTTTTTAAAAAACCTGTTTTTTGTTCTTCGCCAAACGTTGGCGTCGAGCTAGTGTTCTTCCCCAACAGTAGTGGCAAAGAGAATACTCATCAGGCTATGAGATGGCGTATGGAGTGTTCTCTTTGCCATACCACCGGCAGAATTGCCTAAGTTAATCCGTAATCCCAGTTTAATTGATTTGTTTACTTCTTACATGTTGCAGGAAGCTACCCAATGCGACATTTCGCTTGTTTCCAACTACGCTAACAATTTCACAACTCACGACGAGTATAACTTAGACTCGATGACCGAATGGATCAAAATTACGAGGAAGTGCTTAGGTTTCTCGATTGACATAACATCTACGAAATGGGTCAAAAGTAAGCTCATCATTCAATGACATTTACACTTGAACAAAGATGGTTGTTATAATAATAATATTACTAATAATAGTATTTGTAATAGTAGTAATAGTAATTATCTTACTATTAATAATATTATAGGAGGAGTAATAATTATACTACTAGTATTAATATTACTAATAAAATTATTAGTTATAAGGATATTATTTTTATTATTTTTATAATAATAATTAATATTAATATTACCAATAATATTATTATTTTTATTAATAGTGTTAATATTACTAATAATAATATTACTAATATTATTGTTGTTATTATTATTTGTAGTATTATTATAGTTAATAATAATGATAATAATAATAATAATAATAATACGATTTCTAGAAAATATTATTATTATTATCATTAATTATATTAGTAATAGTAATAGTATAAATTAAAAAAAAACCTCAACAAGGTTAGGTTAATATAAAGCAAACTCTAATTGATCAATAATTTTCAAAATGATACATTTGAGACATAATATAAATAAAAAAAGCTCAACCCAATGTGAGATTAACAACTAATACATAGTGAAATATAATTTACTAGTCGAAATCGTATCCTATGTTGTCATGAACAGGTCTCAATTCTCTCAATGTTATCCTCTTTGTCAGCAATCATACTCTCGAGATACACTAACATATCTTCAGTAATGAAATCTGTCTTGAACAGGTTCCACTCTTCAAGTGTTTTTGTTTGCTGAATTTTGTAAGACAAGTTGGACAAACGTTGCAGTGGTTCAGATTTTACACGATTGTAAATGTTTTTTACTTAATCACAACTGTACAAATTGGACTTTAAATCCAGAATTGGCCATAATCATAATATAACCTACAAAACACTCGATCGAAAAATGTATCGGTCGTATCATCAGACATTGTTAACTTAATAAACTTTACGGCCTGAAGCAACCGATGATCTTCGTTTGAATTAAATTTCATACTTAATTCCATAACCTAAAAAATTTAAACACATTAAATGTTAAGGCGTACTTGAAAATATTAAATCAATTGGAAAGTTGTTTTTTAAACAAAAATATCGCAAACATATATGATACACACCAATGAAGATGATTAAACCGGTTTCATAATAATCTGATGACCGTAGCGACCGACACCATGTGTATGACGTGGTATTGCGTTCCCATGATACGTATGGCGTAGGTTTAGAAGCCCACACCATACGCATGGCATGGGCTACCATTGTTCCCATCACTGGTTGGCAGAAACAAGGTGTTCTATGCCAATCTTTGGCGAAGAACACCAGTACCCATTGTCAGATTTGAACCAAAGCCTATACGAACGGAAACACAACCTAATCTTGACGAATCGAAGCCCTAACCTATACAAAACCAGTTTCCCTAAACTACAAACCGAAAACAAACAATAATCAAAACACTAACCTTGACGAATGGGAGTTGGTGTCGAAGCCTCGGTCCCTATTCTTCAACAGACCGATTTGATCTCGCTAGTGACTTGCCGAGTGGATAGTGGATGCTTGGCGAGCTGCTGGCTGCTTGATGAGCTGTTGGTAGCTTAGCTTGGCGAACTGTTGCTGGTGGTATTGAGGCAGTGACTAGGTTAAGTTAATTTAGGTTAGCGGTTGGTGTTGTTGCTGACTTAGTATGTTTAGGTTAGTTTAGGTGGATGCTGGTTAAAGTGGTGTTAGTTTACGTTAGTGTGGCGGATAGTTTTAACTTAATTTAGGCTTAAGTTTAGTTTTTGGAGAAATTTCTTTTTAGAGAGAAGGTAGCGAAAATATTGTTTTTTTGAAAATTATGGTCACTTTGTGGAGTAATTTCCACTATTTAAGGGATTTTATTAAGGGAAAATCGTCAAAAACTTTAACTTCACCGAGTAATTTGAAAATCCAAAACAAGCGACTTTACGGAATGCAAATGGTTTTTTAGCAATTTCCTATAATTTTTTATGCTGACAATTTAATTTTTTTCTTGAATAAATATTTTTGTATATCCATCATTCGTTTTTTTACCTTAATCTGAATTCTTATCAGTATAGACGATTTCATTTAATCAACGTTAATTAATTATTTACTTTACAAACCATTATCCTTATTAAAAGGGATAATTAGGATGCAATGAACACATTCACGAGACGAAATCTTGTTTAAATCACGTTGTAAGACACATAATCATTAGAATAGATAAACAACCAATATACTATTTTCAACCTCCGCAAAGTTGTCCACCACTTCGTCAATATAGATAAATTGGGCCAGAACTGGAAGACTGTAATCGCCCTTATCCCAAAGACCTCCCCGGTGCATTTCTGCCCTATTGCTTACTATAAAGTGATATACAAAGGTGATATCCAAAATTATAGCTAACAGAATGAAGCACTTCATTCCGACTCTTATCGACTCCACACAGACTGCTTTTGTCCCTGGTAGGAAAATCACGGACAACATCTTGCTCTCTCAATAGCTGCTTTATGGTTACAACATGAACAAAAAGGCCCAAGATATGCCCTTAAGATTAACCTCATAAAAGCCTTCTATAACATTAGTTGGAGGCTTATTCTTGACTTCTTTTTCGGCATAGATTTCCCTATCAAAATGATAGGATACATTATCCAATGCATTTTATCCCAACTTTCTCTATATGCATTAATGGTTACCTTAATGCCTCCTACAAGGGGAATAAAGATCTTCTCCAAGGAGATCATCTTTCTTCGTACCTATTTGAAATTGTAATGCAGATTCTCTCAAACATCCTTAAAGAAAAATGCAACAACATGAAATTTGGATACCACTGGAAGTGTCAAAAGCAAAATATCATAAATCTCAGCTTCACGGACGACCTCATGATCTTTTGCAGAGCAAAAAAATCCTCCGTTGAGATTATTAAGGAGGGGCTGGATGATTTCGCCAACTTTTCTGGTCTTAAATTTAACAGAGTCAAGTTGTCATATTGGGCACGTCGAATAAGGTTAAACAAGATATCTTCAATACCTTAGATTTTCCTAAAGGATCCCTCCCGATAAAATACCTTTCTATCCCCTTCATATTTATCGTAACAGCTATAACGATCGTCGACCCCTCTTCAAGAGCGTTACGAAGAAAATAAATTCATGGACAACCAAGCATCCAAACTATGCATGTCGACTCTAGTTAATAACGTGTGTCCTTTTCGCAAGCCAAGTTTACTGGGCATCTATTTTTATCCTCTCAGCCGGAATTCTCAAGGATCTATCAAGCTTATTTAGAATATTCCGTTGGTCCCAAAAATGAAAATTACGGGTGCTAAAGTTGCATGGAACACCCTCACCTTGACAAAAGAGAAGAGAAACCTTGGGATTCTAGATCTTAAAACCTGGAATCGGGTGGCCTTTAAAGTTTTATGGGTCATATTGACAAATAATCTGACCTCAATATGGACTCAATGGATCATAAGTGAAAAGTTAGAAGACAAGAATATATGGAACCTCCCCATCGACAGCACTCTGAGTTGGAGTTGGAGGAAGATATTCAAACTCATGAACACTTCTAGCTCTCTCTATAAGGTCAAGATCTGTAATTAAAAATCAACATCCAACTGGTATGACCTCTGGCTTTTCCCTAACTCTATGGTTAAACGATATGGGCCTAGCATCATTAGGCACTCCCGCCTTCATGGGAAAAACCCAATATGTGACATTATCAATAATGGTAACTGGAATTGGGTACGTTCGGGCAGAAGAATTCACATCCATCACCTAACAGAAATAAGTAATGCAATCGCCACAATCCCCCAACCTTCAAATGTTGAGGATGATTTCATATGGTCCCAAAATCGTTCCAAGGACGTCTTTACTATAAGTACCACCTTAACTTTCATTCACCACTCTTCCGCCCCGGTAGCCTGGGCCAAGTTAATTTAGAAAAAATACAATCTCCTAAGACACCCCTTCATTACCTGGCTTGAGATAATTGGAAAACTCACCACTATATATAAGCTAATTGTTTTGTGCTACCTTACTAGTCCTTTATGCGTCCTTTGCAACACACATCCCGAATTTGCAGACCATATCGTTATGGGATGCAGTTTCTCAAAGAAAAATTGGAACTACGTCACTCAAAAGCTCAACATACCCCCTGTTGCGGATCATTGGCAATACTAGATCATTGAAGCCAGCTCTTTGGGATAGGGTCGTGGTTGGTTGAACCTCCGCAAAAAGATCATCTTGTGTGCTGAGATATATCACATTTGGAAGGAAAGAAACATCATATTATTCCAAAATTCAGAAGCTTTATGTTCTGTTATTACTTACCGAATTGTTTATGACATCCGTTATAGATTCTTCGGTACGAAACATCCAATCTAAAAAACACATTTCAATTGGATGACCTAGATTAGTAATTGTATATTTCGTATAGGTAATTTTAGCCTTGTAAGCAATGTTTTACCAAAGAATCCAAGAAATACCCTAAGTATCGGTAAACATTATTTTTCATGTATTTAATGTTTTATTTATCTAAAAAAGAAATTAAATATAATTTACAAATAAATATTGTTTATTATAGATTTTGTATTCTATTTTTTTGAAAAAGTTATGTTATATATTAAAAAAAATTATTTATTTATTTTAAAACCAAACTGTAAACTCAACCATTACTTATTTTAAAACAAAAACATGTTAGAAATATCTCCACCAACTAATGTGATATTGTCCGCTTTGGGCAATCAGTCCCGCACGGTTTTGCTCTTGGTTCACTCCCAAAAGGCCTCACATTAGTTGAGATATTTCATTCACTTATAAATTGTAAGTACTTGTTCAGTCTAAGCGATGTGGGATAAAAGATCAAGTTTTACTCACTCTTAACAAAACAATAGTATAAAATACGTTACAAGCCCAATAAAAACATAATTCATCTTATTAAATAATTTAATGTATTGTCCCCTGGCTAGCTGCCAAGATTAGAAATAAAATATATTTATATAGGTTGTAGATACGGAAAATAAATTTCTTTGACTATCTAGCATGGACGGTGTATTCTCTGACTGAAAACCAAAAATATGATATCTTCTGGTTATAATCTAAGAAAAAACATTTAAAGAGATTTGATGTTAGTGACTAATAAGATTTTCGTGTTTTTTAATTAAAACAATAATATAAACTGTAATAATTAACCCTGGTTAATAACTTAGCCTAATCTGAAGACCACAAAAGTTATCAACATCTCTGTTTGGCCGAAATGGATAAAACTGGAAACGATTCACCTACTCGATGTCGTATGGAGGATATCATGGCTTATATAATCGGTGTCCATGTGACTTTTAAAGATGACAAAGAAAAACACCACATGTTAATTAAGCTTGTGTTCGACTTGAAAGATAAAAGAGACGGATATAGATGAGCCACTTGCTCGAACAAAAGAACTAATCCAAAGTCACTTGAAAGATAAAAGAGACCGATATAGATGAGCCACTTGCTCGAACAAAAGAACTACTCCAAAGTCATGATGATTTGATCGTTAAATTTAACAGGTTTTTATCCGAGGTCAATGGAGAAATGTCAGAAAAATGATAAATTTTATTTCAATAAAAATACGGTTTATATAATCAGAATAGTCCATTCTAGTTATGATTATAATAAATATAGTCAAACCTAATTATGATTATAATTAGAATCTTATTATATTAATGTCTAAATTAGTGCAATCATTCATCTACTTTTATTCTACGGTTACTTATAATAAATAGGAAAATATACTTTGATACTCCCACTCAAGTTGGAGAGTATAAATCAAGGACTCCCAATTTTCTGCACAAAAAATTAAATTGGTCTTTCCCGAGCACTTTAGTAAATATATCTGCCAATTGCATTTTTGTGGAAATATAACATGGACGAATTACCCATCCTGAAGCTTTTCTCGAATTATATAACAATCAATCTCAATATGCTTAGTACGCTCATGAAAAACTGGATTAGCCGCAATATGTAAACCCACTTGATTATCACAAAACAATGATGCCGGTTTATCCAAGTCGGCCTTCATATCTTTAAGTATGTAGCTCAACCAGGTTAATTCGAAACAAGTATTCGCCATTTCTCTATACTCTGCTTCTGCAGATGATCGTGAAACATTAGTCTATTTCTTTGATTTCCATGATATGAATGATAAGCCAAGAAAAACACAATAATCAGAAACAGATCGTCTTGACATACGATATCCACCCCAATCTGAATCACAAAAGGCACTTAGTGTCAGATTGTTTTCTGATGAAAAAAAAAGACATTGACCAGGTGATTTCTTGATGTAACGGGGGAATCTTAACGCTGCTTCCTAGTGTGGCTTCCTAGGTGCTCTCATAAATTGGCTTAGTGTACGCACTGAATACACAATATCATGCCTGGTTACTGTCAAATATATTAACCTGCCAACAAGTCTCTGATATCTAGTTGAATCATGAAGTAGCTCATCGTCTTCATCAGTTAATTTCAAATTCTGCTCCATTGGGAATTTATCGGGTTTTACTCCTGACAATCATGTGTATTGTAAAATATCTAATGTATATTTTCTTTGAGACATAAAGATTCCTCTCTTAGATCGAGAAAATTCAATACCTAGAAAATATTTTAACTCACCGATATTTTTAATGTGAAAATGTTGGAGTAAATGATTCTTCAGCAATTTGATTTCATGTAAGTCATTTCCAGTCAATAGGATATCATCAACATATATGAGAATAGTAGTGAACTTGTTACCTTGAGATTTAGTAAAAAATGAGTAATCCGTTTTTGACTGTATGTAACCTGCGGTTTTGACAGTAGTTGAAAAGGTAGAGAACCAATTTCGATATGCTTGTTTTAAACCATAGATAGATTTGTGAAGTCGACAAACCAAATTCTCCCCCTGTCGGCAGAGACCAGGAGGTGGAAAGATATATACCCCCTCATCTAGATTTCCATGAAGAAAGGCATTATGCACATCAAGTTGATGAATGTAACAATTTCTGGAAGCTGCAACAGTTAACAAACATCAAAGAGTGGTGAGTTTAGCAGTTGGAGAGAAGGTCTTTTGATACTCAATACCTTCAACCTGTATGTAGCCTTTTGCCACTAAACGAGCTTTATATCGCTAAATGGTTCCATCCGATTTATATTTGATCTTATAAACCCAACGAAATCCGATAGGTTTGTGTCCCGAAGGAAGGGGAACCAACTGCCAAGTGTTGTTATGTCCTAGAGCCTTAAGTTCAGTGGACATGGCTTGGCGCCATAGTGGATCACGATTAGCATTTTCAAAAGATGAAGGCTCTGTTTTTGCTGATAGCAAACCTAAGAAAGTGTGATGGTTAGGGGAAAATGTAAAACAGAAGTATGAAAGGAGAGGGGATACCTTGTAGATTGACGAGAACTTGATTGCGTTGAAGATTGATTGATCTTGGTAGACATGTCGTAGTCTTTGTGACATGCAGGTGGATTGATGTGTCGAGTGGAATGACGAATCGAGATATCATTAGGTATTTGAGTATCAGTGATTGTGGATGATGGTGAAGCGGAAGGTGTTGGTGGAGCTGGTGGTGCTGACAGAGTTACGAGTGATGGTGATGAACTTATAGTTGATTATGAGAATGTAGGAGAGGTAGAGGTTAAATGTGTGAGATTTATGGGATTGGATGGAGATGAAAGAGATAAAGGTCGAGGTTCTGAGTCATAGGATGTGGGATAGGGAAAGGAAACTAATGAGGAGTTATGTGATTGATTGAAATATGATGAGGATGATTGGTTCGGAAAAGGCAAGGTCGAGGTATGGTGGAAGGGAAATAAATTTTCCTTAAAATGGACATCACAACTTATGAAAAGTTTATGTGTATGCAAATCAAGAACTTTGTAGCCTTTTTTCCATGTGGATAACCCAAAAAACACAAATGGATGCACGAGGATCAAATTTATGTTTGGGATGAACATTAGCTACATAACATGCACAACCAAAAACACGCAAGTGAGTGAGTGACGGGGAACGATTATATAAGACCTCAAATGGAGATTTATTTGATAGTAAAGGAGTTGGAATGCGGTTGATTAAATAAACGGCTGTTAAAACACAATCCCCCTAAAATTCAAGTGGTACATTTAATTGAAACATGAGAGAACGAGCAACATTTAAAATATGTCGATGTTTTCGTTCGACAACTCCGTTTTCTTGTGGGGTGTAGACACACGAGTTTTGAAGTTCGATGCCTTTATTTTCAAAAAAAGTATGAAGAGGAAGAAATTCACTACCATTATCCACTCTTATTGTTTGAACATCTGTTTGAAATTTGGTTTTGACGAATTGCACAAAATTAGTTAATAAAGATTGTGTTTCTGATTTATCGTGCATAAGAAAGGTCCACGTACATCGAGTAAAATCATCAACTATTGTAAGAAAAAAACGTGAACCAGTATATGAAGGAACTTTATGAGGACCCCAAACATCACAATGTAATAAAGAAAAAGGAACTTTCGTATTTATTGAACTTTTAGGAAAAGGTAAACATCTTTGTTTTGCTTGTTGGAAAATTGTACAATTATTTTCTAAGTCTTTATGAATACCTGGAAGCAAATGTGAAACTAATTTAAAACGAGACAATGATGGATGGCCTAGGCGTAAGTGCCAAAGTTCAGATGACTGCGACACCGGACAGATAAACGATTTATTTGGATGCATATAGTATAGACCACCACGTACCCGAGCCAATCATCTTCCCCAAAACCAAGTCCTGCAGAATATAATAGTCAGGAAAGAAAAAAAATGCAACAATTATGATCTTTAGTGAGTTTCCTAGCTGAAATTAAATTTAAATTAAAGGCTGGTACACACAAGACATCTGTAAAGGTTAAATTTGAATTAAAACTAACTGTGCCGGTGTGAGCGATTTGTGGTGCTGCACCATTTGGTAAATTAACGTTGGTAATAACGGAAGGCTTGGGATCAGTTAAATATGATAAGTGAGAGACAATATGATCTGTGGCGCCAGTATCCAAAATCCAAGAACTTGTACTACTAGAATTAACAGACACAATAGTAGATGGAATCAAACCTGTAGGATTCGCATACGCATCAACATTACCATAGTTATTATGATTGAGTGCACTGATTGCTTGGGTTAATTGTTGTATTTGTTCGGTAGTGAATCCCTGAACAATGCTAGAAGTATTGGAACCTGATAAGTTTTGAGATTCTGTCACATTCGCCAAAGGTTGATTTCCACGAACTGAAGATTTCTGTGTTCGGAATTGTACCGGCTTATGATTGTTTCCATGTTTTAATCGGCATATATCCTCCGTGTGACCCCTCTTATCGCAATAAGTACAATGATATCTGAGAGTCTGACGTTTATCTATAGTATGTTCGGATCTGTTACAGTGCTCACATATTTTCTACTTTGAATTTTCTTCTTTTCTCAGGACTGCGACTGCTATGGAGAAATTTTCAATTAGCTCATAAGATACCTATCGTTGCTTCTCTTCTTGGATTATCAAATAGTATGCTTTACGAACACTAGGCAGAGCTTACATCATCAATATGTTGGATCTCCCCGCCTTGTAAGATTCGTGTAAACCCATTAAAAATTACATAAGACGATCTTCCTTTCTTTGTTCGACGTGTGCTTGTCGTTGATTGCAAGTCAGTGGAGAATGATATGTCTCGAGCTCATCCCACAACTCCTTGATCTTGGTAAAATATGTAGCTACTGTTATTGTACCTTGTGATATGGTGGCGATTGATTTTTGTATCTGAAACACAGCTGGAGCATTCTTTTGAAACAATTGGTCGCACAAGTCAACCCATACTTCACGTGTTGTCTTGGTATGGGTAACTCCTTCAGCGATGTCTGATTCAACAGCATGAGGCAACCAAAATATTATCATGTTATTGCCTTGGTTCCATAGCTCGAACAGAAGAGGTTCATCCTCATGTGATGGTTCTTTGACACTACCATCGATGAAACCGATCTTCTTTTTTGCAGTGAGGGCATGAATAACTGCATTGCTCCATGATTGATAATTAACGTTGTTTAATTTGATTGGAACCAAGACATGGCCTGGTTGGTCTGAATGATGAATGTAGAAGGGATGTGAGGGATTGATAGTTTTGGTCTCCGATCCGAAACCCTTAGAGTTGAGGGTTTGGATCTCCGATTTGTAAGAATCATCAGCCATGGTGATTTTTGTGTTGAGATTTTTGTTTTTGTAAGAATGGTGATTGTAATAATTAAGAAAAATAGGAACTTTTCTCTGATACCATGTGAGAAAGGTGAAAAATGATTAAAAAAAAAGAAGTGAAATGATATATTTTATTTCAATAAAAACACTGCTTATATAGTCAATCCTAGTTATGATTATAATCAATATAGTCAATCCTGGTTATGATTATAATCAATACAGTCAAACCTAATTATGATTATAATTAGTAGAGTCAATCTTACTACATTAATGTCTAAATTAGTGCAACTATTCATCTACCTTTATTCTACGGATACCTTATAATAAATAGGAAAATATATTTTAATAAGAAAGAAAAATGCTCCCGAAATGTCCGTGTTCAACCAGGATTTCGTATTTTGTGAGAATGTCAAACAAGTGTTAACCAATGTAGATGAGTACGGGAAGTTTTTAGACCAAGCTTATAATTTTATGAAGCGTCTAATGACAATGGAAGAATTGCATGATGCAATGAATCCTATACTTGGAGTACATCTAAGTTCTAATGGATGGTCTGCCGAGTTGCAGGTATAACGGACCAAGTTCGCAGGTTACCCAGCAGAAGACCCATTTAGGCACAGTTTATCAAAGTATTTTATAATATTATTTAAAATTAATTTGTAAGTGTTAATTGAGTCTAATTTATGTACAATATAAACGAGCTAATTATGTTATTTATTGTATTTTAATTTAAATACTATATTATTTTAATCGAAATTCTAAAATCAAGGCAATCATAGCCTAAAAATTTAATTGTAATATGATTTTGATATGTTTGATAATATTTATATATTTAAGATATTTTATTTAATATTAGGTAGATATTAAATAATATATATACATCTAATTGTATTTTGATTATAAATTTCAATATTATTCAAAATATTTTTACAATTATAAAATTAATAATTTGATTGTCTTAAACAAGCTAATTGTAATATGATTTTGAAAATTTTTCAAACTATTCAATATTTGAAGTATAAATTTAAAGTTTTTAAAATTGTATAGGTATATGCATAAACATAAATTTCCTTTGAATAACAAAATAAAATTTAAAATTGAAAGAGATTTAAATAACTTTTAATAAAAAAAAATAGTTCAAATTCCCTATTTATAGAGTTTTTTAAAAAAAATAGTTCGAATTCTCTATTTATAGAGTTTTAATTATTTTTAAATAGTTTGAATTCTATATTTATAGAGTTTTTTTTAAATAGTTCAAATTCCCTATTTATGGAGGTTTAGTTTTTTTAAATAGCCGTTAGGATGACGTCATTGCTGACGTTATCCATTCGGGGCATCCGGTCTTTTTTCTGAATTTTTGAATTTTTTTATTGGGTCTCCCCTATAAATAGAGGTAACCACAACTCCAAACTCACAAACTCTCTAAATCTACTCTAAATCTCTCTATTAAATCTACTCTAAATCTCTCTACTAATTCTACAAATTCTATAAAACTCTACTTTCTTGTTTTACATATTGTATTTCTACTTTTGAAATAGTTCGATTTTGTTCGAAAAATAATTTTTATTAGTTGTTATTTGTGATTATCCCAATAGTGTTTTATGGCTTCAACAGGTTAGGACAAACAACCACGAAAAATGAGTTTTTAGAATTTTCTTCCTTTATGATCTCTCCTCCACCCGAGAGGGATCCGGTCACACGACGCGTCAAATTTTCCATTGCACCTACGAATATGAGTAAGACGGTCAAACAAACTTTTATTTCCAAGATGGTCCATAAGGAGACACAAAGCGTCAAACCTGCCACTACACCTACGACTTTGAGTAAGACCGCCAAACAAACTTTTTGTTCCAAAATGGTCGATAAGGTAAAACGAAGCGTCAAACACCCGACTATAACTAAGAGTAAGACCGTTGTTCCTAAACAAAGTCTTAGTACAAAGACAAAGATGGTCAATTTGATTGTTGCTGCGTTAAGTAAGGTTAATCGTGAGACTCGAGGACAAGTTTTCACAGATCCTTTACAAATTGCAGTTACTGTTGAGAAAGTGTTGCGTCTAAAAAAGTGGCTAGCGACATGAGACTAAAAAACGTATTTTAGATTTTGTATTTTAATTTGAAAAGATTTGTACAACTCCTTCCCGCAAGAGTATAAACTGTGAACGACTAAATAAACAAAAAACAAATTTACCTTTTATTATAATAACAACAATTGTACTATCAAATAATTATAAGATAACATTTTTGTAAAAATAATAATAACAACACTTGTAACACTTGTAATCTTTTACCATGATAAAATATGATTTTGGTTTAAAAAATAATAAATAACCCTTGTAATATTTATAACCAAATCACAATAATAATTTTCAAAATGTAATATTAAAATTATAACAATATAACTTGTAATCTTTTACCATGATAAAATATGATTTTGGTTTAAAAATAATAAATAACACTTGTAATATTTATAATCAAATCACAATAATAATATTCAAAATGTAATATTAAAATTATAACCATAAAAGTTGTAATATTTTAACATGATAAGATATGGTTTTGGTTTATAACATAATATCAACACTTCTAATATTTAAAATCAAAACATAATAATAATAATATTCAAAATGTAATAATAACATTATAACCTTAAAAGTAATATTTAAATTTTTTATTTATATAATAATTACAACACTTAAAATATTAATAACAAAAACAAATTAATACTAACCAAAATCTAATAATAAATTTATAATCATATACATTATCTCAATATTTTTAAAATAAAACTTAAGATATGGTTTTGGTTATAAAATAATTAACACTTATAATATTTAAACAGGTATGCCGGGTGGTAGATCTGCCGGATTGCAATTCTAACAAACCAGGTTCTCAGATTACCCGTCGGATTACTGACAAGTCTCTAGTTTTTTCTCGCGATTTCATAACTCTTTGCCACCCCCAAGCATAACTGTATACCTTTTTAAGGCTGTAGATATTATTGACACATGAAGAAAGGGAAAAAACAAACCGAGTTGAGTTTTACTTGTTTTGTCATTTTGTTTCCAATTATATGTCTTGAGATGGTTGGAAATAAATCGTCTCACCATAGAATAAAATTATATTTTATAAATAAATAAATAAATAATAATTTTTAACATCATTAAGAATATATAAATAACTTTAACTCCACCCAAGTGGATATTTTCATTTTATAAAAGTAACATGATTAAAAAAGTCTTTGGAGTATATATTTCTCGCACCACTTTATTTTTTATATGGTGAAATTTTTTTATTATTAGAAAAAATATACACCCGATATGTAATTATTTCTTTCATGTCGTTCCTTCTCTATCACGTTATTTGTATCATAAATTTTTTAGATTTGTGCTTATATATTTATTTATAGGCAAGAAATATTCTACTTCTTCAAGTGACAAACGAGACAAAATTTTATTAATCAACGGTGGTAATAAAATTTTGATCCTTTGATAGGTAACCTCGTAAATAGAAAATCCAATTCATAAGAAACCTAAATAAAAATCTCAATTAATAGCTACCAATATATAACAAACCTAACAAAATATATAATCCAATTTAAAATAGGTCCAATTAAATTGGAAAACCCAACAAATAAAAGAATGCCAGTTTGATCAAGATTTAAGCTCATCAAGATTTAAGCTTTGGCTTATGTAGGATTCGACAAACAACTTTTGATCAATTCATTCAGAACATGCATTTAGTTTGGTCGCTACTCATTCGGCTCGGATCTTCGGTCAAGTTGGAAAACAACCAACATGTCTTTGGTCAAGCTTGCTTTTAGATTCTAGCAAATGTGTTTGCACCTAAATCTTGACCACAACTCTTTCTTAAGAGAATTCAACAATTCTGACATATACATGTCTTCGGTTGATCCATATTTGACTAATGTAGTCCTTTTATAGTACATCTATTGATGAGTTACTTCTAGCCTACATCTAACAACGCTTCACATAGGGTTATATTAACTCAAGCATTCATTGCACCAATGTTCTACTCTTTAAAAACCGATTCACCTGCATCCCAGACTTGCAAAAGTCTCATGCAGTTCGTGAGCTTTGACATCGATGATACCTTTGTCAAAGCATCCAAAAGAGTTTATTTGCTAGCAATCTTAGTCATCTTCATTTTATTTCTTTCCACCACTTCTCGGATGAAGTGCAACTTGATATATACGTGTTTAGTTCACTCATGGAACTTCAGATTCTTTCTTAAATAAAGGTAATTATTATATCACATAACATAACCACAACTTGCTCGACGCCAGTGAGTTATACTTAACAATCTCTTCAACCATATAAATTCGTTCTTGGCTTCCATATCTATATATTCGGCTTCCGTAGATAACAGCGCAACGACCTTTTGTACACAAGATTTCCAGCTAACTACTCATCCAAACACAGTAAACAGATAAACCAAAGTAGATCTTTTTATGTCAAGACAACCCTTCATAACAAAATCTCACATACCCTCAGCACTATATTAGTTGCATCTTTATGATTGTAACAAAACCCTACAGGATTCAAACGTTTCATGTATCTCATACGCCATTTGAGTGCATGCCAATGCGGCTTCCCTTGACTAGACATGAATCTGCTTAAAATACCAACAACATAGGCAAGATCGTGTCTCATGTAAATCTTAGCATACATAATGTTACCAATAGATTTATATGAGGTATCTCTAGCATACACGTCTTATATGCAATTTAGGTTAGTACTTGAGTGACATTAAGTTTAAATTAGGCACCAATGGAAGTTCAACCATGTTTTCTTTGAATATTGAGAACTTCCTTAGGATCTTATATATATAGATATTCTTTTGGCTTATGCCTCATGATATCAACACCAAGTATCCTTCTAGCCTCTCTTATATCTTCCATCTCAAACTCTTCTTTCAATTGAGTTTCACTATTTCAATTTGCTTCATATATCTTCCAACTATTAATATGTCATCTACATACAATAATAATATGACTTTTCTCTCCATGGGTGTTTCCTTATTCTAATATACACAAATTTCACATGAGGTACGAAGCTACTTGATGGATCTCATAGAAGAATCGAGTCTTTTATTTCACTGCATTTACAACTCTTTTAGCTCATTGATAGGTCTCTTCAACAAACACATATCACATTATTTCTCTTTTTCAAACCCTTTTCCTTGACACTTGTAAATTTTATATTTCAATTCATCATGCAAGAAGACAGTATTAACATCAATTTGATCCAGATCAAGATCAAATCTAGCCATGATTGCCAGTAGAACCCTTATAAAGGTGTGTTTCACAATTGGGAAAAAAATATTTCATTAAAATCAACATCTTATATTTGTTTAAAACTCTTAACCACCAGTCTATCCTTGTATCTTGATAACTCAACACCAAGCTAGTTTCCTCTTGAATATACATTTAATCCCAACAAGCTTTTGGCATTTTGACTACTTTACATAAATCCAGGGTTCATCTTCTTGAGAGATCTCAATTCATCCGTCATGGCGGTAAACTACTTTTATTTATCATTTCTACTTATAGCATTCTGATAGTTCTCAAGTTAAAAACATCTCCATATATTTCAGTAAATCAAGCATAAACAATTACATCAGTATAACCATTCATCTAACGCAATTACCTTATTCTTCATACTCTATTCTTTGCCAATTGATAAGTGTCAAGATCATATATTCACTAGACTGATCATCGGGATGCCCTGGAACACCAGACCCTCGGCCATTTTGAACTCATGCAATGGTGAAATTCATTTGAACAAGTCAAAGTTGAACCATGACTACAATAATATTCGGCAGAATCGTCTACACCTTCGCTTTCTAAATCAAACCCATCATCAACTTCACATCTCTTCTCGAAAGTATTACGTTAATTCTACGCCGCATTCTTCAATATCATATCCTCGTCATTGAAAATCACATCCTTGTTTATCTCAAATTTCTAACGTCCACACAATAACCTATATTATTTTTACTCATTTTGAATAATCGAGGAACAAACATTTTACTAGCTCCAGGATCAATCATATATTGCTTCATATGTGCATATGAAGAACATGTGAAAACTCTCAAATGTTTCAATTTAGATTTCTCTCCAGTCTATGCCTCGTGAGAAAAAAAAATTAAGTTACATTAATGGACTCATTTTGATAATATACGCAACCATTGTCACGGTTTCTTCATATAAACTTTGACCCATTCCACTTGTATAAAGCATACACCTAAGCCTTTCCAACAAGGTTTGGTTCATTCTTTTAGCAAGCCCATTATGTTGGAAAGTTCCACTCACGGCTTGGTGTCTATCAATGCCAAACTTTGCAAAATAGCTTGACATATTCCAAACCATTATCAGTCTAAATCTTCTTCAACATTTTCTTGGTTTGATTCTCTACCAATATCTTACAGTTGATAAACGAAGCAAAATCTTCACGATTGGTCTTCAAAAGTACAGCTCACATTTTCCTGGAAAATCATCTATTAGTAATATAAAGTACATTGCATCGTCTATTGTAGGTTCACATGTCAGACCCCAAAGCTCTGAATGAATATAATCAAGAACTTTATTGGTTGTTTGGTTTCTGAGCAAAAATTTCACCCTCTTGCTTTTATCAAATACACAATTTTCATAAAAGCTCACCTTTTAAACTACGATACCAACTAAAAACCCATGTTTTTTAGTTCACCAAGTATATTCTCACTTAAATCCTTCACTACACTAGATATTCTGCTTACCACTACAAAGCCCTCAAGAATAATCAAATCATTGGTCTTATAGGATTTTATAACAACAAGGGATACTTGTAAGACCCCAAGTCTCCCATATACACCCCTATAAGTAAATCATTCCTCACCTAATATCTAAATAGAAAGAAGGTTATGTTTAAATTTTGGTGTATACGTTATATTCACTCTCTCAAGTAATATAGATAACTTGAACCAAACAGTTCCCATCCATTTGACTTATAGGATTCGTAATTCTCAAGGATTCCACCATCAAGCATATTTAGATCTTTAACCTATGTCTTATTGGAATTCATATAAAACGATGCACTGAAATCAAAAAACTATTTGGCATTGTACTTACGTGAATAAGAATTTGTTAGCCCATCAGCGTACTGAGAGTCATCAAACACCATTGCAACATCTTCGGTTTTGGTCTTTTAATAGTTGTTTCCATTTCCATTCATTGGGAACTTCTTACTAATATGTCATTTATTATTGCATACCCAAAAAAATCATTTTTACACCAATGGCAAACCACTTAGACTTAGACTGAAAGTCTCTTCTTTTTCTTGCTTGAATCGTTATTTCTTAGACTGTCCATCACACTAAATTTATATCTTTTGGAGTCACCATTTATAATAATCTTTCCTTAAAGATATTTGGAGTTCAAGGCGCTTTTTACTTCCGCATTCGTAGGGAAATATTCATCGTAGAGTATGGTTTCCATAAAATATTTGTGCACCTTTGGGAGAGAGCTTAAGAGGATGATTATTTTCTCATCTTCCACCATATTTACACCAACTACATTCAAGTCGAGTATAATTCTATAATAATCTTTTAGGTGCCTTCAAAATTAATTTACCACTATCCATAAACAACATGTAAAGCTTTCTATTGAGATAAAATATATTTTTCAATGAATTCTTCATGTAAATCGCCTTCAACTGATTCCATATCCCAGTGTAATGGTTTCTTCATATATATACGTAGCATTTCATCTCTAAAACTCATTATGATGGTGTTATGATATTTAGACAGTACCACATCATCAACCCATATATATTTCGTGACCATTGCGGTAATCAATACATTTCTTGGCCTTTTGGTTTCCAGGTTAGATCTATATTTGAAACCTTCATATCATCGATCGATCTACTTCTTCTTCTTTCGATCCACATTCTCATTCACCACTTATTTTGAAATCAATCGTCCGAAGATAAAAAAAAGCTTGATAGTTTATAAAAGCAAAAAACAATAAAAATCTTAAAGAAAACCAAGAACACAAAACAATATTTAACATGCTTTAGATTATGAAAATAATCATATGTCCATGGGTAACAAATAATTTTTTTGATTTAACAAAGAGGTTTAAAAAGAATTTTCGAACTAAAAGTTATCAATCACTATATGTTACAAAACTTTCACAGTTTACAAAGATAACGTGATTCACACAACTTTATCTTCAATATGTATCTCTTACCTCACTTATTTTCCTAAAATACTAGAGATGTTTCTCACTATAAAAGGTAAAGACTCGTCTTACAAGTTACTTTTGACATAATTCCTTCATCTTGTTAGTATTATGTCAAGTCACCCTTGTTATAATATTATAGTTTTGTGTTTCTTCTTCTTTTGATATTCTTAATGAAACCTCTAATTCTTCAACAAACGTTATAGATTGAATCTCATTAATCAACGACTATAATAAAGCTATAATCCATAATATAAATTCTCATAAATAAGAAATTTGATTAATAGGAAATGTAATTAAATAGAAATTCTAATTAATAAGAAATCTGATTAATATAAAACTTAATTAAATAGGAAGTCTAATAAAATAGAAGGTTCAATTATATAAGAAACCCAATAAATTAAAAAGGCCCAGTTTGATAAAAAAACTTAAGCCCAATAACAGTTAAGCTTTGACCCATTTAATATTTAAGAGACACCTTCAGATCATGTTATCAAAAATATGAATTCGGCTCTGATCCTCACCTTAGTAGAAAATAATCATCATTTGTTTTGCCAAGCTTTCCTTTAGATTCCATCAAATGTAATTGCACCTAAATTTTGTTCACGTCTTTATCTTAAGAAAGCCAATAATTCATATATATACATGTATTTGACTTATCCATCTTTGAGCCATCTAGTCTTTTGATCTTAAGAAAGATCAATGTTTGATGTCGTTGTCTTAATTATGAGGAAATCATATTCATCATTTTTTGTATTTAGTTGTGCGAAGTTTGATCTTTTATTTTTTAAACTCGAAACAATAATTAATTCGATTATTCGAATATAGATTTTGAAAACCATCTTCATTTTAAAAAAATTGTTTAAAAAAAATATACCTTAGAAGTTAAACTGCTTGATATGTTTATAGGTTTTTAAATAAACTTCTATTGGTGGAATCTTGGATATATTTTTAAATAGTTGAGGTAAAGAAAGATTTTAAAATACTAATTCAATAAAAAAGATATATTCTTAAATGGTTGATTATGGAAAATTGGAAAACAATATTCTATTAAAGAGTGGTTATCGTTAAGTCATAATGTAAGAAGAAGATGAATGAAATATAACCTTCAAAACCAAACAAAGATTGTATGCTAGTTATGTTATTTTATCTTAGTAATGCTCCAAGTACTTTTATGAGGCTAATGAATTAGGTTACAAGAGTATATACCACAACGTTTATTATTGTATACTTTGATGATATACAATTTGACAACAAGTTCTTGAGAGAGTATCTAGAGCATATTAAGATTGGTTCTGAAAACTCAAGGAAAAAAATTCCTTTGTGTTAATCGCAATAATTGTACATTATGTGTTGAACAACTTATCTTACTTGTATTTATTATAAGTTCTTAAAACATAAAAGTTAATAAAGAATTAGAAAATCCAAGAATGACCAACACACAGGAGGATTGGACATGTTCAAAGTTTCTATGGTCTATAGGTGATTTGGAAGAATTTTAGCATCATTATAGATCCTCTCATTGCTATGATTTTGAAAAATATGGCTTTCAAGTGGAAATAAGCACAAGATAAGGTTTTCCAAGCTCGCAATTACAACCTCACACAAACACCAGTTTTGGTTCTTCATGATTTTGATAAAATATTTGAAGTATAGTGTGATACTTTAGGCATAGTTATTGGAGGTGTTATTGACTCAATTAAGACGTCCCATAACCTACTTTAGTGAGAAATTCAGTAGAGTGACACTCAACTATCCAACCTACGGTAATGAGCTATATACATTGGTGAGATTGTTGGAAACATCTCAATATTACTTGTTCTTTGAAGAGTTGGTTATTCATACAAATCATGATAACTCTCAAGCGACTAAGAGGTCAGAGCAAACTAAAATAAGGCATTATAAATGGTTGAAGTTCATACAGACATTTTTTTACATCATCAAATACAGAAAGATAAAAAAAGAAAATTATAGCAAATGTATTATCAAGAAGACACACATTAATACAATAGAAGAAAACATTCTATGATTTGGGCACATTAAAGGGTTATATGAAGTTAATCTAGACTTTGGAATCCTTTACAATGAGTGATATTGATGTAGTCCAGAAAGTCCAAACAAAAGTCTTGTTTATTTTATATTATTTTATTCAAATATCTTATGTATATAAATCAAATCTAATTATATTAAGATTTGATTTTATTTGATTTTATTTGATTTTATTTTAAAATATTTATTTTATTTCCTTGTATTATAATTTAGGGTTTTAAGAAGCTATTATATAAAGCCTCATATGCCTTAAGTTATTTTAAGTTTTTGGAATAATATATTTTTATCTCTGAAAATTTCAGTCTTTGTTACCCTTAGATTAGGGTTTCATAATGTTACCCTTGAATTAGGGTTTCATCTATCGTTGCTTCTTCTTCTATTTCCGTTGCGTCATCAGTTTGGTATCAGAGCCTCAGTTCCTGCTACGGGGCAAGCATGTTTCTGAATCCTGATTTCATCTGATTCAAGGTCTAAAGAAGAGAACATCATCTATGGTCATGAAGATCTCAAAGATCGTTTGGTATGCGGGGACACACCAAATGTTTTGATAGATGATCGTATTGACCGGTTACAGATGAGTTTAAATTGGCTACCAATCGTCGGATCAATGTAAAACTTTCTTATCGAGATGTCGTCTCAAACTATGAAGAGGTTTTCAAAACCATCTTTTTCATCAACTGGACATGGGGATGTTGTCTTCAAGCTATGAAAAAGTTTTCAATTTTTTTTCATGAACCGGATGGCTTCAATGTGACTTTGAATAAGGAACACTCGAGAATAATTTATCTTATTCCGATAAGGTCAACAATTATAATTCCCAATGTAATGATTGAATAAAATAAAATAAATAATTTGGGTTCTTGATGGTGATGGTGCTATGAATTCGATGACGAATTCTTGTCAACCAGGAGAGGATGATGTAGCCCAGAAAGTCCAAACAAAAGCCTTGTTTATTTTATATTATTTTATTCAAATATCTTATGTATTTAAATCACATCTAATTATATTAAGATTTTATTTTATTTTATTTTATTTTAAAATATTTATTTTATTTCCTTGTATTATAATTTAGGGTTTTGAGAAACTATTATATAAAGCCTCATATGCCTTAAGTTATTTTAAGTTTTTGGAATAATGTATTTTTATCTCTGAAAATTTCAATCTTTGTTACCCTTAGATTAGGGTTTCATCATGTTACCCTTGAATTAAGGTTTCATCTGTCGGTTCTTTTTATTCTATTTCCGCCGCGTCATCAGATATAAAGAGGCATTTGGCTTCTTTTACAAACATGATGAGTTATTATTTAGAGAAAAGAGTTTGTGTATTCCATAAGGTTCTATATGTGATCTGATCTTAATAGAAGAACGTGGAAGAGGTCTTATAGGTCACTTTGGAATAAATAAAACCTTAGTTGTTGTTAGTGAGCATTTATTTTAGTCTCGCTTGAATAAATATGTGAAAGTTCTACAACCATTGTTTATTTTCTTGAAAACAATATCGCATAATTATGGTCTTTATCTACCATTTCTGATTTCTACTACACCATCGATGGATATATTTTTGAATTTTGTGTTAGGACATCAAAAAAATAGATACAAAGTTATGGTGAACAGATTTTCAAAGATAATCAATTTAATTTATATACTAAGGTGAATGAAATTTTTGAAATAGCAAACTTGTTCTTCAAAGAAGTTATGCGTTTACATGAAATGCCAAAGACTGTTATCTAATATCAAAACACCAAATCCTCAACCACTTTTGGAAAATACTTTGGAAGAAAACTAGGAATAAACTATTGTTTTCAACAACTTGTCATCTACAAAAAGATGGCCAAACTGAAGTGGTAAACTGTATACAATCTACATTACTTAGAGCTGTTATATGTAAAAATATGAGCAATTGGTAAGAATGTTTACCATTCACTGACTTTTTTTATAAACATGTTGTCCACTCTCCTACTAAATTGTATATTTTTTAAATTGTATGGATTTAAGCCTTTGATTGCGTTGAACTTATCACAGTTTTTACTATCAAAGTATTCAAGCCAAAATGGAATGAGAGAACCTATAAAAGAAAATGGAGTAGTATAAGCGTCAAAGAGATAAAGAACAAAAATGTTAAAATTTGAACCAATATAATGGGTTTACGTACACATGAGACTAGAAATATTCCCCTATCAATCAAAGTTCTAAACTACTATCTCGTGGGGATATCCATTTAAAGTTTTGGAACATATCAACAATAATGCCTACAAATTGAAGCTTTTGCGATATATGAACATTTTTAAAAGTTTTTATGTTTCTTATTTATCTCCATTTGAACCAAGTGAACCAATTTTAAATATAAAATCCAAACATATATGACTGAAGACCAACATGCAATCATCGAGCTACCAACTCTTGAAATTTATACTATAACACACTGAAGAGCAATGGGAACTTCGTAGAGAGTTCAACAAGGATGTAGAGAGGTCATCAAAGCCAAATAGAGCATGAGTCAACTTACAATTTAGGTATTTCCTAAAAAATATCTTTAATTGGCGCAAACAAGATGATAAATTTGTTTCGGTTTACAATAACATCGTCTTAACCACTTCTATAACCTTAAGATAATATTGTTAAGTGTTAAAGGCCAAAAGTCCACTATAAGTCACTTTTAAAATATAGTGATGTGGGAGGTTGGTCAAGTGGGAGAGATCAAACTTGATTCAATATGGCTCTAATAGCATGTCAAGAATACATAAGTGTGAATTAGGTCTCACTTGCTAGTTGAGATATTTCATTCACTTATATGTTGTATATTATTTTCAGTATAAGTGATGTGGGAAAATTGGTCAAGTGAGGGATCAAGTTTATTCTCTAACATCAGATAAATTCGGTTTAAACTTTTGCTTATTTAAGGTTTTCCCGTCATTTGTTTTGGCACAGCTTGATCCATCTTATACCTTTCATCACTTTCCATCTGATTTTTTTGGAGTGTTCTTCGAATAACAACAAATCAAATCGTTTTCATGCTTATATCCAAACAATACAAGTTTTATCATTTTAGGTAAGACAAATAGGATATATTGTAGACAAGACATACATGGTAATTTTTAAGATTTTTGGTAAAACAAACATGACAGATCATGATAAAATTTAGATAAAACTGAGATAACAAATGTTAAGATTTTAAATAAGACAAACATGATCGATTTTAGGTTATATTTGTATTGCTCAAGTTTCATAATTTATTCATCAATTACAATGACAACATTCACTAAAGTTTAGGACATCGTAATCGCAAATAGTAATTTTCTTAATTGTAGACGGTTATAATGAAAATTGGGCTTAAATCATAATATAATCCCTTAACTATTGCGTTTTCCTTCATTTAGTCCTTCTACTAAAAAATCACCGGTGAGAATCCTTAGACTATTCAAAATCTATCAATTTAATCTCTGCGTGTGATTTTTTCTCTCGTTCACCCACGTATTTCTGTAGCTAAATGATACGAGCTCACAAATAGATTTAAAAAAAAGGTTTGGCTAAATTAGGGCCCAATTGGCTAACCAGTCCCAATTTTAACCATACCCAAACAAATTTTAAGTAGCCCCAACATTATACCCAAAAAACCCTTTCATTTTTTACTAGCTCAAAACCCTAAACACTAACCATTCCCAAATCTAAACCAGCCCCAACCCAACTTTCCCTATTATTTCCTAACTACTACAACCTCGCAAAATGAGCCCCAAAATCAGATTCGAAGAACTCTACTAGATCAATACCAAGCCAAGAACTACTATGGGAAAGGGAAAAGAGTAAGTTTTTACTCTTAAATGTAGTTTTTTTTGTATATTTGGTTTTGCTTAAGTTTTTTTTTAATTTTGATATGCATTGGGTGTTAGAATTGGCGAAGTTTCTTTATGAAGTTGTTTTTAGTTGTCTAGTGATGCTAGGGTAGATATGGTTTTGGCTGATTTGGTTTTTTAAGAAGTTTCTTTATGGGTTTTTTGATAATTTTCAAGAAATTCTTCTATCCCCGCCGGTTATGGGTTGTACCCCGCCGGGCAAGGGTCGTTTTAACCGGCGGGGTGAAAACTCTATTTTGGAAATTGTATTTTCTACCCGTCGGGTGAAAAATTGTCAACCGACGGGTAGAAAATACAACTTAAAAAATAGAGTTTTCACCCCGCCGGGTGAGCAATTTTCACTCGGCGCGGACCTGTTATTTTTTGCTTCGTTCCACCTTTTTTTTTCTTCGTTCTAACTTATTTTGTTGTGATTGTTCCCGCAGACAAGAAGCACCTCGCGCGAAGGAGAAGGCGGCCAAAGCGGCGAGGAAAGGCGAAGGTAGCCGACGGCCGGTGGTCGATCGGTCCGAACGTGGGGAGCGGACCGAGCGTGGTCGGACCGAGCGAGAGGTGCGCCAGGGCTACACGGAACGATCCTTGCGGAATAGGAAATATGACGCCACAAGGGATCGCGGTGCCACAAGGGAGGCCGTAGAACAATGTTCTCATACACAAGAGGTGGTCCCCATTCGACGGCGGCGTGCACTAGTAGATGAGGATGACACGGAGGTCCCTATGCCACCACCTCGAAGAGAGGTCCGGGCGGAAGGGCGTCCAACCGATCCGGAAGGATGGAAAAATCTATTTCTATCCCAAAACAGCGTCCTTCTCTTCCCTGACTATTCCCAAGATGAGGCGTACTACGCCTTCAAAAACGACGTAAGTTATCGAATTAATTATATGTTTGATTAGTTAAATTGTTGTGTTAACATTATATATATTTTTGAATTTTTTTACAGGCGCGCTCGGGTATCACGGTCCAGTCCAAGTACGGTTTTCTTGGTCAGTGGGACCTTAGAAAACAAATGGGGGCTAGGGCTTACCTCGAAGAGACACCGTTTTGGTCGTTGATGCAGCATCTACCAAAGTTCAACAACCACGTGCAGTTGGTCGAGGTGTTCAGTGAGAGGTGGCACCAAGAGACGAACACGTTCCAGTTTTCCTATGGGGAGATGACCTTGACACTGGATGACGTGTACGTGATTATTGGCCTCCCGGTTGAGGGGAGAATTATCGATGTCTATAGCCCGGATCCGATAGAGGCGACGTACGCACGCTATGCAGACTTGTTGGGAGTTTCGGCCGATGATGTGCGGTAGGAAATGGAGGCGCACGACGGGAGTGGATTCGGCCTCCGATGGCTTAGGACCACATTCTCCGCGGACGAGTACTTAGATTCCAATGCCGCCCTTACTACGAATATGAAGAAGGCAACAGCTAGGGCATACATCTTGTTCTTCCTCTGGTGTACTATCTTCACCAACACGAGCCAGAAGAACATCCAGTGCGATTTTCTCCATCACCTTGAGGACTTGACGAAGGTAGGTGAGTACGCATGGGGTACTTGTGCATTGGTGTGGTTGTACAAGAGCTTGGGAGGCATTTCGAAGCACTCCTTGAAGAGCTTGGTTTGGTTCTCGGCCTTGTTTGAGTGTTGGGTCTACGAACACTTCCCTATTTCCCATGCATCAGTGAATAGTGGTTATAGCCCAACGGATCCGAAAATGCTAGCCTGGTTTCCCAAAAAGATCCCGGTATCATTAGCTCGCGGGAAGCCGTACTATCGTGACATCCTCGCGGCTCAAGAAGAGAGGGATGTAAGTTATCTTCTTTACGCTTACTAATATACATCTATTCTATATAAAATGTAGTACGATAATTGATTTTTTTGTAGGTTATATTCCGACCTTACGAGGATGTCCGTGAGGTGTGGCTGGAGTAGGCAATAGGGTTGTACCGAAACCATATTCTCCTTATGTTGGTGAGCGAGGCATATCACCCAGACCGAGTGATGCGCCAGTTTGGTTGGATCCAAGAGAAGCCGCTGGACCCCTTGTTGCTAGAACCGGTCTTGGTAGAGGAGACCATCTTCGCTATGCGCTTCAGGGTAGGCATTGGACTAACTGGAGGGAGCACGTATACGTGATTGATAGGTATTCGAGTCCCTTGGAAGGAAGTACTCACACGTCATCCCCCCAGTACAAGGCATACGTAAAGATGTACGGTTGGTTTAACATCACACCTCGGATTCTTACGGAGGCGTCCGCGATCGATGTGGTGAAAACTATTAATCGTGTTCGGCCGTTAGACGATTCGACTAACGAGATGGTGTCGTTTGCGAGGAAGGTGCTGGAGATCACCGGTCCGTGGCTTTTGATTATCATGGTTGGCTTTTTGATATGTCTGCTATTCTAGTTGTTGACATTTGGGTTGTTTAGCTTTTGTTGCACTACGGACGAATACTAAACCTTAAGTTTGTTCATGTATTTTCAGTTTTAATATGAATTTGTTGTTCGTTTAATTTAAGTTTGTTGTTGTCGTTTCCATTTTCAAATTCGATATTTCACTCACACTGTAGTTTTAAAACTGTAATAGCTGAGATAGTTTCCCCAAAGTAAGTTCCAAATTAAGTTCCCAGAAACACGTTATTCCTCAGGTTCATAGCTTTTTTTTCACATTTCCCTTACCCCGGCGGTTTAACAATTTTCAACCGCTGGTTGAAAACTTCCCCGGCAGCCGAAAATATCTCCCCTGACGTGGTTAATAAACTCTGTGTCAGGGTAGGTTACTTGGGCCGCCGGTTGATGTCGAGTGGAAAATTAGATTTTTTCACTTGCCATCCCCGCCGGTTGGAAAATACTCAACCGTCGGGGACATTGTTACCCGACGGTTGATAATTGTGCGGCCGGCGGGGAACCCTTCGACAATCCATCCTCCCACTTACTAGAGGATGGGTCATTATCCCCCCCGATATGAAAATTATACCCCGCCGGGGAAGTATTTCACCCGGTGGCCGAAAATATATGACCCGGCGGGGTAGATTAGGAGTGAAAATTTGCATCTGCATCAAAATGGTGGCTTCCTCCCCGGCGGGTTGAAAATTGTTACCCGTCGGGGAAGTTTCGACCCCGCCGGGGGAGTATCCCAACCGACGGGTGAAAATTACTGATTCGGCGGAGACCTAGCCAAAATCATTCCCCCGCCAAAAATCATCTCCCGCCATATGAGTCTCCCGCCAAATTAAACTCCCATCAATATAAGAATACCATTATAAATATACAAGTGTTAACGAGCAACATGGCATCCATCAAACACTCATAAACAAATGGTGTTTACCGCTAATGAAGACTATTATATGCTTGTACTAGTGAAGGATTCCCGCGCCGAGTTGGGTGAAGATAGGAGTGACGCATTTTTTGAAAGGGTTTTATGTCATATGTATTACAACTACGGTTATTTAGAAACTGGAAGTGTCATTGTGCGCAGCCGTGACGAAATCAAGAGACGGTACCTTTTTGTCCAACCGCTCACGAAGTTGTTGTTCATGCCGCGAAGAATAAAAGAAGAGGCGGTAAAGGTCTGGGACATGACCGTCTGCGACTATATCACTAGGGATATGGTAGCATATGTGGAGGATATGGTTATGGAAAGGGAGGATGGCGGCGATGTTTTACACAGCTTGCGATACGACTACTAATAGTGCAATCTGTCGTATTCGAACGTGTTTTTATTATTTATGTTGCGTAATGTTGTTATAAGTTGTTATGTTTTTATTATTTATGTTGCGTATTGTCCTTGTTTCTTATGTAATGCTAAGTTGTTATGTTTGGGTTTCTAGTTGTTGTTCAATATTAATGTATTTTAGGGTTTTTCTTGTTGTTTACCCTTCAATGTGTGGGTAGAACATTTATTTTATAGACATTAAACTCCCGCCAAATACTTTGCCACATAAACTCCCACCAAAATAAGTCCCGCCAAATTCAAACTCCCGCCAAATTCGACGTCCCACCAAATTCAAACTCCAACCAAATGAGACCCCCGCCAAGAAACAAATAATAAGCGCGGAAAATAACACCCTTTCCCGCTCATTATTTGAGAATTGAACCACATACATCTACTTTATAAATACTATAATCCGACAATGAAACTAAACACTTAAGTTATAACAATGGGTCATTCTGGCTGGAATGTGCACGAAGATGCAAGCCTCCTAAGCGCATTTGACTTCGTCAGAGGTATGATGCAAGAGGAGATTCCTGGTTTTGTCGATGCGGTTTTGTGCTGAATGTTCTTCAACCACGGTAGGGAGGCACCGTGTCCAGGATGTTTAATACCCCGACCACGTGGACGCGAAGAAATCGCTGATAGGTTAGCTTATCTTAAAACAGTGACTATATATATCGAGTCACTTCTTTGGGAAGTCCAAACTAAAGTCCGAAAGGTATTCGACATGGGATTGCAAAAAATAATTACGTAGGAGATGGTGTCACATGCGATACAACGAATGGAGTAAGAAATAGCCGACGCAATAGCCAGCGCCGTTGAAACGTACTCAACTCCCGAAGGCAGTAGTGATGAAGAGGAATATTCATTCAAGAGAAGCTTTGAGTATGGAATGAACTATCCGACTCTGTAAAACTAAGTGTGCAATGTAACTCAGGGTTAGCTTATTTATCATTTGGTTTATGTTATGTGCTTATGTATTTCTAATTATGCAATGCTTTTGATTAAAGTGTAATGTTTTAATGCAATCGGCATATTAAGAAGTTTAAGTGTTATTGTTTTTAACATAAAAACCATCCAAAGTTTACATTCATTACAATCGTCTAGTCATCAAGCAAAAGCGGATAAATCGATTACTTTGGGGTAATTATTTTTAAGCTCTTCGTATTTCTTGCAACGAGATGCAATCGGCAATGCCCAACCTTCTGCTTCTGGTGAACGCAACTTTAAACAACAAGGATGTATCCTAGCACATGGGGCCTCCGTCTTAATCCCAAGCTACAAAACGAAAGCACGATAAAATAAATTTCTTGATATTACAATTACCATTAACATACCCCTTGTATGAATACTTACGTTCACGAAATGGTTGGACTTGACCCAACCCAATCCGATTTCCAACCGGTTTGGCATCTAAGGAGGTGCACCTCTTAGCGGAAGAAAAGTGAAGCCGACATCCATATTTCGGAATAGCCCAACAAAATGAAGTATGCAGTTAAACGCAGATGCAATTGCCACTCCCATCTCGGGCATGGACATCCAATGGTCCTTAGTTCCCACATCACTATAACATTTCACACGCTCCGTAACATCAATCAAATCCTCCATGCTAGTAAATATCTTAACGTAGACGGATGCGTAATCGATCAGCTCATTTTAAAGGGTATCCCTTATCAACCTCCACCCATCTTGTTGCTCGTTCAAGGCGTACGCTATCAAGCGGTTCCTGCAATGGCCATCGGATTTAACATCGCTAATGGACTCTACGAAAAGCCTAAAATAGATGGGGAATTGGTTCATGTATCGTTTGGGGTCTACAAAACTTACCTTCACTGGCATCGTAGAGCTTGACCTACAACCCGCCGTTCCACTACAAAGCATTGTCCCACTTGCTTGTGTTGGAATAAAGCTACCTTTTGTACGAGCGGGGGCACTTTCCGAACCACGTTTAGGCCTCAACTTTTTTTTCCCTTTACTTGAGGTTGCAATTCGAAGTTTGAAGTCTCCAAGTAAAGATGGCGTACTAGCATTTTCTGATTGAAGCATATACTCATGTGAACTTTTGTCGCGTTTAGTGGATGTATCATCGGCAATAGATAACTTACGTTTGTTAGGTGGACGACCGCGCGCTTTTTGCTTAACCAATGGCTCCAAAATGTTAGTTGTTTCGGGATGGACGACGACAAACCGTTGTTTATAAACGTGCTCTATGCGTGCTTCGTCATTGGACGCCATGACATCGCATACTAGTTTGTCAAGTTTGGCTTTAAGTTTCTTGATCGTCGAGAGGTTGGTACGAACTAGGATGTCTAACCTCTTTTAATGTTCATGAAATAACTCTAGCAGCACCTTTAAACCTTTCGCAACAAACTCATAGATTTCGTATGCGCAAGGCATACGTAGTTCGTATGGCACAACCGCAAGGCATATCCGGCGCGATTGTCATATTGCGGGCACATTCGACTTCGTCGGCCAAAAGTTCCATAGCATAGTGGGAGATGTTGCTTTTTATTTTACCGTACACAATGTTTGTGAATTTATGTAGGGCCAACAACCGGATCTTTTCAAAAGAAGCCTTGATGTCCCCGTGTTGCAATTCGATCAAAGTATGCAACTTCAACCAAAAAGATTCAAAGTTATCTTTGCTCGTACCGATGAAACACTTGAGGTTCGAATGAGCACTCTCCACGCGGTTTGTGGTTTGGTTACCAAAATGCATCCACTTGTTGGTTCTCCACGTGACAAACTTGTCACCGTACGGCCCTACCCAACTTTCGGTATACTCAATTGCTTCCGGATATTCTTTGAAGTCGCGGTGCAATTCCGACCGGTAGTTCTCGTAGGTTAATTCTGTTTCCGCCAACATCATTTCATTCCACACTTTCAAAAAGGCATTGGACACTTTCTTCTCCTTTATGATCTTTTTTCGTTTTTCCTAGAACGTTCATGTTGATGTGCCATCGACACAACATGTGCGTTGCATTGGGGAACACTTCCTCCACCGCCTTCACAAGCGCCAAGTCTCTATCCGTCAAAACAATGGATGGTAATTCGATGGAGTGAGTAGGCATGGGCATTCAGTTCTTCGGTTCGGTTCGGTTCTTTCGGTTCTCGGTTCTTTCGGTTCTTCAAAACTAGTACCAATTTGGGAACCGAATAAATTTCGGTTCGTTTCGGTTCGGTTCTTCTTAATTTGGTTCGGTATGGGTACTTAACTCGGTTCCAATCGAGTAATTTTGGATACTTTAAATGCTTTGCAATATCAACATATATAAAACTCTTTTTACGTTTTAAAACAATAAAACTATGTTAAATTGTAAGAAAAAAATATAAGAAATATTCAAAATTATATTAAAGAATAATATTAGTAATATAAAAAATGGAGAGATGATATCAAGTTTATTAAATTATATAAAGGTTGGTATTTTGTTAGTTTGTTTATACGCATAATAATTTTTGTAAATATGTCGCCACTTTAATAAAATATGTTGTCATTTATTCAAGAGAACATAATTAGAGATCAATGATAAAAGACAAATTTAGGGAAATCTAACTTTAAAATAGAAAATATATTTTTAAAACAATTCAAAATTAAGGCTAAATACATAGGTTCGGTTCCTAACGGGTACCCACGGTTCTTCGGTTCAGTACGGTTCGGTTCCGAGAACCGTGGGTAATTGAAAACTGGAACCATTCGGGTATTATTAAAGAATCAAATCTACTTCGGTTCGGTTTTTTCTGTTCGGTTCTTTCGGTTCCGGTTAAAATGCCCATGGCTAGGAGTGAGTTACCATCAACGAATGTAAGCACCCTAACACCCATTTGTAGGTCTCGATTTTTTCATTCGACATAAACGCAAATCCAATGTAGAATGTTTTCCCGGTACAAGTCGCACCCACGAGCTCGTACAACGGCATCCCGTATTTGATCACCTTGTACGTGTTATCCATTAAAATGACGTTCGGAAATATCCGTAACAAATCCAAACTAACCAGGTGCGCAAAAAAAGCTCGCCTATGATATCGCTTCCGTCTTCGCACTTTCTATGGAATTCGTAGTAGTTTAGTCGCTTTAGTTCACCCAACAAGTATTGGAATTGCGACCGACCGCCTTTCTCGAGCTTGCGGTGTTTTAGTAATGCTTTGTACACGGTGTGCATTGTAGAAGAATTCTTAGGGTTCAATTTCTTCACTCCACCAAGAATATCACGAGGATGTGATCCCATTTTCGTAGAACTAACCACGAAATCCATCTCTATTTTTTGAAAGCGTCCCACGTAGGAATGATCTTCTTTGTAGGATGTAGTATCGTGATTGTGAAGGCCGCACTCAACCTCTATTCCCCACAAATCATCACCCATCTTCTTTCCTTTAAGGGCGAACGGGTATCCGCATTTTTTCGTTCCGGTAGACTTCCTCTTTAGATCCTTGGGATCTACCAGTTTTGTGTAAACTCCAGATCTTTCACACACAAACTCTACTCTCGGAGTTTTACGATCATGTCTATCGTATCGACGTAAAATAATCACAAATCCGTTATCTAATGCGGTTTCCTTAACCCATTCAATCAGGTCTTCCTTGGAGTAGTAGTGAGACTTGGTGTTGAACAACTCGCCATAATCGACGGAGCAAGGCACCGGTATTTCCTCCTCCTCCACCTTCATCATGCACGAACTAGACAAATCATCCTTTGACTCATCCTTTAACTCTCCATCTCCAGTCTTTAACTCTTCACCTTATGTAAAAAAACCATAAATTATGAGCATGGATAAAATAAGCCAACTCCAACGGTTAGAAAATTCACACATTGAAGGAGGTTGCCCCGCCGGATCTATATGGTTACACCCGGTGGGGACATTGTTACACCGCCGGGCGAAAATTCACGGACCGGTAGGGCAATTGTCACCCGGCGGTTGACAATACCATACCCGACGGGGCTCTACCACAAAATCAAACCCCATTTGTGCATAAAACACAGTGGTTGTCCCCGCCGGGTAGAGAATCTAAAACCGGCGGGGAAACTACCCTTCCCCGGCTGTTGACAATACTTTACCCGGCGGGACCTATATCAAAATGAAAACCAAATTGTGCATAAAACAAAGGAGGTTACCCCGCCTGTATAGATTGACAATACCGCCGGGTAACAACAAACCAACCGCCGGATGGGACTCGATGGGACCGTCGGGCGGACATGGTGTGCCCCGGCGGGGAACTTTCTTAACCATATTATGAATGTTCATCGTCCCCGCCTGTGGAGAAGGGTGAAACCGGCAGGGAAGGTTGGGTTCTATCTTTCTAAATCTAGAAGGTCTACCAAAATGGAAACTTTTCTAAATAGATTGGTTAGAACAACTATCATATTTGGAGTCCCATGCTCCTGAGAAACCTTCTCACATTCCGAGTCCATCCTACGATTATTTCGAATTTACAAAAATTATTGAGAGTTTTTGAAATTTTTGGAGTTTTTGAATTTTGGGGAGTTTTTAAAATTTTTGTTAAGTGTTGAGTATAAGAGGGTTGTTTGGAGGAGTAATTTTGTGTTCTTCTACATTTGGTTAACCATACCTACATTCCACTACAAGACAAAAATAAAAATTCTTGGTCAAAAGGTAAAACCGTCTTTGACTATTGAATTAAAAAGATTCTCAGTATTTTGGGAATGATGAACAAAAATTAACCCTAATTTAGCCAAACCCCCCAAATAGAATTCAACAAAAATATTTTATTTATACTAATTAGATATTTTTATATCTTCAAAAATTCAAAACACATATTCATATTTGTTTTTTTAGATATTAAATGCTAATGAGATAATTAGTAGATATTTCTAAATAATTTAAATTTATTAGATATTATTTGGAATAAACGGCGAGCTTTGCTTCTTATTATTTTAACAAATTAAAAAGAAATTTGATCTTTTCAAATTCAAAGAAAATTAAACGTCACTTTTTAAAAGCTTTTCTTTGACTATTTGACATAGCAGGTTCGGTACCTAAAGCTCGGATCAAATTCGGGTCCCATTTCATTTTCGGTTCTTAAACAGCTATATTGGCACTTTTTGGGCCATGATCTTTTTATCATTTTAAATTTAACAAAAATTACAAATTCTGAGAAATTGAATTGTACTCTTAAAGTTACTTTTTAATTAATCAAATAAGTTTTTGAGAGAATTTTATATAGCAGGTTGTTTACAGAATTTTTCATGTGACCATTTATTTATCCAATGAAAAGCTCCATTCAAGAAAATCACAGGTTGTTTACAGAATTTTTCAATCCGGTCCACTTGCAAAACGCTCCAAGAGTTACTTTTGACAGAGTAAACCACAACTCCTCTAACATCAACAGACTTACTGCTCCTCCAATAACAAACCAAAACCTTGTAATCATCGGTGTACTCGTCGTACCAAAAACCAGCATTATAACGACAATCTTCTCGGACGAGATTACCACCTCGTCTCTCCGGAATAGCGGATGGACGTAATTCTCTGTAGTCACCAGTGCTAGGGTTTCATATAAACATCTCTTTAAAGGAACCATAATGAAGGCAAACCAATCCGTTGCATACACCCACCATGCTTAGATTCTTGTATGGGACTGTGAGAGTTCTGACAGCGGAATCATGCGCGAAAGGAGATAAATTGTAATCCAGAGATTTGAAATATCCACCGTTGGTATATAAAATCTTGTGATTGTTGCAATTACGATTTGAAATCGAGCATCTGTGGTGTAAACAAATGAATCGAGAAGTGGATATGAGAGAAAGCCATGATTTGCATACACACCTGAACCGGGCCAGAGATTTGACCGGCAATCTTACGAGTATCTCTTCTTCCACGATCAGTTCCGGTAGATAAGCGGCCATTACTGTTTGATCACTACTCGACTCAAGTACATCCGACCTTAACTGTGCTTTTGCGAGCACCAGAAAAAACAACAAATACAGGTGTTGTCTGCCGGAAAATTGAACGAAGGACCAGAAACATTAGACCAGAGAGCATCATTGATCAAGAATGACTGCTTATTAGACCCAAAAAGCCTAAACTTTTATCCTACCTAATAAGATAGGAGTATAAGAATCTTGGGTGGGCAAAAGGAGGTTCTTTCTTGAAGCAAAGCGAAAAATGTTTGGGATACAACTTTTAAGATCCCTTGAAAGTTCTACTCAAATAGGTGCGGATAAACCTTGTGCTTTCATCATACAGAAGTATTTGACAGGAGCAACAGCACCCGCTTGTGTACACAAGTCCACCACCGCAGGAGAATGTCCGTAAAAATCCCGACCTTCATTCAAAAGAACCGGAGGATCTTGAGGCCGTCTCCTCCACACAATCTTTGGAGGTACAAGATCATCTACATCTGCCTTCTTCCAAAAATGAGATCCACGCCAACTGTCGTATTTGAAAATTCCACAAAGTCGAGCTTTATGACCGCTTGGCCCGACATGAACTTCTGAACAGTGTCTACATACTTTTGCAGGATAAGTTAACAACAACTTTTGAACACCTGTTCTAAGCATTTCCCATGCTCTAAGAGTTCCGTTGGCTATCAAGCGTAAATCGTCAAACGATAAAGACTCAACCCCATCTACACCACAACTGGCGACGGTACAAGAAGTGGAGTTTAAATCTTCTTCGCACAGATTTGCCCCAGCTTGCCAGCATAGCTCAACAACTGCCGGAATGCGGTCAAAATCGAATCTTTGTTGATGGTCGATCACATCTTGGAACATATTATGTAAGTGATACGCTTCGACTGGAACAAGGATATCATTTAAGCCACCAGGGATCCATTCGTGAACCCGGTTTTTCGAACGTCTTCTATAACCACAGCAGGTTTGTATCAAGTGTCCTTGTTCACCAACATATGTTTCTGAACAAAACCTGTGCACCATGGTGAAGAACTTAATACTTGATTATGTTGATGGGTTTTATTGCTTTAAGAAAGAAAGAAAGAAAATTCTAACTCGAACAGAAAACTCGGATTTTTCTATAAAGGCTACATTTTTATGTATAACAAAATCTAGCTTGATCAACCTCAGTTAGGTATTCAATTAGATTCAAATTCATAAATGAGCTAAGCTAGAGCTTTATTTTTTAGACCAAACTAGAGCTTGAACGAAAACATAGTATCATGACGAGCTTGAGTCTTGCGAACCCTAGGGCTCGTATTCTAGGGCTCGACTTGTTTCTCTATGTATATATCTAAAAGTCGGTTTCTTTCTTCCGTAATATAGGGAATCAAAATAGAATACTGATCCAAATGAAATAGTGGCAGCTTACCTGCAGGTCAAGACAGGCACAACTTTGAGAAGTGTTGAGACACCTTGGATAAGAAGACCTCTAGCCTTGAGAACTTCTTCAGCTACAGGAACCATGGCTGCAATCGGATAATCTTTTGCTCTATTTTCTATTCTCTTTAGTATCATTGGGCGTAGTTTTCTCAAGTCTACTCTCGAGCTGTAAGATCGAGTGTAACCATTGATCTCTACTAAAAGATTCTGCCATAGTTTCCGCCTCAGACCCTCCATAGACACATAAACAGATGCTTATGATACACATTACATCGTCATTATCGACCTTAGTGTCTGCAGGAATAGGCAAACTTCAAATTTATTCACTGGGTAGTCTAAACTCTACTGAGATTCGTAATCGTAGAGCTAAATCCTAAAATTCATTCACAAATCATATAAGATCAATTTTAACCGAAAGAATTTCGAATCAATCGACCTGGGGGAAGAATGTAAGCAAATGAATCGATGTGGAAAGACACAAGAAAATCATTACGTTTCTGAAATTTCTAGAAATCAATACAGTCCTAGGATCGATTATCGTCAATCGAAAGATAAAAAACAGTATGATAATTCAGACAAAACGAATTAATCATTTGAAAACAACAAGCTCAAGCTTTAAAGAGAAACGTACCTTCTCCTTATCTTGTCAATTCAACGAACACTGAGTGTATCCGACTGAGATTCGAGGGGGAATTTGAAGGATGAAAAGAAGTTTTACTTTAACCGGACCGGGCAGAGAGATTGCGAAGAAGGGGGTTAGGGTTTGAGCTTTTCCAGCGACGGATTCCATTACGGCCCACGGCCCGGGTCTATTAAGAGACGTTGATAGTTTTTTATTTTTTTTATTTTAATGAATCGAGGACTTATATTGATATTAAAAGAAAGTTTAAGAACAATTGAAACAGAACCAGGGGAGAGTCGTCTTCTTCCTTGAACCAAATCGAACAAACACCCCCAAATCAATAGAAAACCCTAATTAGAAAATCGCAGATACCCCAAATTAAGGCTTTCCAAGAACACAGTTGCTTTTAATTTCGGAGGAGCATCATTACCAACGTAATCCACATTCGATTGAACCCTCAAAGCCTCCTTAGCGATCCAATCAGCCCCTAGATTTTACTCCCTATAGACGTGCTTAACAACCATTTCCGATCTGATTAGCCTTCTACAACAATTAAGCAAAGGCTCAAGATACCAAACAGAGCTTCCATAGAGTAATAGATTAACCAAAACCAACGAGTCAATCTCCACATCCACCCTGTTCAGTCCCAGAGTCCTACACAACCTCAAGCCATCAAACAGAGCACGACACTCAGCTATTAATGGAGAAGATTTGCCATACAACCTGCCAATGCCGATGATCATGCCACCATTACTGCCTCTGAGTAAAGCACCACCTCCAGATTCGTGATTGAAGGTACATGCTCCATCTATGTTAATTTTATATCTTTCTTGTTTAGGATTCTTCCACTGCAAAAACAGTGGCTTAGTCGAAGCTTTAATCTGGTGAACACATCCAAACTTAGTAGCTTCTTCATCATAAGAACCCCAATGCTTTCTGACCAGGATTTTCGCATGATCAAGTCTAGTTAGAATGTAGATAATGTATCTAATTATTGAAGCAGAATTAGTATCTTCCTTGTTAAGCTTCTTCCTATTTCGACCAGACCAAACTGACCAAACAATAATTGCAGGCAGAATAGTGAAGATATCACAGCTTCTTTGAGCAGCCCAATACCACTTCATGATGATGTGCGAGAGAGTCATGTAAGGATGAATCTGGACATTGAAGATAGAACTGAAATGCAGCCAGACAGACCAAACTGAGGACACTGGACCACAGCATGGTAAGTTGATTCAGTATTATTACAATGGACACACTTAGAAGCAAGCTGAAAGCCTTTAGATTGCATCACAACATCCGTAGGTAGCCAATTATGCAAAGCCCTCCATAGTAGAAAGGAGCATTTCTTAGGAGTAACAGCATTCCATGTCTTAGCATAAATTCTAGATACATTAACCTTGCATCTGATGTGATTCAAAGTGTCTCTACTACTAAAAGAACCATCCTTTGATAGAGACCACAACAAAGTATCATTTTTATCAGAAAGACAAACCTCCCTGATCATATTAATCTCTGTATTAGTGACAATAGAACTAAGCTTTTCTCAATGCCAGGAATCATTAACCCAGAAATCTTTGACAGAGACATCAACACTGCCCCAAACAGTTCTTCTGTCATTATCATTAAACACCTTGATGAAAGGTCTATCAGAGCACCATCTGTCATACCAAAAAATCATGTCTCCATGACCAGGCAGCCAAAATAAGTAGTTTTCAGTTTCCTCTCTAACCATAATGATACGAGTCCAAGATTTAGACTACCTGCTAGGAGATATAGATAAAATAGGATGAATGCTATCCCTACAATAGATGGATAACATGAATTTAGCCCAAAGAGACTGCTGCATTCTGAAGTTAAACCACAATTTCATTGCATACACCTTCTGCACATCTTTAAGTCTTTTCAGATTGAGACCTCCCTCATTTAAAGGCTTGCGTAACCTTTCCCATCTAGCCCAACTAATAACTCTCTTGTCATCTTTGTTTCCCCACAGGAACTTACTAAACAGGATCTCCAGCCTACTGATAATACCAAACAGGCAAGTTTGAATGCTGCAAGCTGTAATTGGGAAAGGCAACGAGAACAATATAGATCAACAACAAACGACCAGCAAATGAAAGGTGTAACCTGTCCCATTCCATAATTCTAGATCTAACTTTGTAAATCAAATCTTCAAAGTGAACAATTCTTGTATTAATAGCAATTGTAGAGCCAAGATAACAGAAATGCAAGTATGTATGATTGATGTTCCATATATTTTCAATAATATTAATCTGTTGAGGAAGCATCTTGTTAGAAACAATAAGCTTAGATTTGGTAGTATTAATTTCTTGACCAGACACCAACTAATAATGATCCAGAACAGATTTGATAGCAATCATTGAATCAGGATTACCATTTGAAAACACCATGAAATCATCAGCAAAAGCTAGACAAGCAATATTTTAATTGCTTCTATACTTGTATCTAAACCTGGCATCACTATTCGAAGTCTGCTTAATACACATTATCAGGTACTCTTTTGCCAAAATAAAAAGACTCGGGGAAAGAGGATCCTCTTGTCTTAGACCATGGGAGGCAGTAAAGTAACCAGACAGCTCACCATTAACCAAGATAGACGAGCAGACCTTGCTAATACAATTGTAAATAAGAGCAGAAACATTAGAGTTAAAGCCAAATGACCTTAAAACGTTAAAGAGAAAGTCATGATTCAGTTTATCAAAAGTCTTTGTCATGTCAGTCTTGATAACAACATTCCCCATCTTTCTGTTGATATTAATGTCAAAACAAAGCTCCTGAGCCATGAGAATAGAATCATGAATACACCTTCCTTTCACAAACCCACCTTGCTCCTCAGATATAAGCTTAGGCAGAATACTAGCAAACCTGTTGTTGATCAGTTTCCCCACAATCCTTGAAAACATTGTGGTTAAACTTATAGGACGAAAATCTCTCCATTTGTTAGGATTATCCAGCTTAGGAATCAAGCAAATCGTTGTAGCCTTCACACCTTTAGGCAGGACAAAGCCTTTAAAGAAGCCCTTAACAGCATTACACAGATCAGTCCCAACAATTCCCCAATATTTCTTATAAAACTCACCATTGAACCCATCAGGGCCAGCAGCTGATTCAGAGTTTAAAGACTTAACAACCCCATAAATCTCCTCAGACTCAGGGATACAAGAGATACTCATGTTATCCTCTTCACTAACCAAAGATGGAATTACCTCCATTAGAACCAGATCAGACATAACACTATTAGTAGGAGCAAGCAAAGATTTAAAAAACTCAACAGTAGAGTTACCAATATCTTCCTTAGTAGTTAACCATTGACCATCCACTTTAATTCTATCAACCCTGTTTCTCTTGTGCCTTTTCTTCACAAAACTATGAAATGCAGAAGTATTTATATCAGCATCCTTCAACCAAGAAGCATGAGCTTTCTGCCTCCAAAACATTTCCTCCCTATCAAGAAGCAACAAGTGATTCTGCCTAGCCTCCTCCAAAGCAGACTTATTAACATCATTATACTGATTTTGAAGCATGGTTTCCCTTATGTTAATGAGCTCTTTAGACTGCCTAATAGCATCAAAAATATTCCCCAAAGAAGACTTATTCCAAACCTTTAACGCAGCTTTCAACCTTTGCTGCTTAAGCCAGAAAACCATAATTGGATTTCTCACATCACCAATAACATCAACATACCAACTATCTTCCACCATCTTCAGAAAATCAGGATGGGTAGTCCACATATTTAAGAACTTAAACGAAGACTTAGTTCTTTTAATATTAGAAGAAACTTTAATAACAATGGGACAATGATCAGAACAACTCCTAACAAGATGAGAAACAACAGTGCCATCAAAGAAATCCAACCAAGAAGAGCTATACAAAACTCGATCAAGTCTCCTCCATTTACTCCCATCAGACCATGTATAGGGGAAACCAGTAAAACCAGCATCAATAAGACCACAGTCCATAATAAGACCATTAAAGTCATCCATACCCTTTTGATTAGCAGTGGTGCAAGCAAGCTGTTCCTGAATGTTTGTAATGGTATTAAAGTCCCCAAACATAATCCATTCATGGGATAAAACATCAAGACTTCTAATAGAATCCCAAAGCAAGAGCCTCTGATCTCTTTTGCACTTTGCATAAACAATAGACACCTGAAACACTTTGTCCATAGAAGGATGGCCAACATTAAGATGAAGCAGTTGATCACTGTCAAAAACAACCTCAACTTTGAAATCCTGGTGCCAAAACACCCAAATTTTATTACTCACATTACTACTACAACCACTTAACTTCAATTTCTTAGCCACCAAACTCATCTTATCAACCTTAACAAAAGGCTCTTGGATAGCAACAAAACTGGCCTTTAAAGAAAACACCATAGATTTTAACATCTGGATGGTTTCCTTATTAGCAAGTCCTCTTGCATTCCAATTTAACATGGTAATTGTCATTGATCAGATGAAGATTTTTGGGCTCTCTTGAGCTTCATAATCTTAGAAAAAACAGGTCCCTTCGAACTCCACAACTTTGACACCTTCTTAGGCTTCTGAATCTCTTGCCTTTTTAATCTACCCTTCTCCAACTTCACAGGAGAACTAGTAAGGCTACCAACATGTTTTGGAGAATCATGAATATCATCACTTAGAACCTCAAACATATTCCTCATTTCCAAAGTCTTTAAAGCATCTATCATATCACTTTCATTAACCGGATCAACAGAGCCATTATTCTCAGTAGCTTGAACCATTCTAAAAGATCGAGTATCACCACTATTTTCATCATGCAAGGAGTTATCTAAAACTTTGTCAACCACTATTGATTTTAACAAATGCCCAGTATCTTTTTCCTTAACAACATCAGAATGAGCCACTTTATCACAATTATCATGTAATTCCTTAGAATTATCACTAGCCACATTAGGAAGGCGAGAACAAGAAATCTGATCAGAAACACCATCTTGACCCTGCCTGTTATCAAGATCATTCCTTAAGTTCTTTGATTCAAACAAAAACTTCTTGCATTTATCATTCGAATGGCCAATGTGAGCACAATGACTACAATAAAGCGGAACATTATCATAAACAAGATTGATCCAATAACTATCAGCCTCACCAAATTTCAACTGAACCTTATGAATTAACGGCTTTGATATATCTACCTCAACCGAGAATCGACAACAATTTTTCCTAGCCCTGTTAACCGAAGGGACCCAGACTTTCAACGGAGTACCCAAGACCTTCGCAATTTCAGTAATCGTAGATTTGTTGAATAGAAACTCCGGCAAACTTGGAAGAGACACCCAAACCGGCGTATACAGACATTCCAAACTCGGATCAAATCCCGAAGTCCATTTTAACAATCGAAGAGTTTTGCTACCCAAGACCCATACGTTTCTCGACCAAAGCTTCTTGAAGTCATCAATCTCAGTAAATTCTACAAAGATGTGTCTGTAATCCCAGACAGACACACTGTAACTGCCGGCGAAGTTAAATTTCGATAAAAAACCCCTGAAACTCTCCATAGAAGGTTTCCCTGTGGCAAATTTAGCGATTAACGTATGCTTTGACATCTTTATCAACTTCTCCTTATCCCCAATATCAAAAGTAATAGTTGGAATATCATTCAATAAAGAAACAGAAACATTCAAATGCTCGAACTCTATATCCTTTACTTTAAGCAAATCAGCATAAGAACCCTTCATTGGTTCTTCATTGTCTTTCCCTTTGCTTCTCTCCTTAAAAATAGGATTAGAAATCATGTTACAATCATTCCCAGAAAGCTTCAATTCAACCATACTCTTCTTGGCTACCAAGTTCCCTGACAGAGACTGAATCGATTTCCTAAGCGTAGGAAAGTCTTCGATCAAAGCATTCTCAGGTTCTTTAGACATAATCTTAAACACCACAAAGATTGATTTCCAGAAAACAAGCATAGATTCAATGATTGAATCAAAAAAAATTGGCTCTGTTCTTGGTCAAGAACAGAGCTTTCTCCAAGAAGCCATTTTCATCATCAATCATAGGAGTTAATTTGAGTTTATAAATCCTGTTTATTAAGTATATTATTTTCAAAAAACAAATATTTTAGAGACGTTGATAGTTTTAATAAACTTTATAGATTTAATATTAAATATACAAATTTGTCAATCAATTTGTATATTTATGTATTACCAAAATAAACAATTTGAACTTTAGCATCGTCTGAGTATGGATCAGAATATTGGTCCGAACATATCTGATATATGGTTCTTCATAGATATAAATTTTCAGTCCGATTTGCTCCGAAGATATAAATTATATATAAAAATTAATATATATATATATATAATATTACTCATTATAATAAATCAGAAAGTATCAAAACTATGATTAATATCGTTTTCAATAATGTAGAGATTTATTTTTCTATTAATTATTAATTATAAAAAATTTATATTTTTTTTAGAATTAATTTAATTTCTAATTATATATAAAAATATTTAATTATTGATTTTTAAAAATATAAATTTACTATTAATTTTTATTATTTAATTTAATTTAACTTTATGGTATTTCTTATGCTCGTCACCAAAAGCTGTGACATATTTGGAATTGACATTTCAAAAGTTTTGTGATGATTTTGACAATGAACCTGAAAACGTTAAAATAAGTAATGGTGATGATTGATTATGTTATTCGAAACTATAAAAAAATTAAGAATATTTTAGGTCTCTTTTAATATTTTATTTTACATTATTTAGATGGCTTGTTTTGTTAAAGATTTATGTTTGGTTTTTAAGGAATTTTAATTGTTTATTTAGTTATATTTGTTTTGGTTTAAAAAATTATATCTTAATTTTTGTCATTAGAATCTTCCTCACTTCTAAAAGAATTTTTGTCTTAATTTTTGTCATTATATCATGACAAACATAGTCAATGACTTATTTCCTTATTTGATTAACAACTCTCAATAAAATTTTGCGAGAGAACGTAACATTACTGATAACATAATTCTCTCTTAAGAGCTTCTAAGTGGTTATCAAACTAAATGTGATTGCCTGAGGATCGCTATTAAAATCGATATGCTGAAAGTCTATGACAACGTTCGGTGACACCTTATTCTCGACATCCTTGTCGCCATAAACTTTCCGGACTAGATGATCACTTGGATTATGTAAGTGATACGCTTCGACTAGAACGATGATATTATTTAAGCCACGGGGAATCCAGTCGTGAACCCGATTCTTTGAATGTCTTCTATAACCACAGCAGGTTTGAATTAAGTGTCCTTGTTCACCAACATATGTTTCTGAACAAAATGTGTGTGCCATGGCGAATCAGCAAAAGTGAATGTCAATAGTAGTAGGTAGGGATGGAAACTATACGAGTAAATGGAGCTCGGCTCTAACTCAACTCATTAATGTGCCAAGGATAAGCATTATTTGCGCTCTTTGACTTAAATAAGCTGAACTTCAGTCTTCCAAGCCCGAACTCCTTAGAGGCTCATGAGCGGCTCAGTTATATATAACATTTTTAAAATAGAATATATACATATTCCATTATCACTACTACAATATTGGATATATCAAATAAATTTGAAGACTTGGATCCACTTAATACTTGATTATGTTGATGGTTTTATTGCTTTAAGAAAGAAAGAAAATAATTCTAACTCGAACAGAACAATTAGATGTTTCCATAAAGACTACAATTTTATTTATAATAAAATCTAGGTTGAGCAACCTCAATTAGGTTTATGAACAATCTTTCTCTTAAGACGTTTTTTGGGAAATGTTAGGTTTACGTGCTTCAATATGGTATCAGAGCCTGGTTATCTAGTATTATTTTTCTAGTTTTTCAGAATTGTTTATTTGTCACCCAAACTTTGTGCGTAAATTAGACTGCCGAATACGTCCGGTTACTGACGCAGAGGATAGGTATTGATTGTTATCTTGTTAGTTAATCTTGATTTATAATGTACAAAATGAATAAGCAATAATATTCTCTTAAAACGTCTTTTGAAAAATATTAAACATAAGCATTCCACATATGAATAAGCAATCTTCTTCTCTTAAAAGGTCTTTTGAAATATATTAAACTTGTGAACATTCAACATACAACTATTTGAAGAATCACATAAAGTTATTGAGAAATTGTAACCACAAAATTGATTTATAATATATATATATATATATATAATTCTATATTTAGAAAAAAAAAAATTAAAATTTAACACAAATAAACTATCCATAATATTCAAATTTAAAAAGTAAAATAGTTGATTTCTATATTAATAATCTTGATTTATAATGTAAAAAATTGAATAAACAATAGTAGATCGTAGGTAAGGATAGAAACTATACGAATGGATGGAGCTCGGCTCTAACTCAACTCATTAATGGGCCAAGGATAAGCATTATTTGCGCTCTTTGATTTAAATGAGCTGAGCTTCAGCCCTCCAAGCCCGAACTCCTTAGAGGCTCATGAGCGGCTCAGTTATATATAATATTTTAAAAACAGAATATATACATATTCCATTATCACTACTACAATATAGGATATATCAAATAAATTTGAAGACTTGGATCCACTTAATACTTGATTCTGTTGATAATACTCACTTAATACTTGATTATCACTTAATACTTGATTATGTTGATGAGTTTTATTGCTTTAAGAAAGAAAGAAAAGAACTCTAACTCGAACAGAAAACTCGGATGTTTCCATAAAGACTACAATTTTATTTATAATAAATCTAGGTTGAGCAACCTCAATTAGGTTTATGAACAATCTTTCTCTTTAAGACATTTTTTGGGAAATGTTAGGTTTATGTGCTTCAATATGGTATCAGAGCCTGGTTATCTAGTAATATTTTTCTAGTTTTTCAGAATTGTTTATTAGTCACCCAAACTTTGTAAGTAAATGAGACTGCCTAATACGTCCGGTTGCTGACGCAGAGGATAGGTATTGATTGTTATCTTGTTAGTTAATCTTGATTTATAATGTACAAAATGAATAAGTAATAATATTCTCTTAAAACGTATTTTGAAAAATATTAAACATAAACATTCCACATATGAATAAGAAATCTTTTTCTCTTAAAAGGTGTTTTGAAAAATATTAACCTTGTGAACATTCAACATACAACTATTTGAAGAATCGCATAAAGTTATTGAGAAATTGTAACCATAAAATTGATTTCTAATATATATATATATATTTCTATATTTAGAAAAAAAAATAATTAAAATATAACACCAATAAACTATACATAATATTCAAATATAAAAAAAATAAAATAGTTCATTTCTATATTAATAAACTTGATTTATAATGTAAAAAATTGAATAAAAAATAGTAGATCGTAGGTAGGGATGGAAACTATACGAGTGGATGTAGCTCGACTCTAACTCAACTCATTAATGTGCCAAGGATAAGCATTATTTGCGCTCTTTGACTTAAATGAGCTGAGCTTCAGCCCTCTAAGCCCGAACTCCTTAGAGGCTCATGAGTGGCTCGGTTATATATAACATCTTAAAAATAGAATATATACATATTCCATTATCACTACTACAATATAGGATATATCAAATAAATTTAAAGACTTGGATCCACTTAATACTTGATTATGTTGATGGGTTTTATTGCTTTCAGAAAGAAAGAAAAGAATTCTAACTCGAACAGAAAACTAAGATGTTTCTATAAAGACTATAATTTTATTTATAATAAAATCTAGGTTGAGCAACCTCAATTAGGTTTTTAATTAGATTCAAAATTGTAAATAAGCCAAGCTAGACCTGTATTTTTTAGAACAAACTATAGTTTCAACCCAAACATAGTATCATAACGAGTTTGAGTATTGCGAATAGGGCTCTACTTATTTATCTATGTATACATCTAAAAGTCAGCTTCTTTGTTCCCTAATATAGGGAATCAAAATAGAATACGCATCCAAATGAAATGATGGCAGCTTAGCTTACCTGCAGGTTAAGACAGAAAAAACTTTGAGAAGTGTTGCGACACCTTGGATAAGAAGACCTCTAGCCTTGAGAACTTCTTTAGCTACAGGAACCATGTCTGCAATTGGATAATCTTTTGCTCGATTTTCTATTCTTTTTAGTATTATTGGTCGTAGTTTTCTCAAGTCTACTCTCGAGCTGTAAGATCGAGTGTAACCATTGATCTCTACTAAAATATTCTGCCATAGTTTCTGCCTCAGAGCCTCCATAGACACCGAAAGAGATGTTTATGATAGACATTTCATCGTCATTATCGATTTTAGTGTCTGCAGGAATAGTCAAACTTCAAATTTATTCACCCGCGTCTAAACTCTACTGAGATTCGTAATAGTAGAGGTAAATCGTAATATTCGTTCACAAATCCTATAAGATCAATCTTAACCAAAAGAATTTCGAATCAATCGAAGCGGGCAATAATGTAACCCTATGAATCGAAATGGAAAGACATGAGAAATCATTACGATTCTGAAATTTCTAGATATCAATACAGTCCTAGGATCAATTATCGTCAATCGAAACATAAAAACCAGTATGATAATTCAGACAAAACAAATTAATAACTTGAAAACAACAAGCTCAAACTTTAAATTGAAACACACATTCTGGTTATATTGTCAATTCGACGAAAACTGAGTGTATCAAACTGAGATTCTCTTAAAACGTCTTTTAAAAAATATTAAACATAAACATTCCACATATAAATAAAAAATCTTCTTCTTTTAAAACGTCTTTTGAAAAATATTAAACTTGTGAACATTCAACATACAACTATTTGAAAAATCACATAAAGTTATTGAAAAATTGTAACAACAAAATTGATTTCTAATATATATATATATTTAGAAAAAATTAATTAAAATTTAACACAAATAAACCATCCATAATATTCAAATATAAAAAATAAAATAATTCATTTCTATATTTATAATCTTGATTTATAAGGTAAAAAATTGAATAAGCAATTTTCTTATGTTAAGCCATTTTTTTAAACATATTAAACATAAATATTCAATATATGAATAAGCCATGTTCTTCCCCTAATACATCTTTTGAAAAATATTAAAGATACAGTTATTTGAAAAACTATATAAAGTTATTGAAAAATTGTAACCATAAAATTGATTTATATATATATATATATATACATGTATATATATATATAATTTAATTTCATATTTAGAAAAAATTAACACAAATAAACAACTATGATATTCAAAAATGAAAAAATAAAATAATCCTCTTCTATATTTATAATGTAAAAAATGAACGAGTGATGTTTTTATTTTAAAACATGTTCAAAACATAATTGTTAAACATATAAATAAGCAATTTTTTTTTAAATCGTCTTTTGAAGAATATAAAACATAAACATTAAACATATAAACAAGCAATAGATCATAAAAAATTATAAGAATTTATTTCCATATTAAAAAAAAATTAAACATAAATAAAACCTCAATAATATTCAAATTCAAATAAAAAAAATAAAAACTCCCTTCCATATATATATATAGTGAGTTTCGAAACCACCAGTTTGTCAAAATATAAAACATAAACATTAAACATATAAACAAGCAATAGATCATAAAAAATTATAAGAATTTATTTCCATATTAAAAAAAATTAAACATAAATAAAACCTCAATAATATTCAAATTCAAATAAAAACAAATAAAAACTCCCTTCCATATATATATATAGTGAGTTTCGAGACCATAAAATCAGCATGTGGAGTATATATAGTGAGTACGACCAGTTTGGTTCAATCTAGAAACTTCCAGCTACGAACAAACGAAACAAATCTGGATATATTCATTTGGATTATTCAGTATTTACAAGTCACATCTAAGTATTGGAAAAAAAAAATCAAAGCGGATGATAAAAAAATAAAAGCAAAAAAAATCAAATTTTATATTGCAAACTTAAAAATGATAAATTTATTATATCTCCTTCGAGCAAAACAACCAAATCAGAATGTAACAAAGATCCAGTCGACCAGTTCATTTTGTGTAAATCATATGTTTGAACTCCACGCCTTCACCAAAAAAAAAAAAAAACTCCACGCCTAGATCCTAAAGACTTTTATTTATTACAAAATTTTCAAACCCGCACATCCAACCTTGACTGTACTTTTGCGAGCACTAGTAAAAACAACAAATACAGGTGTTGTCTGCCAGAAAATTGTACGAAGGACCGGAAGCATCAGGGCAGAGAGCATCATTGATCAAGAATGACTGCTTAATAGACCCAAACAGTCATGACAGCTGCGCCGCATAAAAAAATCTTTTGATTTGATAGCAGCAAAACCAAGCACGCGCGTCTGACATTAAATGATTATTTAGGTGACATCAGCTTGACCAAGAGGTGAGGTCAGCAAGACGGAATCCGATCCGAGTCAGAAGCTTACCAGGAGAAATTGAGATCCAATCATGGTTAAATCTGATCCCGATAAAATTTGCTCAAAAGGCAAAGCGCCCGATCAGGGTAGAACCTGATCCGATCCGAACATCGTTAAAGTTTATTTCAAGTCCACGTCCAGAGAACTGCACCTGGACTGGTGGGCTACTGATAAGAGAAGGAAAATATAGGTTTTTAGTATGTAATTTAGCCCACTAGTAAGGCCAAGGCTAATGTATTTAGTGGCTAAGGACCCAAGTAAAGCACATATAAGAAATGAGGGACTTAAGTGATAGTCCCCTAGAACTTGTTTGTAAAATTGAGTAAATATATTCAACCTTTAGTATATTAGATGTACATATGATAATAAATATTATTGAAGTTTATAGTGCGGATACCAGTTGGATTGATATAGATCACGATGGAGAGCCCATCAATTTCATGCTTTAGTTATTGGACTCTAATAGTCTAGTTAAGTTTATGATCCCTTGTAGTGGTAAGTACATAAGGACTATATCAATTTAGAAACAATTAATGAGTTATTTAAAAGAGAAGAAAATTAGTAGGTTATATTCATAAATTTAATAAAATACAATGACTACTAATTAACTTTGGGTATTCAAAAGGCCTAAATATAAGCAGCAGTCTATAAGCCTTATTTTCATTATCGTTTAATCATATTCCTTAGAGAAATTAAATATGTCACTTTATCTTCTTCTCATATCCCATCTTTTAAGGTTCTTTATTGCTTCAATTTATTAGGTGTTATTTATCTCCATCGTTCATATAGTTTTAAAATTAATTTACAAATTACAAGAATAACCATATGTATTTTCTTCGTCAATGACTTATATCGTATATAGTTCGGTTGCAAAGGACGGGAATACAAAATTGAAGATGCAAACATGTATATATATATATATATTCATCTTCTTATTATTTGTCTCTAGACTAGGGGATTAGCCTTCTAGTTCTTTTAAGGTTCCAAACCCTTTGGTTATTTATATATAACAATTTGTCTTATAGCCAACTGATCCATCCATGATATGAAGTTAAATACATCTCAATTCAATCTCCGAAAATCCATGTTTGAATGGATTCAGTTTACGAGAAAAGTACTAATTTAAGAATTTGATGCACGATATGGGCTAAAAATATATATTATACTTGATTAAGGATTATTTGGTGGAGCACGTATTTGATTATATATGATGTATGAACCATATTTTAGGTATGATTTAAAAAATAAAAAATAAACCTAAATTATATAAATTTAAGGTTTTGAGTTTTGAAACTCGAACATTCACCGCAGTAATTTGGTTCATTGTCATGGTAAACCGCTTCAAAAGCCTAGTTCGCCAAGGTATCCAATGCAGTCGTCATGACAAACGTGAACAAATTGCTATCACCATGACAAACTTCCTCCGTATGTATGATGATTTTAATTGTCATTGTGCGTCTCATGCCATATAATTTTACTACAAAGAACTCCTTTCTACCTACATCAAACTAATTCAGTTCTTCAGTAGTCTTAATTTTATTTTTATTTTTCTCAATTCAGTATTTTAAGCATGTTTAGAACTTGTATGCATATAATGATATTTTTTGACTTGTTGTAATGTTTGGGTGCGTTACTAAGTATTTAGATGTTTATAATATATAAATTCATGTATGTGTGCATTAAGAAACATCTAGTGATTGAGAATGTATCGCATTTGGGATGGGAATTGATTACCCATTTTTGTTGGTACTTAGACTCTAAGGTATACATGGTGATGTCCTATATTCCTAGGGATTGTTTATTTCAGATTTGAAGTTTGAATGGTATTCATATTCTTTCAAATATTTTCTTACTTGACGGTATATTTCACATCATATAACTAACATAAATGTTCATATAGTAATAAAATATAACACATTAAGGTCTGATAAGTTAGATATACAATTCATTTGCGTTTGTATAAATTATAATATGAAAACTTCATAAGACCGTTCATAAAAATATATTGGTAAATATGTTATCCCATCTGCGTGGGCTCTCTTAGGTGAGTAGGTGAGTCATGTAAATAATAGGGTTTGTTCTTTTTTTGTGGGGAGGGGGGGTGTTGGTTGTCGATAGGGATCAATTATTTGGGTGTGTAGGTCAGACTTTATTCAATAATATCTCATATATGTCCCAAAGGTGAGCCAACTATTACATGATATACTTGCTGTATTATTATGCATCAAACTCACATAAAACTAGCTTTTAGTTATGAATGGTTTATTTAGTATACCATGAATAGTTAAGTACAACCCATATGAAAGTCTTGGCTATTATCAAGTATGACCTTGAACCAAAAGCGTCTTTCTTGTGGTGACGTCTCCAGAATTGATGTATATCGTGTTAGCACATATCATCTCCGCTAAGGATCAGAACGAGTCCGTTTACATTAATGTCTTTCAAAACTTACAACTTGATAAAATTCAGATCATGTTTTAAATTATGTGTGGGTTATTTCATAAACAGTTTCATTAATTAATGTTTTTTTCTTTAATTATTCAGTTACTAATTCTCAACTAAAAAACAACATTCAGGTTTCCATACTATCAAGGGAGAGACAAGTTTAAAAAGTAGATATGGATAGTTTTCTCATGTTGAGACTGAATGACATAAACTACTAACTCCGGATGAAAAAGTTAACCCTTTTACAGATAAAGGCACTCGTAATAAAATGATGCACTTTCAGAGGTATGAGCATTCTAATCGTGTAACTTGATATATCATACATATTGGAGTCTCATATGCATTATTAATCTCATATCAGTGATATGGAGAATGTCGAAGACATGTTTTCCTATCTCGATATAAGTATTCTTAAGTCACCACATGTTGAAATTAAGAACATAACTGATAAACTCTCGACAATCATATATAGGGGGAATCGGAAAATCTGGGAGCACATTTTCAAAATTATTAATATTCATGAGATATTGAGGGTACTAAACGTTGAGCTCTCATAGAGTGTTATAATGTCTTATATTTTCTTATCATCACCCACGTGATTCAATCTCATAGAGATAATATATGATTTTTTGATAACTGTCATTTCATAGACTACTAGAATAATCAAAAGTCTATACATTTTAAATTCTCATTAATCATTCAAATTTTAATATACGAACTGGAATTTTTTTTAAGATGCATATTTTAGAGGAAATTATTCAAATAACAACATTGTTTATTAGGAAAAATTGTAACCAATTCATTCAGTCTCTAATATTGACGCTCTGACTACAATCAATATATCATCTGCAACATTCTAAGGACTTCATTACCTTAGACATATGTTGAAGGTCCACCTCAAGAAGATAATGTTAATATTGTTCTTGATGAACAAATCAACAATCACAAGAAATTAAATAATACATTGAGCCTGCATTATATAGATCCAATAGAGATATAATGAGAATTGTGTAGTATTCTTTAATGAACATGAAGAGACTTTTACATTCAGGAAGAGAATTATCCTTCATGATGTTATGAGGAGTTCAAACTTTAAAATATGAAGTGAAACTATGATTAAGAGTACAAATCAATACAATAAAATTTGGTATGAGATCTTGCCACTTTATTTCAAGAGAAAAAAGTACTTGGTTGTAAATAATTTTTTTCGAAACTAGACATTATACTTCAAGTAAAATGGAAAGATATAAACCACGTCTTATAGCGTAATGGTACAACCAACATGAAAGATTGAATATTATGAGACCTTTTATCAAGTTTTACCAAATGGTTCATTTAGGCCAATCATGATTCTTATCCCTCATTTGGGTTTAGAGTTTTATCTTATGGATGTTAAGATAACATCTCTCAATGGAGACACTGAGGAAATGATTTTCATGCAACAACCTTGAAACTTTATATTTACCACAAACGAGCAAAGTTTATTACATGTCACCAAAAGGTTTATGTTCATTAAATTTTACAGTAGGACCTTGAAGAAACATTCTATATTTTTGGGATCTATATAGTAAGGAATTGTCTATGTGGAATCATGGTATCATACAAAAATCATACATTGAAAACATGCTACATCGTTATGATTTGAAAAACAACAAATCTATGGATACCCTAAAACCAAATTTGATAAGTTCTCACTCCATCAGTACCCCAATATAGATTAAAAATTCAGATCTTGAAGACACACTTATATGCCTCCGCTTTTGGAAGTCGTATGTATGCTCAAATGTACACTAGACCAGACATAAATTCATAGTTTGAATCTTGGGGAGATACTTGAGCAAACTATGAGTTTCCCATTAGAATGTTATGAAGAGGATGCCATGATACTTGAATAATATCAATAGTTATAGATTGACATGCAGTGGATCAGATAACCTGGAGATCGTAGGTTATTACAATATATATTTTTTCTGGTGTGTAGACACTAAAAAATCTACTACAAATTATGCACTCGTACTGAAATAAGGTATCATATTCAAGAAGCGTGTGAAATAGACTCTTGTTATAGTCTCCACTATGGTAGCTCAATATGTGGTATTTTTTACAACATCAAATTATGTCGTTTGGTTAAGAAACTTTGTTATCGATTGCATACAATGGAAGGAATTTAAAGGCTTCCATGCTCTACTATGACAACAGTTCAACTGTTGTATTCTCAAACATAAACAATAGCTCCAACAAGCTAAACATATAAACATCAAGTTTGTATTTATGAATGAACAAATCCAAAATAGTCAGATTAAGGATGAGTACATCGAAAAATACTCAATTGTTGCATATCATTTCATTAAAGCATTACCACCTTTAGTCTTTCGTGCAAATAATGTTCCCATTGGTATTCTTAGTTTCCGGATTGTATTATTATTTTAGATAATATGCATATATTTATTTAAATAACAAACATTTCATGTTTTCTCTTATTCTTGAGTTTGAAGTTGTCTCAATGTAGTTCAGTATCACAGATTGGAAGTCGACACGTATTGATTATGGATCGTGTCGCTTCCATGACGCACTCTATGAGAAGTCAGGATTCATTAAGATAATAGTTGGAAATTTATTTATTATGGATCAGTTACAAATTGATAAGTCATGGCATGCCTTTTTTGGTTCTTTGTTAGCTATCATATGGTGTGATAAAACATGCAAGAGTCATATGCAAATAAAAATATTTGATAGTGCACAATTTAGATTGATACTCTTGAATACATGTGAATGATCCAAGTAGAAGATTTTAATAATATGGTAAACTTGGAATATCTTATCACGTGTAAATTCTGAATATCAATGTGTGTTGTTATATATCAAATTAAATAAATGTAATCAATATTTAGTTCAGTAAATTTGCAAACAATAGTAACTTGTTGGGCTCTTCCTATGTGGGAGTCCAATTATCATATGGGCTAAGCCCAATTTGGATAACACATAGGATTTTGGTTTATGTATAAATATATATTTATATAGTGTCTTTTGAGATGAGCCTCATATTTTATAGTGCAGTTTTTGAGAGAAAAAGGTGATTTGAGGCGGAACTTTGTGCTTTCAATCGGACTGTCTCCGATTGTCCGTTTGGCTTCAATTTTGGTGAGAAAGCTTGCCTATTTGTCCTCTATAATCTGACTAGAGGCTTTTGATTTGGAGTCATTTAAGTGTGCTTTTCGATCATCTTCTTCTAACTGTGTTTTGAGGATATTTCAGTGAGTTTTCTGATTTTGGTTCACTATCTTGTGTATTGGGGTTGTGTATGAAGTTGTCATACTTTGTGTGGTGTATGCTCTAGTTTTATCTAGAGAATAGTTTTGTAACCCATCTTCTGATAGTGAATATTTTGTTGGACTGTGCAATCAGTCCCGTGGTTTTTACTTCCTACACTGGAAAGGTTTTCCACGTAAAAAGTGTTCTGTGCTATTTGCGTTTATTTTATTGAGACTTGGTATTTTGTTTGGGATCATTATCTCTAATCATATTTTATACAGGAAAGAATATTTCGTTTATGCTTCTATTTCCTGAAAAAGTGGTATCAGAGCGAGTGGTTGTGTACTTGTCTTGTATCAAATATGGAGGTGAATACAAGCAGGATGGTGACAATGAATGGTTCGAATTATCATATATGAAAATATAAGATGGAAGATCTTCTTTATGTTAAAGGTTTTCATTTATCAGTTTTCAGTGATGAAAAACCTAAAGATAAGTCTGACACAGAATGGATAATTATTCATCGACAGGTTTGTGGCTTTATTCGGCAATGGGTTGATGATAATGTGTTGAATCATGTTGTAGACGAAACAGATGCAAGGAATTTGTGAAGTAAACTTGAGGAGTTATGCTCGGAAGACAAGAAACAGTAAGTTACTTTTGTTCAAATAGTTGATGTATTTGAGGTATCAAGATGGATCGCCTCTTACAGATCACTTGAATACCTTTCAAGGCTTGATTAATCAGTTGGCTGTTATGGGTATCAAATTTGATGACGAGGTTTTGGCGTTATGGTTGCTTGGTTCGCTGCCATACTCATGGGATACTTTCAGAATATCTCTTTCTAATTTAGCTCCTGAAGGTAATATCTCAATGACATTAGCTAAAAGTAGTATCCTGAATGAAGATATGAGAAGAAAAACAGTTGGCTTCTCTTCACATTCAGAAACTCTAGTCATTGAAAAACGTGGTAGAAATGAATATCGCGGTTGGAAAACTAGAGATAAAATTAGAAGCAAAAGTCAGAACAAGTCTAATAAATTTGCAGATTGGGAGCGCTACTACTGTTATGAGATCGGGCACAATAAGAAATTTTGTCCTAAGTTGAGAAAGAAGAATAATTATGGGAAATCCAACAATGGTAAAGAAGAAAAGAACAAGGATAAAATTTACAATGAAAGTGGTGACGAGAAACATGTTGCTGCAGCTTCAGAGAGCTACTTCATTGTTATTGGTGATGCTGTTGTGAATTTTGTGTCTGATGAAAATGGTCGGGTAGTTGACAGTGGTGCTACAATTTATGCCACTTCTCGTAGAGAATTTTTCTTATCTTACACCTCTGGTGACTTTGGTTCTGCAAAGATGGGAAATACTGATTTGTCTAAAGTGGTTGGTATTTGTGATGTTTATCTAGAAACAAGTATGGGTGCAAGATTGATTTTGAAGGGTGTTAAACATATACCCGATCTTCGATTGAATTTGATCTATACAGAGAAGCTAGATGATGAAGGAAATTGCAGTATTTAAGCGCATGGGAAGTGAAAACTGACTAAGGGCTCGTTGGTTGTGGCAAGATGACAAAAATATTCAACCCTCTACATCATGTCTGCAAGGGTGCCTGCTGAGAAAATCAATGCTGTTAATGATGAAGCAATGGTTGATTTGTGGCATAAAAGACTCAGTCACATTAGCGAAAAATGATTAGATATTCTGAGGAAGAAACAGTACATTCATGGGATACATAAAGCTCATTTAAAGAAATGCGTACATTGTTTGGCTGAAAAGCAGAATAGAGTATATTTCAAGAGCTCGGCTCCTTCAAGAAAACCAAGTTTGCTTGACTTGGTACATACTGATGTTTGTGGTCCTTTCAAAACGAGAACACTTAGTGGTTGTCTGTACTTTGTTACTTTTGTTGATGATCATTCCAGGAAAGTTTGGGCTTACACTTTGAAAACAAAAGATCAAGTGTTAGATGTCTTTAAGAAGTTTCAAAATTCAGTTGAGAGATAGACTAGGAAAAAATTGAAGTGTGTTAGAATTGATAACGGGGGAGAATATATTGGTCATTTTGATGATTATTGTAGACAACAAGGTATTCGGCATCAAAAGACACCTCCCAAGACTCCTCAGTTGAATGGCGTAGTGGAGAGACTGAACCGAACATTAATTGAAAGTGTAAGATGTCTTCTTTCACAATCACAACTCCTGAAATACTTTTGGGGTGAAGCTTTGAATACAGTGGTACATGTCTTGAATCTTAGTCCTTCTGTACCTTTAGATGGAGATATCCCAAATAGAGTTTGGACAGGTAAAGATGTTTCTTATGATCATTTGACTGTCTTTGGGTGCAAAGCTTATGTACATATTCTTAAAGATGAGAGATCTAAACTCAATTCAAAGAGAAGACAGTGTGTATTTATTGGTTATGGTCTTGATGAGTTCGCCTACAGATTTCATGATCCAATTAATAAAATACTTATTAGGAGCAGAGATGATGTGTTTATGGAAGATCAGATAGTTCATGATATTTATAAGAGTCAAAATTCAGTGCCTATGTATGAGAATTACTTGGTAGATTTGGGGCATACTCCGCTTGCACATACTCATACAGAAGTTGAAGAAAATTCAGATGGTGACTTATCTGCTTTAAGAGGTTCACATATTTTTGATACTGGTGATCATGATAATGATTTCGTGGATGAACACGAGAATGAAGAAGATTTTGAACAACCTGAAGTTCCAACGCGGAGATCTACTAGAGATAGACAACCCTTTACTAGATATCCTTCCGATCAATATATTTTGTTAACCGATGCAGGTGAGCCTGAGTATTATGATGAGGCTATTAGTGGTGTGTGTAAAAATCAATGGATTGAAGTAATGGATTAAGAGATGCAGTCACTTCATGAGAATCATACATTTGAGTTAGTGAAGATACATGAAGGGAGAAAAGCCTTGAGTAACAAGTGGGTGTATCGGTTGAAACAAGATGATAGTTCTTTGCAACCTCGGTACAAAGCAAGATTGGTAGTCAAAGGCTTTGGTTAGAAAAAAAGGTATTGATTTTGATGAAATATTTTCTTCAGTCGTAAAAATGTCATCTATTCGTGTGGTTCCAGGCATTGCAGAGAGTCTAGACTTGGAAATTGAGAAGATAGATGTAAAAACAACATTCTTGCATGGTGACTTGGAAGAAGAGATCTTTATGAAACAACTTGAAGGTTTTGTGGTTGAAGGAAAAGAACATTATGTGTGCAGACTGAAAAAGAGTCTATATGGTTTGAAGCAAGCTCCGAGACAGTGGTATAAGAAGTTCATGTCAGTTATAGGGGAGCAAGACTACAAGAAGACTTCTTCTAATAATTGTGTATTTGTGAAGAAATTTACCGATGTCGGTTTTATTGTTCTCTTACTTTACGTGGATGATATGCTTATTGTTGGGAAGAATACTTCGCAGATTGATTCTTTGAAGAAACAGTTAAGTAAGTCTTTTGCAATGAAAAATTTAGGCCCAGCAAAGCAGATTCTCGGCATTTGAATTACTAGAGACAGAGATTTGAAGAAGTTGTTCTCGTCACAAGAAAAATACATTGAGAAAATTCTTCAGAAGTTAAAGATCGACAAAGCTAAAGTGGTTAGCTCACCACTTTTCGGTCAGTTCGAGTTAATCAAGAAACAATGTCCTTCAACTAATGAAGAAAAAAAAGATATGGTTAATATTCCATATGCATCTGCAGTTGGAAGTCTCATGTATGCTATGGTATGTACTCGTCCTGACTTAGCTCATAGTGTTTGTGTTGTGAGCAGATTTTTGTCAAACCTAGGTAGAGAGCAATGAGAGGCCGTGAAATGGATTATGAGGTATCTGCGAGGAACCTCTAATTTGAAGCTCAGTTTTGGGATGAAGAAACTTGAGTTGTTGGCTTATTCTGATTCAGACTTGGCTGGAGATGTTGATACTCGCAAGTCTACTTCTGGATATTTGATTAACTTTTGTGGTGGTGCTGTTTCATGGAAATCAAGACTACAAAAGTGTGTTGCCCTTTCAACGACATAAGCTAAATTTATTGCAGTGACAGAAGCGAGTAAAGAGCTACTATGGATGAAGAAGTTCTTGAGAGAACTTGTATTTGAGCAACACAGGTATGTACTGTTATGTGATAATCAGAGTGTTATTCATCTCGTGAAGAATTCGTCGTTTCACTCAAAGTCGAAACATATTGATGTGAGATATCATTGGATTCGAGATATTCTTGATGCTAAACTAATGGAGGTTGATAAAGTTCATACTGATCATAATGGGTCTGACATGATGACAATGGCATTGCCTAGGGGAAAGGTTGAACATTGTAGATTGATCACCGAGATAGCGAATCATCCCACATAGTCGTGAGTGGGAGATTTGTTGGGCTCTTCCTATGTGGGAGTCCAATTATCATATGGGCTAAGCCCAATTTGGATAACATATAGAATTTTGGTTTATGTATAAATATATATTTATACATTGTCTTTTGAGATGAGCATCATATCTTATAGTGCAGTTTTTGAGAGAAAAAGGTGATTCGAGGCGGAACTTTGTGGTTTCAATCGGACTGTCTCCGGTTGTCTGATCGGTTTCAATTTTAGTGAGAAGCCTCGTTTATTTTCCCTCTACAATCTAACTAGAGGGTTTTCGATTTGGAGTCATCTAAGTGTGTTTTTAGATCATCTTCTTCTAACTGCGTTTTGAGGATATTTGAGTGAGTTTTCTGATTTTGGTTCACTATCTTGTGTATTGGGGTTGTGTATGAAGTTGTCATACTTTGTGTGGTGTATGCTCTAGTTTTATCTAGAGAATAGTTTTGTAACCCATCTTCAGTTAGTGAATATTTGGTGGGTCTCCGAAATTAGTCCCGTGGTTTTTACTTCCTACACTCGGAAGGTTTTCCACGTAAAAAGTGTTCAGTGTTATTTGCGCTTATTCTATTTAGACTTGGTATTTTGTTTGGGATCATTATCTCTAATCATATTTGATATAGGAAAGAATATATCGTTTGTACTTCTATTTCATGAGATAACTATCGTGGAAACTTATAATGTTAATATTAGTTGGATGAACATGAATCTTAACTCAAATTTTTAGTTTCTAAGATCAAATGCTGATTTTTTTTCCAATCGAAATATAACCTTTACATAATTATATGTTGACCTTTGAACTAATTTAAATGGGTAAAAGTAAAATCCTTAGCTATATAAAATCATTCAGTCTAGTGAGAATATTTAGAGTATCATAAATTTATCTGCTCTAAAAAAATAAATTATATATTTCGATGCTCTTATTCATCCTAGAGACATGACTTACATTTATGCTCATTCAAAACTAACCAATAAGCCAATAGTTTGTCATAACTCTCTCGTTTCCCAAACAACAAAACATGCATTCTTCACGAGACAAGTACTTCCTTTCTCTCTTTATTATTAACCGTAGACACCTCAAAGCCCTAAACTCTTAGAAAAGCCATAAGAAACTTTCACAAACCCAAAAAAAGAGAGAGATGAGAATCACCATCGTCGCATACGCACAAAAAATCTCCTTCGAAGTCGGAACACAAGAGCAAGCTTTTAATCAAAAGAAAGATTCAAAATTTCCTAGGAATCCCGGTTTCTTCGCAAATCCTATCTTTCTTCGACTGGGAACTTCTTGATGAACTAGACATGGAAGATTATCCAATTGTAACCGAAAACACTAAAATCACCCTCACACTAAAAAAGCCCGTAAACATAATCATAAAACTCACCTCCGGAGAAATTATCACTTTAGATATCGACAATACCGAAACGGTCCGTAGCTTAAAAGAGAAAATTCATATGTTTCACGGTGACGTGCCACTCAAGAAATTAATTCTCTATCACTCCGGAGTCGAATTAGAAGACGAGTTTCGAAGTTTAAGCGAATACGGTGTTAAGGAGTTATCGGAAATAGTTGTGTTTTCAAAAACATCGCGAAACGGCGGGGACAGAAGGGTAAGTTTTGTTGTTCAAGCGTTTTCGAGTTTGCTTAATGGGATTATGGTTCCGGTTGAGATTAAAGACTGTAGTAATGTTAGTGAAGTGAAAGGGACGTTAATGAACATGAAGATGTTTCCTGTTGGTGATTATTTGTGTATACATAAACAGAAGATTATGCGAGATAATTGTAGCTTAAGGTGGCATGGAGTTGAAGATGGTGATACTCTTTTTGTCTTTAATGGGACTCTTACTCGTGGTACTATTTATTAAATTGCCATTCTTGTTTTGGGTTTAATTTTACTTAATTTAGTGTTTTTGATAAAATAAATAAAAAACGTTGGAATAAAATATACTTGAATTTTCTGTGTAGTATATATTCATATTCAAAAGAGAAAAGAATGTAGAATCAGATTAGAATTAATTTTAAAAAATAAAAATTCAAACTCACAAAAATACATGTTTTTCTTATATATTTTATTTGATGTTTACTTTTTATATTTTTTAAATTTTTATTTCGAATAAGTAAGATACATGTTTGAGAAGCAGTCGAATAGGATTAGTTTTTATAAAAATTTGGGTCGAATAGTCATGAAATTCTAAATATAAGATGATTAGTCATATAAAAATTTATAGTATATTTTATAATTTTTGTGTTCACAAATATATGTTGCGGTTATTTTATATCTTTTTGTGTCATCGATAGTTATTAATAGCGTCTTAGTCCAGGAATCCATTAGGTCCATTATCTAGAAAGCTATATTTATCTACTATAAATAGACTACCATGGTTATAAAAAATGACACTGCAATCTATAGATTGTTTCTATCATGATAAAGTTATATGTCGTTGGAGCATCATTTGCCCTTATTAAGGGAAGATAAAGTTATTATAACAAAAGTAATGACGTCAGCAAAATATATCGTTACGATGTTGAAGGAGCCGTCACGAAAATACCTACTTAAAAGTATCGACAAAAAAGCGGAGTAACATAACAAGATGAAAACATCAACACAATATATAATAATGGATGACCGACGCTACAATTAGTCGATGCAGAAACCATATACTTAAACTTAGAAAAAATAGTTTGGTTTAGTTGTATCTACAAAAATAAGCGTCCATATTCCAAACCCTTGTCTTTATCGTTAGAATATCTATTTCATTACAAAGTATGCTCCAGAAAATGAATATTTATGAGAGATTGACAAGGTGTTTAACTGAATTGGATGAATATGAAATTCAGCTTGAACCTACTAATAAATGCACAGTTAATGGTTGAATTTATCAACGAGTTTCAAGAGGAGATAAATTAAATGGAATAATATGAGCCGAAAAATATAATTTTGATGGATAAGGATTGGGTTGTTCGAGTCGACGAGACTTCCAGTGTGAATGGTAGTACAATTGGTGTTTTATTAATAGTCTGAAATCTAGATGAAATTAAACAAGCCATTAAGTTTAAGTTCCCATCTACTAACAACAAAACAGAAGATGAACTTGTGTTCATTGTAATAAGATTAACTTGTATTTGCGAAGAAAAAAAACACTTTGTGTCTTATCTGATTTTCAACTGGTGGTTGGTCAATTTTGAAAAAAAATAATAAAATATGAGGAAATATTTTGAAACGGTGAAAAAAATGAAAAATGAATGTTGAGAAGGTCATATATGAGCAAGTTCCAAGAGTAGAAAATAAAAAAACAAATTATTTAGCAAAGTTCGGTTGTGTTAGAGCATAATCTGTTAATAATAGTACAAGAGATATCGTCAGTTTTTGAAAATATTGAAAATTGAGAAATATTATTAGTTGATGATAATAGTTATTGGAGACAAGAATATCTATTTTCTTGAATGATGAAATTTTACCATCAGATAAATCTCAAGCTCGATTATTGTGGTTGCGCAATGCTAAGTATATTTTATTTGATGAAAATTTTAATCTAAAATGGGCTACGTGGCCTTTGCCAAGACGTTTAAGAAAGAACGAATCTTTGGTTATTTTAAAGGATTTGCATGAAGGGGAAACGTTGATGCATTGTGGGTCTCACGGGTTGATACAACATTTTATTTCCGCATGATTTTATTCACCAGAGTTTTCCGTTAATGCAAAAATAATGGTTGAAATTTGTGGTCTTTGACAATGTTTTTACCAATACAAGTCATGCTCATAGTGTAGCAATGAGATCATATCCTTCTTCGTGTCTGTTTCAAAGATGGAGGATTGATTTGGTAAGACCATTACCAATGGCGACGAGAAGAAGACAATATTTTAAGGAAGTTGTTGATTATTTTACAAAATGGGTAAATGGAAAGGCATTATAAAGGAATAGATCTCAAGAAGTTTTCAATATCTACAATAATGCATTTTGAGTTGTTATCAAATTCCAAGGGTGTTAATAACAGATAACGACGCTCAATTTCAAAATTATATGGTAACAAATTTCTGTATGAATTATGAGATAGATCAACATTTTGCATGAAATAAACAAAAAGCTAGAAATGGCTAATGGAAAGTGGGAATATTTCTTTAATAAATTTTTATGGGCATATTGAACAACTCTTAAAGCTATAACAAGCAAAATACCATTTCCTATGGTGTACGGGATAAAGCTGACGTTCCAGTATAAATTTTGATTCATAGTCATCAGATCCAATTTTATACATCACAAGATAATTTTACACAGGTTAAAGTAGAGTATTATAGGATTTTGATGCAAAGTCGTTATAATATAAAATTAAAAGTTAGAAATTTTTAGGAATGATATATGATATTAAAGAAAGTGTTCTAAGATACAAAAGATCGAAAGGACGGAAAATTGGCTCCAAACTTGGATGAACCTTTTATGATATTGACTAAAGGATATAAGAGAGCTTATAGATTGATGGATATGGAGGAAAATGCATTGAAACCCATTTTAATATCTATCGTTTACAATTCTACAAAAATGAAATGTAAGTTGGTCAATACAACTTTAATGACGGGAACGTAAGGAATTATTTAGAAATATTATCAATGACATATTTTTTATGTATTATTGATGAAACGTGTCAAAACGATGATTGTTAATCAATATTCACTAGTAATTTCTAGTTGAGATTTATTGGTGATATGGATAAAATTATATATTTGACAATATATTACTCGAGCTAGAAATTCGATAAGTTGGAAAGTAAACTTGCAAGTTATTGCAACTTTTTCTACAATAGAGGCATAATACATGGGTTTAAAGGAATTAATTAAGAAGGAAATATGATTGAAGGTTTGGGTGGAAAATTTGGGCTTGGATATGACTACTATAAAAGTGTTTTGTAACACTCAAAGCGTCATACACCGTTTAGGGAACCATATGTACCATAGAGTACGAATCAAATAGGTACTATGTATCATTTTATTCGTTATATTATATCAAATGGAATGGATGATGTGAAGAAAATTTCTACATACGATAATTCAACACATATAATGACCAAGACAGTATCAGTTTGAAAGTTTATGGAGTGCCTAATTGGTATTTGCAACATCAAGTGAATGCCTTAGCGGTTTTTGGTGAGTCAAATGAAGATAATTTTCATTTTATAGGGAAGATATGATATTCTTCTTAAGAAATTTGTTTGTTGAAAATGAATCGAATAGTCATTAAACTCCAGATCTTAAATGATTAGTCATATAAGAATTACAGTGTACCTTATGATTCTTGTGTACACAATGTACCTTTTGTGTCATTGATAGTTTTTAATTGCGTGTTAGCCCATGAAACCACTATGCCCATTATCTAGAAAGCTATATTCATCCTCCATAAATAAACTACAAGGTTATACAATAGTGACACTAAAATTTGTAACCCTTTTATATCATAGTGAAATACTTTTCTCTGACAACGTTTTTGGACGTACACATAATTGTCGAACCACGTTAAATCATGTTCTTTATTTTATTTTGTGTATGATCCATTTGTAAAAATATTGCATCGTTATTATAAAAGTACATTTGATTGATTTTAATATATGAATTTTGATTTTGATTTTCATAATTCTTTGGTTTCTAATTTTTTATTTTTTTAGTTTTTAAAAATTTAAAATATTTTAGGTCATTATGAATTAAATCAATGAATTTTAAAGTAATAAATTAACAAAAAAAAATCGATAAATGAATAGAATAGATCATACCATTAAATTTTCATTTAGATAAAAATAATATATTAAAAAATAAAGTATAATAATTTAGATGTATTTTTTAGGTATCAGGTCACTAGTGGGCCTCAACCCGACTCGCTAGAAACCTTATATCCACCACCAAAGGTAAGAAAACACAAAACAATCTTCGATACAAACAAAGATTGTTGGAAAATCGTTCATCTTGAAATAAATTTTTTAACTTGTTCGATTAAGACAATGAATTAAACAAAATGAAAATAAAACCAAGAACAAAATACAATATATCATGTGCTTCAAATTATGGAAATAATCATACATCCACGAGAAACTAATATTCTGTATTTATTACCAAGAAGATTACATAAAGATCTTAAACATAAAGCGTTCAATCACTGTGTTATAATACTCTTACAGTTTATAAAGATACCTTGATTCACAAAACTCTCTTTTCAGTCTTTATCTCTCACCTCACTTCACTCTCTAATATACCAACCTATGCTCTTCGTACTTGGAGAATAAATGGACCTGCATATCAAACCAAAACTCTATCGTGCATCAATCATCACGTGACCATACTTGGCGAGTTAGTGTATTTAATAACAAATCAACTATGACATGAATAGAAAAATCTGTGTGTGATATATTTTTAGGTTTAAATGTATAATGTGTATATCTCATTCGATTATGGAATTGGAGTTTATAGTTTTGGCTATAACACGGCGAAAAGAAAATTATTTAGAGACTTATTTGTGGAAATATCATTCACTTCTAAGAAAAAATAAATTAATTTATATCATCTCTAATAAATTTATGTCTAATACTATTTAAAATTCTATCACAATAGAGTTGTGGCCAATACTTAGTGCAAAAACGTTTTCCGAAACCTGAAGTCAAGTTTTGTTGAAGACAAGTTGGGTTTGTTTCTACTGAGCCAAAAGCATGTTGGAGATGACTTAATTTGAAGCAGTTTGCCAAAGCTACCTAGGCTGAAGCTTTAGTATTGCTACGTGTGTTCCTAATGAAGTTGGGCTTAAGTTCATCGAAGTGGACTTTTTATATTTGTTGGGTTTTATATTTATTTTAGTTTCATATTAATCTGAATTTCCAATTTATGAGGGTTCTTATTTTGAAGGATTAAGACTTTATTATAATTGTTTATTGAAAAGATTTAACATGAAGTGCTTGTTGAAGAATTACGATTTTACCTAAATCTCTAAAAACAATAAGAACATCAAAGGTAGGTTATTGTGGCGTGAGTGGTGAGCTCATATAAATTTCTTGATAGTTTGAACTACTTCATGATTTTTATAAAAGAACGAAAAAATAACTCGAGCAAACTTTTATTGCAAAAATATGTTGGATATCTTAAATCAAATTACTTTATATGAGTACGATTTAACTCAATTTCCACACTAATATGATATTATCTGTTTTGGGTCCGAAATCCCGCACAATGTTATTTTTAAGTCTATTTTAATAAAATATTATATTAATTGAGACATTTTTTACTTATACATCCCGGACCTTTCACATGTTTAAACAATGTTTAATTTTGATAACACCTAAAAAATAATTTTTATTATAAGTATTTTTCCAATATAAAACAAAAAGAATATTAATTATTATGAACATCATACTTACCTTCAAAAATTTAGAGTCTCAAACATCTCGGGAAGAACCTCAAATTTCAAATATTTCCAAATTCAAAATTCCAATCTTAACAGTTTATGCATTGACAATAAACGTCATTTAAATAATTTGGTCAAGCTATAAATTACCAAAAAGATTATCCCCTCATATCTAAAAGCTTTAATCTCTTTTTTCCTTTTTAGACACAAAAATAAAAATATACATTTTAATTGAGAATTAACATATAAAAATATTATTTTGTATTTACTATCCACCTTATTTTTTTAAATTTCTTTCTATTTTATCATATTTCGACAACATTATATATATGTATGTTCTTTCACTGTAATCATTTAGGTCATAAAAACCTGATTGTAAAAAATTACATATTTAAACCTAACAACAATTTAGAAGAACAACAAAAGAAAACTCCAAAAACATCTTTAGGTTTTGTTGAAACATGGATTCCTAGGCCTCAAGTAAAATTTATTGTTATCAGAAAACCAATCACAAAAAGTGTTATCCTACGAGATAAACTTGAGAAAGAGAAGAAATCTTTAGATTTGGTCAGAACATAACATCCAAAAGCAACAAAAATGACCATAGTACAAGAAATGGTATATACTCTCCAACTCAATCAAGAAATAAAATAAAGGTTAGTGGTTCTCATAATACCAATCAATCCGGAAAGGAAAATTCTTACGTTAATGAAACAGAGGTGATTGAAGCTAAAAAATCCATAAAAACTGGTTTTAACTGTAACAGCCCTTCTGATTATGTGAACTTGGCCTCTGAACATCATACACCATACAAGAGGAGTATAGGTAGTATGCCCACATCCTCTACAATAAATAAAACAGAAGTTGATAAGTACTTTAAGAAATTACTAAATAAGAAACTCAAAGCAATGAAAAGAAGGAAAAATAAGGTGCTCTTGTTGTCAAGGCTTTGAATTTTAATGAGCCAAACAAATCTCCCAACAACAAATCTAAATAACCATAAATATTTAGAATTGGAATATTCAAGGTATGTAACAAAGCCTCAAGAATAAGGCTAAAATCTTTGAAAGTTAAAGACAACATTGATATTATTGCTCTTCAGGAACCTTTAATTGATCGGGATACTTTAAGCAAGATTACTGAAAACATGAGATTTTCCTAAGTATATTTCTAATTCTAGTTATAAAATTTGGATCATGTGGAAGAAGGATTTCAGGTTGAACATTATTCTTGACAATCATCAGCTCATTCATGTTGAAGTCAGATTTCTAACAATGAGCAAATCCTTCTATGTAACTATAGAATGTCAAAGAGACCTTCGTTTTGAATTATGGAATAAAATTAGAGCCTTTGATGTCCTAACCAAAGAGTGGCTGGCCATTAGAGATTTCAATGTCATTTCATTCTCTAATGAGAAATTAAATTGCACTAATCTATGTTTAAGAAGCCATGATAAATTCAATAAAAAATTATAAAGTGTAATTTAGAGGATGCTGGATATGCAAGAACTACGTTTACTTGGACCAAAAATACAAAATGGAAAAGATCGGATAGTGTTCTCTATAATCAAGAATTGTCTAACTACTTTACAAAAACTAGGTTCTACACTTGAATAAAACCTACTCTGATTACACTCACTTAGGAATTACAATTTCCAATGAAGTTTTCAATACTAAGGTTCCTTTTACATTTCAAACCATGTGGATACATAATGAAGACTTCATTTCTATTGTTAATCAAAGTTGGAAAAAATATATAAATGGTAATCCTGGTAATATCTTTCGGTACAAAACTTAGAGGCTTAAAGTTGTCCTAAATAAGTGGAACATAGAATATTTTGGAAATATTTTATATACAGTAATTGAAGCTGAATAAACTGTGAATGGTCTAACAATTAAATACTATATATCTCAATCCTCTGAAAATAAAAACAAGTTGGATAAGGCTTAATATACTCACATTAACTTCATTGCAAAAGAAGAAACATATTGGCAAAAAATAAAATTACACTAATTGGATGAGGGATGGAGACAAAAATACTAGAACTTACCATAACTATGTTAAAAAGAAAATGAGAAATAATAAGATCAACAACGTTTAAGATCAGGTTGTATGGATCACCGACCTTACCCAAATTGGTGACTTTGTTGAATGTTATTTTAAAACTGTCTTAACTTAAACCCCTAACAATGAAAATCTCGATTCTCATTAGGACCTTATCCTTAAGCTAATTAGTGATAATGACAATAAAGGTCTTATGTCTCCTCCTTCAATGTAGGAGGTTCAAAATTTTGCTTTCAATCTCAACACTTCAAGTATTGCAAGGATTGATGGCTTTAATAGTACCCTTTTCAAAACAAGTTGGCATATTATAGAACAATACCTATGTGTTGTCATTCAGACTTGTTTTCAAGGCCATAACATCCCTCAAAGTGTAATAACTACTCTAATCTTTCTTATTCTTAAGTCCAAAAACCCTACCTCATGGAAATACTTCAAACCTATTAGTCTCCACTTTTTAAACATAATTATCTCCAAAATTTTAAATATTAGGCTAGCCAAACTGCTCCCAAAAATCATATCTAATTTCAAAGTGGCTTTGTTATAGATAAGGACATCCAAGATAATATAATATTATCTAAATAATTGGTTCATAATCTAAACAATAATTCCAAAAGTGATAACATAATGATTAAGGTGAATATGACCAAGGCCTTTAACATAATGTCTCACAATTTTCTCGTAAAGGTTCTATCCCTATTTAATTTTTCAAAAATGAATTCATAAGTTTGATTTCTAGGATGATCAAGAAGATTCACATAAAACCTCGCGAAGATTCACAATTTTCAAAACAGTTACCGTTTGATTGTACGTTTCTTTTGATATATTCTTATGACGAGTACACATAATTCGAAGGTAAAAATAAGGGATTTCAAGGTGGGTGACAAAGTTCTAAGGAAGGTATTCCTCCATACTAAGGAAAAGAGCCTCCGTAAGATGGCCCTGAATTGGGAGAGTCCTTATATGGTTGTGGAAAAGATAAAGCAAAGTTCTTATCGCCTTTGTGACGATCAGGGGAGGATGCTTCAGCATCCTTGGAATATACAACATCTAAAATATTTATTGGGAGTAACTGTATTTTGAAATTGTTCTTTTTTGAATAATTGGAACACTCTTTCCTACCCTGGCCCATGAAGGTTTTAATGAGGTGCTATGTAAATATTCCAAGCTATCAATAAAAATATTTTTTGGCCAATGGTTGTTTACAAATGCTTATTTAAAGTATTTTGGTAACTAGTCAAAGACTAATCATCTTTGAAGTTGACCAAGAGTAATTATTATGAAGTGTTGAATACACTTTTCGAAGAGACAACCATATTTGAAGTGATATGTTCTCTAAACGCACTAAAATATTCTAAGTGCTACATTCTCTAAACGCACTATAATATTTGAAGTCCTGCGTTCTCTAGACGCACTATAATATTCGAAGTGGTACTACACACTATAATTTCTGAAGTGTCACATTTTATGAGTGTCTTATTTGTATTTATTTGTTAATATTTAAAAATTATATGGTTCGTTATGACATAAGTTATATTGCGAGGTGAACATGCCTTACAAGTTTTAAAAAACATAATAAGAATATATGAGAAATAAAATAAGATGTTAACAAAGCCTTTCCGCGTTCAATTTAATTCGATGATAACAAAATAAGTTTTTAAATGCCAAGAAAAAATGCATCTATCAAATATAAATTATTCTACAACAATTAAATGACAGGAAAAAAAAGGGAGATAACAAAGTTATTTATCCTCAGATCTTTCTTCAGAAGATTCCCCTTGTTCGGAAGCACTTTCCTCTGATTCCGCTTCTTCGGAAAAAGAGCTATAAACAAGATCAAAAGCTTTACGGGGGCGATTTTTTATAGGAATATCCTCCCAAAATTTGGACATTTCAATGAATATTAACAGATCTTTGCTCTTCGACATTTCAATGGCTGCTAACATGACCTTTTCCACATTCTTCCTCACCAGCAGTGACATCTGATGAGTTCAGAATCCTGAGACATAACCCACTGTATAATCCCGAAAGGGGTAATTCGGACAATGACATACCACTAAATAATCCAAACAGGACAAAAGTAAAAAATACCTTTTGACTAAGCTATTTGCTAATCTACTTAAAAGATTAATGGGTCCTTAAACTTGACTCGGTTTCATAACTTGACCCGTAAGCCAATGGGTCACTAATTAAGAGTATAAATATCCCAACCACTCTCATTAATGAGGGTAATCAACTTTTAATACAACCAAACTGCTCAATTATCTCACTACTTTCTACACCAAACACTTAATACTTTAAAACTTCATAAAATACTTTACTAAACTACCTCTGACCCAAAATAAACCAAACCAAATTGGCGACCACAGTGGGAGCACGAAGGTGCCTGAATCTTGCATTTAAAACCAGTAGAAAAGACCAGTTCAGATGGATCAAAACGAGCAGGGAACTCCACCACTTCTGGTGGAGACAGTTAGGGAAAACAAGGAATACACCATCGAAGAGCGAGACAAGTTGAGAGCAAAAATAGAGGTGTTAAGGGCCATAAAATAAGTAGAAAATGGTATAAGGGAGAAATCAGGGACGTCAACTATTCATCATATTAACAACCCTAGGGAGAATAACCCATCAGAAAAGACTAATCTAAGTTAAAAAAAGACCCATGTTAGTTCTAAGAAGACTCATCGGTCTAAGCCAGTTGAAAGTTTTGAATCTGAGTCCTCCAACGGCTCTTCGAATGAGGCTGATCTTGAGGAGTCTTTATCTTCAAGCAGTGATGAAGGGAGGCTCAGAAAGAAAATGAAACTAATTAAAAAATATTCAAGAAAGAGGGATAGGCAACGGAGGCTTAAAAGATATTTGGGCAAAGGGTCATCTCGCAGCCACAAGCATGCTCATCAGCTGCTCATAGATCCTTTTGCTTTTCATACCAAACCAGGTATTTTCGCAACGCCTAATGAAGACACAATATTCAGTCATAATAAGAATTGGAGACAGTCACCTTTGTCTTCCAAAATACTGTCCAGAAACCTCCCTAAAAGGTTTGACAGTTCCAAAATGGGGAAGTATGATGGAAGCAAGGATTTGGACAACCATCTGGAGCAATTCAAGAACTTCATGATGAACTTTGATGATGATGACAAAATTTTGTGCAGAGAATTCTCCCAAACCTTTACGGAAAGGGCTCTTAAGTGGTACAACAGCTTACCCGAGGGGTGTATCAGAAATTTTGATACATTCTCGGTTGCCTTCCGAAGGAAATTTGTTGGAAGTAAGGAGGTGAAGGGAAATTGAGATATTATTATCCATTTTTCCTAAGAGCCAAATGATTCCTTGAAGGACTACATAAGTCGGTTCGTGAATACAAAGAACGGGTTAGCAGATTGCATTGAACATGTGGTAATTGCTTCCTTAAGACACGGATTGAATCTTGGGAACCTGGCCGATTCAGTGACCAGGAAGAAAGCCATGACCTGGGGTGACCTTTTGAATCAGGTGGGAAAGTAAATTAATGTGGAAGAAACCAAGAAAACGGTGCACCATCAAGTGAGGTCTACCACAACAGCTAACCAGTTCGGATTTAAATCTAAGGAGTCCGAACAAGGGTCCAACCGACCTAAACAAACTCAGTCCAACCAGAATCAATATCAAAGCCAGCAGTCCAAAGGTAAAAGAGGTCCTTGGGTTCAGCAGAGTGGTTTGCAGAGTTGAAATAAAATGTGGCCACAATTTATGACAAAACCAAGGATGAAGTCCATTTCCGGAAACCAACAGCACTACAGTCTTCCAGAGAAAGTCGAAATACTTGTTTTTGCCAGTATTATAATGATATAGGCCATAACACTCAAGACTGCATAGCTTTGAAGCGTGAAGTACATAGTCTTATTGAAAGAGGCAAGCTGGGAGCTTATGTCAAAAGAAGAAGTGGAAACAGGCATGAAAATGCTCCCCGAACAGGCCCTACAAACAATGTGGGAGCATCTGCTTCAGAAGGGGTAATGGTGATCTTGGAAAGATTTAATGTCGATTCGGAATACCTGGATTGTGATCCAACCTGAAATAAAGTAGGGGTCATAACAGAACAAACTAAGACGATGTCTGGACTCATTAGTATCTTTGAGTCACTCACCATTTTCAAAGGGGATATTGTGACACCACCCACTCATTCATAAAAAAAGAGGCATGTGCATAGGCTGGCCACTCAGTTGGAGGGGATAATGTCCTTTTATCAATACCAAACCCCTTTTCCATTCATATTTTTTGATGAAGATGATTTGAGAAATATTTTTGGGCCTCATGAAGATGATGTGGTGATAGGAGCATCCATTGGGGCAATGATATTCGCCGGATTTTGATAGACACATGCATGTCGGCAAACATCCTTTTCCTAAGCTCCTACAAGCAGATGAAGAATCCGGCCGTTATTCAATGCTCAAACAGAACCATTGTGATCTTCATAAGGAGCTCTGTGGATGTGATTAGGAAGTTTGGGGAAGAGGTGTTATTGGGAAATGGGCCCTTTAAAAAGTTGGTGATGGTGTTGTTTGTTGTAGTGGATTTCCCCACATGCTACAATGCGATCTTTGAAAGATCTTGAATCTCTAGAATTCATGTTGTGGCCTCGAAAGTCCATCAATGTCTGAAGTATGCAGCTCAAGGGTAAGTAGGTGTTGTCCGAAGTAGCCAGAAGATAGCAAGGGAGTGCTATGCAACTGCACTTGCTCCTAAACTTTGGTAGCAGTTCGGATTAATGAAGATTAGCAGTTACTAGAGACTTCTGAGGGAGAGGGTGAGATTGATGACCACATAAAGGCTCCCAGTGTTTTAATACCAGTTGAAGAGATTAAAACCCACTTCTTTGTAGAGGGTAGAAGTATCAAGATTGGTTCCAAGATGGTGCCAGAATTGAAAAAGAAATTGTTGTTCTTTTTATTAAACAATCAACATATTTTTTCTTGGTGCAATAGTGATGTAACCGGAGTACCTGCAAGCGTTATCTCACACAAGTTGTCAATCCGGAGTGATGTTGCACCTGTTGTACAGAAAAGAAGAGGTTTCTCTAAGGAAAAGGCTGATATAATAGTTCAAGAAGTTGATCGACTGACCAAGATAGAACACATAAAGGAATCCCAATATCCTTTATGTACTTCCAATCTAGTGTTGGTCAAGAATAAGAACGGGAAATGGCGCATGTGTATTGACTTTACTGACCTCAACAGAGCTTGCCCATAAGATCTTTATCCAGTCCCCCGGATACATCAGCTGGTGGAATCAAAGTTTGGAAACAAGTTGCTGTTCTTCATGGATGCTTTGTCTGGGTACAACCAGATACGGGTAGATCCGTATGACCAAGATCATACTACCTTTGTAACAGACATGGGTCTCCATTGCTACAAGGTGATGCCTTTTGGGTTGAAGAATGCTGGAGCTACTTATCAGAGGTTGGTGAACACGACTTTCGCTAGTTAGATTGGTAGGAATATGAAGGTATACATAGATGACATGATGGTTAAAATCTTGGAGGAGGATTTGCACATAATTGACCTCCAAGAAACTTTTGCCAACTTGACAATGGTGAATTTGAAACTGAATCTAGAAAAATGTGTCTTTGGGGTTCAATCCGGAATTTTTTTGGGTTATGTGATAAGTGAGAAAGGGATACAACCCGATCCGGATCAGCTTAGTTCCCTATTAGAAATTGATCCTCCTCGGGACATTAAGGAATTCCAAAGGCTCACTGGAAGGTTGGTTGCCTTAAATCGTTAAATTTCAAGGTCTTCAGACAAGTGTGCTTCGTTTTTCCAAACCTTGGAGAATGTTAAAGATTTTAATTGGTCTCCACAAAGCAACCAAGATTTTGATGAAATAAAAAAACACCTATCTTCACCGAAGACTTTTTTAAGCCGATTCAAGGAGAAACACTTTATGTATACTTAGTTGTGTCAGAATGTGGTATAAGTGCAATATTCGTAAGATAAGTGTACAATTACCCTCGTCCGGTGTACTACATCAGCAAAAGCTTCATAGATGATGATAAAAGGTACCTAAAGCTTAAGAAGTTGACACTAGTCTTGGTGATCGCGGCAAGAAAGATGAGGCCGTATTTTTAGTCTCATTCCATCATTGTCCGAACATCTTTTCCGTTAAAAAATGTTCTTCAGAAGGCAGACATATCAAGCAGGATGACCAAGTGGTCAGGGGAGTTGGGTGATTATGACATTTATTTTGCCCCACGAACTGCCATCAAAGCTCAATCACGTGCTGATTTTATGGTAGAATTCCATTCGGACATGAGCTATAAACGAACTTTAGAAGAAAACACCAGGAAAGAGTAGGTGGTCCGAACTGATGGTGGATCAAGCACAATGGGTTGTGGAGCTGGAATTTGTCTAACTTCTCCGCGTGGTGAAAAAATGTACCAGGCTATATGCTTTGGATTCAGGGCCTCTAACAATGAGTCTGAATATGAAGCGGTTATAGGTGGTCTTAAATTGGCTTTCCTATATGGGGCTAAAAGAGTTAGGTTGATGAGTGACTCTCATATTTTTATCCATCATGTTCAAGGTTAGTCTGAGGCCAAGAAGGAGCAACTGATCAAATACTTACTCATCCTGAAAGAGGTGGCAGCCAACTTTAAAAGTGTTTGTTATGAGCATATTCCTAGGTAGGAAAATACAATGGCAGATTATTTGGCAACCATAACATATTCTGAGTCATACCCTTGGATTCACATACAAGAATGCCCCTCCACACAATCAAGTCAAAACAAGAAAGAGGAGGAAAGCTTGAGTTTACATGTGATTCAACCTAAAAGATTGGATATTTTCACTTTTTTAATATATTTCTCATGGGGTTTTGCCTCCGGACAAAGCTATGGCAAGAAAAATTAAACATAGGGATCGTGGTTTTTTTTATCATAAGGGAAGTTCTCTATAAAAAATATTTCAGTAGATCTCTCCTGCGTTGTTTGGGGGTTGAAGAATCTCAAGTTGTTTTATCCGAATTACACGATGGAGAAGGATCAACACATTGTGGGTACATGGCACTAACCCATAGAGTATTGTTGGCTGGGTACTATTGGACATCCATAATGGCAGATGCTAAAGAAATGGTAAGGAAGTGTAATCCATGTCAAAGGTATGTCAATAAAATTCATGTGCTAGCAGTACCTATGGAGTCTATTTCTGAACCATTACCTTTTGCTCGTTGGGGATTGGATTTAGTTGGGCCTCTGCCAATGGATAGAACTATTATAGTTGTTATTGAGTACTTCTCAAAATGGATAGAGGCAACTCCTTTGGCAGGAACCATTTCAAAGGCTGTCATTAAATTTATCTTATCCAATATATGTAGCAGATTTGGGATTCCTCAAAAGATTACCACAAACAATGGGACACAGTTTGATAACAAGGATATGGAGAATTTTTGTGCTTCTAGAGGCATTCAACACTGTTTTTCTTCTCCTTTCCATCCACAAGAAAACGGCCATGTTAAAGTTGCCAACATGACTATTTTTTCCGGATTGAAAAAGAATATAGTAGGAGCTGCAGGGAAGTGGCCAAGCTATCTGCAAAAAGTGTTGTGGGCATACCGAACTACTCATCGGGCTGCTACATAAGATTCTCCTTTTGCTTTGGTGTATGGAATGGATGCCATTACCCCCATAGAAGCTAACCTACCATTATACAGGGTCCATCACTATCCCGAACAAGTTAATGAGATAGCAATTAGGAATTAGTTGGACTTAAGAACAGCTCACTACCAAGGCTTGATGAGGAGCAGATTTGCTTCCGAGGTCAAAAGAAGAGATTTTGAACTGGGAGATAAAGTGTTAAGGAAATTTTTCTTACACACCAATGAGAAGCAGTTCGGTAAGCTGGCTCCGAACTGGGAAGGCCCCTATGAGGTCTCTAAAAAACTTAAGCCTGGGATATATAAGCTTCAGGAAAAAGAAGGAAGAGTTTTGAAGTACCCATGAAATATTGAACATCTCAAGTTATATTTAGAATAAAATTTGTGTGTAAATATTTACTTGTTATATATCATGTAAATATTAAGGGGCATACTCTTTCCTACCCGTATGGCGCGGGGAGGTTTTGATGAGGTGTCCAATTTTTTATTCGATAAGATGTGATGCCTTCTTAAAACATTTGGAGTGGTTTTACTGCAATTCAATTCAAGTACAAATCACTGGTTGAACACTTTGGATCTTTAGTAGATCGGATAAACCTGGTTAAGTGATGACTATTAAATACATATCATCGGAGATATTAAACACTCTCACTATAACACTTCTGAAATACTAGGGGCTATTTAAACATTAGACATTAAAATTTAATGGAAAGAAAGTATTAAATAAAAGAAGGTTTGATAAATTAAACCTATTCGGACTTTAACTGAACATGAAAACAAAACATATCTTGGCCATCCAAGGACTTTAGGTGTTTGAAAGACTTATTCGGACTCTAACCGAATAACATTAAGAAATATGCGTTGGCCATCCAAGGACTTTTAACTGTTCAAAAAAGACAAAAAAATATGATTAAACCTTAGGGCTTCTTCCCTTCAGATGTTCCACCACCCCCTTTCTTGGGATTTTTGAGTTCGGCACTCGAACTCTCACCAGTTCCCTCTTCATCATCAGTAGTGGAATCGATTCCACTGGAGTAGTTGCGCTTATCACCATCTGCTAGAGTATGAAATGGGATTTGTTCATAATCCACATACTTCCACAGGGGACCTAGGCTCCTCTTCGAAAAAGTCTTATGGAAGAGCAGCACCATGTCAGACTTGACTTGATCATCTATTTTCTCCAAGGAGTCGATTACTTCATTGGTATACTTGTCAATGCCCACCTGAATAGCTTGCTCCTGCTGCTCCATCAAATCCTCTTTCTCTTTGGCCATCTATGACATAGTACCCTCTAACCTAGTTTTCTCATCGGATAAAGTTTGAATGACGCCATATTTCGTCTTCAGTTCTTTATTTAACGTTGTGAGATCCTTTTCCAAGCCATAGAACTTAGTCTGGAGCTCAGTTCTGGCAGCTTCTGCGGTGGTCAACTTGGTTAATGAATCCTCCTTGTCCTTCTTCAATGCCTCTATCTCCTTCTTCAGTTCCTCTATACTCTTATTGGCATTGAGGAGGCTGGTTGATAGAGATTCCTTGTCAGAGGAGAGGGAATTGATGAGGTTGGTCTGACTTTTCACCTATCTTTCCAAATCAAGTATTGGATGGATGTGACCGATGAGGGAATGGCTCTGAACATATTTCTCTCCGTGGACGGAGAAAGACTTACCATTGAAGGTCACCATATTGGCAGAGCTGGAGGGGTGGTAGGGACCCGCACAATCATCATTCTCAGAATCATTGAAGTATAAATCAATATCTTAAAGGGCACTAATGGCGAATTCTTCATTCCCTCCCCCATCGACCTCTCCGGACTACAGACATGTTAGGATTTTTTATTGTAAGGTGGGATTAACAGGGGCTGATGGAGGTTGAGTCTCCGAAGGACGAAGAATTATTTCTTCTCCCAAGGTGACTTCTTCTTTTTAGCAGCCTTCTTATCATTGATGGCCCCTGTTTTCCTGTCCTTCTTATGAGGCTTTGGTGGGTTCTGCGACTCCCCAGCCTCCCTTACTGTTTCAGCCTCTACTACTTTGAGTAGGGCATCATCAATTCCCCCTTGGTTCCCTGAACCAGTCCCCTCTATGGCTTCTTGAACCAACTCTGTTGCAACTTTCTTCTTCTTGTTCTTCATCTTACTGGGAGGCTTTGCTCTGGAAAGTAATTTTTTTTTCCATCCTTGGCCTCTGTCCGTTTGAGAATTACACCAGGAATCCCCTGTTTTATCCGAATTTAGCCCAACTCAACAGTGTGGGTGTAGATATAGTTTATATTTTGTAAAGCCAGAAGATACTTGACACTAATATGTTTGAAGGCGACAATGCGATTCTCTATTTCAACCTTTTTCGCTCTTTCTAACTCTGATAAGTTTAACGAGCCGCCTTTAACTAGTGCGTTTCTGGCTGTGAATATAAAACCTCTAAAGAACAAGTCAAAGGTAAGAATGGAAATCTCTCTAAAAATCTTTGAGTGTGGAAAACAATGAAATAGTGAAAGAGAATTTATATAACAATAAAAAAAAGTAATAGTTACCTAAGAGAAGTTGAAGAGGGTTTTGCAATGATTAAAGGTTGCGAAAATTTATGAAGGATCAAATACCTATGTAACTTTCTAGACGTAATGGGTGCGCCGGTCTAGGAAAAATAATGGCTGGTAGGTCGAACCAAATATTGATACGTGTCCCACGATCCAAGAAGAAAACTCTTAGAATTTTGGAAATAGAAACTAGTTCTGACAAACTTCAAACTGAATTAATGTTGAAATTAAACTTCCTAGTACGGACCGCACGGGAAGATCGGACAAATTCGTTACTGGCTTAATGGAATTTATAGCCCTACCAAAGATATTTGGCAAAGCCTTAAAAAAGGGCTACTGATGAGTTCAGAATCTTCAGACACAACCCACTATATAATCCGAACAGGGGTAATTCGGAGAATGACATGTTACTAAATAATCCAAACAAGACAAAAGTAAAAACACCTTTTGACTAAGCTATTTGCTAATCTACTTAAAATATTAATGGATCCTTAAACTTGACCCGGTTTTATAACTTGACCCGTAAGCCCATGGGTCACAAATTAAGAGTATATATATCCCAACCACTCTCATTAATGAGAGTAATCAGCATTTAATACAACAAGGCTGCTCAATTATCTCACTACTTTCTACACCAAATACTTAATACTTTAAAAATTCACAAAAAACTTTACTAAACTACCCCCGACCCAAAATAAACCAAACCAACATCAAGATTTTTCCCATCCTCAACCTTGTTGAGTGAAATTTGAAGATCAGTAGATTTTATCTGCTCTGTATCAAATTCTTCAGAGTGCTTAGATTTGAGATTTTCTATCTCATTTTGATGAGAAGTATTGTCGTTGCATAGATCTGAGGTGATTCTTGAGATAGATGAGCCCTTTGATGAATTCAGTTATGACCAGTTGACATCCATGAAACTACTTTTCCACGAGGTCATCAAAGATTTCCCTCATTTTTCTTTCAGCAACAACAATTTTCTTGTAGGGAACCATCTCAATTGACCAACATCCCTCTAACTGATTTCGAGCAGATTCGATTTCTTAGGTTAATTTTTGTGTTGCAGCACCAATATTGGCAAAGGGTTGAATAAAAAATGAAACTTCTTCGGATGGCTCTTCGACAGGAAAGCCCATTGGACTAGGAACAGGTATAAGAGCACTGGAGGATAAAGACAAAGAGACCTCTAGTGAAATTGCTTCGGGAAGAACAAGATCAGACTTTTTACCATAATTTTACAGTTGTTTCTAAAGTTCCTGAACAAATGAATCTTCATCTCTGACAAGCTCTTGAGATTGATCGAAGTTGAGGAAGCTATTAGGATCAAAGTTATCATCACGTCAATCATTTTTCTGCAATAGTCTCTATTTGTTGAGTGCCTCCCTCTTCAGCACATGTTTTTGCTGATTCTCCACAACAACAATTTCATCATCATCGGAAGACACCTCTTAAACGGTTTATACAATTTCATTTTTTTCTTTTTTTGGGGGGTTGTTTTAGTTGTGCTATTTTTTCGTCACTAGTGTGGATTAATTCTGATTGAATGATAGTTTAGGAAAGAGTTTTGAATTTTTTTATGTTTAGTGTAAAATGTAGAGTGATAAGTAAGGTGTGTGCTAGTAGTAAATTTTTATCATCCTCATGAATGAAAGTAGTTGCGGTATTTATACTTGTTTAATGGGGTGTGGGCCTTCCGGGTCGGATCATGGGCTTGGGTCAAGTTTAAAAACCATAGGCCTAAGATAGGAAATGACTAGAAACCAGATAACTTAGAGTCCACTTGTTTGTCCTGTTCGGTGGGGCATGATACTGGATATGTCCAAACTGCTCTCCGGATATATACAATAATATGTGACAAAGAAATCCGACCACATCAGTAGCCCCTTTAGGTCTTGCAAAGATACTTTGGAAGAGCTAATTTGAAAAATAAAACTTATTATGTAACCAAGGTGAAGTCCGAAGTGAATCTTGATCGGATTCAAAGGGATTAACTTGTAGTTATGAATTCCAAAGGTCATGTTTTTGGAAGTGGGACACGTGTCGTGTTTTGGTTTGACCTCTCCGCCGTTTTGTCTCCTAGATTTCTGTACCTACTTAGCTAAAAAGTAACTTAGGGTGTAATCCATATACCTCCTAGCCCCTAATCATTACTTTGATTGGTTCATCTTCACTATACGTAAAAATCACACATCTTCATCTCTATTTAAACAAGTTTCACTGTTTTATATGTCTGAGAATATTAAAAAATTTAGAGAGAGAAAGCTTAATAATCTTTCAAACTTGTGTCTGAGTGGATTATATGTTCACAACCAGGAACGCATTGATGAAAGGAGGTTTGCTAAACGTATCTGATTTAGAAAGATCTAAAAGAGACGCAAAAGTTGAAGTTGGGCTCCCTGCCTCTTCTGGTGGAGAAATCAGTCAATAAAAAACAAACACAGACAAGAGTTCCTCATTATCAAAGACATCGAAAGTTAGAAAACCATATTTCATCCCAACCTTATCTCCCTTAGGATCAGGGTCTTCAATTCAAGATTCTCAAAACCCTCTACGTAAAGTAAAAGCAGTTTCCAATGCTAGGAAACCTTCACCTTTCTTGGCCATGGGTTCAGATGCTGAGAAATCCAGCGCTTGCAGGGTAACTCATCTGTTTAAATCCAAAAGTACTCCATCTTCTTCGAAACCAACTAGTTCGGACACAATAAATCCCCCAGCAGATACTAAATCGTCCGAACAATAGTCAAAAGTAATGAAGAAGACTATGGAGAACAGTATGGAAGGCACTCCCTTCAAGACGTTCGAACAGACAGAGGATACTGCAGCAGATCGGAAGGACAAAGTAAAAGTAGGTATGCCCAACATTGAGTCACTTCCAGAGTGCATGGAAGGGAAAATGGGGCCAAACTTTCAGAAGGTCAATGTCTCTTTAGAATATTGCTTATGTGTACACCCATACTACTGAGTTGGGTTGGATCCGAGCAAAATGGGGTTTTCCAGACTCTATTAAAAGTGAGAATTCCAGTCACTCCGTAAACCCTTATGGACTGTAAATCCCAGAGCACCTAGAGGTAGGCTAAGCTACCTGCACTAGGCTTAGCGAATGTGCATCAGAGAAATGGGGATTGGGTTTCCACAACTACTTTACTTCTGGAAACTTCGTGAGGCCTCACCTATGGAACACTACGCGGAGTAGGGACCTTACTTGGGAACAACTGACCACTCCTCCTCCAGCAGATGTTATTTTAAAGAGGACTGAGGCTAAGCAAGGCAAACTCCACTTGCCTTCCCGGAAGAAAGCCCAACCATTTGGACAAAATCAAGAACAAGAGGAAGAAGAAGACAAAAATCGCCTCATCTCATCAAGTCTACAAAGGGGTTGGTTTGGAGAATCAAGGAGGAATCAACACTGATTTTTTAGAAGCGGTTGAGGCCACAGTAAAGGAAGCTGGCGGTTCGAATTATCCGCTCCAAATTTCAAAGAAAGACTATAAGAGGTGCAAGGAGAGTAGTGGCGAAAGAGCTCCAAGGAAAAATAAAAGTAACTTAGGGTCAGAGATAATTCTGTGTCCTTCCGAACTTCCTCCTCCCATTCCTACTGATCCTCCTCCCAAGAATACATTCCACCTAACCCTCCTTGCCCAACCTTCCTACCAGTCGGACAGGAAACTGTTGAAGGAGATGTCAATCTAGATGAATTCCAAAACATGTACTTTAGCGATCTGGACAAAGATGATTTCGAACAGACTTTTCCTCATTCCTCTACGGCCAATGTTGTTATCCATAATGGTGAGTCGTACGAGATATCAAGTGAGCAAGATACTGTGAACCATGCCCTCTTGGGTTACATCCGTTTGGTAATTGACTTAGAAAGGAAGTGAGGGAACAAACAACGACCATTACCTCCCGCACCATAGAATACCAGGGCTTGAAGAATGATGTCTTCACTGATCATCAAAGTATAGAAGAATTGAAGAAGGAAAAAGAGGACTTGGATACCGAACTGCTCCAGTTAAAAGATGCTAAAAACGATCTCTAGACCAAGTACTTTGGACTGGAAACTCCTGCCTCTACTAAGATCAAAACTTTAAAGGAGCAACTAGCTGTCAGTGCCAGTACTATCACAACTTTCACCGAAGAAAAAGCTAATTTGAGAAGGCTTCCCAATGAGAAGACAGATGAGAATGCTTCTTTAATAAGCAAGCAAGCCCAAGAGATAATTGCATGAATAGATAAGTATGCTACTGGAATAGTGGATTCCTTGGATAGAAGAGACGATTGGGTTAAATAAGACATGGTTTTGCTATTCCATGAGACTTTTCTGAAGAGGACCCTTGGTCCTTTGTGGTAATATGTACCTTACGAGGAGATCCCTTTCCATACCATTGTGGATGGTGACAAGCATGGTTCTACAACTGGGGAAGATTCTAATAAAGAAACTTGTGAGAGCTCAAGTGCTGAGCTCAAGAGTCCCAAGAAAGGTGATGGGGATGAAGAAACTGGAGGGAACAAGCCCTACTGCTGTAATGTTATGTTGTATTTCTTTTAAACTGAAGTCCTTGGACTGCCAAGGAATTTTGTCGCGTGTTTTTTTCTTTTTATTATGAACCGAAGTCCTTGAATGGTCAAGGAATTTTGTGAATTGCGGATCAGACTTGTTCCGATCAAGTTTTAATATTGCATTTTTCTTTTGTACGAACTCTATTATCTTCTCACAATCAATGTTTTAAATAGCTTTCAATATTATAGATTTGTTAAATAAGTGTCTAATAAGCATTGAATGAATCCATTAACAAGTGTTTAATAAATGTAATCATTTTTAAATAAGTGTTTAATAAGCATTGAATGACTCCAATTACAAATGTTTAATAAATGTGATCAAGTGTTTAACAAACCTGATCAACTCAAAGATACTTCATTTGAGATTCAGGGTGTTTAATGAGTATTTAATTTATATGATTTCCTCATACTATGGTCAAGAATTTTGCACTAGAATTTTGAAGAAGACATAACAAATTATTCAACAACCTGGACACCTCGTTAAAACCTCCCCGCGCCACCAGGGTAGGAAAGAGTATGCCCCCTCTAATATTTATGTTGAAGTATAAAAAAGGTAAATATTTAAAAGAGAGTTTTATTCTAAATATAACTTGAGATGTTCAATGTTCCATATGTGCTTCAATACTCTCCTTTCTTTGTCTTGAAGTTTATATGTTTTTGGCTTGATTTATTCACATACCATATAAGGGCCTTTCCAGTTCGGAGCTAGTTTTCCAAAATGTTTCTCTTTAGTGTACAATAAGACTTTTCTCAAGACTTTGTCTCCCAATGAAAATCTCTTCTTTTAACCTTGGATGCAAATCTGCTCCTCATTAAACCCTGATAGTATAATGTTCTTAAATGTGCTTTGACTCTCATTTTTTCAATCAAATCTAACTGATTCCTAACTGTCATATCATTTTCCTGTTCAGAATAGTTCTGGATTCTTAAAGATGGTAAAGTAGCTTCGATATGAGTAATTATATCAATGCCATAAACGAGGTGAAATGAGATTCTTTTGTAGCAATTCGAGGAGTAGTCCCGTAAGCACACAATACCTCCTCCAAATAACTTGGCCACTTTCCCGCAGCTCCTTCCAGATTCGTTTTTAGCCCGGACAGGATCGTTCGATTAGCCACTTCAACTTGCCCATTAGCTTGAGGGTGGAATAGAGAAAAACAGTGTTGAATCCATGTGGAAGTGCAAAACATTATGATGTCTTTATTATCAAATTGTGGGCCATTATATGTAGTGTTCTTTCGGGGAACTTCAAATCTAGAACATATATTGGATAAAATGAATTTTATAACTACCTTAGAAGTGGTTCCATCTAAGGGAGCTGTCTCTAACCACTTAGAGAAATAGTCAATTGCAACTATTATCGTTCGATATCCACCGGATGCCATGGGAAGAGGCACAACCAAATCCAACCCCCATCTATCAAAAGGTATTGATTCAGATATGAAATCCATAAGAACTGCTGGCACATGGATTTCATTCCCATATATTTGACAAGGATCACACTTCTTAACTATATCTTTGGCATCTATCATTATTTTTTTGCCAATAGTACCCTGCTAATAAGACTCTTCTGGTTAAGGCCTTATAGCCACAATGTGTCGAACCTTCTCTAGTGTGTAGTCTGAATAACACATTTTAGGATTCTTCAAATCCTAAACAATGCAAGAGAGGTCTGCTAAATAATTTCCTATAAAAACGTTTTTCAATACGAGGAAACCACAAGATTTGTATTTAATTTTCTTAGCCATGGCTTTATCCGGAGGTAAAATCCCATCGGAAATAAACTGAAATATATCATATCTCTAGTCTTTGGGTTGAATGACCAATATACTCATACTTTCTTCATTCTCTTTACCTTTTTCTTGGCTTGTTTGTATTGATGGATACTTTAGCATCAAAATCTATGGGTAAGATTCAGAATAGGCTATCGTTGCTAAAGAGTCCGCCACAGTATTCTTTGATTTAAGGATATGTTCATAATGGATACTTTTGAAATTTGGAGCAACCTCTCTCAACATGAGCAAATGTTTTATCAATTTTTCCTTTTTTGCCTCAGATTTCCCCTCAACATGGTGAATAAGTAGTTGGGAGTCACTCACTAATCGGTCTCTTTTCGCCCCACATATAAGGGCTAGCTTGAGACCAACTATAGTTTCTTTATATTTAGATTCATTGTTGGAGGCCCTGAAACCAAAACATAGCCTGGTACATAGATCACCATAGGGAGAAGTTAAACAAATTTCAGCCTCACTCCCCATAGTACTAGACTCACCATCAGTTCAGACTACCCATTTGTTTTTAGACTAGTTTTCTTGCATTAGCCCGAGGGGCTATCAACATGAAACTCTACCATGAAATCAGCTACTAATTGGGCTTTAACCGCTGTTCGAGGCGCAAATTCAATATCATAATCACCCAGCTCAACTGGCCGCTTGGTCATTATACTTGATATATCAGCCTTTTGGAGAATATGTTTTGGAGAAAAAGACGTCAGGACGAAAATAGAATGAGCTTGGATTATAGTCTCATTTTTCTAGCTGCTATTACCAAAGGTAAGGCCAATTTTTCTACTTCAAATATCTTCTTTCAGCATCCAACAGACTTTTAGTGATATAATAAACCAGAAGGGGGTAATTATCCATCTCTCTTACTAGCAGAACACTCATTGCATACTCAGACACAACTAAGTATATATAAAGTTTCTCCCCATGAACATGTTTAAAGAGTGTCTTGGGTGAAGACAAGCTTTTTGATTTCAAGAAATGCTTGATCACACTGCGGAGACCAATTAAAGTCTTTGGCATTCCATAATACCTAGAAAATGGAGCACACTTGTTTGATGATCATGATAAACCTGTTCAACGTAGCCAAACGTCTGGTTAATCTTTGAACCTATTTAGTGCTTTGAGGAGGGTCCATAGCTAATAGAATATTGAGCTAATCTGGATCAGGTTGAATCTCTTTTTCACTTATAACATAACCCAAGAAATTTCTAGACCGGACCCCAAAAATACACTTCTCAGGGTTTAATTTTAAATTAACAGCTTCCAGGTTAGAAAATGTTTCTTGAAGATCGGATATATGCGCATCTTCTTCAAAGCTTTTCACCAACATGTCATCTATGCAAACTTCCATATTTTTTAATCCAAATGGCATCACTTTATAACAATGAAGACCTATATCTGTAATAAAAATGGTGTGATTTTGATCCTTCAGATCTACTTGTATTTGGTTGTACCCTGAAAATGAATCCATGAAAGACAACAAATTGTTCCCAGAGGTAGAGTCCACTAACTGATCTATCCGAGGAATATGATAAGGATCTTTGGGATATGCCCTATTAAGATCTGTGAAGTCAATACACATGCGTCACTTGCCATTCTTTTTCTTAACTTCTTGAACAATTACGCTTGCTTTTTTTATAGGAGGACCTTCTTTGTACAACTGGTCCAACATCAGCTCGTACCGATAACTTATGACAAATTATATCATCAATCACTCCGGTAACATCATCATTGCACCATGAAAATACATGTAGATTATCCGATAAAAAAGATAGTAGTCTTTGTTTCAAACTTGGTGCCAACTTGGTACCGATTTTAAAAATTTTCCTTCAACTAGGGGATGAATTTCAACTTCTTCTATAGGTATTATGACACTTGGAGCCTCCCTTGGATCATCAATTTCATTCTCATCGGTGGAAGGCTCCAATAGCTGCTAGTATTTATTAACCTTGACTGCCTCCACAGATTTAGAGGCAAGGGCTGTTGCATAGCATTCTCTACCTACCTTCATCAGATGCGTATGTGAACTGATTGCTCACACGATACTCGAGATTATAACTTGCCTAAGAGATCTGTACATGAGGCGTTGCTTGCTCCTTTTTAGTAACTTTAACAACCTTATCTTGCTCCTCGGACTCAAGTCCTTTTTTTTCTCATGTTCATTCTTTTCTTTCCTGAACCCCTAACTCGATAAGATGTCCAATTACCATTTTTTGCCACTAATTTGCTTGTAAAGTGTGTTTTCCATCCTCTTTATTCCATGATCTTTGTTTAACTTTAAGCCAAACTCAGTTGGAGTGCTTATAGGATTGAAATCCTTCATTTGAAACGTATCCAAAACATCTTACACATACTTATTTTGATAAATAAAATTTCCATTAACTGATTATACTACTTATTTGCCAAGGAAATAACGCATCATACCAAGATCATACATTTCAAATTCAATCATCATGGATTTTTTGAATTCTTTAAACATAACACTATCATTTCCATTAAATTTGTGATCATATACATATAAGAAAATACTTAGTAGTTTCCCCTTATCTCCAATTTTCACAAAAAGTGTGTGCTCATATGGATATTTGTGAAAGCCTTCTTTAGAAAAATAAGCCTCAGTGCGACTATACCAAGCTCGTGAAGCTTGTTTTAAGTCATAAGGAGTTTTTTTAATATATATACACTTTATTCTCATTTCCAATCCTAATATGACCAAGAGGTTTCTCTACAAATAACTGTTCCTCTAACTTTCCATTCAAAAATTCCGATTTGATATCTAGGTGAAAAATAGGCCAAGAATTTTGCACTGCCAATACGATCACCAATCTGATGGTATCATGTCTTGCAACGGGAGCAAAAAAATCTGTTAGCCAATCCCATATTCTTGTATTTTCTTCATCAAATACAACTTCTCAGCCTGTTTTAATTTTCTGAGTTAATGGATTAAAGAATTTATAATCTTTGGATGTTTCACTAACACAAAACACATTTTCCCATTTATCATCAAGTTTCTTCCTTTTCTTATGTGGGATATGCACATAAGCAATGCAACCAAATATTCTTAAAGAAACTACAGATGGTTTTCTTCCATTTCAAGCCTCATATGGCGTCATATTTGACCAACGTATGTAGGACTACTATTTTAAGATATGAATACTTCAATTTACTACCTCAGGCCAAATGTGTTTTGGAATTCTTCCTTTTGCCAACAAACTTCTCACCATAATAAGAATGGTTCTAATTTCCCTCTGTGATACACAATTTTGTTGTGGTGTATATGCTGTTGTTAACTCTCTTTAAATGCTATGAATGTCACAAAAAACTTTAAATTTGGTTGATAAATATTCTCCACCACGATATGTTTGAAGGGTCTTAATGGTCTTTCCTGTTTTATTTTCCACACGAGCCTTGAAGCTTTGAAATGCATAAAGAACTTCTGATTTTTTATTTAAAAAATAAAACCGAAGTTTTTTGATATAATTATCAGTGAATGTAATTAAGTATATGTTACTTCCGTTAGAAATGGGTGTTATCAGGCCACAGATTCCCTTGGGTAAATTGAGAACGTTGTTGTTTGCCAACAACATATTCTTCACAAACTTGGGAAAGAATATTAATATGAGGAAGGTATGTCACCATATTTTTATATTGGAGAATCTTCAACCCACCAAAACTCAAATGGCCATAACGAAAATGCCACAACCACGAATGATGTTTTACTTCAGCTATAAAAGAAGTTGGTACACTATCATTCTTTAAGAGAAATAACTTGTTTGAACTCATCTACACAACAACAATAGCTCCTCTACTAGGATCATAAATATCACAAAACCCTTTTGAGTACTGATTACATAACCTTGTTTTAGCAATTGATCAGCACTTAAGAAATTACTTTTCAAGTCGAGAATGTAAAAAACATTATAGGTTATTTCCACAAAACCATCTTTGGTTCTTATCTTAGTAATAACCTTTCTCATCACATTCACAGTAGAAAAATCACCAAAACTTACTATAGAACGAAAGCTTTCATTTAAAAAATAAAAATAAGACTTACTTCCACATATACGATTACTATAGCATGTATCCACATACCAAACATCAGACTCATATTGCTGAGTAGCTTGTATAGTCATCAACAAAGTTTGCACTTCCTTATTTTCAGTGAAATTTGATTTATCTTCCTTTTCTTTGTCATTAGGCACATTAGTATAACATTCAGAACAATAATACCCAAATTTATGACATCCAAAAACTCAACCTTCGATTTGTAAAAATATTGATGTCATCATCTGCCTCTGCTTGAAAATTGATCACCATTGGGTTTGGAAAACCTGTTTATATCTCTATTGTTTTGAGATTCACTTCATCTACCTCTACATCTACCCCTTCCTCTAGAGTTTGAGAAATGAGTAGGGATAGAAGCCTTCAAAGCTTGATCATCTAAAGTTGAACCCCGGTTCATCTTTAGTTCATGGACAAGCAATGAACTTTGTAGTTCATTATGAGAGAATACATATATGTCTTTTGATTATTCGATTAAACACACAATACAATCAAAATTTGGTGTCAGAGAACACACTATTTTCTCCATAATTGTAACGTCTTTCATCATCTCACCATGAAATCACATTTTGTTGTTGATTTCCATAGTCCTTGCACAATAGCTGGTAACAGATATCCCATCCTTCATTTGTCGAGTCTCAAAATCTCTTCTCAAAACTTGAAACTGTGCACGCTTCGCTCTAACGGAGCCTTGATATTTTTTCTTTTTGGAATCTCAAATATCTTTGGAAGTTTCTTTCCTAAGAATTATTTCCAAGATGGACCGAGTAATTAGCTCAAAAATATAATTTTTTTTCCTTTTAAAACCTTTAGGTTTCTCGCTTCCAACTCTGTTTACTCGACATCGGTCAACACAACACATTCTGCTGGTTCTGCTACTCACAAACAGCAATCGTCCAATATTCTTTGGACCTCAAGAAATTATTCATTAGCATATTTCAATGATCATAGTAATCATCAAATCGTGGAATGGTTGGTTGTAAAAAACTGTTAGAAGACATCAATTTGTTTTTATTTTTTATTTCTCTTTTTAGCTTGAGAATATAGAAAGACAATTGAAAGTTAATAAATTGATAAAAAGACACATATGACTCATTTACGTCGGTCTCGTTCTAAGTTCATTTTTAAAGTTGCATATGTGCTCGTCTTCGAGTTCAGACGATGAAGGTATTTAGCTTATTTTCTTTCACATGTGCTCTTGTTATGTGTGTAACATGATTGGTTAATCGTTTTACAAATGTTGATGATACAACTTTCAAAATTGGAGCAAACATGATAATGAAGATAAGTTCATTTTTGTCACTGTTAAATTAGAAGACTATGCAGTATGCGATGTGTTTTGTAGACGTTGCTAAGTGTATGCATTACTTCTAGGTGTTCCAATCTATTGTATGATAAAATCCAAGCTAGTAGTACTCCGACCAATGACTACACAAGTTCAATAGTTGTATATGGAAGTGTCGGCAATCCAAACTACAAGATGCAGCTTCCTCCCCATTTTGTTGATTTATATGTTTAGGTTTCTTTGGACTTAGTGGGGACCCTTTTATTTATTATAATTTAGGTTTTAAATAAGTGTGCAGAGGAAAAAGCTTGTGAGAGATATTGAAACATTGGACAATTAAGACATATCTTTCGGTACAGTACAGTGAAACAAATAATTAGAAAGGTTTTGGCACCTTCTCCTCATCACTTGTTGTCTTCCCTTCCATCCCAGACCATGCAACAGCACCAATACCACCTTCTCCCATTGCTCCATCATCCACCTCAGCAACTGTCTGCACCACCCTGATCCCCTCTGCTCCTCTAACCCACCTCATTTCCCCCCTTCACGAATATTACGTCAAGGAAGCCTTAGCCATGACCAGATACCACATGGAATCTGGCCAGGGTCACCTAATCTTTCAGTCAGACACTATGTCAAACTTGGAGAACTTCTTACCCCATGTTAAGTCAGCCGTTCCTGAGCTCCCTTCTGTTAGGTTCTCCTATGTCTCCTTTGGACCCATTCAGCCTCCTCTGGGCATCCCCACCTCCATCATCTCCAGAAGCTCCTCCCCTCTTGACTCCGACTTGGGATTCTATGACAACCTTGTGGTAGCCATAAAAGAACTCCCCTGCCAGCCTCTTCGTTCAACCATCTCCCTGTCAGCTTCGTTGGGTCAGAGCAACCCTCCTCGAGCCCTCCAATTATCGTCTCTTATCGATCAGAACCCTAATTTCGGGTATGCCTTGCCTTCTTCTTTCAAGAGTGGATATCATTCTGGCTCTCAATTAAAGCCCTGTCAACCGTCTTTCATCGACATCCTGCTCCTCTACTCAAGAGAGACCTCCTTCGATTCTGGATTCGAGAGAGCCCTACTCCTCCTCCCCTCTTTGTCAAGCTTGTTTCGATCGATTGAACATCCCAGAAAGCCTTGTGTACCGATCTGTTACTCCGATCAGCTCCACTGGTCTTGAGCATCGTTCTTCGAATCTAGAATCGCGTAGACTCTTCAGCATCTCTCACAACCGACAATCGCATCCTGACTCGTTAAACCAGGATCTAGGGCTTCATGGATTGGTGACTCATATGGCTCTGGTCACCGAAAATCATGCTCGTATGGCTGAGCAATCGGGATTTGGGGCTGAAAATTCTAATTTTGTGGGTAAAGGTAAAGATTTGGAGATTCTACTGGGTCTTGATCAAAGTATAACTGAAAAATCGACTCTACCTACATTGGGTCCAGGGAGTGGGTCAGACAGACTCTCACTAGAGTCCATCAACGACTCTAGTGGGTCTGGCAGCCACTATTTAGAGCCCAACAACATCTCTAGACTTGGGCTAAGCAGTCCATCTCGAGCTGTGGGTCAAAGTAAAGGCAAGACAACCCACAACAGCTTGGGTCCTTCCTTGCTGGGTCGCTCTTCCAAGAAAATTGGGCCCACTCATGTTCTCTCAATTTCTAGGACCGATAAAAATAATAGGAAAGGTCTTCTAGGGGGAGGAGCTTCCAATACCTATCATACTCTCATCCGTAATTTTGGGAATGCGGGTAAAGGCCCAAAAGTGAGAAAATACAAACTAGCCCATCCGAAACCTACGTTCCTTTCTTCCTCAAAGGACTTCTCTAGAGCTATATCAAGTTCAAACTCGCTTCCTAACTCTTCTCCACCTTCCTCTTATGCTAGTATAGTTGCGGGGCATAGTGATAATCGGTCACCTTTGGTGATCGAGATCAGGCATGTGGAAAGGGTTGGTAATGAATTCATTATGAATGATTCGGCGTTAGGTTCTCCGGACTCTTGGAAGGCTTCTCTTTTGGGTTATTTTCTTAATCAACCTTCCAATCTTGCTTTCCTCAAAGCTAATATAGAAGCATTATGGAAAATATTTTGGCTCTTGGAATTTAAACCCCTCTCCAAGGGCTACTTCCTTTTCAAATTTGGCTCTGGAGAAAGCCCCTTGGCATTTCAGAGGTCATCTCATGATTTTGAAGCTATGGGAACCTCTCACCTCCATTATCAAAGACCTCCACACCAAAATACCTATTTGGGTTAAGGTATTTGACCTTCTACTCGAGTTATGGACTGCGGAGGGTTTCAACAACATTGGTTCGGTTATTGGATCTCCTCTCTATGTGGATCATTAGACTGAGCGGAAGGAAAAGCTCTGTTTCGCCCGTATTTGTATCTTGATTGAAGCGGGCCCCCCATTCGATATGAGCTCACCTTCAAAATCAGAGGAAAATCCATCACTGTTTCCTTTGAATATCAAGGCCTTCCTCCTCAGTGTGCAAATTGCATAGTCTTCGAGCACCCTACCCGTCAGTGTAAAAAAGGGCCCCTCAAGCTTCTTCCTTTTCCTACTGTAACATCATCATCCGAGGAAGATCCATTTGAGTTAGATCCTGAGGTGGATTCTAGGCTTCCATCTAGCTCTGAGGATAAGGAAGTGGAGATTGGCAAGAAGGTGGATCCCCCCCCAAGAGGGTGTGAACGGATGTAGCTAAAGATAAGGGTAAGAAGGTATTGTCCTCCGACAAGACCATCAGCTGATACTCTGTAAGTCTTCTATTCATAAATTTAGCTTCTTGGAATGTTCGCGGTCTTAATGACCCGATTAGGCAAAAGGATGTCACCAACTTTATTATTTCCAATCATATCTCTTTGATAATCCTAGTAGAAACTAAAGTCTGAATGTCGATCCGATAATAACACATATAGCTCCGTTTTGGCATGTGATCACCAATCACTCTTCCCATTCCTTAGGTATAATTTGGATAACTTGGAACCCTAGTGTTATTACGATTACTAGAATCTCCCAATCGCCTCAATTCATTTAGTGTATGGCCAAATGTCATAACTTCAAAGCCACTTTCAAGCTCACTGCAATCTATGCTTTTAACTAATCTCAAGATCGCATTTCGCTTTGGAATGACCTAAAAACATCTCCAATCAGGATAATCACATCCCCTGGGTCTCCCTTGGGGATTTTAATGCTATCCGCCATCTGGATGAGCGTCTTGGCTCCTTTGATTCTTGGTCTTCAGCAATTGATGAATTCAACAACTGCTGTTATCATTGCAAGCTTAGTGATATTCGATCATCTCGCTTTCCTTTCACTTGGATTAACAAGCAACCTACTCACCCTATCCTTTCCAAAATTGATAGAGTCCTTGTCAACCCTGATTGGGACGACCTCTTTCCCATGTCTCACGTCCTCATAGGTCACTTCCGCACCTCTGACCACACCACTGTAACTCTTAATCTCGGGCTCCCGCGCCCAAGACGGAAAAAAGCCTTTTCGTTATTTCAACATGTGGCATTCTCACCTCCCCCTCTTCAAGGACATAGTTTCCAACTGCTGGAACTCTCCTATTTCTTCCTCAGGAATGAGAATGGTCTCTGACAAACTAAATCGCTTGCAAACCGAGCTAGCTTTGTTAAATCGTAAGGGGTTTAGTGATATTTCCTCCCGAGTAGATAAAGCTCAAAAGGATCTAATTGAGGCTCAGTATAACTTAGCCTATGACCCTCTCAACCTTCGGTTATTATCAATTGAATTAGAGGCCTCCGCTTCATTCATTTTTCTAAGTCGAGCTGAAGAATCTTTCTTGAAGCAGAAATCTAGAGAAAATTGGATTAAGCTAGGCGATGGAATCACCAAAATTTTCCACAAAAGTATTTTCAAATGATCAAGATGTCATCGTCTCCTCCCCTGCGAAAGTGTCAAAAGTTTTTGTTAACTTTTTTGAGAAATCTATTGGTACCAAACACTCTGTGGTCTACCCTGTTCTAGAAAAAGTTTCTTATCTTATATGTTCCAAAGTTAATTCCGCTGATAAGGAATTTATGACCCGTGATATTTCATGCGCTGAAATCAAATCTGCACTTCACAGTATTGATAGCGATAAATCTCCGGGCCCAGATGGCTTCAATTCTAGTTTCTTTAAGTAATCTTGGAATATCGTCGGACCTGACATCTGTAAAAGGGTCCGAGAATTCTTCCTCACAGGCACGTTGTTAGCATCTTGGAATGCCACCTCCATCGCTCTTATCCCCAAAAAAGACTCGCCCTCTGCGCCAGCTGACTTTAGACCAATTGCCTTATGCAATGTTGTATATAAAATCATCTCCAAAATTCTGGCCAACATAATCAAAGTATCCTACCGTTATCTTATCGACTCATCTCAATCAGCTTTCGCAACTGGAAGGAATATTTCTGACAATATTCTCCTCTCCCAAGAACTCCTAAAAGGATATCATTCTAATTGAAGAGGAAAAAGAATTCCCCTTAAAATCGATATCATGAAAGCCTTCGATAACGTTCGCTGGCATCTCATTCTCGATGATCTTGTTGCGATGCATTCTCTTGAGAAAATAATCTCATGGATTGTCAAATGCATCTACTCCCCCTCTTATTCCGTTATTATTAATGGAGACACTCATGGAAATTTCAAAGGAAAAAAGGTGTGAGACAAGGTGATCCTCAATCCCCTCTTCTTTGTGTGCTCGTTATGCAAGTTCTTTCCAACATCCTTAAAGAGAAAAGTCATAATGAGAATTTCCGTTTTCATTGGAAATGCCATAAGCAGAAAATCATTAACCTCTGTTTTGCAGATGACCGGATGATTTTTTGTCATGGTGATACTCATTCCCTTAACCTCATCAAAGAGGCTCTGGACGACTTCTATATTCTTTCTGGACTTAAAGTCAATCCCTTTAAAAGTCATATCTTTTTATCTGGCATTGAAGATCAACTTAGATTGGATCTGTTGCCTATTTTAAATTTCCCGGAAGGAACACTCTGGGTGAAATACCTAGGAGTCTCTCTTCTCACTGGTAGGCTAACTCACTCGGATTGCCGCCCTCTCATGCATAAGATTACCTATAGAATTGAATCTTTGACCGCAAAACACCTCTCTTACGCGGGGAGGCTTCAATTGATTAAATCGGTTCTCTTTGTTGGTCATGTATATTGGTCTTCAATCTTTATTCTCCCTTCTAGAATAATTAAAGAATTAACCCAGTATCTTCGTCGGTTCCTTTGGTCTGGATCTGCTATGAAGATCTATGGGGCCAAGGTTTCCTGGTCCACCATTACCACTCTCTATAAAGACGACAGCCTTGGGATCCTAGATTTAAAAAGCTGGAATCAGGCAGCCGTCTTTAAGCACCTTTGGTCTATAGTTAGTAATAAGACCTAATCTATCTGGTGCGATTGGATCAAAACGGAAAAAATAAAAAATAAATTTTTTTGGGACGTTTCCTTCGGATCCTTTCCTTCTTGGATCTGGATGAAAATTCTCCGTCTTCCACCTTTGGCTCGTAATTTATACAGGATTGCAATTCAAAATGGTCTGAACACCTCCTTCTGGCACGACCCGTGGCTCCTCTCCTTGTTGATTCCAGTCCACTACGGTACTGACATTATATCTGACTATCGAATGGGAAATAACCTTAAGGTTGCTGACATCATAAGCAATGGTTAATGGAACTGACATCAACTTGAGATCGGCTCGAGCCCGTAGTCGAAATCATCTGGATGAAATCAACAGACTAATCCTCTCACTTCCCCAACCAAACTCTCTCTTGATGGATGTTCCTTACTGGACTACGAATGATGGATGCATCACTTTCACAGTCAAGGACACATACAATGCTATTCGTGCGCCTGCCCAAAATGTGGGGTGGGCGGGGTTAGTTTGGAATAAATACAACATTTCGCGTCATTCCTTCATTTCTTGGCTTGCTATTCAAGGAAAGCTAGTTACCAGAGACAAGCTCATTAGTTGGGGTTACAATACCCCAACTGATTGCCCTCTCTGCTCCTCTGATTTGGAATCTATATCTCATATTCTCTTTGAATGTAGTTTCACTCAGAGTATCTGGATTGCCGCATCTAATAAACTTGGGTTCCTATTTCAATCCCTGAGCTGGAAATCTTGGACTCTTGAGGCTTCAAATTGGTCAAATTTGAGTGACCATTGTATTTGGCACACGTGTTTCAACGCAGTCGTCTACCACGTTTGGAAGGAGCGGAATTCAAGAATCTTTGGATGTCCTCCCGCTTTAGCCTCCTCGATCTCATACAAAATCTTATCGGATCTCCGATACAGATTTCATGGTACCAAGATTGTCTGGCCAATAATGTAGCTTACCTTTTTCTAACTTATTCTATCGTAATTTGTTTCAGGTGGTCTTCTTTCTGGACTGAAGCGTGGATTCCGATTGGAAGTTCCCGGAGTAGCATTATCTATTTAGCTTGATTTTGTTATGCTATGCCATATCCACTGTGTCATATCTCTACTTGAGCATTTAGAAACTGTTCTGTCTCATAGTACCTATGCTGTCTTGTTATTGACATTTACTGTAGTTGTTGTATTACCGCGAGGTATGCCCAAGGTCTATGAACCATTTCATTTAATTTAAGTTTCTTACAAAAAAAATTATGGCCAAAAGGGATAATCATCCCCAAAATTATGACCAATTTTAAAGCTTACCAAAAATACCATTTAATCCCCGCCGGTTGAGGTAGCGGGAAAGCTCCCCACCGGGTGAATATAGGTGGTCCGGCGGGTGAAAGGGTCTCAGCCGACGGATGAGAAGGTTTCACCCGCCGGGGAATTCCTCCTCAACCAGCGGATGAACAAACGGATCCAAGAACAAAATAGTAAAAGTCCAAAAACACACAAATTTTGGAAATAATTAACATTTTTTAATCCCATTTTAGCCAAAAGCCAATTAGAAATTGTGATATAGTGTGCAGGCCGATAACCACGAAACCAAAACTAAAGGCAACAAAGGCGGTTGTTGCTCTTATAAATCCAGCAACCCCACCACATTAGGGTTGTTATCGGTCCGGTTCGGTCCGGGTTTTGAAGGAACCAGACTGCTAAGTTTTTAGTTCGGTTCGGTCCGGTCCGATTCGGTTCGGTTCCGGTTCGTTCCGAATTCGGTTTGGTTCGAGTTCGGTCCGATCCCGTTTCAATCCGATTTGGTCCACTTAAAAAAAATAAAACCAATTAAAATTTGATTTTTAATTTTTTTATTGAAATAAATGATATAATAAGTTAATCTTTGATTTTCTTAAAAAAAAATGGTAATTAACTATAAATTTTGGTTCCATAATCGGTTTTGGGTGGTTTTATCGTTTCGATTCCGTATCGGTTCTATCGACTTATTGATTTTATCGGTTCGATTTCGTATCGATTCTATCAGTTTATCGATTTTATCGGTTCGATTCCATATCGTTTTTATCGGTTTATTAGTTTCATCGGTTTATTAGTTTCATCGGTTCGGTTCCTATTCTTTATCAGTTTTTGGTTTTTAAAATGGAACTACAAACCGGACCGTTAAGATTCGATCCGGTTCTCGGTCCGATCCTTACCAATTCGGTTCCGGTTCGGTTTTCGGTTCCGGAGAACCGTTCGCATCCCTACACCGCACCAACAAAAATAGTGGCATTGCTTTCATATAGGTTTTCCCTGTGCCTTTTATTTTGTTTGATGACATGTTGTTAAGTAGGATATTTTAAATCATTTCATTATAGTCATTGTTTTGTTTGTTTGTCCGCATAAAGAAAAATTTAATTAACATGTATCATTACGTTGTTTTAACAGCATTAAAGCCATGACAATAACGTGGATAAATATATTTTCTATTGTTTCTATTTGCTTTTCAATATATATTTGCTTTGATGGGATAATTTAGTTTTTTTTTTTTTCATTTAAAAAAAATACTCAATAGGAGAATTGTTTAGGAGTTGGTAGTTTTTATTTTATACTAATGCCTAATTTCTGAAGGTAACAAACTTGATTTAATGTTCAAATAAACAAAAGGAGGTATAATGTTCAATAGAAAATAATATAATATTATATAATTTGTTTTGAAATTATGGAAATTCAATAATATGCACTTTTATTATATTTTATATTTTTATTAAATTTAGAAATAAATATACCCAACTTATTTGCAACAATATTTAAATCATGTAACAAAAAAATTTACAAAAAAAATTACGAACTGGCGGAGTTTGCGACATTGATCCGTTTGCATTTGAATCACATTTGCAAAAAAATTTGGTTGCAAATGCAAAGGATTTTGGTTGCAAATGTTTTTGTTAACGACATGGTGGATGCAACTGACGATTTTTATTGCAAACCCCGTTGTAAAACATTCTTATAACAGATTGATGAGTTCAGTATTTTTTAATTTATTGTAAAATGTGATTCATTTAGTAGTGTTAGATCATTTTGGCAACAAGTAAACCGACTAATCATAAAAATATATAATTAATGATCATATTTTATATTTTATTTCATTATATCAAAATATAATGATATTTTATTTTATATTCTAATATCTTATTGTTTGATAATATATTTTAATCAATCAGTAACAACCTAGATAGTAATAAGTAAACAACAATACAAACTCGAAAAAAGAAAATGCATCTAAGCATGTTCTTATTAGTTATGGGAAGTAAACAAACAATATGAAATTAAAATAAAATTGCATCTAACATGTTTTTACATTAGTTCACATATCAAGCTAAATTCATCCAAGTAATATCTAACCTCATAAAATTATAAGTTCATCTAAAAGTGGTATAACCACTTTTTTTGGACCAAAATACCCTTTATGAATATATAAGGTGTTTTCTTTTCTTCTAAATCTTATAACTAATTAATGAACATTTCTCACTCTCTCATTTCTCTATTTCTCCTTTTCTCTCTAGAAAACTCTGGTGACCACCTCTTCATCGGGTGAATTACCGGCGATCCTCCGATAATATTTTCTCATTCGAAATTATCTTCATCCACAATGGTAAACAAATCTGACGTTTTTTTTCTTCTACTAAGACGAGTGTTCTTGTTATTTTCAATTTTTCTTGATTTCTTGATTATTCGATTATTTTGTAGTTGATTTTATGTTTGTTTTTTATGATTTTGGTTGATTTTATTGTGAATTTGATGGGTAAGTGTTAGGATTTAAACATTAGGATTGAATTTAAAGGTTTTAGGTAGTTAGGATGACCAAATTTAGGATGACCAAATTTAGGGTTTAGCGGTCATCCTCGTAGCCGAAATCGGGAGGAAGATGGCTAGCACCGATGGTGCACAATACCTTCAACGTAGGTGCTTGCCCGATTTTTTCTAATTTTTTCACTATTTTTATAATATCACCGATTGTTTTGAAAAAAAAATCTCACTTATTAAACTAGTTTTTTATGTTTATTTAGTTTTTAGTATTTGTTTGATATAATTTAGTTACTGATAATTATTTATGTTTATTGCAGTTGTATTATTATTTAACATTTATTATTAGTTGACTCATGGTGTCACGAACGGTCTCCCATGACCTAAAGTTGTGCACCCTGAAAAAATATTCCCTTGTGAAATCCGTTGAAGCATAAAAAGTTTGTAAAAAGTATGGACGAATGGACATGAAAAAAAAAGTGGATGAGCACACTGAATTTTTTTGCGCTGCATGCATAAGGGTTCAAGGAATGCACAAAACATGGATAAATAAGTTGAGCCAATGAGGGGTGGATTACCTAGCCAGGTTGAGCGACCACCCAACCATATCCAGGTCACGGTTCACCACCACCTGCGTATCATTCACCGTCATCATCTAATCATTCATCACTGGTGCATTATCCACCACCCTCAAATATGGCTAGCATTATCGTTGACTTTGGTGGTGACATTGATCATGAATTACTGGATGAAGACGAGGACGCCACAATTCATAGAGATTAACAGATAAAGTTGTTTGCATTCTTACGATGTAAAACAAATATGATTTTATTATGACTACAAGAAGCATGAGGTGTTCTCCACTTTCTTCGGGAAAGTAAATTTATAATTATTAAATTAAAAGTTTAACTAATATATGTTTTGTTTATCTGGTGTTGTTTTGTTACTTAATTATTTTTTTACAGCCACATATTTCTCTTGGCATACATGCACATTATGATGTGCTATGCATGTGGGACTTGATAGCACAGCCCGAGGTAGCTACTCATCTAGTTCGTACTCTTTTAGATATTTCATTACTCACCTTCCTAATTATTACACACAACCCGTGTTAGACGATGTATTTGTTGAACGTTGGCACAAAGAGAGCAACATATTTCAGTTCAGCTCCGGGTAGATGACACTCACTTTAGATGATGTTAATGTCATTACAAGCCTCCCTATAGTTGGTAGAAAATTGAATGTTGTTAAGACCACGAGAGAGGATTTTTTTTATGCGGGGTTGTTGGGACTCATTGCTGATGAGGTTCATAGAGAGTTGGATTCCACACGAGGAGTCAAGTTTAAACTGAAATGGCTCCGCAAAATATTTAATCATGATCGGTTCTTTCATTTGACTGACAAAGACACAATGCGATAGGCATCACGTGTGTACCTTATGTTTTTATTTGGGTGCACTGTATTCGTGGATACTAACCAGAAAAGCATGAAGGTTGACTATCTCTATGGTTTGGAGAATATAGATTATAGGTTTGGGATATAGCTTTGGGAGGCTAGTGCATTGGCTTTTCCTTATCGTGCCCTAGGGGATGTTTCCAAACCTTCAAAGCAAAACATGTACGGTTCCGTAGCCATGTTAGACCTTTGGATATACAATCATTTTATAGCTTTAAAATCTCCACAAAACCCAACTTATGTCTTAAGGAACCCACAACACCATCGGTGTATATTCTGGGTACCGATGGTACGCATTGCTTTGCACCGATGGTGCAGGTTGTCTACACCGATGGTGCTATATTAGACCATCGATGCAGCGTCACTACACCGATGGTGCCTTATGCGTTGCAATGACGTTGCCTCATGCGTTACACCGATGGTACTCTAAATATGCATCATATGTGCACCGGTATTGCATCAAATGTGCGGTTTACTGCGCACCATAGATGCATAGTGGTTACAAATATGGTTTGTTTTCTCTAAAAATCTTACTTAAACGTACCTGCAAAAAAAATCCCGCTTAAATGTATCTACCAAATTTTTGTCCCACGTCTCTATATAAAGCTCCCGACTAACATGACTTTGAACACTCAACTTTAATTTTTTTACTTATAAATGGATTTACTGCCTTCTTCTGCAGCATCTATAAGTTCTCAATGCGATTTATCTCATTTAGTGGATGATACGTCAATAGATAATTTTTGTTCAGCATATGGACGAACATGATGTGTCTATTTCTTTAATGATTCTAAAATGGTGGATGTTTCCAAATAAACAACTTCAAACCATTTCATGTAAATATGGTTTATGCGTATTTCATCATTGGTTAGCATAATATTAGTCACAAGTTTATCCATTTTTTCTTTCAAAAGCTCCATCGTGGTTAGGCTTGTATCTAACCTCTTCTAACGATCGTGAAAAACTTCTAAAGCTACAATCATACTATTATATAGACACTCGTGAATCTTGTGCCAACACGGTATATTTCTTGTACGTATATAACAATTTAGGTTAGAATGAACGCTCTCCACCTTGTTAGTTGTGGCATGTCCCAAATGCTTGAACTTCTTAGTGTTTCTAATCACAAATTTGCTAGTGCACGGGTCAAGCCAAGACGTTTCGGTGTATTTGATTGCTTCACGATAGTTTTTTTAGTCACGTTGCATTTCAATCCTAGCATGATCGTTTTTCTAACTAAAGTACTTCTTCGTATTTGCTTGGATATTCTGGTTAATGTGGCATCGACATAGTATGTGTGTTGCTTTTGAAAAACCAGTTCTAGAGTATTCATCAACGCCAAGTCTATATCTGTGAAAACCACAGACGGTTCTTCAATATCATGGGATACAATCAACGATTACAAACAATCTAATACCCATTTGAAATTATTTAACCACAGTACGTCAAACTAGTAATTGTTACGCATGTGATCTTAAACATTGACACCCCATACCTTATTGTTTTGTAAGTGCTACCTATTATTAACATTATTGGAAATTTCCGTAACAAACCTACACTGACTGGATGCGCAAAATAAACTAATAATACAGCCTTCATCATCGCTAGATTTATGCTATTCAAAATAATTTTGTCTTTTTAGCTCTTCTAACAAATATTGAAATTGTGACCGACCGATTTTCTCCAACATTCAATTTTTCAGCCTAGCATTGTATATAGTATACATGGACGAAATATTATCTTCGTTTAATTTTTTAATCCATTTCAAAATTTCTCTTGAGAAAGTCATCATGAATGTCGAATGTTCTATAAATTCTAACTCTTCTTTATTCAAACATTATGCATATGAATGATATTCTAACTATTTTGAATTTGGATGGTTGTGAGTGGAAAATATATCGTTGAACGACCATCGATCTGGAGTTACCATAGTGCTCTTAAGCTCAAAGAGACAACCATATTTTTGTGTTCCTGTCCACTTTCTTTTCATATCTTTTTTTATTACCGCCCGAATATACCTTTCTGATCTCTAAAGTTCAAAACATAATTGATGATTCTTTTTACTATTTATTTTATCGTGACGTTTTATGTTTTTAACCAAACCTTTTATCTACTGGTCTTCTTAACCCATTCAACCAATCTGTCTTGCGTATAATATTTGCTAAAGATTAACATAATATTTTCAGGTATTATTTCTTTGATTTTCCCTCTATGATAGAGTACTCTAAGATAAATTCCTTCTTATGAAGATTGTTCATGATTCTTGGATGGAACAATATTTAGTTGTTTATTATAGTATTTATGTACATGTTTTATTTTAGTTGTTTATTATTTCTTTTATTTATAGTATTTTGTTTTTTATCTCAAAATGTGTCTTTTGAAGTACCAAACAATATAAAGAATGACTTTAATCTTCCATTTTGAGGTAACATGTACCTAGATTTTCTAGAACTATGGTTGTTCAGAGATTGGTTGGGATCGAATTTTTGCAAAAGTCTAGTTTATTAGCGTATCTTAGTGATTCTTTAGCAAGCCAGTTAGTAGCTTGGCTTTGCTCTCTAAAGATATGTTTAATTCTCATCCTAATTCTGAGTAGTTTTTTGTAGCTTTCAAATAATGATATCATAAACCAAGGAGCTTTATTATTAGCAATCATGTCCATAAGCATTGTTGAGTCTATCTTAATATCAAGATTAGTTATGTTTTTGTCATTTCATATGATTAGCCCGTCTAAGATAACTCTAGATCCAACTAGTAAAGAAAACTATTTGTCATAGATTCTTCTAAAAGTCAGAATAATATCACATTGGTTGTCTCTTAGGATCCCACACTCACTTGATTCACCAATTGATATATTGGAGCTATCAGTATTAGGTTTTACTCTATTTTATTAATGAGGGTATCAATTTACTAATGTACACATACTTGACTTCTTTGATAGTAGATAACAACAAAGGTCAGAGGTTAGGTTTTTTTCTCCTTTCCAGTGAGTAAAATTGATAAGGTAAGCATTATCTATCTTGAGATTAGGTTAATGATTTAATTTAATATTGTTTGTGGATTAATAAGTAATCTTTCATATTTTACTTTATTTCTAGCTCTCTAAAATAGACTCGCATATAGTAGGGAGTAAGATGGCTCTAATGTGCATGTCTTTCTGAGTTGACCAATACCATGTTGTTATAAGATGAATTACAGGCATGTGTTTAGAGATGTAGATACCAAACAAACCATATTTTTTTCCCAATGTCCCAACCTGTTGTATATTTTACAAATAAATGTTTATTGAATTCACTTGCTAAGAAAAACTGGCATAAGAGTCTGATGAGATGTGTTTACTTTGTAAGATAAAATCAACAGGTAACTAGCCTTTCTACATAGTAAATATAAGTATATTTTTGAAGTGATCGAGAACCTTTGATAATAATTGATTAGTCTCATTCTCTTACATCCTTTGAGAATTTAAAATATCCATATAATTGACCATTAATAATGATCGAGAACCTTACTGAATTAATGTTATTTTTAATTCATCTTATCCATCTTTTGTCAAAGACAAAAGCCTCTAAGATTCGATAGATGAATTCAAATGAAGTTTTGTCAAATGCCTTAACCTTATCTATTTTTACCATAATGTTTCCACCTCTAGCTTTTCTAATTGATCTTGTGAGCAACTTTATGTGTTAGTAAATTATTATCTTGAATGTTTATAACTTTAGCAAAGCATACATGTCATTAAGAATCTTTGATAGAATTTCGTAGAAAATACTGCGTAAACTGATAGGTCTGAATTCTCCCCAGATTTTAGGTGATTCCACTTTTGATATTAAGAAAATTGTTGTAGCATAGACTCTTTCGAGGGCCTTGTGAGTCTTGAAAGAAGGATACTATATCAGTACAAAGGTTTTTTTGAGTGATAGACCAACAAGATAGATAGAATTTTGAGTTGAAACCATATACCCCATCATCATTATTGAAGTTCAAACTTTTCACAGAGATTATGATTTCTTCCTCTTATGGTATAGTTGAAAGTTTGATATTTTCCTAGTCAGACACCACTTTAGGAATGATATCTTGAAGGTTATTTACTTTCAGTAGATGAGGTTGAGCATTTAAAAGAGATTTAAACTAATTTTACAGTTGATGTTTAAATTCATTTTGATCTATGATCCATTGGTCTACATCTAAGGTACCATGAATTTTATTTATTTTACTTATTTTTTTAACATAGTGGTGCAAGCATTTAGAATTTATGTCACCATATTTCATGCAAGGCACTGCATTTTGTTTTTCATAGTAAATTTCTTTTATAGCAAATAGTTGTAGATGTTTTTCTTTAACTTTTGATAGGTTTATTTTATCTTCTATATTTTGACTTGCCTCTAGGAGTTGTTCTATAAACTACACTTCTTCTTCAGCTTTAGCTATTGAGTCAAATATGTTACCATATGTATTCCGATTCTATTCTTTTCATATGTGTTTTAGTATTTTAAGCTTGTTCTGAAAGACAAGTATGAGGAACTATACAACTCTTTATTTTAACTTTGTTTAACCACGTTTAGGAAATCTGGATGTTGAACACACATATTCTGGAACTTAAATGATGATTTGTTGTGTATTTTTCCAATCTCTTTCATTTACGGTTGTTTGACCATGTAAATCGAGCGCCTGTAAATCTAACATCAATTAAAGAGCAGTCATGTATTGCATTGTTGAAATCGATCATGCTTCTCATAGATAAAGTAAAACAAGATAGTTGCTTCTGCGAATTTGTAATTGTGTAGAATTCTCCCATTAGAACCCAAAGCTTTGTATAACATTTTATTTCCTTTGAATCACCCCAAAGGTTAGTTCTTAGTTCCTTAGTATTTTTAGCATAAACAATCGTTACTGAGAAGGTTTTGTCTAACGTGGAATATTTGTATTTAAGTGTAGGAATTGTTCATGATTTGTTACAGTTTCTACTTTAAAGTCTTCTTTCTAAAAATTTCAGATCTTTTTCTTTAAAATTTCTTGACTGAATGGAAAGCTTATCATTCTAGTACAGTATTGAAGCTTATTTATAGAGATATTGGGTTTTTATATTGCAATGAAGTCAATGTTTTCAACCTTTTCAAAGTTTAGAATCTTCTAACTGTTCTTTTATTCTCGACTCCCCTCAAATTCCAATTTAAGGATTCTGATTGTCATTAATAATGACTTTGAGAGGGTATTGAGGAAATTTTAGTATTAATTTATTTGTTGTGCTTTAGTTCCTAAGCCAGAAAATGGTAATTTTTTTCCTTTCTATTCATGATGAGCTTTCTAAATTCTTAATAGTGTTCAATGTTTCCAAATGTATGAGAAGATGGTAGGCTACCAATTAAGTTCTTTTTGGGATAGTACTTGTCTATTTTAGAATTATCAAATTCATTAGATAAGGGTTTGTGGATTGATGAGTCAATTAAGATAAGTGTCTTTATCATTCCAACTCATGTTTCAACTTTCTTTATAGTCACAATTTTAGTGTCTTGATTGTAACTTATAAGAGGAAGTTGGTTTGTGTCAAGTTATGTTTGTTGGTCATGAATAAGATCTTTAGTTTTTGGTTCTTTAATGTTGTTGGATTTAACTTTTGGGACCCAATTTTTATTGGTGGAATAGGATCGTCTGGTTTGTTTGTCTGCAGTTGTTCTTGATTTAGATCGTTAGTTTTGGGCTTGTGGTATGAAATTTGGAAGGTTTTCTTGCAAGTCAGAGAGTTATGGCCTAGGTGATGACACTATTTAAAATAGAATGACCTATCACCATAGTAGATATCTTTCCAAAATCCAACTTTTTTTATAGAATTTATTATATTACCAAAACTAATTCATATTTTAGGAATTAAATATTTTGAAACATCGAACTCAAGGAAGATTTTGTAGGTATTGTAGCTTGCTCTATTTTTTAGTAGAACCCATATTTTTAAGAGATCTCCTAAGGCTTCAGCAATTGAAAGAATGACAACTTCATTATACATAAATTCAGGTTAGTTAGTGAAAGAGATCCAACTTAATGTGATAGGGGATTCTATTCTTGGATCAAAATAAGGGTCCAATTTAAAAATTCTCATAGGGTACTGATCTATTGACAAAATTATTTTTTTCGAGATCTTAGGAATATTCCATTTTTTTGAATTCAATCAATATATGTTTGGGGTCTCAAAATTTTACAGTGAAATATCCTATAAATCCAAAGTTGAGAAGGGAATTTTGGATAATATTCATATGAGGTCTACGATGGGAAAACTAACCTATCGATGTATGTTTTGAGGTGGGTATAAATCTTTCTTTGTCTTGTGAGGAGGATTGTATTGTTGGATGTTCATATTTTTTATGTATGACTGGATCGATGTTTGTGTATTCAGTGAATTTTGAGTTAGTGATTTGTGCATAAGATCTAATAAGGTGAGTGGTATGTTGCTTAATATTTCCAGTTAGTGTTTAATTTGAGTTGGTGAACAAGGGAGTGACTAAGAGATAGAATAGCGAGATCTAAGTCACAATTGGAATGAGAAATGTTGATTTGTTAATCATGGTTGGATCTAGGCAGAGGTTGAAAGTTTGATGTGTTCAAAAAATGAGAGATACCATCAGTAAATTGAATATTTGAAGCCGTTGGAGGGGATTGAGTTGAGCTTCTATAATTTATAGAAGGTTGATGTGGTGAGGAATAGGTGCCTCCTCCAGTCACCGTGACGGTGTAAACGGAGGAGAGACACTAGAGGAAGGTGAGAGTTGGTGAGGTTTTAGCGAAGCTCATGATATCTTCTTTCCTTATAATATCTTATCATTTTATCTTATTCTTTAATATATCAAAATATATTATGTTATTTATTTTGGTTTATTTAATATTTTAGTATATTATTATATGATAATATATTTGAATCAATTAGACAATACAATATTCGAAATAAAACTTCATCAACATGCTCATATTAGTTTTGTAACAAATTGTTGGGGTCTAGTCACAAATTATTCTTTTTTAATAGACTCAGATTCGGCTAAAAATCACCATTAATCGTCCATGTTTCTTGTTTGTATTAAACTAGTTTCATATGTTTACTTTTGTCTCTCATTGATCCCATATGTTTTATAAATTTGTATTATCAGTCCCCCACACATGTGGGTATTGAGAAGCTCACATGTGACAGCTCAAACATCAATATTTAACCTCATTATTGGTCCCCCAAAAGTCTAAAGAATGTGGTTCTAGAACTAGAGATTTTGGAGGAAGATTATGTATTTTTTGAATTAGGTTTTTAGATTTTAGGGGACCAATAGTTAGGCAAAATATTGATGTTTTGGGGCTGCCACATGTTAACTTCTCAGTACTCACATATACGAGGGATTAATAATAAAAAACAAGTGAAAAATAAATAATTTGATTCAATCGCAAAACATAAATAACTAATGATGATTTTTAACCTTCACACTCATATAAAATTTCATTTACACAAGTTATTAGTCCAATTTTCTTTATATAAATCTGAGTGAATAATGTATTATTAACTTTTAGACTTATTTTTTTAAAACCTTAATTATTCTAAAATTTAAAATACTGATATCCTAATTTATTTTAAAATTTTAAATCTTAATACCCTAAACCAGTTACCAGGTTTTTGTACATTTTCAAGTAATAATTTAAACTACATAATAGTTTTTAAAATATTTTAAATTCAAATAATTTAAAAGATATGATATCCTAAACTATTTGTGTTATTAAGAAAAACTTAATCTGTCATATGGTAAATTACGTTTTATTTAATACAATAAAAACAAAAAGTAATCTTATTTAATATTAATAATAATTTTTTAAATAACAAATAAAATTACTTTTTCAATAACAACAATTTTAGGTTATGCGAATGTAATTTAACATATATAGTTAAAATATAATTTTTTTGAAAATTGCCATAAGGGCAGAATATATTGTAAGAATGAATTTTTTTAACTCTAAAAATGAATTGAATAGATTTAGCAAATTTTCATCCATGGTTTATGTTGATAAATTTGCATAGTCTGGAAACTTTTATCCTTTTTCATGAGCCTCAACATTCTATTCTTGCTAATTGCTTCAACCTTGAATTATTTAACATGTAACTTGCAATGTATTTTACACGAGGAGAACTAGTAGTCAAATATTAACATGTCTTGGAAAACAATTAGTAGCAATGTAATAATATATTGGACTATGATAAAAGTTAAATTAACACCCATCTTTATTTTTCAAATTTTAGGTAGCCTATATTGAGACATTCTAGTATAATAATGGCTCTAAGAGGAGCAGACTCATCAATGGCTCTTAAACAGAGAGACGAATAAGTTAATTGTTCACATGTATTACAGAAGACATTGAAGTCGCCAATAATTAATCACTCTCGTGCAGTGACACAAATTGCTCTTAATTAGTCCCAAAAAACTTGTCTTTGTGACCTTATACACTTAGCATAAATGATTGTTATCAAAATATCTTATTTAAGAGAGAAATATGAAACCTTCGAGTGAAGGAATTATTCATGGTTTGAAAGGATTGAGATTTGGAATTGGTATTTTCAAAAGACCCAGATTTTATTATTATTATTATTATTGGCACATCCTTGGTTGAAGTTAATATTTTTGGAGATTTTCTCAAAATGGTCATAAGAGATATTGGCTCTTGAAGAACAATGAAATCAGATTTTTTCAGATTTAGTAATTGATCTAATCCTACAAATGGACCATTTATTGCCAATGCCCCTGATATTCCAATTGAGAATAGAAATGGTCATTTTAATAAAAAGTTAAGGGATCTTGAAGATCTTTTAAATATAAGAGCCCTTGAAATAAGAGACCTTTAATGGTTTTGGCTTTGGATTTTTTTAGTATGTTAGTAATTGTTTTGGTTTCTTTTTTTACAGCTACCTTAACTTTTGAAAGCAAGTTGGGTAAACTGCTAGTAGATTGAATTACATAAGAGGTGGTCTTATTTTCATTATTTACAGATTTGTTAAATATTGAGAAAGTGTTTCCTAATTCTATAGTTTGAATTGCTTATATAATTTCATTATAAGAAACTTTATTTGATTTATTTTCCTTAGAAAAAATAAAATTATTTCCTTTCTATAAAATTATTATGTATTTCATTTACGTTTTCATTCAACATTTTAAATAGGTTTGTTGATGTTTCAATTGTTGTTGGAAACCTTTAACTTTGGTAGGGATTTTGAGAAAATAATATCCTTTGAGTGTTGATGATTAATGGAATCTGTTTTAGTCGTGTTATTTTAGGATATATAATCTTTCGGAGTTTTGCTAGTGTCCACTAATACTGATTTGATTTTTTGGACCAGTTTCTCTTTTACAAGAGGTGGGTTCTTGGTTTGAGGTATGTTTGATTCAGAGGAGTGATGTTTGTCAATAACAACATGTCTTTCTATGTTGTTTGAGCTTTTATTACAATTACTTTTAGGGTGACCCATGTATTTGTAGAGAGAACAATATGATGGCCTATAGCCATTGGGTAATAGATTGCCATAATGACGCAGTCGGATGCACTAAGACAACAAACGTTGGTCTTAGAATTGAAGGTTCAAGTTCGCGGGTGTCAAACTTGAAGAAAAAACTCTGGAATCCACCAGAAAACAAATCTCGAAAAATCGAAGACTTTGATTAATAACGATGATGAAAAAGTTCCTTAAAACCATAGCACCTAAGGTTCTTTATATAGAGAAACCCTAAATCATATAGAGAAACCCTAAAGAATAAAATAGGAAGTTCCTAGAAATAAGGAAAATTACTAGAATCAAAATAAGGAAAATTACTAGAATCTTAACTAGAAAAGGAAAACACTAAAAAAAGAAATATCTAAAAATAACTTGCAAGCTAGAATAGATTAGGTATTGTAACCGTCTCCTGCATCAGTCTCCTCCACCTCCAAAGAACTCGTCCCCGAGTTCTTATCTGGATAAAGAACACCATCGACATGATACTCATAGTTGTCCGCTACATTGAACGTATGAGAGATGCTCATGTCGTCTGGTAGATCCACCACATAAGCATTGTCATTAAGCTTTCGTAAAATCTTGAATGGACCATACTTGCGAGGCTAAAGCTTACGATAAGTACCGACTGGAAACCTTTCTTTCTTGAGAAACACCATTACTTCATCACCTTCGTTGAAAACCTTGAGCCTCCCTTTTTTATCTGCTGCCCTTTTGTTTTTTTCCCAGTTGCTTCCAATCTAGCTCGGACTGCTTCTTTAGTGTCCAAAATGTCTTTAGCCATAGCTTCAGCTGATGCACTAACTCCAGGAGCTTTCAGTAGTGGAACTAAATCAACCACATGCTTCGGGACAGAGGTATATACCAACGTAAATGGTGATTTCCCTGTTGCGGAATGTACGACACTATTGTAAGCGAATTCGACCTGCGGTAGAGTTAAATCCCACTGTTTCGGTTTATCACCACAAATACTTCTAATCATGTTACCCAGCGTCCTGTTTGTGACTTCGGTTTGCCCATCACTCTTGGGATGAGCTGCAGAGCTTCGTTTTAAACTTGTTCCAAAAATTCTCCATAATGTAATCCAAAAGTGACTGAGAAACTTAGTATCCCTGTCGAAAACTATTGACTTTGGAACCCCATGGAGACGCACAACTTCCCAAAAAAACAATTTGGCTTTGTTGGTTGCATCTGCAGTCTTTCTGCAAGCAATGAAGTGTGTCATTTTGGAAAACCTGTCGACAACAACAAACACAGAATCCACACCTCGTTGCGTCCTCGGCAACCCCAACACAAAATCCATAGATAGGTCCTGCCAGATATCTTCAGGAACAGATAACGGCATGTAAAGACCTGTGTTCTCAGATTGTCCCTTAGAAACCTGACAAACAAAACACCTCCGAATAATAGCTCCAGCGTCTTTCCTAAGGTGCGACCAATAATACCTTTCCTCCAAGCTTGCAATTGTCTTATCCTGTCCCAAATGACCACTGAGACCACCACTGTGCAATTCTCGGATCATCTTCTCTCGTAACGACGAGCAATGAATGCACAGTCTGTCTCCTTCAAAAAGATAGTCATCGCGAATATGGAAGTCTGCAGAAGGATGCTTACCGTTGCACTTGTCCCATAATTCCTTGAATTCAGCATCACTTTCATATAAGTCTTTCAAAAATTCGAAACCCACAATCTCATGTGCTAAGTTAGTTAGCAAGGAAGCCCTTCTACTCAAAGCATCAGCTACCTTGTTAAGAGCTCCGGACTTATGCTGAATAATGAAAGGAAATTTTTGCAGAAAACTTACCCAACGAGCATGCATCTTATTTATCACTTTCTGGCTGTGAAGAAACTTTAGAGCTTGGTGGTCAGTGAACAGAATAAACTCTCGATGAATCAGATAATGCTCCCATTGTCGAAGAGCTCGAAATACCGCATAGAACTCTTGATCATAAGTACTCCATTTCTGTCGTGCTTTGCTTAGCTTTTCACTAAAGAAAGCTATTGGTCTTTTCTCCTGAGATAACACAGCACCAATTCCTACACCACTAGCATCGCATTCCACTTGATAATCTTATCAAAATTCGGCAATGCTAACACAGGAGCAGTACAAACCTTCTCCTTAATCAATGCAAAACTCTCGTCTTGTTCAGGTCCCCAATGAAACTTCCCTTTCTTCAAGCATTCAGTAATAGGTGCAGTAAGAGTACTGAAGTCTCTTACAAATCTCCGGTAGAAAGTAGCCAAACCATGAAAACTGCGTACCTCAGTTACGGTGTTAGGAACGGGCCAGTATCTTATTGCACGCACTTTGGCTTCATCTGCTTGAATCCCATCTTCACCAACGACAAACCCCAAAAATAGCAGCTGGTTTGTGCAGAATGTGCATTTCTTTAAATTCACGTACAGCTGATTTTCTTGGAGGACTTGTAACACCTGTCGTACATACTCTAAATGGTCGTCCTTGGCTTTGCTATAGATCAAAATATCATCGAAGTAAACTACTACAAAGGACCCAATGAAAGGACGGAGAACCTGATTCATCAATCTCATGAAAGTACTAGGTGCGTTTGACAAGCCGAAAGGCATCACTAACCGCTCGTACAATCCGTCTTTACTCTTAAAAGCAGTCTTCCATTCATCTCCAGGCCTGATTCGAATCTGATGGTACCCACTTCGAAGATCTATTTTGGAAAACACCTTTGATTCATTCAACTTATCAAGCATGTCTTCCAACCGAGGGATAGGAAACCGGTATTTGATTGTGATCTTGTTGATGGCTCTAGAATCAACACATATTCGCCACTGATTACCTTTCTTTGGAACGAGAAGAACTGGTACAGCACAAGGGCTCATACTCTCGCGGATTAACCCTTTCTTCAACAAATCTTCAATATGTTCCCGTACAATTTCATTCTCTTTAGGGCTCATTCAATAGTTGGGGAAGATTAGGTAGACTAGAACCAGGGATCAAGTCAATGTGATCTTGTATATCACGCATAGGAGACAAGTTGTCAGGTAGTTCCTCAGCAACTAACTCCTTGAAATCTTCAAAAATTTATAATACCTCACGTGGAGTTGTTGTTTCCTCCGTCACGGCACTCATCAACCCCTTGACCACAACAGGATAAGAACACCGTGATTCCTTAACAGCCTTGTCAAGTTCTTTATCATCATACGACATGACGAGGAAGCTTGACTTCTTCTCTGTTGCAATGCTACCAAAATCCTTGACAAGAGCCATTGCAATCTTATGATTCCCCCATGTAAACATGACCATATTGTCTCGTCCTCGGTACGTAATGTCGTTATCGTACTGTCATGGTCGCCCAAGGAGAATATGGAAAACATCCATATCCAAAACGTCACATATTATTTCCTCTTTCTAATGCTTACCAATTGATAGAGGAATTTTGCAAGTTTCACTAACCCCTACTGTAGATCATTTCTTCACCCATCAGAGACCATACGGTTTCTCATGACGAGTCGTGGGTAGTTTCAAATATGCCACCAACTTTTGAGAAACTAAATTCTCGGAGCTCCCATTGTCAACAATCACATTGCACACCTTGTTCTGAATAGAACAATGCGTTCTAAATAGATTATTGCGTTGTCTCTCTTCTTTGGATGATAGCAACAGTTGCTGTAAAATAATACTGATTTTGTCCTCAGATTCCTCTTCCGCAAATTCAACTCCCTTATACTCCTCATTCTCCATAAATTCGTCTTCCTCTTCTTCTAGCAATGCAACCGTCTTCCTACTGGGACAAACATGCGACCTGTGACCTGTTCCTTGACAACGGAAACACTTGTCAGCGGTTGGTCTAGCATAAGGATTTTTCTGTTTCAGAGTGGGTGCTTTGTCCTTCTAAATTCCACTAATGGAGCTACTTGCTCTTTTGTTGTTAGAGTTGGAATCTCTGTTAACCACGCCTTTGTCCGTTTCTCCGGCTGGTTCGATGTTGTTCTGGATCGAGGGTCTCCTGAAATTTGTGAAACCCCGAGATGATTTCTCCATCAATTCCGCTTTCAAGGCTAGATTGGATGCTTCTTGAACTGTCCACACAGTCTGTAACCCTATTTTCCCTTGAAGAGAGCCCTTTAAACCACTGATGTATCTAGCCACCTTCTGATTCTCTGTTTTGTTTAAGTCATTACGTTCAGAGAAACGAAAGAAATCTGCTGTATAATCAGTCACGGTCCTGCTTCCTTGTACATAATCAATGTAAATCTTGTAAAGAATCTGCTCGTAGTCCTCCGGTAAGAACCGCTCAGTCATTAGCTGCTTCATTCGGCGCCATGTTCTAACTGGACCCTTCCTCTGTCTTTGCCTTTGAATAGCCAATTTGTCCCACCAAACAGCTGCAGTCTTCTTTAACCGGATAGCCACCATCTTAACCTGTTTACTCTCCGGGACTTCCATAACATCAAAGAACCGATCAACATCAACTTACCAATCAAGAAAGTCCTCGAAACCCATAGTACCATAGAACAATGGAATATCAGCTTTCACTCTGTAATCCTGATTATTTTGATTCCCTTGTTCTGCCTCTTCCTCTTCCAATTCCTCTTCCGATCTAGAATCATCAACAGCGACACGGTTATGCCTGCCTTGTTGTTGATTGTTTCTAACAGGCAGTCGGTTGTTTTCACCATGTCGGACTCGGGGTGGCTCCTCAACAACTGGTATGTGTCTGCCTTGTCGATTCTGATTTCGTCCCATTCCTTCTCCTTCTCCTTCTCCTTGTCCTGCGTTAGCAATCTGATTGGTTAATGCTGCAATCTGATTAGTTAACGCTGCCACCAGATTTGCCAGGTTCGTGGTTGATTCGTTCAAACTCGCTGTGAAACGCTCCATGTCGGCCCTGGTTACTGGTTGATCACCCACAGTTGTTCAAGCTTTGAAAAGAGTAGGATATTTCCTGCTCTGATACCACTTGACGCAGTCGGATGCACTAAGACAACAAACGTTGGTCTTAGAATTTAAGGTTCAAGTTCGCGGGTGTCAAACTTGAAGAAAAAACGTTGGAATCCACGAGAAAACAAATCTCAAAAAGTCGAAGACTTTGATTAATAACGATGATGAAAAAGTTCCTTAAAACATAGAACCTAAGGTTCTTTATATAGAGAAACCCAAAAGCATATAGAGAAACCCTAAAGCATAAATTTGGAAGTTCCTAGAAATAAGGAAAATTACTAGAATCGAAATAAGGAAAATTACTCGAATCTTAACTAGAAAAGGAAAACACTAAAAAAATATCTAAAAATAACTTGCAAGCTAGAATATATTAGGTATTGTAACCGTCTCCTGCATCACATAAACCCTATTTATCTCAAAATCCTACCCAAAGTTTTTGGGGGAGAGCTTTTGAGACAACCATTAGGATCCAAGCTTTACAATGATTAAAGTTTGCTATATTGCGGGAACAAACCCAAGTTGACAAAGGCATTCCAATTTCTTTTGCCATTTGAGTTATAGATTTTTTTCGTATAAAGATTTTTAGGTAAATTGGAAATGAAATCCAGACTGGAGTCAGAGGTGACTCAACTCTGGGATTAAATCCAGGATACCACTTGAGTAACCTGAAGGATATATTACTTAATTTCAAATAATTTCTTTTCCATTTTTTCTTAATGCCTTCTATATTTTTGAATTTAATTAAAATAGTATGATATCCTAGTCTATTATATTAAAGAGACCTATAAATTTAAAAGAATTTAAAATATTCCTAATTTATGGTGTTTTAGGTCTACTATAAGAGAATTTAGCTATTAATATGAATTTGGAAGAGAAATTTTATATGTTTCTTGAAATATCATGGATTCCTTATATTCTTATTTTGTCTCGAACGTCACAATATCATGGATAAATTCTTTGATTTTCGATATTGTGACTTCTAGGAAGGATCTTGTAGAGTTGATAATGTTACCTCAATGTTTTTTACTCTATAGAAAAGATAAACAAATAAAAATAGCTAGAGTTTTATTATAATTTAGAAATATAAGTACCAAAAGTAAAAATATCTTCAAATATAGATAGAGACATCAGTAGTAAATAAGAGAATAATGATGTAGGATAAATACATAATATAAAAATACTAAAATGTTAAGATCTCATCTCAAACTTATGATGACTTAGTGAGAAGCATCAACAGTTTGTCAAGAAAACAAAACATGTTGTGTTTCTTTGTAAAGAACTTCGCAAGTTTCCTTCAATCTTTAAACCTGCTTCATACGTCTTTTTCACAATGCTCACAACCATTCCTACAAGACTCATCGTAACGGAATCAAGAAACCTAAGAGGAACAAAAACACTTCAACCATAGGAAATTGATCCAAAGTTCTTTAGAAATGAGAGGTACACAAGCAAGCACAACAATGAGGCACTCGAGAACTCTTCTACTAATGAGTAGAAATTTGATATATTTCACATCTTCTTCATAAATCTTCTTCAAGTACTCTTCTACGCGCATATTCTTCAAGTATTCTTCTTTTCATTTCTTATACCTCATCATCTTCTTCAACCGAATATTCAATTCAAATATTAAATCTCAAATCCTTAATCCTTCAAACCTTCTACCCTAAATCTCAAACGTCCAACCCTAAATCTCAAATCACCATATCTCAAACTCACAATGCAACAATTATAAACATTGAGAGTTTGTCATAAAAAAATTGTGTTATTGATTGAGCCTTCGTGAAAATATCATCTTTAAATGATGTGTTTGAAAAAATCCACAAGTTGTCTTCAATTTTCAAATGATCTTCAGACGACCTTCAAATGTCATCGTCTTTATATTTTTTCACCCATATATCTAATGGCAATCTCAAATCTAAAATATCAAATCTCAAATCTTCACTTCAAAAATCTCAAATCAACTAAAACAATTTTCCATTAGCATAGTGGTAGACACGAAAGCTTAAGCTTAAGATATAAGCTTACGCTCTATTACCATGTAAAATAATATAAACAAAGAAAAATAGATAGAGTTTAATTATAATTTGGAATGTTTATATATGTAGATATCAATAGAGGTGAGTGATTACCGTAGACCGGATTGTCTCTAATGTCACTACTTTGGATAGTACCTTGATGAAGCTTATGGTATTTGGAAGTGAAAAAAAAACTTTTACTAAGTCGATCTTGACTTTTATATTTTTTTAGTCTTTCGTTTCTTTTGATCTTGAATATTTTTTTTAGAGAATCGCTTCATTGGATTTGAGAGTTTGCTTTACTGGATCGATCGATATCTTCTTGATTTATGTTTTTTACAATCTCGAGATAAGGTTGGCAGGCTAAATTTTCCATAAATCGATGGAGTGGATAAATGTTTTAAAAAGATTTGCCGAAAAAAATTATAGGGTTCCAGGATCTCACGGGTTTGAGAGTCCCCTTACCCTAAAAACGGGTAAAACAGGTATATAACTATTATTTTGACTAAAATATATTGGTTAATAGTGTGGATATTATCTTTAATAACATATTTTAGAAATCATATACATACTCCGATTTATCAGTTAAAAAATCAATTCACCGAATAAGATTTTGCTTCCTTTCTACTAACTTTGTCTATCATATTTAGACTTCTCACTAACTCTAAGATCTTCATTATGGTCGCAACACAACTACATCAGATTAAATGGAATAATAAATAATTCTTAGAAGAAGCAAAAACCAAACTAAACTTATACATAAAATCACATCGAAATCTCCAAATCCACATCAAATTTCACCCTAGAACCCGCTCGAGAATCGGCTCCCTGGAAACCGTATCATCATCAATGGTGAAGAATAGATGGAAATGAGATCCTTCTTGAACACCAAAATCAAACAAAGATGTATCATCGAATCGATCAGTTATGACCTTGTTATGAAGAGTTAAGATGAAACGACCTTCTTCAGGTAGTTCTTCTTGTTTTCCGATTTCTCTCTTCAAATCTGCAATCGTTGAAGATGTGTTTATTTATTTCAATATCAAAGGATCGTCCTGTTAGTATACTCACGATAACCTTCATACTCTCTTTTTTATTTTGTTTTTTCTATTAATGTTTATGGTGCAGTTAGTTTTTATATTAACTAGTTATGTTTGGAATGAGGAAAAGTAATATTTGGCTATTTATTGAAAATAATATATATACCTTTTTTATATTGACTAAATCAAGAAATAATGAACCCATTTTAAATTTTAGTTGAAAAAAATAACCGAAGTTGTATTTTTGTTATGGAATAGAATCATAAAATTACACTATATTAATAATTTAGTTGAAAGAGTTTAAAGTTTAAATAAAATATGGTAAAATTAAAAGTATAACTTAAAATAAAATATTTAATAAGGATTTGAGTACCACTATGTTCATGAGTGTGTTCATGAGTATTGCATGTTTTAATATATGTCTGAGACTAGTTCAACAAATCAACACTTTTGATCCTCTTTTTTAGTTTATTTTTGTTGTTCTTACTGTTGCTTTGAAACAGAAATTTTCAAATTAGCATGAGATTTTCTGGGTAATAGTTGTGATCTTTTGATTTTTATATTTATATATATATTCCCGAACCATAACATGCAGAGTGAGGGCACCGGTGATGTATTAAGAGGCTAGGCGGCGTTCCTAAAATATTGATTTTTTTATTTGCGTTAATAAATAGTTTTTTTTAAAAGATAGAAATTAGTTTTTTATTTGGAATAATAAATAGTTTTTTTAAATAGGTTGACTGTAATGCCTATTTTGTGAAAATGTTGGATAAAATTTTATTAAGCTAAATCTTTATGGAAAAAATAATATCTATTCTTAAGGAGTTTGTTAAATTAAAAAAATTGATAAATTTTTTTCTAAATATCTTAACTCCTTACTATTGTTAAGGAAATTGTTTTTTTAAGCAAAAAAACACATTTATTACTGAAGGACTAAAAAGTATCGATTTACAAATTACAGGCCCTCAAAGGGATTAAGCCAAAATAAAACTAAAGAATTAGGGTCAAAATTGGCAAAATAAGCCAGCCCCAACCCTAACCCTAAATCAATCAAAACGAACAAAAGGCAACAACCTAATCATCTTCAACCTTTCGACTCCATGCTCCAAACTTCAGCCTCTCCTCCCAAAACACCCAACTACCAAGCTTCAGAATCACCCTTCTTCAACCATTCCAATTTCTACAAAACAAATCTTCTGATACTTCGTGGTCGACGCTCACCCAAAGTACCCTTTCTCTTCAGATTGGAAGAGAAAGGTCTGGAAGAGGGTGCAGTGCACCAGAGAATCAGAAGACCCATGCCCTCTTCGACTTCTTCATGGTTGACGCTCATCCAAAGTACCATTTCTCTTCTGATTGAAGAAGAGAGAGGACTGGAAATGGATGCAGTGCACCAGAGAAACGATGAAACTGGATCTGGAAAAGCCAATCCCCAATTCAAAACCAAGCAAACTCGAAAACCCTAATCTTACACAATCAGCCCCCTTAGAGCTTGCAAGCACAACGGATTCAAATCGACAAAGTTGTACACAGAAATCATTACTACCACAG